>OX375804.1:15201359-16401359 GCA_947359425.1 Lagria hirta
CAACCATCTCCAACGGAAACAGCAGATAAGGTTAGTTCAAGGTCTATGAAAGGTAGAATAAATGTGTGAATGTAAGTAAGCCTTTGAACGACACCTTTAAAGTGAAGAAAACCTTCCTTTTATTATATTTTGTTTCATCAAATTATTGCCTTTATTGTTTGTGGTAATCAGGACAACCTGTAAGGGGTGCTTGAGTTAACTACAAGGGAATTGTCTTGTCTAACTCAGACTGCATCGAGTCCTGTCAAGTTGTGTTAAAATTGTGATAAAATTTTATTCGAATTATTTAGAACTAATTAATTATTTGAACATTCTGGATTTATTTTTTTTTTATTATATTTCATTTTGAGGCCAATATCACTTATTGCTATCAGTTAGTTTTTTTTATTTGTTGTATTTTCTTTTATTTATTTAATATATTAATATTATTTTACTGGAGCTTTTGTTTAGCCTGCAGGTCTTGACCCCTAAAAGGCTAAAGGGAGGTTAATTTCGGCTATTGTCTGCGCTTAGGTTGAGTGGCGCTATATCCACCACCTGTGTTCTTAGATTCACGCCTCTACGGCTGAACTACCGGGCAAATTTTGAACAAGGTAAAGCTAGCCGAGATTAGCCTGTCCTCGAGTTTTCCTATTCCCTTTATTCCCTTCTCTCTTTTTCCCCTTGTGTAACTTCAGGGGTTACATAATTGGCGCACAAACGTGGGGCCTGATTTAAAATTTCCTAATTATTAATATTTAAATTTGTTTCAACTTTCAATTATTAGTGAATTGGCAATTTGATAAAATATTCGTTATTTTTGAATAGTTTGTTAATAGTAATTTATCTTATCAATACAATTTTATCACAATTTCTTTTAGGTCGATAAAAGAAGGTTTTTTTCACTACTTTTGTTTTTTTGTATTATTTTACACAATATTGCGAATTTGTACTCTTGGAATTATTCAGCGATAACAGGAAGGTCGAGTCGTATTATTATTACAGTAAATTTGTAACATATTTTCCCTCGATTTAAATCACGTTCGTCATTCAGTTATTTGTAATTGATATATTTTTTTTTATATGTAAATTTCGTAGGATAAAACTTTTCTGCTTTTATCTACTGATAAGAAATCAAATAACCAGTTAGAGTGGGTCAAGTTCGGATTATCGAATTATTCTTTTGTTTTATCTGTTTTAAATTATTATTAAAGATATCTGGGTCAAGCGCGTTCATTGCCCTTGTGTTTTTTTTGTTAGCTTGAATTTGTTTTATTGTCTTGGAGTAGCGATCTATTTTTTTTTACTTGTCTTTGCATGTTATAAGTCGTTTATATATTTAAGGGTTACGCTATATTTTTTTTTATTTTAATTATTAGTACATAGTGAGTTGCGTAATATTTCGACATTATGGCTCAAAATTTAAAGGTTGAAATAAATCGTTTGACAGCGGACGAGCTTGTGTATGAGCTCGCGATCCGTGGGGTGACTGAATCTGCGTCAGTGGACGAGATGCGAAAAACATTACGCGCTTTTAGGCGATTAGATAAATCGGTATCACCACTTAGTCTTCCAAACTACCCTTTCTCATTTGAAGACGATCATAACGCATTATTAGATCGCATTACGGAAATCGAGACTTTGTTAGCCGACTTCGACGGCGATAGGTCATCGTCTGCTTGCGCTAAATTAACTAGCAAGTTAGCTCATGCGTTAGGGCGTGTAGAAAAAAGCAAACCCGTATCATCCGCCGATAGTGCAGCAAAATCGCGGCTTTTAGTAAAACTAGTCACACTGCATTCAACGGTCGAATCAAAGATTAAACGACGTGAGAAGAGTTTGGCCAATCAGACAAGTAGTATACCTGATCTAGGATTGTTGCAATTAGATAGTTCAGAAGAAAGCGAAGACTCTGGAGCAGAAGAAGCTAGCGCATTTCCAGCTGTGCCTATAGCAGAATCTAGCCGTATTTATCATGGGAAGGTAAATTCATTTCCCGTTTCAAAGTGGAACCTTAAATTTTCCGGTGTCGCGAGTGAAATGTCACTTAGCGCCTTTCTCCTTAGAGTTGAGGAATTGAGAATAGCTCGTAATGTAACAAAGACTGAATTGTTTATTAGTGCAGTAGATTTATTTAGCGATAAGGCTTTGATATGGTTTAGAGCAAATCGAAAACACTTATCAGATTGGAATTCGTTGGTTCTGGAGTTACGTAAACAATTTCAACCGGTAGATTACGACGATAAGCTCTATGAAGAAATTAGGCAACGCACACAAGGCAGAAATGAGAGTATGGGAATTTATCTTGCAGTAATGGAGAATCTTTTTGACAGACTAACTATTACAATTCCAGAAAAAGTCAGACTCAAGATACTGTTGAATAACATTACTCCGTTTTACCAAGCGCAGCTAGGTCTTACTAAGATCAATACTCAACAAGAATTGCTAGAATATGGAAGGTTGATTGAATCACGGAAAACTTCAATAGAGTCTTTTGTCCCGCCTGCCACCCGAAAGTCGCATAAATTCTTAGAGACCGATTTATCCTATATTGAACCTGAACTCAGAAGCTCTTATCATCGTACGCAAATAGCTGAGGTTACTACGCAGCATCAACCCTCTTCATTAGGCAAGAAAGATATGCCCTGCTACAATTGTCAGAGACTAGGTCATTTCAATCGAGAATGTACGTTACCCAGAAAGCTCGTTTGTTATAATTGTCGTTAACACTTGTCCACAGTGTTCAAAAAACTTGCGAAGGAAGCGGTAATTAGTTGCGGTACTGAGTCTCTGGATGATAAAAACGCGACTACCTAATTACGACAACAACTTTTGCTAGATTTTATATTCCAACATGCCAAAGAAGACGAGAGACCATATTTGGAAGTATCGATTTGCGGGATTAAGATGAGAGGATTGTTAGATTCTGGAGCATCTAGAACGGTATTGGGAAGACAAGGATGGGAGATGATTCAAAAAAGCGACGTCAAAGTAAAGCCTATGACAACTCACTGTACTAGAGTTGGATTGCCGTAAGAAAGCGACCGGTGAATCATCGTTAGATGCGCGAGCTTTATACCTACGCCAATGAATGCGATGAAATCCGGCCGTTACTTAGCAACCGAACGTAAACAAACCACTGCGCATTCAATGACAATTAATCACCGGTCTCTTTCTTACAGCAATCTAACTCTATGGCAAATGGCACTAAGAGCATGTGTCTAGGGTCTATTTTAGTTCCCATTCAGCTGGTCCATACAGTGAGATTGGTAGAAATTTTAATTGTTCCCAGAGTACCTCATCCACTTATACTTGGTATTGACTTCTGGAAGAGTATGGGCATTATTCCTGATTTGAGAAGCGACGTCTGGCATTTTTCCAGTAAATCTAGCAGCGAAAATAATCCCATAGAAATCGGCTTATTAACCAATGAGAATTTGAGGAAGGAGCAGCGAGAGGCCTTAGATAATTTATTAAATAGTAATAATATTAGCGATACTACTAGTTTAGGGTGCGCAAAGGGCGTGGTCCACCACATTGAACTGCTTCCTGGGACGGAACCGATTAAGCAACGTTATTATCCAGTATCACCGATTAAACAGCAGATCATCGATGCTGAATTAAAGAAGATGATAGAGTTGGGAGTGGTCGAGCCATCCAACAGCGCATGGTCGTCACCCGTCTGTTTAGTTAAAAAGAAGGATAATTCTTATCGGTTTTGCGTGGATCATCGCAAGTTAAATGCTTGTTCGAAGAAAGATGCATATCCACTACCTTACATTTCTGCTATGCTAGATCGATTGCGTAATGCCAAGTTTATCAGCACAATTGACATTAAGAGCGCCTTTTGGCAAGTTGAGCTATCGTTAGAGTGCCGCGAATATACGGCTTTTACGGTTCCTGGAAGAGGGCTGTTTCAATTTAATCGAATGCCATTTGGGTTGTCTGGAGCACCCGCTACATGGCAACGCATAATTGATAAAGCGTTAGGTGCTGGTCTAGAACCATACGTCTTCGTCTATCTCGACGATATCGTGCTTATTTCAGAAACTTTTGAAAAACATTTAGAAATATTATCTCAGGTATTTGAGCGTTTATCTGCTGCAAATTTAAGAGTCAGTCCAGAAAAATGTAAATTTTGTAGACCACAATTAACCTACTTAGGTTACGTAATTGATGAGCCTGGTCTCCGGCCAGACATGGAGAAAGTCCGAGCTATTTTAGATATTCCTTCACCGGTTAATGTTACTGAAGTCAGACGATTTGTGGGTACAGCATCATGGTACCGCCGATTTGTGCCAAATTTTTCTACTATAATTGCACCCCTTAGTAACTTGACAAAAAAGAAGGTAAAATTTGTTTGGACCAATGAGTGTAAGTCATCCTTCCGCCAATTAAAAGAATGCCTAACAAAAGCTCCTATATTAAGCTGCCCCGACTTTAATAAGCGCTTTATCTTGCAGTGTGATGCATCAGCTTTCGGTGTAGGGGGTGTGTTAAGCCAAGAATACGAAGACGGCGAACGGGTAATCTGTTATCTATCACGATCTCTTACAAGACAGGAACGCAATTATTCCACCACCGAGAGAGAATGTCTAGCAGTTATTTGGGCGGTAGAGAAATTACGTCATTATTTAGAAGGGGTAAAGTTTACTGTTATCACTGACCATCATAGTCTGTTATGGCTTAATCGTCTCAAAGATCCTCAAGGGCGCTTAGCGCGGTGGGCACTTCGGTTACAGCCTTTTGATTTCGAATTGATCCATCGCAAAGGGAAAGATCATATAGTCCCCGATATGCTATCTCGTTCGGTTCCTCTTAGCATTGATGCGGTTGAGATAAGTTATGCTGATGATGATTTTAAAAATACCACCGATAAGTGGTATCTTAAAACGCGATGTCAAGTCGAGCAATATCCGGCTAAATACCCGGCGTGGAGAGTTGAGGACGGCCTCTTATATAAATTGGTGCACAGCAAAACTGCTGAATTTAGTCAAGAAACGACCGACTGGAAACTTGTAGTTCCTACTGAATTCCGGAGGAAAGTAATACAACGGCATCATGATTGGCCTACGTCAGGTCATGTAGGCATTTACAAAACTTATTGGAAATTACATAACCGGTATACATGGATGCGCATGCAAGCAGACGTAGTGCGTTACGTAAAGGGTTGTAGGACTTGCGCACAATATAAAGTTGAGCAAAAACGACCTGCTGGTCTTATGGGTAATAGGCCCACGGCAACTGCCCCTTGGCAAATTATTAGCCTAGATTTTATCGGTCCATTTCCACGCTCACCGCGAGGTTATACTAACGTTTTAGTAATCACTGATCACCACACCAAATACGTAGTTCTTTTTCCGGTTCGTAATATAACATCTAAAATCCTGGCGCAATGCATTGAAAACGGCATATTTTTAACTTACGGTACGCCTAAGATGATTGTTTGCGATAATGGCACACCTATGAAGGGGCGCGAATTTCAGAACCTTTGCAGTAATTACTGCGTAACATTGTCTTATACTCCTCTATATTATCCGCAAGCCGATCCAACGGAAAGAGTGAATCGGGTGGTTAAAACCATGATTGCGCAAACCTTGAAAGAAGACCATAGGCGTTGGACAGATAAACTGTCTGCTATCGGTTGCGCCATACGTACTTTGCGTTATGAGACCACCGGGTTTACCCCTTTCTTTGCCAACTTTGGACGGGAACATAAAATTAGAGGAGATGAGCATAATGACATAACCGCGAGAGATGAACCGGTTAATGCTGCAATGGAGACGGAAAAGCGTGTTACAGGATTTAAGGCTATGTTCCAGAAAATAGCAACTAAGGTTAGGGACGCGCACGAGCGTAATAAAAACATTTATAATCTTAGACGCAGGCCGGTTGATTACGTGGTAGGACAACAAGTTTGGAGGAAAAATAAGTCTTTGTCAAATGCCATCAAACATTATAGTGCCAAATTAGGTCTTAAATTTATAGGCCCTTTTATAGTTTCAAAAAAACGTGGCACTTGGACTTATGAATTAGCAGACGATTTAGGAAATTCGAAAGGAGTATGGCACGTGCAGGACCTTAAGCCTGTCGCGCCTGATTTTGAGCCACTGTAGACTCATGTTTTAGGTCACTTCCGTTTTAGTCTATGGTTATGTAATTAATGAATTGTTATAAAAGTAGTACTTTGGCGAAAATTTTGTTTAGTTTTGAGCATTTTGGAACTTCTAGGACTTGTGTTTTGATTGAAAGTTTTTTTTGATAATAGTCCAGGAGCTTGTATAGAATCTATTCTATTTGTATAGAATTGTAGTCGATTAATTACATAATTAAACTTTTGCGGACCGTGGCTGGAGAATGATACCTTTTGGCTTTACGGAGATTTTATTTTGCCCTATTGGAGGGGTTGGCGAATACTTCAATGACTCACTGTCGACGGTAAAAGGCCGTCAAAAGATCTTTCGGTGTAAACAATAACTTTTCGTTTCACGCCAGATTTCTTTTTGCCCTATTGGAGGGGTTGGCGAATACTTCAATGACTCACTCTCGACGGTAAAAGGCCGTCAAAAGATCTTTCGGTGTAAACAATAACTTTTTGTTTCACGCCAGATTTTTTTTTGCCCTATTGGAGGGGTTGGCAAATACTTCAATGACTCACTGTCGACGGTAAAAGGCCGTCAAAAGTTCTTTCGGTGTAAACAATAACTTTTCGTTTCACGCCAGATTTTATTTTGCCCTATTGGAGGGGTTGGCGAATACTTCAATGACTCACTGTCGACGGTAAAAGGCCGTCAAAAGTGACGCTAGTTTGTGCACTATCGAATTCGCTGTCATCGATTTAGTCTAGAACTGCGAAGACCCGACGCCTTTAAGACAATTTATGTCTTTCGAGTAACTGTCTTTTCTGAACACTCTGTATATAAAGTAAAGCAAGCTAACTTTTTTTATTGGCCAGGGAAAAAAACCCAGGTAGTTTTTAACGGATAGGAAAAGAATAATCCGATAGTAAAGCAGAATTTACCAGATTTTAAGCGGGAAAGATACCGACTCTATATTAGGGTGATTCATATCCGCAAATTTTTTTTTTTTCGGTGCTTATGAAAAATATTAATCTACATATAGAAAAAAAAATTCCTACCAAGTTTGAGCTCTTAATATTAATTTTAAGTACTTACAATAAAAATTTAAAGTTTTATTTAAAGTTTAAAATTTAGTTTTTAAATACATTTTAAAATGCATGTAAAAAAATCTTTTTTTTTTCAAATTTCTAATGCTTAGCCGGCTTTTACAATATTGCAAATCGGTTTAATGGACCTTGTGGGGAATTTCACGCTCTTCAAAAAAGCCTTAAAGTTTTTTTGTGTAACTCGCACTGGTTCACCGGTAGGAGTCGTCAAAGTACAATTTTTGAAAAAAATATAATTTCTTTTAATTTTTCGAGCAAATCACCAATGGTAGGAAGAAACAAAAGACTGACTCTTGAAAAAAAGTTATCCAACCAATATTTAATGAATTTACAGCCATTTTTATACCGGAAAACGTAAGAAATTGATAAATACTAACTCATAATGTTATTTAGATTCATTTTTTCTATTTATTACCATTATATTTCCCCACACTAAGAACTTTTTTAAAATTAGTATGATTTTTTACTCATAAGGCTTTTTTGTATATATATTATATATACACATTAAGTAAAATTAAAGTTCTACTTTTTTTTTCTTTTTTTTTTTTTTTTTTTTTTCTTTAAAGTACAAATATATTGTGACTTATACAACTAATAACAAAAAATCGTGCTTAACATCTTTCCTCAGCCAGCCAATTCCTTGTCTTCCTAGCAAAAACATGAAATTGTTTGGTACTTGAAACTTCTTTGGGCAAGCTGTTATACAGGCGGGACCCATAGAAGGCAGCATGGGAAGCAGCAGCAATAGTGCAGGCTCTAGGCTCTACCAAGAGCTCATTTGGCTGTATGTTGGCATTTAGTCCAGCTAGTTTTTTCGCTCCAGACGCACTTTTTTCTAAGTGATATTTAAAGGTCATCTTTGTGTCAAGCCACACTCCCAGATACTTAATTTGTTCTTCAGGCACTATTACTTCTTTTCCTAGCCTAAATTCGATGTATCCGTATCTTCTTTGACCCACCAGCATAACAGCCTCTCTTTTAGCTTAGCCAGCTTTAGCGCAACCTTTGTTATCCACATCTCTATTTTCTGTAGAATGCCGTTTATATTTGTACAAAGTTTATATTTGCTTCAAGCCATACCAACCACAGCAAGGTCGTCTGCAAATCCAATCAGCATTAAACCTGCCGATATTTCCATAGCCAACAGATCATTGTGAAGAATATTCCAAAGTTTCGGGCCTAGAACTGATCCCTGTAGAACTCTATACGTCACCTGAAAAGCTTTGTTTTCTCAGCTTAGCAAGTATCATTTTGCAAATAGCTTTGCAAAATATTTATTAGACCAGCGTTGATGTCACGCTTTCTAACAGCATCTAGAATTTTATCCCACGGTGCTGAGTAGAAAGCATTCTCTACATCAAGCGTTACTAGAACGCTAATTTTGCAAATTAAAGAAATTCTTCTATTGCATCTATGGTTGATTTTCTTTTTCTAAACCCGTACTGGTATTCAGATAAAACAGCCTTTTCGTCTAATTCCTTTGGCTGTTTTTCGGTTATTTCTTGTTCCATCAGTTTTCATAGAGAGTTTAACAAGCAGATAGGTCTAAACTTCCTGTTATTATTATTATTATTATTATTATTATTATTATTATTATTATTATTATTATTATTATTATTATTATTATTATTATTATTATTATTATTAAGTAGCTATCCAACAGGATAAACCCATTTACAGGATAGGTAGGCAAGTATACTCTAGTGAAATGTGGTGCCATATTGCAAAAGGCAGCTTAAGCACACTGCCTTCCCATTAGGGAACTGCCATTTCACTAGTTGCTAGATGGCAAAAGTATAAATAAGTTAGAAGCGAGGCAGCCATAAATGGCCATAAACAAACAATTAGAAACATAGAGACAATAAGAACGCGACCAGAGTGTAGAAAAACTAGTTGAAAAACTCAAGGACTCAAGCAAAATAAGAAAAGGTAATTCAGGGAAATTAATTGATTAAAATTACCACATTATGACCGAGCTGACTTTGTATGACGCAAAATGACAGAGAGAATAACAGACCATTTATCAACAAATATGTCGCATTCTGTAGAAATCCGGTTAAACATGATACACATTGAACGACTCGGAGATCTTAAAGCAATATTGATGTTAGGTTTTGAAACAAAGAAAAACCGGTGCTGTCGAGAATTAAATTGCGGAACCCACAGTTGAATTTGAGATATTAATTCAGAGCACAGAATTGTGTTACTAAGTATCTTATGTAAAAAACTAACTAGGTGCACAGTGCGACGCGTTTCCAATGAACAGAACTGAAATCTATCTTATAAAATATCATTTTCGATTCCGTGAGATGGATACGACGAGTCCTCCTTGAAACATAAGTACTTCAAAAATTTTCTCTGTATGCGTTAGACCTGTAAAGAGTTTTTGGCATAAAAAGGTGACCATATTACAGAAGCGTATTCAAGACGCGACCTAATCAGGGCACATAATAAAACTTTTAGACATTGCACTGAATCGAGATTTTTGCAAGACCTGATTACAAAACCCAGCATTTTAAGGGCATCGGCGGTTATACAATCAATGTGATTCAGAAAAGATAGTTGTGAGTCAAAAGTGACACCTAAGTCCTTTATAACTGCAGCCCTAGTTAAGACATCTCCATTAATAGTGTAGTCATGGGTAATTGTCTTAGTTCTTCTAGTGAAAGATACAATTTTGCATTTGCCGATATTCAGAGACAATCCATTATCACAACACCAGTTGGCCAGAATGTGCAGGTCTTTTTGAAAACAGAGACAATCAGATAGAGAATTAATTCTGGCATATAACTTCATGTCATCAGCATACAACAGGCTGCTACACGACAGAGAAGAAACAATATCATTAACAAATAGAAGAAAAAGCAATGGACCCAAATGAGAACCCTGAGGCACTCCCGAGGTAACGGTAAACCTTCTGAAACTGAAGCCGGCATAATCTACATATTGAGCCCTACCAACCAAATAACTTTTGATCAGACACACAAAGTCCTGATTAAAACCGTAATAGTCCAGCTTATTGAGGATAGCATCATGTCCTACTTGGTCAAAAGCCTTGGAGAAGTCCGTATAAACAGTGTCGGCTTGAGATCCTTCATCAAGAGTTGAAGCTAGAAAGTGGACAAAACAGGCCAGGTTAGTAGTAGTGCTCCTCCCCTTAACAACTCCGTGTTGTTTCTCAGATATGATATTTCGCACATGATGGTACATAAATGCATAGACTACAGACTCAAACACTTTAGAAATCGAGGACAAAATTGTAATTGGACGGTAGTTTATAATTTTATCTTTCTCACCAGTCTTAAATATTGGGCAAATTTTACCCAGTTTCCACGCACTAGGATATTCCTCATTTTTAAGTATGAGATTAAATAAGATCGACAATGGCAGCACTAAGACATTAGCGCAGTCCTTGACAAAAAATGCAGGAATACCATCAGAACCTTGACTCATAGTAGGTTTCAACTTGTGTTTGGCCCTAACAATGTCATCGTCTGAGATGCATTGGAGGGTGAAGAGATTAGATGCCGAGAAGACATTGGCACTGTTGGTTGGAAAACTATTACCATGGATAAAGGTACTTTCAAAATAAGAAGCAAAAGCATTGACGATTTCATACGGAGTGCTCAAAGTATTATTAGCTCTGTCATACATAGCACCCGGTATTCTACTTTGTTTCCTTTTTAAATTAACGAAAGACCAAAATTTTTTAGAATCAGATGTTAAAGAAGCCTGCATTTTTAGAAGATACCCATCATACGCCTGCGTGGAGCGCAATTTAACCTGACGTCTTAGATCTTTAAACTCTTCAAAATAACATTGCATTTTGAATCTCTTATATTTTCTGAGGGCCACTTCTTTCAGTTTAATCAGATTGACAATATCCTTATCAAACCACACGGGGCACTTGCGACGAAAAGGTTTTCTAAGAGGAACATAAATGTCAAACTGATCAAAAAGCAGTTGGTAGAAGTGAGCACAAGCATCATTAACATTATCAATATTCTTTAAGCTGGTCCAATCGATCAGAGTCATGGCATTATATAAACCCGTAAAGTCTGCTTTGCGAAAGTTGTATCGCTTTTCAGTCGAGTTTTCACGAAAGTTAATTGATCTAAACTCACCAAAATCGCAAATACAAAGTAAAGCAGGGTGGTAATAGTTGACCATTAACAAAAGAGAATCGTCGCGCTTAATATCACAATTAACGTTGCCAATAGCAAGATCCAACAGTCTACCATCTTGGTTAAAGACACCGTTAAGTTGCGTTAAGTTTAAGACGTGTAGGAAATTATATATATAAGAACTTTTATTGTCATGGACTGCATTAGATGCAAAATCAACAAAATGCGGAGCATTAAAATCACCAAGGATTAAAACATGCGACTCGTATAAAATTTCCAGTAATTTAATATATTCAAGAGCTTCATAGACAGAGTGTGAAGACATCCTGGGGGGAAAGTAGATAACAAAGATGTGCATAGTAACAGACGGTGAGACAAAAACTTTGCATCCTACAACATCAGCAATGGGCACCCTAGACCTTAGTTGTGAGAGATCAAGCTTGATAACCTTGTAATTGTTACGAACCTAAAGCATGACGCCGCCTCCTTTTGACAACTCGAAGTTCACAAAATCTCTATCACATCTGAGTACATTAAATATATTGATATCAACTACCTCTGAAGATAGAATACTCTCCGAAAACCAAGTCTCACTAACAGCAATAGCATCACAGTTGGATGAGGAGGCCGTTTTAAAAAAATCACTCAGTTTACAAGTCATACCTCCTACATTTTGATATTGGATACTGAAAAGAAATTTATCGTTAGCGGACGGTGGAGAGTCTGATGTGAAATAAGGGGAAAAAATATCATAATCTAAGCATGATGTAGTTGAAGAAATTTGATCAACTTTACTATTCAAGCCTCTTACATTTTGATAGTCGCACGAGATTACCGAAGAATTCTGTGTAAGTGTAGAACTGTTTAAATTTAGAGGAGAAGCCTGTTTGGCGTGAGCCTTCTGTAATTGCTATTCGGCGTTAAGAATTAACGATCTAAATTTTTCTAAATGTGATTTGTAAACAGAACATTTGTTTATATCCCAAGCCGCATGATCACTACTTATTTCAGAATGCTTAGTGCTTAACGGATGACAATGTACACACGTTAAAGTTTTGGAACTGCAGTTCTTTACTGAATGACTGCTTTAGCACCTTGGGCAAATGGGTGCGCCTACTTGACACTGACTTGACAAATGAGAAAAACCGCAGCAATTAAAACATCTACGAACATCAATGGCATTACATACTGAACAATAATTATAACCCACCAGTACCTTGCCAATTTTCATAAAGTTCCTGTATGTCAAGAGATCAATTTCTAAAACAGCTTGATTTAATTTATCATTATTACGGAGAGGCTTCATCATTTTCAACTGACAAACATATTCAGCACTGAAAAGAGATTTGTTTTGAGAGATTACGTAATCGACTAGTATTGCTTCAGTTATTGCTTTATCGATGCCCGCAATTCTGATTCTGGGGTTCAGATGAGGTAATTGTTTAATAATATAGTTAGGAAGATTTTCAGATACAACATCTTTGGTTTTGTTAGAATCATCAGTATTTTCGCAACTTATAATAACACTTCCATTGCGCCCTGGCTTAACTTTATACAGATTAATGTTAGGTTTAACAGGATTAACCTTATTCATAAGTTCACGCTTAGTGTCAGACACCGACTGATTGTCACTTTTAGGTTGAACAACTATTGAAGATTTCTTCTTGATCGCTGCAGCATACGTAGGAGACTCATGTTTTTTATCCACATTTAGATTTGGTAAACTTCTTTCAATTAAATTATTCAAATTACTTGTTTGAAGAGTTATAGTTTTATTTTGCTGTTTAATCATTGAGACGCATCTATTAACTGTCTCTTTTAGAGCATCTAATTTAGAGGAGCCCTCCAGTAGCAGACAATCATCACATACAAATTTGAAGTTTTTAAACTTACTTATGACTCTTACGTCAGCTTCCTCAAAACCTAAACATTTAACATGTATTTTAGCGTTGCAAAAAAGACATTGGTATGATTTATCATAACGTTTAAAGTCGGTTTCACAGAGTTTACACAACGGCATTTAAAAAAAAAAAATAGATGATTAAAAGAAGAAAAAAAGAGAGATAAGAATCGATAGCAGAGAAAAAACTTATCACCCACTACACTACACTACACCGAGCAGTAATTTATATCTTGTAGTTATCGATATAAAAAAAAAAAAAAAAAAAAAATAAAAGTGCTTAATCACACTATTCTTGTTTAAGAAAACGATAAATATATATATCCGTAACTACATTTTAAAAACTACACGACACTCGCATTATGAAGCAATAATTTTAATTTACACTATAATAGCTATCGTCTATAAACACGTCTGCTCGGCTTGAAAGACGGGAGCTGAAATTTCGTCATCTCCCCCCTTTTTAGTTATCAGCACTAGTCTACCGACGTCATATTTTACAAAAAATATGCCTGCTTTGTACGTTCGGTTGATAACTTCTAAGATCAATCTCGGTTCTTGTGCCACTAGTGCCTTTACTGCTTCCGCCGAGGCACCGTCAGGTCCAACAGCTTTTTTCATTTTTAACCGTTTTCCTGCTTCCTGTAGCTCGTTAAGGATGATTTCTTTAATCTTTTTTTCTACACTTTGCCATATAATTTTCGGATTTATTAGAAACAATTTCCTTACTGCTTTCTCGTGTTCTTCTGCAGTAAGCGGTCTTGCTCTTTTCAACTTACCTGTTGCTATTTTATAGCCTTTACCCCACGGATCAGGTTTCAACATGATCTATTAGTTTAGCCCACGCGCTTTTTTTGCTTTCTTTCATCGCTTTGTTAAGGGTTTTTTTGGCTTCTTCATATTCAAGATGGAGCCGATCTGCTTAGTCATAGTTTTGCTTTGCTCTTGTCCTTGTCACCTTTTATTTAACCGCGAGACAGACTTTTATCTGCCTTTCCGCTGACCACCAATAGACCGGGCTCCACTTTTCAAAGTTTTTTTGTTTCAGTATATTTTGACGTGTGCTTTGTATTTCATATGTTAATTTTTTCGCCAAAACTACAGATTTTGTCTTCGCTTTTTTTTATGAATTGGTTCTCCAATTTCTCTTGCCTTTCATATGATACTCCTTTAATTGCGCTCTTGCTTTTCATAGCATTTTTTGCTGTACAGTCCTGCTACTATTTGCTATTATGTATTCGATATGTTAGTGATCGCTATGTGTTTCTTTGTCTAGTACTTTCCAGTGACTGACGCGCACTTTTCTAGTGCTAAACGTAACAGCTATTATTGAACAAGCATTTTTCCGCAAAGCCAAAAAAATAGGCTTATTACCAATATCTGGAACTGAGAGGTCATGTTGAAAGATACACTCTGAAACTCTCCTTTTTTATCCGTTTGATTTGAACCCTACAGTGTAGACTTAGCATTTAGGTCTCTCCCTAAAACTTCAGGTTTTTTTGAACACCTTATTGCTTGGCTTAGTGTTTCCAACTATTCTTTGAGTTTTTTTAGCGTCTTATTTGGAAAAAAGTAGAACGCTATAAGAGGCACTTTTGATTTTTCTATCCAGGCAAATCTCACCCCCTTGCTTTCGGCCTCGATGAGTAAAGTTTGGTGATTCCAGATAGCAACGTTTTTGCTCCCTCATTTCTTGCTCGATTTCTGTAAGGCTCACTTAGCAACAATACCTCGTACTTATCATTAGCCTGATCCGCTGCCAACAGGTCCATTGCTGCATGACATCTGTTTGCGTTAGCTTGTAGTATTCGTAGTTCTTCTACGTATGTTTCGCTGTTTCCTTCAGTGGCTTTCCGATAGCCTTTACTACACCTACTTCTCCTGGCGGCATGCGATTTTTTTAGATGGGATAGCTGTGATAAAGGTAGATGAACCAACAGATTGTTTCCCAAAATTAGAATATAGTCATAAAGAAGGTGTTGTAAAGGCTATCGGAAAGCCACTAAAGAGGACAGCGGAATATACGTGGAAGAACTACAAATACTACAAGCTAACGTAAACAGATGTCATACAGCAATGGACCTGTTGGCAGCGGATAAGGTCAATGATAAGTACGAGATAATGTTGATCAGAAAGCGTAACAAAAATTAAGCAAAAAATAAGAGAGCGCTTATGGACATGAGCGAAGACGTTGCTATCTGAAATCACCAAAATTTACTCATCAAGGCCGAAAGCAAGGGGGTGGAATTTGCCTCGATAAAAACGTCAAAAGTGCGTCTTATAGCGTTCTACTTTTCTCCGAATAAGACGTTGAAGAAACTCGAAAAATAGTTGAAAACACTAAGCCAAGCGATAAAGTGTTCAAAAAAACCTTGTGTTTCAGGTGGGGACATAAATGCTAAGTCTAAACCGTAGGGCTCAAATCTAACCGATTAAAAAAGGAGAGCTAGTTTCAGAGTGGATTTTTCAACATGACCTTTTAGTTGCAGAAATTAGTGATAAACCAACCCTTTTACGGAAAAATGCTTGTTCAATAATAGATGTTACGTTTAGCACTAGAAAAGAGTGCGTTAGTCACAGAAAAGTACTAGACAAAGAAACACATAGCGATCACCAACATATCGAATACATAATAGCAAATAGTAGCAGGACTGTACAGCAAAAAGATGCTATAAAAAACAAAAGCGCAATTAAAGGGGTATCATAAATATGGCAAGATTAATTGTAGAACAAATTTAAGGAAAAATACAGATAAAAAGCGAAAACAAAATCTGTAGTTTTGGCAAAAGGAATAACATATGAAATACAAAGCACATGTCAAAATATACTAAAACAAAAAAGTTTTGAAAAGTGGAGCTCGGTCTATTGGTGGTCAGCGGAAATAGCAGATAAACGCAGAGTTTTTCACGCAGCTAAAAGAAAGGTGACAAGGGTTTGAGCAGAGCAAAACTATGATAAAGCAGATCGGCTCCATCTTGAATATAAAGAAGCCAAAAGAAGCCTTAACAAAGCGATGAAAAAAGCAAAAAAAGCACGTGGACTTAACTAATAGATGATGTTAAAGAAGATCCGTATGATAAATGCTACAAAATAGCAACTGGTAAGTTAAAAAGAGCAAGACCTGTTACTGCAGAAGAACACGAGAAAACAGTAAGAAAATTGTTTCCAATAAAGCCGTAAATTATATGGCAAAGTATAGATAAAAACTTAGAAAAAATCACCCTAAACGAGCTACAGGAAGCAGCAAAAAAGTTAAAAACGAAAAAAGCAGCTGGACCTGACGGTGTCTCGGCGGAAACCGTAAAAGCACTAGTAGCACAAGAACCGGCATTGATCTTAGAAGTTATTAACCGAACGTACAAAGCAGACATATTTCTTGTAGAATGGAACGTTGGTAGACTAGTGCTCATAATTAAAAAGGGAGGAGACAAAAACAAGAAATTTAGACCTATCTGCTTGTTAAACTCTCTAGGGAAACTGATGGAACAAGTAATAACCAAAAAACTGCAAAAGGAATTAGACGAAAAAGCTGTTTTATCTAAAAACCTGTACGGGTTTAGAAAGAGAAAATCAACCAAAGATGCAATAGAAGAAGTTCTTAAATTTGCAAAATTTGCGTTCTTGTAACGCTTGATGTAGCGATTGCTTTCAACTCAGCACCGTGAGATAAAATCCTAGATGCTGTTAGAAGACGTAGCATCAGCGTGAGTTTGATAAATATTTTGCAAAGTTATTAGCAAAATAGGTACTTGCTAGGCTGAGAAAACAAAGCTTTCTAGGTGACGTGTGGAGTCCTACAGGGATCGGTTCTAGACCCGATACTTTGGAATAATCTTTACAATGATCTGCTGACAACAATGCTTTTCTGTGCGCTTTTTCCACAATTTTTGCACACAGTTTAATCTAAAGTGCTTGCGCTCACACTGGGGCCGTATACAGCATCTTACTGTCTCCCACTGACGCAATTAGTTTTCTGGTCCGTTGCCCTGCTCTTCTCGTATTTGCCATTATGTTGGCAATAATCATCAAATGAGAACCGACAAGGAAATTTGCAGCTTAAGAGCAATAATAGCGCAACAAAATAAGCCCATCAAAAAACTGGAAGACCAGGTGGAAGAGCTTAAACACCAGACAATTTGTAGAAGGTGCAAAAGACAAGAAGTGATAAACACCATTGCTAAGTCCTGCCAAACCTTTAAAGAATTTAAAGGTATTAAAGATGAGAAATGGGCAGAGAGTGCGTTTAAGGTTACTAGCGTAGACCACACGGATCCGATTAAAATGACTGAAGAGCATGTTGCTTTTTTCGTCGAAGACAAGATGGTAGAAAGAATAAGAAGGAAGAAAGAGAATATCAACCAAAGATGCAATACAAGAAGTTCTTAAATTTGCAAAATAGGCGTTCTTGTAACGCTTGATGTAGAGATTGCTTTCAAATCAACACCGTGAGATAAAATCCTAGATGCTGTTAGAAAGCGTGGCATCAACGCGGGTTTAATAATTATTTTGCAAAGCTATTTGCAAAATAGATACTTGCTAAGCTAAGAAAACAAAGCTTTTCAGGTGACGTATAGAGTTTTACAGGGATCGGTTCTAGGCCCAATACTTTAGAATATTTTTTACGATGATCTGTTAGCTGTGGAAATACTGGCAGGTTTAAGGCTGATTGGATTTGCAGACGATCTAGCTGTGGTTGGTATGGCTCGGAGCAAAGATAAACTTTGTACAAATATAAACGGCATACTACAGAATTAAGAGAATTGAATGACAAAGGTCGGGCTAAAGCAGGCTAAGCTAAAAACAGAGGAGGAGCTAGGAGAAGAAGTAATAGTGCCTAAAGAACAAATTAAGTATCTGAGAGTGTGGGCTTGACACAAAGATGATTTTTAAATATCATTTAGAAAAAAGTGCGTTTGAAGCGGAAAAACTAGCTGAACTAACTGCCAACATACAGCCAAATGCGAGAAGAGCAGGGCAACGGACCAGACAGCTTATTGCGTCAGTGGTAAACAGTAAGATGCTGTATGCAGCCTCAGTGTAGACGCAAGCATCAAAGATTAAACTGTATGCAAAAATTGTGAAAAAACACAAAAAAAAATATTGTTAAGAGTAATTTGTGAGTATAGAACGGTGTCAACAGAAGCTTTAAAAGTGCTGGCTGGAAAGTTCTCAATTGACTTGCAGGTTTTTAAACAGATGCAACACTGACAAACTTTTATAGACAGAAAACCTACAGAAGAGTTAAGCCTTGCGGTGTGGCAATCTAGATGGGATAGCTGTGATAAAGGTAGATGGACCAACAGATTGCTTTCCAAAATTAGAATATGGTCAGAAAAAAAACACGGCGAGCTAGAATACCGCATGATGCAGGCGCTTAGTGAACATGGCTGCTTCTCGACCTAATTATTCAAGATAGAAAAAGATACCACTGATAAATGTTGATACTGTAATAGCACAGATGACGCAAAGCATACGATTTTTTATTGCAAAAGATGGACCCAAAAAAAAATTAAGTTTTAAGAATTTACATCGGCTTGGCAGTCAGTAAAAAATTGGTGCAAAATAATGCTTAACACCAAGGAGAATTGGTAAAGTGCAACAGCAATGGTTAGAAATATAATGTTTTAGAAAGGAAAAAGCGAAAGAGCTCTAGAAAAGATTAAAATAACAGCCGAAGAAATCGAATAAAAAAAAACAAAATAAGTAGATAACTAAAGGTTAAGTTCTTCTCAAACCACAAGGTTTCTCTCTTTTGTAGCTTTCCTGTCTATAATATTTTGTCAGTGTTGCATATGTTTAGAGGCATGCAAGTCAATTGAAAATATTCCAGCCAGCACTCGTGAAGCTTCTGTTGACACCGTTCTATAAACACGAATTACTCTTAACATTATTTTTCTTTGTGTTTTCCCACAATTTTTGCATACGGTTTAATCTTTGGTGCTTGCGCTCACACGGGGGCCGCATACAGCATCTTACTGTTTACCACTGACGCAATAAGCTGTCTGGTCCGTTGCCCTGCTTTTGTCGCATTTGGCTGTATGTTGGCAGTTAGTCCAGCTAGTTTTTCCGCTTTAAACGCACTTTTTTCTAAGTGATATTTAAAGATCATCTTTGTGTCAAGCACAAACTCGCAGATACTTAATTTGTTCTTTAGGCACTATTACTTCTTCTCCTAGCCTAAATTCAATATATCCGTATCTTCTTTGACCCTCCAGCATTACAGTCTCGGTTTTTACCTTAGCCAGCTTTAGCCCGACCTTTGTCATTCAATTCTCTATATTCTGTAGTATGCCGTTTATATATGTACAAAGTTCATCTTTGCTCCGAGCCGTACTAACCCCAGCTAGATCGTCTGCAAATCCAATCAGCATTAAACCTGCCGATATTTCCATAGCCAACAGATCATTGTAAAGATTATTCCAAAGTTTCGGGCGTAGAACTGATCTCTGTAGAACTCTATACCTCACCTGAAAAGCTTTGTTTTCTCAGCTTAGCAAGTATCTATTTTGCAAATAGCTTTGCAAAATATTTATTAGACCAGCGTTGATGCTACGTCTTCTAACAGCATCTAGGATTTTATCCCACGGTGCTGAGTTGAAAGCAATCTCTACATCAAGCGTTACAAGAACGCAAATTTTGCAAATTTAAGAACTTCTTCTATCGCATCTTTGGTTGATTTCCTCTTTCTAAACCCGTACGGGTTTTCAGATAAAACAGCCTTTTTGTCTAATTCCTTTTGCAGTTTTTGGTTATTACTTTTTCCATCAGTTTCCCTACAGAGTTTAACAAGCAGATAGGTCTAAATTTTCTGTTTTCGTCATTTCCTCTCTCTTTAATTATGAGCACTAGTCTACCAACGTTCCATTCTACAATAAATATGCCTGCTTTGTACGTTTGGTTGATAACTTCTAAGATCAATTCCGGTTTTTGTGCCACTGGTGCTTTTACTGCTTCCGCGGAGAAACCGTCAGGTCCAACTGCTTTTATTGTTTTTAACCGTTTTGCTGCTTCCTGTAGCTCGTTTAGTGTGATTTCTTGGATGTTTTTATCTATACTTTGCCATATAATTCACAACTTTATTGGAAACAATTTTCTTACTGTTTTCTCGTGTTCTTCTGCAGTAACAAGTCTTGCTTTTTTTAACTTACCAGTTGCTATTTTATAGCCTTTACCATACGGATCTTCGTCAACATCATCTATTAGTTTAGCCCACGCGCTTTTTTTGCTTTTTTTGCATTTTTTGCTTTTATTATCGTTTTGTTAAGGCTTCTTTTGGCTTCTTTATATTCAAGATGGAACCGATCTGCTTCATCATAGTTTTGCTTTGCTCAAGCCTTTGTCACCTTTCTTTAGTGATCGCTATGTGTTTCTTTGTCTAGTTCTTTCTAGTGACTAACGCTTACTTTTCTAGACCTGAACTGACCTGACCTGACCTGACCTGACCTGACCTGACCTGACCTGACCTGACCTGACCTGACCTGACCTGACCTGACCTGACCTGACCTGACCTGACTTGACCTGACCTGACCTGACCTGACCTGACCTGACCTGACCTGACCTAACTTTACCTAACTTTTTTTTTGAGAAGGACTCAACCTTGAGTTATTTACCTAATTTTTTTTTTCATTTGGCTTCTTCTGCTGTTATTTCATTCTTTTCTAGAGCTCTTTCGCCTTTTTCTTTCTAGACCATTATATTTCTAACCATTGCTGTTGCACTTTACCACGTCTTCTGTGTTAAGTAATATTCTGCACCAATTTTTTACTGACTGCCAAACCGATGTAAATTCTTAAAACTTAATTCTTTTTTGCGTCCATCTATTGCAATAAAAAATTGTAAGCTCTGAGTCATCTGTGCTATTACAGTACCAACATTTATCAGTGGTTGCTTTTCCTATCTCAAATAAATAAGTCGAAAAGCAGCCATGTTTACTAAACGCCTGCATCATGTGGTATTCTAGCTCGCCGTGTTTCTTTTCTGACCATATTCTAATTTTGGAAAGCAATCTGTTGGTCCATCCATCTTTATCACAGCTATCCCATCTAGATTACCACACCGCAAGGCTTCTCTCTTCTGTAGCTTTTCTGTCTATAATATTTTGTCAGTGTTGCATCTGTTTAGAGGCATGCAAGTCAATTGAAAATATTCCAGCCAGCACTCGTAAAGCTTCTGTTGACACCGTTCTATAAGCACGAATTACTCTTAACAATATTTTTCTTTGTGTTTTCCCACAATTTTTGCATACAGTTTAATCTTTTGTGCTTGCGCTCACACGGGAGCCGCATACAGCATCTTACTGTTTACCACTGACGCAATAAGCTGTCTGGTCCGTTGCCCTGCTCTTCTCGCATTTGGCTGTATGTTGGCAGTTAGTCCAGCTAGTTTTTCCGCTTTAAACGCACTTTTTTCTAAGTGATATTTAAAGATCATCTTTGTGTCAAGCACAAACTCGCAGATACTTAATTTGTTCTTTAGGCACTATTACTTCTTCTCCTAGCCTAAATTCAATATATCCGTATCTTCTTTGACCCTCCAGCATTACAGTCTCGGTTTTTACCTTAGCCAGCTATAGCCCGACCTTTGTCATTCAATTCTCTATATTCTGTAGTATGCCGTTTATATATGTACAAAGTTCATCTTTGCTCCGAGCCGTACCATCCACAGCTAGATCGTCTGCAAATCCAATCAGCCTTAAACCTGCCAGTATTTCCATAGCCAACAGATCATTGTAAGGGAGCGTTAGTCACTAGAAAGTACTAGACAAAGAAACACATAGCGATCACTAACATATCGAATACATAAAAGCAAATAGTAGCAAGACTGTACAGCAAAAAGATGTTAGAAAAACAAAAGCGCAATTAAAAGGGTATCATATATATGCAAGACGAATTGGAGAACAAATTTATGGCAAAATACAGAAAAAAAGCGAAGACAAAATCTGTAGTTCTGGCAAAAGAATTAACATATGAAATACAAAGCACATGTTAAAATATACTGAAACAAAAAAACTTTGGAAAGGGGAGCCCGGTCTATTAGTGGTCAGCGGAAATAGCAGACTATTGCAAAGTCTGTCACGCGGTTAAAAGAAAGGTGATAAAGGCTAGAGCAAAGCAAAACTATGATGAAGCAGATCAGTTTCAGTATATTTTGACATGTGCTTTGTATTTCATATGTTAATTCTTTTGCCTAAACTACAGATTTTGTTTTCGCTTTTTATCTGTATTTTTCGTTAAATTTGTTCTACAATTAATCTTGCCATATATATGATATCCTTTCAATTGCGCTCTTGTTGTTTATAGCATCTTTTTGCTGTACAGTCCTGCTACTATTTGCTATTATGTATTCGATATGTTGGTGATCGCTATGTGTTTCTTTGTCTAGTACTTTCCTGTGACTGACGCACACTTTTCTAGTGCTAAACGTAACATCTATTATTGAACAAGCATTTTTCCGTAAAAAGGTTGGTTTATCACTAATTTCTGCAACTGAGAGGTCATGTTGAAAGAGCCAGTATGAAACTAGCTCTCTTTTTTTATCCGTTTTATTTGAGCCCCACGGTTTTGACTTAGCATTTATGTTCCCACCTAAAACCCCAGGTTTTTTTGAACACTTTATCGCTTGGCTTAGTGTTTCCAAAATTGTAATGATCACATTTTGGTTTCCTCTAAATGTTCTCTTAAGCGTTAAATCTTGCGCATTTACACAGCTGTCTTTAACGGTGTTTAAAGCTTCTTTGATTTCTTCTTCTGTGGTTACTCCGTCGATGTTTCTAACAAAGACCACTTTCTCTTCTTTTCCGCCCAAATGGTGGAGTTTTCTTTCCTGGGCCATCTCTTTGATTTTATGTAGGGTTTCTTTCCCCTATACTCCTTTCTTATTGTTGATAAGCAAATCTCCTTCCACTGTCTTTTTGACACTTTCTATTCCTTCCCCTACGTTTTCTTTTCAGCGTTTTTCCTTGATACGCATTACAGTTTGTGCGTATGTTTCCTTCTCTATTTGCACAAGGATTGCCTCGCTTTTTTTGGCTGGCTTCCTTTTTTCTATCGCAGAAGGCGGCATGTGTATCTTTATCACAGCGTCCATTCCATAGAATATGGCTTCAACCATTTTTCAAAAAACTTCTCCGCTTATGCCTGATGGTGCAGTTATGCTCTCTGTATATTTTACAGTGCATTTTTTTTCCAATGTTTACGCATCATTGCAAACATGTCTTCAATGCTAAAGCTTTTACGGTTACACAAAAATTATTTTAAATTTTTTCTTTGGACTGTGTCGGTCCGCCTTATCGGTAACTGCGTACATGGTGTAATGTAACCACACATCCTGCAGGGCATGTAGTGCTTTCGCATTTTTCTGCTTTCGGAAATTTTCCTAGGATATTAATGTTCCTTCTTATTCTTTCTACCATCTTGTCTTCGACGAAAAAAACAACATGCTCTTCAGTCATTTTAATCGGATCCGTGTGGTCTACGCTAGTAGTCTTAAACGCACTCTCTGCCCATTTCTCATCTTTAATTCCTATGGTGCAGTTATGCTCTCTGTATATTTTCCAGTGCATTTGTTTTTCAAATGTTTACGCATTATTGCAAACATGTTTTCAAGGCTAAAGCTTTTACGGTTACACAAAAATATTTTTAAAATTTTTTTTTTGGACTGTGTCTGTCCGCCTACTCGGTAGCTGCGTACATGGTGTAATGTAACCACACATCCTGCAGGGCATGTAGTGCTTTCGCATTTTTCTGCTTTCGGAAATTTTCCTAGGATATTAATGTTCCTTCTTATTCTTTCTACCATCTTGTCTTCGACGAAAAAAACAACATGCTCTTCAGTCATTTTAATCGGACCCGTGTGGTCTACGCTAGTAGTCTTAAACGCACTCTCTGCCTATTTCTTATCTTTAATTCCTTCAAATTCTTTAAAGGTTTGGCAGGGCTTAGCAATGGTGTTCATCACTTCTTGTCTTTTGCACCTTCTACAAATTGTCTGGTGTTTAAGCTCTTTCACCTGGTCTACCAGTTTTTTGATGCGCTTATTTTGTTGCGCTATTATTGCTCTTAAGCTGCGAATTATTACCAACATAATGCCAAATACGAGAAGAGCAGGGCAACGAACCAGAAAACTAATTACGTCAATGGTAGACAGTAAGATGATATTCTAGCTCGCCGTGTTTTCTTTCTGACCATATTCTAATTTTGGAAAACCATCTGTTGGTCTATCTGCCTTTATCACAGCTATCCCATCTAGATTGCCTCACTGCAAAGTTTCTCTTTTTTGTAGCTTTTCTGTCTATAATATTTTGTCAACGTTGCATCTGTTTAGAGGCCTGCAAGTTAATTGAAAACTCTCCAGCCAGCACTTGTAGAGCTGCTGTTGACACCGTTCTATACGCACGAATTACCCTTAACAATATTTTTTTTTGTGTTTTTTTACAATTTTTGCATACAGTTCAATCTTTGGTGCTTGCGCCTACACTGAGGCCGCATACAGCACCTTACTGTTTACTACCGACGCAATAAGCTGTCTGGTCTGTTGCCCTGCTCTTCTCGCATTTGGCTTGTTAAAAATTTTTTAAATCATTCCAAAGCATTTAAATAATCTTTTCAAGCACTTTTAAGTGATTTATTTGAACTTTTAAAATTTTTTGAACGTAAAATTGAATTTTAAAAATTAAATATAAAAAGTTTAATGAAATTTTTTAAAACTTTTTAAAAATTGTTTAAAAAAATTTGAAAAGCTTTTTAAACTTAATAAAAGTATAAATTAAACTTTAAAAAATTAATAAAAATGCTTAAAACTTTTTTTAAAGACGTTTAAATATTTTTAAATTGATAATAATTAAAAATTATTCAAATCTTGTGTTAAAAATTTTTTAAATCATTCCAAAGCATTTAAATAATCTTTTCAAACACTTTTAAGTGATTTATTTGAACTTTTAAAATTTTTTGAACGTATAATTGAATTTTAAAAATTAAATATAAAAAGTTTAATGAAATTTTTAAAAACTTCTTAAAAAATGTTTAAAAAAATTTGAAAAGCTTTTTAAACTTAATAAAAGTATAAACTAAACCTTAAAAAAGTATTAAAAATCCTTAAAACTATTTTTAAAGACGTTTAAATATTTTTAAATTGATAATTATTAAAAATAATTCAAATCTTGTGTTAAAAATTTTTGTTTTAAGGATTTTCAATACTTTTTTAAGGTTTAATTTATATTTTTAATAAGTTTTAAAAATTTTTAAATTTTTTTAATAACTTTGAAAAAATTTTATTAAACTATTTATATTTAATTTTTAAAATTTAATAATTTGTTTAAAAAATTTTAAAAGTACAAATGAATTACTTAAAAGTGCTTGAAAAGATTATTTAAATGCTTTGGAATGATTTAAAAAATTTTTAACACAAGATTTGAATTATTTTTAATAATTATCAATTTAAAAATATTTAAACGTCTTTAGAAAAAGTTTTAAGCATTTTTATTGATTTTTTAAGGTTTAATTTATACTTTTATTAAGTTTTAAAAGCTTTTATAATTTTTTTACACATTTTTTAAGAAGTTTTAAAAAATTTTATTAAACTTTTTATATTTAATTTTTAAAATTCAATTCTACGTTCAAAAAATTTTAAAAGTTCAAATAAATCACTTAAAAGTGCTTGAAAAGATTTTTTAAATGCTTTAAAATGATTTAAAACATTTTCAACACAGAATTTGAATTATTTTCAATAATTATCAATTTAAAAATATTTAGACGTCTTTAAAAATAGTTTTAAGCATTTTTATTAATTTTTTAAGGTTTAATTTATAATTTTAATAAGTTTTAAAAGTTTTTTAAACTTTTTTAAAAAATTTTTAATAACTTTAAAAAAATTTTATTAAACTATTTATATTTAATTTTTAAAATTCAATAATTTGTTTAAAAAATTTTAAAAGTACAAATGAATTACTTAAAAGTGCTTGAAAAAATTATTTAAATGCTTTGAAATGATTTAAAAAATTTTTAACACAAGATTTGAATTATTTTTAATAATTATCAATTTATAAATATTTAAACGTCTTTAAAAAAAGTTTTAAGCATTTTTATTAATTTTTTAAGGTTTAATTTGTACTTTTATTAAGTTTAAAAAACTTTTCAAATTTTTTTAAACATTTTTTAAGAAGTTTTAAAATATTTCATTAAACTTTTTATATTTAATTTTTAAAATTCCATTTTACGTTCAAAAAATTATAAAAGTTCAAATAAATCACTTAAAAGTGCTTTATAAAAAGTGTAAGACTCTTTTTATTCTAATCTTACGTTTTGCCAAATTTTAACAATTAACTTGAATTAAATAACAGTTAACTCTTTCTCCATAATAAATTTGTCAGGATGTCTATGTTCTACGATTATTAGCCTTAATTATTAACTTAAAAACAGTGTACAGAATAGCAACAACCAGCTACATTATCATCAACAATCTACTTCAACTCACCCCTTTATATTCATTGTTAGAGAAACGCTTGAGCAGTCAGACGGATCGATTAGGCGACACATGAAACATATTTACACATAATGTACCTGTCAATAATACCTGTAAAGTAACTCACCGGGGGCTTTTCTCCCCCTCGCAGGATTCTCTTCACCCCTTTTCTTTAACATCGTGTTCTCAATGATGTCTTCATTGTTTCGGTACCTCATTATTCTTCCGAATTCAGGGAGACAGCACTGAATTCACATTATTTCTCCGAATTCAGGGAGACAGCACTGAATTCACATTATTCCTTCAAATTCAGGGAGACAGCACTGAATTTACTTTAATCCACCGAATTCAGGGAGACAGCACTGAATTCACATTATTCCTCCAAATTCAGGGAGACAGCACTGAATTTGCATTAATCCACCGAATTCAGGGAGACAGCACTGAATTCACATTATTCCTCCAAATTCAGGGAGACAGCACTGAATTTGCATTAATCCACCGAATTCAGGGAGACAGCACTGAATTCACATTATTCCTCGGAATTCAGGGAGACAGCACTGAATTCACATTTATACCACAAAACAACATATGATCAAAAGATCAACACGTTAACTATCTTTCTCTTTCAATAAACAATTAACAGTTTAAATACTCATAATACTGCCCGTCCGACCGCTGTCACCGTTCTTTAATCAACATTCCCCGCTGACTGACTGGACTCCACCCTTCCAGGGATGCTAAACCAATGTTCCCCCTCTTTTACTTAAGATGCCATATGGCTCTCATCGAGATGATTTAATTATACAAGCGATTTAGCGCCTTATTGGCTTATTTTTACTTTAGAAAATAACTATAAATTATTATAAAATCAAAAACTCTCACATTCGGCCATCCTGACTTCAATCTTGTCCCCAAGATTTTCTACTTATTATTTTAATGATGATTTTACGCTTTATTCTCAAGCTTTAATCTAAAAGTTATCAATAATTATTTTACTTTAACCTAATTGTATTCACATTAGCTTAATCCTTGAAAATGTGTTTAATATTTATTTATCAAATACAAGGGTGGCAATCTTTAATAAATTTTTTTTTTACTGTTCAATTGCACTTATAATAATACTTGTTACCCCCTAAATAAATAGCAATACTGATCAAAAACAGATAAAATTTAACCCCATTTGAGTTTGTCTACGTCAACAGTCAACTGTCTCTTCTTTCAGTTTTATTTGTTCTAAGTTCTATCTGGCGTCACCAATCCTTATATATGTATAGATGCTTTGATTTCTTATTTTTTTCTTTCTTCATTTAATTTTTGTGCTGTTTCTTAATTTGTGAGATATCATAATCGTTGATAAGGTATACCTTTTTTTGTTATTTATAATCTTTGATGTAATTTAGCAATTGCTTTTGTTTCTTATAGTTTTTCTTGATTTGTGTGCACACGTTATCTGTTGCTAACTTCATCCAATTATTTCTCATGTTTATCTTCTCTCTTCTTTCTTCTTTTGTTATTTTTTTTCTTTTAGTCAATAGTCAAAGTTGTAAGTCATGAGTCAACCCTTAGTTGTTTCTAACGTATTTTTACTTTTAAGTTGTTAATTATGACTTAACCGATGTAATTTTATGTCAAGTCACCCAACTATTAAAATGAAATACTTATAAGATATTTGAGATAAACATTATTGCTTTAATATAATTAAGTTCTTGTTTAAAACCTTTTAGATTGAAAAATCAAACTTTAATTTTATTTTTGAATTGTTTTATTTATTTGTTTTTGTTAATTATTTTTTTTTTAATTTACTAATTAAGTCAGCACTTACGTGTTCACTATTTAAAATTGAAACATTTTGGTCTCTTATCTAGCCAATTAACAAGACATTTATTAAAACTTCTGTTTTCAAAATTAAAAATGTTTTTATTTATTTTATTTTTGTAAAGAGAGTAGGAGCAGTGTATTTTACAAGTTTAAATAGTTTGACTGAAACAGGACTAACATTTAAACGTTTCTAACTACATAATATACCTCTTTTTTTTTTAAATCAACTTTCAATTAAAACTAACGGCGTCTGACTAAATCAAAAATTAAGCTTTAGCATGTTGACCAATCACATCAATTTACTTTTGATTGTTTTTCTTTTCTTCTACACTTTGTAATATAATTTGAATAATTTATAAATGATAATTGCTTTTAAAGAACAAGTTGCCTATTTACTGTCTACTAATTGTTTGAAGGAAACTAATTGAAAATAAGACTTTTAAACTAACAATCATTGCTATAGTTTCATTCATTGCTGATAATTTTAGAGTGTCAAACTTTAATTTAAGAAACTTTAAATACTCAAAACTAACTTCTATTAAATTTTTATTTTGTTTCAACTTTGTTGTGTTCGCGATTATTATTTTTTTTTTTGCAAATGTAATTCTAAATGGTTGAATTTTAATTTAAATATTCAATTCTATTAATTTCTCAATTTGATTCTTTGTAATTATGAATTCAAATTAAAACTGATTGTAAAACAAATAAATTATGTATCATGAATTAAAATAGGTTCCACTGTATACAATATCAATATTATTTCTTTAATTTAAAACTCAGGAACGGCATTCACTTTAAACCCAAAACGGTCAAGACTACCTGCTTAACGGCGACAAAATCTAACAACATGTGGTCAACACGTGGGGCAGCTCCAGATTCTTTTTATTTTTTTTTTTTTTGTTTAGTTTCACCCCTTCACAATAAACTAATAAATTTATGTGTGACAAATGATGATATGAAATGCTTTAAATGACTATTTTCAAAAATTTAGGTGTCAATGATAAGTATTAGTGAGAGAAAGTACCAATTTTTATTTGATGAATTAGAATATTTAATGTTGGTTTTTGTAATTTAATTGTACTTAAAGTTAGTTTCACAAAATTACTTAATGGCAGGTAGACATATAAAAGCAGATAGAATCCTTCAATAATTTTTACCTAATCTTATTTTAAGAAACTCTAAACTAATAAACTAACTATTTAACCAAATGTCTTTTTTTTTATCGAATTTAAATTGTGAACTTTACGGCTTTAGAATACTCAGCTAACTATCAATTAATGATTATAAAATTCATACTGGATTTTATTGCAAGTACCAATACACATAATTAATTATGAATTTTAGAAACTATAATTATTATTTAATTAGCTCTACTAAATTATTAAATAGTAACATAACTTGATTAATTAGACTTATAATTTTGCCAGATGAGATTAGTTGCTGTACGAAAATTTTTGTTTATAAAAATATTAATCCTTAAGTGGTAGTTTTGTGATTTTGATTTATATATTTTTTTTGTATTATCGAAACCAAATTAACTTTAAAACTTCAAGATCAATTTACAAAAATGTTTTGTTACTAACATATCAAAGTATTTTTTTTTAATTTACTCAAATTAGTCATTTTATTATCAATACAATTTAGAAAATTGTATTTGCAACTTATTACTTCTCAAAACTTTATTTTAACAATTGAGTAAGTATCTTAACCTGCCTTCACCCTTGACAATAATAATTTATGACCCTTTTTTTTTCAGTTGTGTTGCAGCTGTTGACACTTTACCGATTAGTTTTGCTAAAAGCCCTTTTTAGAAAGCCTTCTAAAGAATACCTTGACCTATTATTTTTGAAAAACCTCTTCTTCAGATTTCTATTTTCGTCTAATTATTTCACTATTTTGCTGAAAATCTAAATAAACAAAGTTTTGGTTTTATGCTATTTTGAATTAGGTTTTTGACAATTATTTGTTGTTATCATAGAACAATTCGCTTTGCTATTAATATTGAAAGACAATGCCTTAGTAGATGTTACCACAACATTAAAAATTCCAAGAGGTGTTTTGTAAACAATGCAATCTATTATTGTTCATAAATAGATTTTTGATTGAATATTTTCAACTAGAACATGTATCTCAAAAAGCTATAGATGTGTCAATACAATTAATAAATAGTCCCGTTTAGGCACAAATTTAATTTTCCTACTCAAATTAATTCCTCAAAAAGTTTGAATAAATGTTAACAAATCATTACTGAACGACTGAGAAAATTTGGAAGTTCACAATCCATTTGATGCAAAAAGCTAGCTTTCTTAAACATTCTCGTTTTTCAATTAGCTGTCAAAAGAGAATTATCTTTACCATATGGACTGAGTCGACAAGATATAATTTCATAGAAATACTTTTCAAAATATAAATATTTTTTTTTTTTAAATCGCAATAATCTACTTACACAAATCCATTTTCAACATTTTAATCCTTTACTTTCAATGATTTTATTAATTTTAAATCTTAATTCAACATTTATCGAATTAATAGTGACCCAGTATCAACTAGAACAAAATTTTAACTAGAGCTTTCTCTTTAAAATTGGTGATTACTCTATAGTTCATGAAATTTACATAATCTTGTTACTAATTTTTGTTCATGTCCCCTTTCATACAATACGTTTTGTAAATTTAAACACCCTTAAAGTGATTTCGTTTCACAAAAATTCTAAGATTTTAAATGGGTCAGTTTGTTTCTCGTCGAACACTTGAAACCATAAATATGTCGAGATGAAATAGAACAAAATACGTTAATACGTCGAAAATGACACCTACCCTACTTTAAACCAAAGATTATGTGGCAATGTGTTTGTCATAAATACATACTTGAAATCTATTCAACTAACATTTTCAAAAACCAAAGATGTAACTAAAAAGATCAATCTGTCAAAGCTATTAAGGGTTGGTTCCATACACTCTAACATTTGAGATTCATCAATTTTATCTAGTCCTGTACATGATTTTCAACATATGGTTCGAATTTAAACAAAACCGTCGCCTTAGTGTCGCCAAAAAGATAGCCATAATTTTAATATATCCGACTTTACAAAGTTTTTCTTAAATTGCAAGAATAATATTAAAGAATTCAGCTTTAAATGTTTAAGCAAGCTTTTCAATAAATCAAATATTTACATTATTTTAATTTTTCAGTCGCCTTTAAAATATCTTCTAATTATCTAAAGTGATTACACCACAACAATTACACTTAATACTTTATAGCTAACTTTGCAAATTTGACTTTAACCCCTTTTTGTTTTTGGTTTTTATTTGAAAATCTTTCCTAAAAGTGGACACTTTGATTGTTCATTTGATTGTCATAATTTATAACGCAGTAATCAATAATTTAGTCTATGTGACATTTCAAAAAATTAATATAACTACATTTTAACCCTTTAAACTCCAGACTCAGACTATCTCTATACAGAAATCTAAAATCTAAAAACTGTACTATACAACTGCTTTTCTTTGATTAAATTAATAATTTAATGCAATTTGTTTTTTTTTGTTGTCAATAAATTAAGTTTGCAATATTGTTTGTCGCAAAAACTAGAATAGAACTCTAATAAAACTTTAAATTCATTTCACAAAAATGTTTTCTTATCAACACATAAAATCACTTTAATTGAACACTTTAATCATCAGGTAAGCTTAAATAAATTAATTCATATTCAGTTTTGTTTAAAGGAACTCCTTTAAACAAAATTTTATATTCAGACATAATTATGTCTCAATATACTCAAGATGAATATGCTAGCAAACTGTTATTTATGTATAAAATTCAACTATTTTATAAATACCAATTATAAACAATAATTTGTACAAGGTTGTTGTTGCAGAAAGTCACAATAATGTAGCTGCTGTTTATATTTACAATTTTAATCCCAAAAAGTTACTCAAACTGGACATTTCGATTGTCATTCGATGCTATTGTTTTTAATTATTAAATATGCACTATTTAGCTAATTAATTACTGAGGTTTAACGCAAATTCTTATCCCACTTCTGAAATTTGTAAGACTCTTTTTATTCTAATCTTACGTTTTGCCAAATTTTAACAATTAACTTGAATTAAATAACAGTTAACTCTTTCTCCATAATAAATTTGTCAGGATGTCTATGTTCTACGATTATTAGCCTTAATTATTAACTTAAAAACAGTGTACAGAATAGCAACAACCAGCTACATTATCATCAACAATCTACTTCAACTCACCCCTTTATATTCATTGTTAGAGAAACGCTTGAGCAGTCAGACGGATCGATTGGGCGACACATGAAACATATTTACACATAATGTACCTGTCAATAATACCTGTAAAGTAACTCACCGGGGGCTTTTCTCCCCCTCGCAGGATTCTCTTCACCCCTTTTCTTTAACATCGTGTTCTCAATGATGTCTTCATTGTTTCGGTACCTCATTATTCCTCCGAATTCAGGGAGACAGCACTGAATTCACATTATTTCTCCGAATTCAGGGAGACAGCACTGAATTCACATTATTCCTTCAAATTCAGGGAGACAGCACTGAATTTACTTTAATCCACCGAATTCAGGGAGACAGCACTGAATTCACATTATTCCTCCAAATTCAGGGAGACAGCACTGAATTTGCATTAATCCACCGAATTCAGGGAGACAGCACTGAATTCACATTATTCCTCCAAATTCAGGGAGACAGCACTGAATTTGCATTAATCCACCGAATTCAGGGAGACAGCACTGAATTCACATTATTCCTCGGAATTCAGGGAGACAGCACTGAATTCACATTTATACCACAAAACAACATATGATCAAAAGATCAACACGTTAACTATCTTTCTCTTTCAATAAACAATTAACAGTTTAAATACTCATAATACTGCCCGTCCGACCGCTGTCACCGTTCTTTAATCAACATTCCCCGCTGACTGACTGGACTCCACCCTTCCAGGGATGCTAAACCAATGTTCCCCCTCTTTTACTTAAGATGCCATATGGCTCTCATCGAGATGATTTAATTATACAAGCGATTTAGCGCCTTATTGGCTTATTTTTACTTTAGAAAATAACTATAAATTATTATAAAATCAAAAACTCTCACAATAGTTTTAAGCATTTTTAATAATTTTTTAAGGTTTAATTTATAATTTTAATAAGTTTTAAAAGTTTTTTAAATTTTTTTAAAAATTTTTTAATAACTAAAAAAAATTTATTAAACTATTTTAATTTAATTTTTAAAATTTAATAATTGGTTTAAAAAATTTCAAAAGTACAAATGAATTACTTAAAAGTGCTTGAAAAAATTATTTAAATGCTTTGGAATGATTTAAAAAATTTTTAACACAAGATTTGCATTATTTTTAATAATTATCAATTTAAAACTATTTAAACGTCTTTAAAAAAAGTTTTAAGCATTTTTATTAATTTTTTTTGGTTTAATTTATACTTTTATTGAGTTTTAAAAGCTTTTCAAATTTTTTTTAACATTTTTTAAGAAGTTTTAAAAAATTTCATTAAACTTTTTATATTTAATTTTTAAAATTCAATTCTACGTTCAAAAAATTTTAAAAGTTTAAATAAATTACTTGAAAGTGCTTGAAAAGATTACTTAAACGCTTTGGAATGATTTGAAAAATTTTCAACACAAAATTTGAATTATTTTCATTAATTATCAATATAAAAATATTTAAACGTCTTTAAAAATAGTTTTAAAAATTTTTATTACTTTTTTAAGGTTCAATTTATATTTTTAATAAATTTTAAAAGCATTTTAAATTTTTTTAAGAATTTTTTAATAACTTTTAAAAATTTTCATTAAACTTTTTTATTTAATTTTTAAAATTCAATAATACGTTTAAAAAATTTTAAAAGTTCAAATAAATTACTTAAAAGTGCTTGAAAAGATTATTTAAATGCTTTGGAATGATTTAAAAATTTTTTAACACAGGATTTGAATTATTTTTAATAATTATCAATTTAAAAATATTTAAACGTCTTTAAAAAAAGTTTCAAGCAATTTTAATATTTTTAAAATGTTTAATTTATAATTTTAATAAGTTTTAAAAGCTTTTAGATTTTTTTAAAAAATTTTCAATAACTTTAAAAAATTTTTATTAAACTATTTATATTTAATTTTTAAAATTTAATATTTCGTTTAAAAAATTTTAAAAGTACAAATGAATTACTTAAAAGTGCTTGAAAAGATTATTTAAATGCTTTGGAATAATTAAAAAAATTTTTAACACAAGATTTGAATTATTTTTAATAATTATCAATTTAAAAATATTTAAACGTCTTTAAAAAAAGTTTTAAGCATTTTTATTAATTTGTTAAGGTTTAATTTATAATTTTATTAAGTTTTAAAAGCTTTTCAAATTTTTTTAAACATTTTTTAATAAGTTTTAAAAAATTTCATTAAACTATCTATATTTAATTTTTAAAATTCAATAATTTGTTTAAAAAATTTTAAAAGTACAAATGAATTATTAAAAAGTGCTTGAAAAGATTATTTAAATGCTTTGGGATGATTTAAAAATATTTTAACACAAGATTTTAATTATTTTTAATAATTATCAATTTAAAAATATTTAAACGTCTTTAAAAATAGTTTTAAGCATTTTTAATAATTTTTTAAGGTTTAATTTATAATTTTAATAATCTTTAAAAGTTTTTTAAATTTTTTTAAAAAATTTTAATAACTTTAAAAAAATTTTATTAAACTATTTATATTTAATTTTTAAAATTTAATAATTTGTTTAAAAAATTTTAAAAGTACAAATGAATTACTTAAAAGTGCTTGAAAAGATTATTTAAATGCTTTGGAATGATTTAAAAAAATTTTAACACAAGATTTGAATTATTTTTAATAATTATCATTTTAAAAATATTTAAACGCCTTTAAAAAAAGTTTTAAGCCTTTTTATTAATTTTTTAAGGTTTAATTTATACTTTTATTAAGTTTTAAAAGCTTTTCAATTTTTTTTAAACATTTTTTAAGAAGTTTTGAAAAATTTCATTAAACTTTTTATATTTAATTTTTAAAATTCAATTCTACGTTCAAAAAATTTTAAAAGTTTAATAAATCACTTAAAAGTGCTTGAAAAAATTATTTAAATGCTTAGGAATGATTTAAAAAGTTTTTAACACAAGATTTGAATTATTTTTAATAATTATCAATTTAAAAATATTTAAACGTCTTTAAAAAAAGTTTCAAGCAATTTTAATATTTTTTAAATGTTTAACTTATAATTTTAATAAGCTTTTTAGATTTTTTTAAAAAATTTTCAATAACTTTAAAAAATTTTTATTAAAGTATTTATATTTAATTTTTAAATTTTAATAATTCGTTTAAAAAATTTTAAAAGTACAAATGAGTTACTTAAAAGTGCTTGAAAAGATTCCTTAAATGCTTTGGAATGATTTAAAAATTTTTTAACACAAGATTTGAATTATTTTTAATAATTATCAATTTAAAAATATTTAAACGTCTTTAAAAAAAGTTTCAAGCTATTTTAATAATTTTTAAATGTTTAATTTATAATTTTAATAAATTTTAAAAACTTTTTAGATTTTTTTAAGAAATTTTCAATAACTTTAAAAAAATTTTATTAAACTATTTATATTTAATTTTTAAAATTTAATAATTCGTTTAAAAAATTTTGAAAGTACAAATAAATTACTTAAAAGTGCTTGAAAAGATTATTTAAATGCTTTAGAATGATTTAAAAAATTTTTAACACAAGATTTGAATTATTTTTAATAATTATCAATTTAAAAATATTTAAACGTCTTTAAAAAAAGTTTCAAGCAATTTTAATAATTTTTTAAGGTTCAATTTATGTTTTTAATTAGTTTTAAAAGCTTTTCAAATTTTTTTAAAAATTTTTTAATAAGTGTTAAGAAATTTCATAAACTTTAAATATTTAATTTTTAAAATTTAATAATACGTTTGAAAAATTTTAAAAAAACAAATGAATTATTTAAAAGTGCTTGAAAAAATTATTTAAATCCTTTAGAATGATTTAAAAAATTTTTAACACAAGATTTAAATTATTTTTAATAATTATCAATTTAAAAATTGTTAAACATCTTTAAAAATAGTTTTAAGCATTTTTAATAATTTTTTAAGGCTTAATCTATAATTTTAATAAGTTTTAAAAATTTTTTAAATTTTTTTAAAAAATTTTTAATAACTTTAAAAAAATTTTATTAAACTATTTATATTTAATTTTTAAAATTTAATAATTTGTTTAAAAAATTTTAAAAGTACAAATGAATTACTTAAAAGTGCTTGAAAAGATTATTTAAATGCTTTGGAATGATTTAAAAAATTTTTAACACAAGATTTGAATTATTTTTAATAATTATCATTTTAAAAATATTTAAACGTCTTTAAAAAAAGTTTTAAGCATTTTTATTAATTTTTTAAGGTTTAATTTATATTTTTAATAAGTTTTAAAAGCTTTTTAAAGATTTTCAGAAACTTTTCAATAACTTTAAAAAAATTTCATTAAACTTTTTATATTTAATTTTTAAAGTTCAATTATACGTTTACAAAATTTTAAAAGTACAAATAATGTTCTTAAAAAAGCTTAAAAAGATTATTTAAACGCTTTGAAATAATTTAAAAAATTTTCGACACAAAATTTGAAATATTTTCAATAATTATCAATTTAAAAATATTTTAACGTCTTTAAAAATAGTTTTAAGCATTTTTAATACTTTTTTAAGGTTTAATTTATATTTTTAATAAGTTTTAAAAGCTTTTTAAAGATTTTCAGAAACTTTGCAATAACTTTAAAAAAATTTTATTAAACTTTTTATATTTAAATTTTAAAGTTCAATAATACGTTTACAAAATTTTAAAAGTACAAATAATGTTCTTAAAAGTGCTTAAAAAGATTATTTAAACGCTTTGAAATAATTTAAAAAATTTTCAACACAAAATTTGAATTATTTTTAATAATTATCAATTTAAAAATATTTTAACGTCTTTAAAAATAGTTTTAAGCATTTTTAATACTTTTTTAAGGTTTAATTTATATTTTTAATAAGTTTTAAAAGCTTTTTAAAGATTTTCAGAAACTTTTCAATAACTTTAAAAAAATTTCATTGAACTTTTTATATTTAATTTTTAAAGTTCAATAATACGTTTACAAAATTTTAAAAGTACAAATAATGTTCTTAAAAAGGCTTAAAAAGATTATTTAAACGCTTTGAAATAATTTAAAAAATTTTTGACACAAAATTTGAATTATTTTCAATAATTATCAATTTAAAAATATTTTAACGTCTTTAAAAATAGTTTTAAGCATTTTTAATACTTTTTTAAGGTTTAAATTATATTTTTAATAAGTTTTAAAAGCTTTTTAAAGATTTTCAAGAACTTTTAAATAACTTTAAAAAAATTTCATTAAACTTTTTATATTTATATATATATATGCGAGTACTTCTACGACTGGTGTCGTTTCCCGCTCTTCGACTTCCACAATTGCCGGTTCCACCAGTCTTCATCTCTTAAGTTTCTCTCACGCATAGCTTCTAGTACATCATTCCGTCATGTTCTTGCTGGTCTTCCTCTTCTCCTTCTTTCTCTTTGGACCCAGTCCCATATTTTCTTGGGTATCCTTAAGTCATCCATTCTCTGAAGATGGCCGTACCATAGTAATCGCTTGGATTCTATTGTATCTAGAATTGTTCCATCTACTTCCATTTCTTCTCTTATCTGTGCATTTCTTACGTGCTCTAGACGGAAAGTTCTGTTGCTACGCCTCCAATAATCCATTTCGAGTGCAAGTAGTCTATCTTGGTTTCTATTTGTCAGTTCCCTCGTCTCCGACCCGTAGGTACAGACAGATTCAAAGACTGCGTTATACATCAGATGTTTTGTTCTTCGTGATATTTTATCGCTCCAAAGAAGAGAGTTTAGTTGCCTTATTATTCTTTTGCCTTGTCCGATCTTATTAAATATATCATCATTATTTTTACCATTTGGGGAAAGAGTTACTCCAAGGTATTTAAATTTGGTGCAGTGTTTTATTGTTGTGCCCATACCAATATCTAGATCACTGTGATCGTCGTTTCCTACAGACATGTATTCGGTTTTTTTCATATTAATGATCAGCCCAAACTCTTCAAATTCTTTCTTGAGTGCTCTTTACATGTAGCTAGCATCATCTCGATCTCCTGTTATTAGAACTTGATTGTCTGCGAAAAAGAGTGTATAGAGCATAAAATCGTCAATTGGCAGACCCATTCCCCTACATCTGCGTTTGCACTTTTTCAAAGATTCTTCGATATAAATTTTGAAGAGTAGTGGAGCTATGAGCATCCTTGTCTTAGGCCCTTGAAAACAACAAATTCTTCAAAAGTGTTTCCGCCTACTTTGATGTAGCTTTTACATCCACAATAAACCTTTCTGACTGCACTTATGTAGGTCTTGCTGATACGATTTTTTTCCATTGCTAGCCATAGCTTATTCAATGGCACAGTATCGTAGGCCTTTTGCAGGTTAACAAATACTAAATGTACTTCTCGTCCCCGTTCGACTCTTTTTTCTATTAAATTTTTAAGTGTAAAAACTCCATCTGTACAGGATCTGCCGGCTCTAAACCCATTCTGCTCTTCTGATTTGTCAAACTCTTTTTCTATTCTTAGTTTTAATACTCTCCCATAAATTCTAGCCACATTACTCAAAACACTAATCCCCCTATAGTTATTGCAGTCTCTTCTCTCCTCTTTTTTAAATATGGATAAAATTACCGCTTTTTTCCAGTCTGAAGGGGGTTCGGCGCCCTGGAGGCACTTTTTAAAGATAATTGTGAGCTATTCAGTAAGAATTTCAGGTCCTGCTTTTATAAGTTCAATATTAATACCTCCAGGCCCGGGAGCTTTGCCATTTTTCAATTGTGCTATTGCATCTGTCACCTCTTTCACATTTATATTCGGTACATTGTCAAAATCGTCAGTGTCGCTGTCGCCACTGGTTTCTGTGAACTGTGGTCTGTCTTCAGTAAGAAGGTTCTTATAGTGATGTACCCATTGTGGCATGCTGATTAGACTTATTCCCCCTTTGTCAATATTGTCAGTCCTAATAGATTTTATAACCTTCCAAGCTTTATTTGCTCTTGTATTTCTCTATGTTTTCACATTCTTTACACCAGTATTCAGTTTGAGCTCTTTTTATTTCTTGTGTCACTATACATCTCTTTGCTTGATACCCAGCTCGATCTGCTTGGGTTCTAGTTAGCAGCCACTTTTGGTACGCTTGCTTTTTCTGATCAACGTGTAGCTGGAATTCTTCGTTCCACCATGGGCAGTTCTTTCAGCTTTGTCTGTTTGCAAGAGTTTTTATTCCTAGTGCGTCAAATGCCGCTTCATGGATTTTAGATGTTACTGCGGTGTACATTTGTTCTGGGGTTCTATCCTGGACGGTCGCCAGTTTAGTTGCAAGACGCATTTGATAAAGAAATTTTGTTGAGTCATTGGTTAAACTTGCGATATGGTATTTTATAGGTTTTTCAACTTGTTGTTTTTCTTGTGTGGTTGCCTTTTCAGTACCGCTAGTTCTGTATGGGAGATAGACCTTTGACAAAAGAAGGAAGTGGTCAAAACCACATTCTGCTCCTCTTTTAACCCTAGTGTCAGCTATTTTTAGTTTTGTTTTTTGCTTTACGATAACATAATCTATTATGGACTTCTGGTTCTGAGATGGGCGCACCCAGGTATATTTGTGGATTTCTTTGTGTTTAAAGTAACCGTTTGTAATTTTTAGGTCAAACTGTTGGCAAAGTTCTATCAATCTTTGTCCATTGTCGTTTTGCATTTTTCCCGTATTGGCCAACCACAGGATTGTCATTTTGACAGCCAGTTCTGCCATTTAGGTCACCTAATAAAAATATCTCCTTTCGTTGTCCGATACTATCCAGTGAATTGACTAGGTCGTGAAAGAAATGGGATTTCTTTTCCGCATCCGCGTAGTCATTTGGGCTGTGAACGGCTACTATTATCTGACTATTATCAATACGTGTCTCCTAATTTCAAGTTCAAGCAGTAAAATTCTATCGTTTACTTGAGTCCATAATTTTATGTTGGATTTAAATTTTTTCCTTATGGCAATGCTTACTCCACTGCTTTCTCTTTCCTCTTTTGGGACTCCACTATAATTATGTATAAATCCATTTCTTTCCTCTGATCCTTGGCCTTTCTTTTTAGTTTCCGTAAGTGCTACTATATCCGAGCTAGACTTTTCTATTTCGTTAAAAACTTCTAATGTTTTGTTGGATAAACTTTGTACGTTCCATGTTCCTATACTCAAAGTCCGTTTTCGTGCCAATTGTCGTCGTTTATTTTTCATATCCGGTTTCACTTTGTCGAAACATTTTGCGATAAAACTTTTTTTACAGATAATGGAGTGCAGTCTACCACTGACGCAATTAGTTTTCTGGTTCGTTGCCCTGCTCTTCTCGTATTTGGCATTATGTTGGTAATAATTCGCAGCTTAAGAGCAATAATAGCGCAACAAAATAAGCGCATCAAAAAACTGGAAGACCAGGTGAAAGAGCTTAAACACCAGACAATTTGTAGAAGGTGCAAAAGACAAGAAGTGATGAACAGTATTGCTAAGTCCTGCCAAACCTTTAACGAATTTGAAAGAATTAAAGATGAGAAATGGGCAGAGAGTGCGTTTAAGACTACTAGCGTAGACCACACGGATCCGATTAAAATGACGGAAGAGCATGTTGCTGATGGAACAAGAAATAACCGAAAAACAGCCAAAGGAATTAGACGAAAAGGCTGTTTTATCTGAAAACCTGTACGGGTTCAAAAAAAGAATATCAACCATAGATGCAATAGAAGAAGTTCTTTAATTTGCAAAATTAGGGTTTTAGTAACGCTTGATGTAGAGAATGCTTTCTACTCAGCATCGTGAGATAAAATCCTAGATGCTGTTATAAAGCGTGGCATCAACGCTGGTCTAATAAATATTTTGCAAAGCTATTTGCAAAATAGATACTTGCTAAGCTGAAAAAACACAGCTTTTCAGGTGACGTATGGAGTTCTACAAGTAGATAAAGAATGAGAGAGCAGTGGCTCCCCCCACCACTTTTACGTCATATGACCTTGGACTTTGGAATGTTCTTGACCTTGAACCTTGGAACGACCATGGAACACCTGTTTTGTACATTTGCTCTTCGACTACTTTGTTCTCCCCCCACCACATTCCTTTCCCCCACCACTTTTTTCGAAAATTGTGATAGCCACTTTGGAGCATTCACTCATGAAGCGCGAGCAAAGCTCGACGTGTTTAAATAAAAAAATGTAAATTTTGTAATACCAAGAATCGACCAATGAGCGGCCAATAATCAATAATCAATAATCGATAATCAATAATCAATAATCAATAATCAATAATCAATAATCAATAATCAATAATCAATAATCAATAATCAATAATCAATAATCAATAATCAATAATCAATAATCAATAATCAATAATCAATAATCAATAATCAATAATCAATAATCAATAATCAATAATCAACAATCAATAATCGATAATCGATAATCAATCAATAATCGATAATCGATAATCAATCAATAATCAATCGATAATTAATCAATAAGTAATCAACTTTAATTCTTTGAATTGGAAATACAATAATAAGATGGCTGCTTGGAACACCTGCCACATGACCGTGAGCGTTAACACCTGTTGTCTTGATCTTGGAATATTTGCATTGACCGTTTGCGCATGCGCTTCTCACTAGCCTTAGTTAATCGCACAGCTCCACTTGGATATTTGTCTCCAAATGATGATTAACCATCGTCACCTTGATATGATGTGTTTGTAAAATTTATTGCGCAAGCGTCACATATAATGGCGATCATAAGACAATAGCGAGTTAGACTTTTTTCAGGTAAAATAGTAAATTATGCGATACCTACCAATCAATAGCTAATCAATAATCAATCAACGACCGTGAGCGTTAACACCTGTTGTCTTGATCTTGCAATAATTGTTTGCGCATGCGCTTCCCCCAAGCCTTAGTTAATCACGCAGCTTCACTTGAAATTTTCCCTTCGTCGATGATGAACCATGAATTTTTTTGTCGAGATATGTGTTCTTGATTGCGCAAGCGTCACATATAATGGCGAGCGACCAGAGAGCTAGACTTTTTCAGGCAAAAATGTAAATTGTGCGATACCTACCAATAATCAATCAATAGCTAATCAATAATCAATCAACGACCGTGAGCGTTAACACCTGTTGTCTTGATCTTGGAATATTTGCCATGACCGTTTGCGCATGCGCTTCCCCCAAGCCTTAGTTAATCACGCAGCTTCACTTGAAATTTTCCCTTCGTCGATGATGAACCATGAATTTTTTTGTCGAGATATGTGTTCTTGATTGCGCAAGCGTCACATATAATGGCGAGCGACCAGAGAGCTAAACTTTTTCAGGTAAAAATCGAAATTGTGCGATACCTACCAATAATCAATCAATAATCAATCAACATGACTACTGTAAATTTTGAAGCTTGGCTCTCAATAGAAAAATATGATAATGACGTCACTATCAAAGTTGACTCATAAAATATAAATGAGAATAGTGTATCAATAGTAAATGTGTCAAGTCGTATGCTTGAATATAAAGGTAGATAATAAATTTTTAAAAACAATTATGACGGCCAAATATTGTTGGATGAGAATAGTTATAGCAACCTTAAAAAAAGTATATAAGGAAAGTGTGAATTAAATTACAAGTTAGTTTGTAGGTAGTTCTGTTTGTATGTAGAAATGAAAATATATAAAGACAGAAACCAAAATAAAAAGCTTAATTCTAGTGTAAACACCTGCAAGAAAGGTACTGGATTTATTAATAATTTAATTAATAAACTACCTGTAGAAGTGCATTTACCTGGGTATCAATTTTGTGGTCCTGGTACAAAGTTAGGAAAAAGATTAGAACGAGGGGATAGTGGAATAAATCTGCTAGATTCAGCTTGTAAGGAACACGACATAGCATATTCTAAAGATAAAGAGATAGACAAACGTCACAAAGCAGACGAATTATTGATAACAAAAGCAAAAGAACGGTTAAAAGCAAAACATACACCACTTGGAGAAAAAGCCGCAGCAGCAATAGTCATCGCATTGATGAAAGCAAAAACAAAGTTAGGAATGGGACTGCAAAAAAAAAAAAATTAAAGAAAAAACGAATATTGAAAGCTCCAAAGCGTGGAGGATTTTTACCGCTACTGCTTCCATTATTAGGGATGTTAGGAGGTTTAGGTGGAGGTGCAGCTGGAATTGCAACGGCTGTAAATAAAGCGCAAGCAGATAAGAAATTATTAGAAGAGACGCAACGACATAACAAAGTTATGGAAGGAAATGCTAAAGGAAAAGGATTTCGAAAGAAACGTTCTGTTCATAAAAAAAAGAAAGGAAAAGGCTTATTTATTGGACCAAGTCAATGGTATCAAAAAAACTACCAATAGCACTACCTAAGCGTGCGTTATTTAATACGGATCTAATTAAATATGTTAAGAAATTAAAAATTCAAGGCTTTCGTGGTGTGTATATGAGAAATGCCACACCAAAAAAAATTAGAAAAAATGAATGTGGTATAATAAATATGGATGATAAATTTGGCCCTGGTACACATTGGACTGCGTATATAAAAAAAGAGAAAAAAATTATTTATTTTGATAGTATGGGTGATTTAAAACCACCACTCGAATTAATCACATATTTCAAGAGTGATAATATAAACAATCAAATTCAATATAATATAGAAAGATTTCAAAATTTTAACACATTTAATTGTGGTCATCTGTGTTTAAAGTTCTTATATGTTTACAATTAAAAAATAAAAACAGTTGAAAACATTCTTTCTAAGAAAAATGTTGTTTGTTCTAACAGGAAATTCATCCGTGCTTTCAAGTGATTATAATCCGCCTATCGATATAAGTGATAAAAAATATGTGATAGGTTTGACGAGTTTTGAAGTATATAATTCTATACCAAATATAGAAGAAGGGTGTAATAAATTTTATTTTGGAAAAAAAGAATTTACGATACCTACAGGATGTTACCAACTAGTAGATATAAATGAATATTTACAAAAAAAAGTACAAAAATACTTTAAGCATGATTTTTTAATAATTAGCTCAAATAGAAATACTTCACACACTCAGATAAAAGCGACACAAGAAATTGATTTTGAAAAACCAAATACAATTGGACCAATATTAGGATTTAGTAAAAAAATCTTAAAAAAAAATGTTGTTAATGAATCAGACTGGATTGTTAATATAATGAAGATAAACTCGATATGTGTTGAATGCAATATCGCTGTTAATAGTTTTCGAAATGATAGACCAGCTCACATCATCCATCAATTTTTTCCAAATGTACCCCCTGGATTTAAAATTGTGGAAGCTCCATATCATATAATTTATTTACCTATTAGTGTAGACGCTATTCGAAACATAACTCTTAAAATAGTGGATCAAAATGGAAACTTGATCAATTTCGAAAACGAAACCGTCACTGTAGGTTTACATGTGAAAAGAGATGGGTCTTAACTTCAATAAAAAAACAAATAAATTAAGTAAAGTGTGTATAAATCGCTTTAGTAAGACAAGAAACGTGAAGCGGATAACGGCTGAAAATAAAAAATTTCTTGAGTCATTAGGTTTTAAATTATATAAAAATGTTTGAGCTTGCTGAAAAACCATCAATAGATGAGTCTATTGTTAGCTATAGATTTTATAGTCATGAAGCTTATACATCGCGATATGAAAATAATGATGAAATAAGAATTCGTTTACCTGAAGACCTATGTACTAGACCTAGTGATAGCTATTTGTTTATACAAGGGCGGATTGTTGAAGACGATAACATAACTGCATCCCAAGCACAGTTTGTTAATAACGGTGTGACATTTTTATTTAGTGAAATAAGATATGAAGTAAATGGACAAACAATAGATATTAATACAAAACCAGGAGTAACAAGTACAATGAAAGCACTAGCATCTTTTAATCATAGTGAAAGTATCCGATATCAGAACGCCGGGTGGTTTATGAATGGAGAAGGCACTGTAGTGGAAAATGGAAAATTTAACGTTTGCATTCCTCTTAAGATGTTATTGGGTTTTGCGGAAGACTATACAGAAGTGATGGTTAATATTGCTCAAGAATTGATATTGATTCGCAGTAATTCGGACAACAATGCTTTAAGCGTAGTGAACGAGAACGAAAAACCAAAAGTAGTGATAGATAAAATTGTTTGGAGAGTACCACATATCGGTCCTGGTTTGAGAGAAGAAGTCGAACTTACAAAAAAAATTGAAAAAGAAAAAGATGTTATTTTATCCTTTCGTAGTTGGCAATTACATAGTTATCCGTCATTACCAAATACCACAAAACATATTTGGTCTGTGAAAAGTTCTACAAAACTTGAATCGCCACGTTATATTATACTTGGTTTTCAAACTAATAGAGAAGGAGATTTGAAAAAAGATATGAGTAAATTTGATCATTGTGATTTCGCCAATATACGCGTATTTTTAAACAACGAACGTTATCCATATGAAAACCTAAATATATCTTTCAATAACAATCAATTTGCTACATTATATGAAATGTTTACACAGTTTCGAAAAACTTACTATTATCAAGATAAAACTGAGTGTTCCATAACACCAGCTCAGTTTAAATCTAACTTTCCTTTGATAATCGTCGACTGTTCTTATCAAAAACTCAGTTTTCAAACTCAAGCCGTAGTATTAAGGCGAGATTTCGGCTGGCAAATGCAGGCCGAAAACAATTATTATCCATAGACAAATTTTTCTCTTATTTTAAGAGATATCAACAAGATATTTTTTCTAGTCATAAAAGAACAATTATTATAGAGCTGTACATGCTCGTTTTGCATATTATTTCTCAAAACAGTTTGAAAAAAAATTGGAAACTTTGCTGAAATTAGACATTTTCAACAAGTTTTAACTTAGGTGCTGCTAACAAAGGAAGCAAAACATTTGTGTGCAGCTCTAAAGATCTGTTTTGAAAATAAGAAAAAAAAATTTTCATTGATTAGAAAAAAACTGTCGTTGATTAATGCGGTTATGAACACGGGCTGTTCTGAGAAAATTGGAAATGTTGGCGTTGAGCCTCAAGAGGGGAATACACACCCACCACCTTAGGGTACACGTGCTTTTCAGCTATGTATATAAAAATGCCATTCAGCCATTTTTATATAATTTAAAACCTAATGACTCAAGAAATTTTTTATTTTCAGCCGTTATCCGCTTCACGTTTCTTGTCTTACTAAAGCGATTTATACACACTTTACTTAATTTATTTGTTTTTTTATTGAAGTTAAGACCCATCTCTTTTCACATGTAAACCTACAGTGACGGTTTCGTTTTCGAAATTGATCAAGTTTCCATTTTGATCCACTATTTTAAGAGTTATGTTTCGAATAGCGTCTACACTAATAGGTAAATAAATTATATGATCTGGAGCTTCCACAATTTTAAATCCAGGGGGTACATTTGGAAAAAATTGATGGATGATGTGAGCTGGTCTATCATTTCGAAAACTATTAACAGCGATATTGCATTCAACACATATCGAGTTTATCTTCATTATATTAACAATCCAGTCTGATTCATTAACAACATTTTTTTTTAAGATTTTTTTACTAAATCCTAATATTGGTCCAATTGTATTTGGTTTTTCAAAATCAATTTCTTGTGTCGCTTTTATCTGAGTGTGTGAAGTATTTCTATTTGAGCTAATTATTAAAAAATCATGCTTAAAGTATTTTTGTACTTTTTTTTGTAAATATTCATTTATATCTACTAGTTGGTAACATCCTGTAGGTATCGTAAATTCTTTTTTTCCAAAATAAAATTTATTACACCCTTCTTCTATATTTGGTATAGAATTATATACTTCAAAACTCGTCAAACCTATCACATATTTTTTATCACTTATATCGATAGGCGGATTATAATCACTTGAAAGCACGGATGAATTTCCTGTTAGAACAAACAACATTTTTCTTAGAAAGAATGTTTTCAACTGTTTTTATTTTTTAATTGTAAACATATAAGAACTTTAAACACAGATGACCACAATTAAATGTGTTAAAATTTTGAAATCTTTCTATATTATATTGAATTTGATTGTTTATATTATCACTCTTGAAATATGTGATTAATTCGAGTGGTGGTTTTAAATCACCCATACTATCAAAATAAATAATTTTTTTCTCTTTTTTTATATACGCAGTCCAATGTGTACCAGGGCCAAATTTATCATCCATATTTATTATACCACATTCATTTTTTCTAATTTTTTTTGGTGTGGCATTTCTCATATACACACCACGAAAGCCTTGAATTTTTAATTTCTTAACATATTTAATTAGATCCGTATTAAATAACGCACGCTTAGGTAGTGCTATTGGTAGTTTTTTTGATACCATTGACTTGGTCCAATAAATAAGCCTTTTCCTTTCTTTTTTTTATGAACAGAACGTTTCTTTCGAAATCCTTTTCCTTTAGCATTTCCTTCCATAACTTTGTTATGTCGTTGCGTCTCTTCTAATAATTTCTTATCTGCTTGCGCTTTATTTACAGCCGTTGCAATTCCAGCTGCACCTCCACCTAAACCTCCTAACATCCCTAATAATGGAAGCAGTAGCGGTAAAAATCCTCCACGCTTTGGAGCTTTCAATATTCGATTTTTCTTTAATTTTTTTTTTTTTGCAGTCCCATTCCTAACTTTGTTTTTGCTTTCATCAATGCGATGACTATTGCTGCTGCGGCTTTTTCTCCAAGTGGTGTATGTTTTGCTTTTAACCGTTCTTTTGCTTTTGTTATCAATAATTCGTCTGCTTTGTGACGTTTGTCTATCTCTTTATCTTTAGAATATGCTATGTCGTGTTCCTTACAAGCTGAATCTAGCAGATTTATTCCACTATCCCCTCGTTCTAATCTTTTTCCTAACTTTGTACCAGGACCACAAAATTGATACCCAGGTAAATGCACTTCTACAGGTAGTTTATTAATTAAATTATTAATAAATCCAGTACCTTTCTTGCAGGTGTTTACACTAGAATTAAGCTTTTTATTTTGGTTTCTGTCTTTATATATTTTCATTTCTACATACAAACAGAACTACCTACAAACTAACTTGTAATTTAATTCACACTTTCCTTATATACTTTTTTTAAGGTTGCTATAACTATTCTCATCCAACAATATTTGGCCGTCATAATTGTTTTTAAAAATTTATTATCTACCTTTATATTCAAGCATACGACTTGACACATTTACTATTGATACACTATTCTCATTTATATTTTATGAGTCAACTTTGATAGTGACGTCATTATCATATTTTTCTATTGAGAGCCAAGCTTCAAAATTTACAGTAGTCATGTTGATTGATTATTGATTGATTATTGGTAGGTATCGCACAATTTCGATTTTTACCTGAAAAAGTTTAGCTCTCTGGTCGCTCGCCATTATATGTGACGCTTGCGCAATCAAGAACACATATCTCGACAAAAAAATTCATGGTTCATCATCGACGAAGGGAAAATTTCAAGTGAAGCTGCGTGATTAACTAAGGCTTGGGGGAAGCGCATGCGCAAACGGTCATGGCAAATATTCCAAGATCAAGACAACAGGTGTTAACGCTCACGGTCGTTGATTGATTATTGATTAGCTATTGATTGATTATTGGTAGGTATCGCACAATTTACATTTTTGCCTGAAAAAGTCTAGCTCTCTGGTCGCTCGCCATTATATGTGACGCTTGCGCAATCAAGAACACATATCTCGACAAAAAAATTCATGGTTCATCATCGACGAAGGGAAAATTTCAAGTGAAGCTGCGTGATTAACTAAGGCTTGGGGGAAGCGCATGCGCAAACAATTATTGCAAGATCAAGACAACAGGTGTTAACGCTCACGGTCGTTGATTGATTATTGATTAGCTATTGATTGGTAGGTATCGCATAATTTACTATTTTACCTGAAAAAAGTCTAACTCGCTATTGTCTTATGATCGCCATTATATGTGACGCTTGCGCAATAAATTTTACAAACACATCATATCAAGGTGACGATGGTTAATCATCATTTGGAGACAAATATCCAAGTGGAGCTGTGCGATTAACTAAGGCTAGTGAGAAGCGCATGCGCAAACGGTCAATGCAAATATTCCAAGATCAAGACAACAGGTGTTAACGCTCACGGTCATGTGGCAGGTGTTCCAAGCAGCCATCTTATTATTGTATTTCCAATTCAAAGAATTAAAGTTGATTACTTATTGATTAATTATCGATTGATTATTGATTGATTATCGATTATCGATTATTGATTGATTATCGATTATCGATTATTGATTGTTGATTATTGATTATTGATTATTGATTATTGATTATTGATTATTGATTATTGATTATTGATTATTGATTATTGATTATTGATTATTGATTATTGATTATTGATTATTGATTATTGATTATTGATTATTGATTATCGATTATTGATTATTGATTATTGGCCGCTCATTGGTCGATTCTTGGTATTACAAAATTTACATTTTTTTATTTAAACACGTCGAGCTTTGCTCGCGCTTCATGAGTGAATGCTCCAAAGTGGCTATCACAATTTTCGAAAAAAGTGGTGGGGGAAAGGAATGTGGTGGGGGGAGAACAAAGTAGTCGAAGAGCAAATGTACAAAACAGGTGTTCCATGGTCGTTCCAAGGTTCAAGGTCAAGAACATTCCAAAGTCCAAGGTCATATGACGTAAAAGTGGTGGGGGGAGCCACTGTTCTCTCATTCTTTATCTACTTGTAGAACTCCATACGTCACCTGAAAAGCTGTGTTTTTTCAGCTTAGCAAGTATCTATTTTGCAAATAGCTTTGCAAAATATTTATTAGACCAGCGTTGATGCCACGCTTTATAACAGCATCTAGGATTTTATCTCACGATGCTGAGTAGAAAGCATTCTCTACATCAAGCGTTACTAAAACCCTAGTTTTGCAAATTAAAGAACTTCTTCTATTGCATCTATGGTTGATATTCTTTTTTTGAACCCGTACAGGTTTTCAGATAAAACAGCCTTTTCGTCTAATTCCTTTGGCTGTTTTTCGGTTATTTCTTGTTCCATCAGCAACATGCTCTTCCGTCATTTTAATCGGATCCGTGTGGTCTACGCTAGTAGTCTTAAACGCACTCTCTGCCCATTTCTCATCTTTAATTCTTTCAAATTCGTTAAAGGTTTGGCAGGACTTAGCAATACTGTTCATCACTTCTTGTCTTTTGCACCTTCTACAAATTGTCTGGTGTTTAAGCTCTTTCACCTGGTCTCTTAATTTGAAGTGCCTTTTTTAGACAATATAATTAATTAGATATTAGTGTTAGCATATAGAATGGGTAATTTTAAATATCACCTTCGTCTTGGAGACAAACGCCTTAGTATGAGAAAACGCATGAAACGAGTTCGAAGAAGGTAAGTAAATCGTAGATATTTTTTATATAATATAAATAGATATTTGCTCTAAAAAAACCTATTGATATTTGTTAAAAACCAGAGCAAAAATAGCGGTAATAATTTGTATACATTATACTAGGTGATCCACAATTATTTTCATAAGGGGAGGCCATGGAAATCAAAATGAATGTCTTGGCTTCATTCAGCGCATTCTTGTCAGTTTGACATTTGTTTTGATTAATAATAATAATTATCAAAGATACAAAATATTGGTTTTTACAACTGAACAAGAGACGTCTATGATTGAAGAATACTTTCGAAGTGGAGTATACAGCTGACCGAAGCCCCAAGGTCAGGTCCAAGGCCCCAGATAAAGCTAAGACATTCATTTTGATTTCAATGGTTTCCTCTTATGAAAATAATTGTGGATCACTTTGTAAATAGCCTATATCCTATTAATTTTTAGAGAAACTTGTTCAGAGAACACCGAAATAAAAAACAAATGTGCTCAGGAAAGGGTTTTGAAAAATTTAAATGCAATCCATAGTTTACCAGGGTATGTATAGTTAGAAACAAGAAGAAACGCGAGTGTATGTTTTGTTTTGATACAACAGTTGCGGCTCCTAATAAAAATTTCAAATGATAGCATAAAAACAACAAACTGTTAAACGATTCTCGGTCTTTAAATTTCTCAAAAACATTTTAGTGTTGAGAAACATTGCTGGGTCTGATGTCACTTGATTTTTAATATATAGCATGAAAAGAATTCGAATCATTGGTTATTATATTTCTTTAAAACGTATTAATATTTAATATTTGTTTTTCGCAATTATTCTCTAAAAGCATTTTAAAGAGAAAAGTGATTCAACTACTAGATACTTTTTAAAATAAAATAAAATAGGCTGTTTCAATAGCGCTTACTCTCAATGAGTATTTAAAAAAAATACCTAATAACACTTTCAGCTGTTCGACCGATGCAAACGACACCATCAGAAACAATGACAATAACGTGTTCCAATCAAATTTAGAATCTGTTGATTTTTTTGTGAATACCGAAACGTAAATTAATGTTACTAATATTTAGGAATTTTTTTATAGAAATTAATATTTTAGTGAGAAAGAAAGTGATTACAAAATTTGCCCAGATCACGAAGATGGTGATCTGTTGGAAAAGAAGAAAACAGAACTAGAAGGCAGACGTATCTTTGCCGTAAAATATTTGATAGAGCAGCTTCAAACTTTTGGTAATCATGAAAAATATGGCTGCTCATCAAAAAACATGATTTTTATCAAAGAAATTCGCAAAGGGTTTAGTACTTCTTTGATATTTAAATGTTCTATGTGCAACAAAAAAGAAACCATAGATTCTGATAAAAAAGATAACGAAGAAGTTATGCCTGTAAATGAAGCAATGGTATCAACCATATTTCCAAAAAAAAATATTTTCAATAACTGATAGATTTTTCTTCAGGTGTTTGGAAATATTTGCACTGGCCAAAGTTTTACACAAATGGAGGAGAGATGCGCACTGCTCAATATGCCTATTATGTCTTCTTCAACATATTTTTTAGTGCAAAAAGACATACATAATAAAATAAGAGATGTTGCATTAGGAGAAATGAAAGATGCCGTAAAAATTGAAAAAGAACTTGCTATAGAAAGAGACAGCGTTGACAAACATAGTATTCCTTTGCTAACTGTAGTTGTGGATGGTTCCTGGGCTAAGCGTTCATATAAATGCAATTACAGTTCTTTATCAGGTGTTGTAAGTGTGAAAACTGATTTACTAGCTGGTAACATTATTGTCTGTCTGTATGTTGCAATTTTAGGCATGTATAGTGGGATTTCATTCCCAAAAAATGCTTTTTCTGGGCGTAAGAAATACATTTTGTCTTCTGTGCACAAAATATGAAAATATGAAAAAAGAAATTCCGGATCATATTTGCTATAAAAACTGGTCAGGAACTGCAGACACTATGGAAGCTGACATAATTGCCGAAGGATTCAAACAGAGTCTTTTGATGCATGGAGTAAAGTATGCATACATGATTGGTATGTTGTTCGGCTAATCTAAACAAATGTGCCCAATAATGTTCGAGTGTCTTTGTAGGTGACGGAGATAGTAGCGTTTTTGAGAGACTCAATACTATCAGACCTTACGGGCTAGATTTGCTAATTACCAAAATTGATTGCACCAATCACATCTGTAGAAACTTTAATAATAGGACTAAAGAACTGAGCAAAACTCGAATTAATGACATAGGAGTTGTGCCAATAATAATGAGAAAAACTGTTGAAAAAAATTTAGAAAGATTGCGAATTTCCCTCTATTGCATAATAAAAAAAAGATCAAAGCAATTCTCTAATTCAAGCAAACCCAATGAAATAAAAAAAAAATGATTTTGGATCTACGAAATCTACTTAATCATGTTTTTGGTTCACATGAGGCTTGTTCCAGCAGGCAATTTAAATGTACCAGAAGCAAAAATGATATAAACTACGTGGAAGATTTAAAATTATGCGGTTTGTGGGCTGGATTAAAAAACGCCGTGAGACTTGTTCTGGAGCATGTAGACAGCTTACTTCATAATGTCAACAACAATTTAGCAGAGCGGTATAATTCTATTGTAGCTAAGTTTATAGGTGGAAAGCGATGTAATTTTGTGATGAGAGACTCCTATGAAGCAAGATGTAAGGCAGCTGCAGCATCGTTTAATGACAGGTCTAAATTTTACAAGAAAGTGACCAAACAGGTGATTCAACACAGTCCAACGGGAAAGTATTTGAAAAATTATATGTCACAAATCAAACGAAGAAAAGAATTAAGATGCAAGAGAAAACTGATATTAGAAACAAAGAAGAACTATAAAACGATACGTAAAACAACCACAGCAGATCAACATTATGGAAGGATGGAGTTAGACATAGATGTTCCTGATATGAGTCCTGAAATATATAAATTAAAAGAACAAGAGTTTCTGAAAAAATTAGAGAAGAGTCTGAAAGAAATCGCGGATTTAGAAACAGAAACTCGCGGTCAGTCTGCAAATATGATTTGGAGAAGTGAACGACTTAAACGACTGACAGCCTCTAATTTTGGTCAAATTTGCAAGATGAGAGATAGAACACCGCGCACGAAAACAGTGATTAATATATTGTATAAGAAGATTTGCACTTTTTCAACTAGCTGGGGTAAAGATAACGAACCTCTTGCACTGGCAAAAATTCGAAATGCTTTACCACAACATTTAATTTCGGAATGTGGATTTTTTGTACATTCGTCAGAGCTATTTTTAGGAGCTTCTCCAGATGGACTTGTGGATGATAATGGTATAATAGAAATCAAATGTCCATTTTCTGCCAAAGAGTTCAGAACGGTTTTAGAGGCTGCTCAAAATAGAAAAGTTACAGGGTGCGCGGTATACAATAATCAGCTTGTACTGAAAACAAATTCTAATTATTATTATCAGATACAAGGGCAATTAGAAGTCACAAATAGGGATTTTTGTCTTTTTTGTGTGTGGATACCAAACGACTTCGTCATTCAAAAGATCGAACGAAATCCAGAATTTTGGAACGATAAAATGTTACCAAAGTTAAAAAAATTTTATTTTGATCATTTACTTCCCGAGTTAATCGACAGTCGCTATAATAGAAATAAAGACATACGATAATAAAAATTATTCATGTACTGAAATTGGTAATTGTGTTATTGAGCCCCTCCAGCTTGTCTGTAAAAAAATTGTGGTAAATTAAAAAATAAATTGTCTGATTTACAAACAAGTTTTTGATATAATATTATTAATTTCATAGTATTTACATAACTTTTTATTTTGTAAAAAATACTTAATTATCAAAAAGTGATAATTATTGTGGAATAGATACAGACACAGAGCTAATACTGTTTCTAAAAACCTTTGCCTGAGCAAACATAATATTACTAAAATAGTTTTAATTTTCTTTCCAACACCTACACTTCTGTTTCAGTTTTTATTATTTATAGGGTGGGTACATGCAAAAATCAATATTGACTCCCTTCCTTTGACTTGTTTAGTCGCAGGTACTGTACTACTGCGATTAACTATTAACTAGATCTGACTGAGTTTTCAAAGCGCGCGTCGGGCCGATCTCGGGCTCTTGCGTGGAGAGGGAAACAAGCAGTTCTCTCGTATTCTCCTCTTTTCCCGTTCGATCTGAACACTATGCCAACCGAAATCTGGCCTTAAGAATAGAATTTGATACACATTCTATAATTCCAAATAATACAACCGCTCATGCTATTATAATTAGCGATCGTATCTTCACATATAATCTCCAAACACAAGCCATAAAACAAATGTAATAATGAATGCGGTTGTAGATATACAGTTATTTAAAATAGATCATCAACAATATATTGTTAAAGAATTAGCTGTAATCAAAAACAAAAAAATTGCACATTTTGTGTTTAAACCACCGTTTCCGTTTGAAGAGTTATCTGCAAAATATCAGGCACAAGCCAATTGGTTGATGAAAAATCATCATTGTATAAAGTGGAATAAAGGCGAAATTGAATGTGAAAAGTTTGAACATATATTGAAAAGTTGTACTTATGATGTCAAAAAAATTTATGTTAAAGGAAGAGAAAAAGCTTTTTATTTAGGAAAAATTTTAAATAAAAATATTATTGAACTACCTGAAAATCCATCATTAAAACTAGATACACCTAGTTGTTTATTTCATTCTTCAGAGCGTTGCCGTTGTAGTTTAAGAACTGTAAAAGTTTTAGAATCTATTTGGAAAATTGGAAAATAAATTATTCAAGTTAAGTTTAGAGATAAGTAAACGTATTTTATATTGTTTGCGTACTAAAGTCTAGTACTACATCTAACAGCAATAATGTAAATGTGTTCCAAAATTTGACATGTAATCAAGTAGAAATAAAATTACATTTTAACATAATATGAGTCTTCCTATATAAATCCTAACAACTCTAGTTAAAAAATAAATTATTTGTTATAAAGATTAAAAAATAAGTTATAAAGTTTGATTGATGTAGATTGTTGACGATAATAAAGAGTTTATAAATTTTTATTCTGCAAGAAAACCTTGACAATAAATAAGAGGTCTTGACCTGTTAAGAATTTGTTGCAACAGGTCTCAGCTGCAGGTGTGTGATAACAAAGCCTTGAAAACTATAAGGTCATGCGCATAGGTACATTGCGCATGATCATTGCACCTACTCCGGATTTTTTCAGATAAAAAAGAAAATTTGATACGTGGCAATCACTTCCATTTTGTTAGTGATCTAGCAATTATTGTTATTCACTTGTGTTTTAACGGTGCAGTTTTATTTTTTTGCAATTTTTTAGTGTAATAATGTCCAGTCATCCAGTGCCAAACGTAAGTTGATTTTTTTAAATCACTTAAGTTGTAAATAAAGAGGATTAGTTATATAATTTGAAATAATTTTTATTTCAGAATAAGTTTAGTTGCGATTGGTGTTGTAAACAGTTCTCCACAGTGTATAATAAAAATCGACACATGACCAACTCATGTATTCCAAACAAAAAACAAAAAATATCAGAATCGAATGGTGAAATTTTTAAATTATTAGAAAATTAATCTATATTGATAATTCTTTTGCAGATTTAGTCAAGTGCAATTTATGTGATTCTTTTATTAATCGCCAACAGTTAAAAAGTCATCAATCAAGTCGGCACCATAAAAATAACTGTGTTACACCGTTGGCTGCAAATATTTTTATTGTTGCTACAGCATTCCAAAAACGAATTGCGACCTATCGTTTGATTCCCGAAGAAGAATATGTAAATATTTCGGATTTTCTTGAAAATGAAAAGGAAAAAATCTTAGAGTTACTCCAAAAAGAATTAAACAAAATGATCACACTCAAAGTTAATATGGAATTACATGGTTTATACACAATTGAATCAAAAAACTTGACGGACATCAAATCGTTTCAAACAGCTAACAAAATAATCACACCTGGTTCATCTCTAGATGAGATTTTGTTAACATTTAAAGAAGAAATTCAGCATAAAATGGAAATATTTGCTGAAAAAGACTCTGGTAAGAAATTTTTTGATATGTACATTTATTACAGTTTAAATTTTTAGGATGGGCTTTGAATCATATTTTATATTTAGAAATAAATATAAATAAGTATAATCCTCTTCGAGCATCGTCATACATAAAACTACCAGAATGCATCAGTAGAAAACAAGCCATTATAAATGTTCAAAATAATGACAACAAGTGTTTTGGTTGGAGTATTGTGGCAGCACTAATCAAGCCAAATGATCCCGAAAACAGTCCACTGTCATATCCTCATTTTACGCAAGTGTGTAATTTTTCTGATATAGTTTTTCCAGTTAAATTAGAAAGTATTGCAATTTTTGAAAAAAATAATAATATCTCGGTCAATGTTTACGGTTTAGAACTTGTTTTTCATAATAACAAAAAACGATATGAAATAGTTGGCCCGCTATATTTTTCAAAATGCAAACAAAATGTTCATATTAATTTATTATTGATTGATGATGAATCTGGCAACCAGCATTATTGTGTTATTAAAGATTTATCGAAATTAGTATCAAGTCAAGTTTCAAATCATAACGGAAAAAAACATTTTTGTGATGGCTGTTTGCAATATTTTAGTACTAAAGATATATTGGAACGACATTATGAAAACGATTGTACTACAGTAGCTGTAAAAATTCCTAGCACAGAGATGAGAACAACTAAATTCGGTAAATTAATCCCATCAAATATTTTACAATTTGAAAATTATCAAAAAAAATATAAAGTTTCATTTGTTGCATATGCTGATTTTGAGTGTTTACTTATGCTTTTAGCTACTTGTCAACCAAATTCTAAATCAAATACAGAAAGTTTTCATGTAAAAACACATTTGCACGAACCTTACTCATGTGCATACTATATAAAATGTGCTTTTAACGATGACTTATCTGTTTTTAAAACTTTTAGAGGTAAAAATTGTGTTCAAGAATTTTTAACATCGTTAGAAACTGATGTAATAGAATTGTATTATAAATATTTAGAGCCTATAAAACCAATGAGACCTCTTTCACCTGAAGAGGAAGCTAAATTTTATTTTGATAAATCTTGCCACATTTGTGAAAAAGAATTTACTGAAACCGATGTTAAAGTTCGAGAGCATTCGCATACGACTGGCTTTTTCCGTGGCGCAAGTCATAACGCATGTAATTTAAATTTTAAAGTTCTAAATTTTTTTCCAATTTTTTTCCATAATTTAACAAATTACGACATGCACTTATTTGTAAAGCAGTTAGCTTTACATCACGAAAATATTGAAGTTATTGGAAAAACTAAAGAAAAGTATATTGCGCTAACTAAAATCCTTGATGTTGGCGAATACAAAAATAAAAACGGGCAAACCGTGAAAAAAAAATTCAAACTACGTTTTATAGATTCATATCGATTTTTGTCATCTTCTTTAGAGACTTTAGCTGATACTTTAGAAGCATATCAATGTAATGAAATCAATAAATATTTTCCACTTGATGAACAATTTTGCTTAATTAGACAAGAAGGTGTGTTTCCGTATTCATTTGTAGACGATTGGGATAAACTAGATTTACAGCAATTACCAAAAAAAGAAGATTTCTTCGATAAAATTAAAAATGAAGAGATTTCAGATGAGTCATATAAGCGCGCGCAATTAGTGTGGTGAACTTTTGAATGTAAAAAGTTGGGTGATTATTCAGATATTTATTTAAAATCAGATGTTTTATTACTTTGCGATATTTTTGAAAACTTTCGAGAAGCTTCTTTAAACGCGTATGGTTTAGATCCTGCGCAATATCTTACTATACCATCGCTTAGTTGGGATGCTATGTTAAAATATACACAGGTTAAACTAGAACTTTTGACAGATATAGATATGATTCATATTTTTAAAAAAGGTATTCGAGGTGGTGTTAGTACGTGTGTTAAGCGAATTTGTAAAGCAAACAACCCCTTGATGGATAATTTTAATTCAAAAGATCCCTTATCTTATATTTTATATTTGGATGCTACTAATTTATACGGATGGGCAATGAAACAATATTTACCCACTGGTAAATTTAGATGGTTAAATGAAAATGAAATAACTACTTTTAAAATTTTTGAAATATCTCATACTTCAGAAGACGGGTATGTACTTGAAGTAGATTTAGATTATCCAAAAGAACTACATGATTACCATAACGATTTACCTTTTTGTCCAGAAAATATTGTACCACCAAGTGGAAAATTGCCAAAATTAATACCAAATTTAAATAATAAATCAAATTATATCATACATTACATCACTTTACAGCAATGCTACACTATTGTAAAAAGCCTGCTTATTTAGGTCACTTTGACCCAAGCAAACCATGAGAAAAATCTATTTTTAGATCATCTTTTGTGTGTTTCGACCCTCAAAACTTTCTAAAAGAATAGATACATTTCCAGATGTGCCAACTCAATACACTTGACCCTACAAGTACAAGCCAAAAGGCATTCCAAATTTAGCAGTGGTGGAGTTTAGTGGTGTTTTAATTATTAGTTAATTCTTAGTGTTTTATATCGCCAATTGTCGACGATCATCTACCCGCTTAAACACATCCACCAAATCAACATCTAAAGGTAAGATTGTCTTACTGAGTTTCTCAATTATCGCATGAGTTAAAAGGGTTGATTTATTGTTTGACTAAAGAAAAGTAATAAAAGAATTGAATTATTCTCATAAACAGAATCTTCTGATCATCTTGATAAATCAACTTTTAAGAATTAATCTTACAGTAACGTAGATCTAATTATGGTTTATCGTCACAATATATTTTGTTAATATTGCATCTTCTTGTGACAAAAATATAGTTATTAATCATTGGTACCTAAAGTAGAACCATTGTCAATCTAAATTAGTAGTCGATCACGTTGATTGGCAAAGATTATATTATAGTTAAGCATATGCAAAATAATTTATATACAGGGTGTCTCTGTAGAAAGTCGATATACAAGGTGTATCAGACGTGACTTGGTGTAACAGTGATAGCTGTTAGCTGACATAAGAAATTAGGTACACTAATCAAAGATTATATTCGCATTTCGTTATTAAATATATTACCTGAGATATCATATTATCTTAGAAATCTTATGTGTATCTTTGTAGTTAATATTCACTGAGTGGACTAGTTATCAATCTTCAGACTAGTTAAATTTAAAGTAATAATACGCACTTGTCTATCCTACCTGGTCTAAGTCAGAGGCTTGTGTTACTGCGGAGTCTTTACAAATATATCATTGCATTTTGAGTTGACCTTAACGGTCAGATAGATAGATACCCAAGGATATTTTTGTAAAGCATTGCACGCCCGAGAACACGTTTTCGTTTCGTTAGTGGATGTAATCGTAGCCTCATTATTAGATTACATCTACATTGGCGGTGGTGTTTATGCACATTTCGATAGCTAGCTTTTCCAACGGACAGAAGTCCATAGCTACCCTTGCGGTACTATAATGGCCAATTAGTCTTAGGATTAATTGTTTCTGATTGCCGCCGTCCGATCCATTACCTTAAAGACAGTGCTCAAATAGTAAATTATAATATAATGACTGCAGTCTAATATAAAAATCTAATATTAAAGTCTAATACAAATTATAAAATAAAAGACTAATATAACTATCTAGATATTATTTCTATATCATAACAAGATAAGTACCGCTAATTATCATTATGTGTTAGTACGCAAACTGCCTACTCCTATTGATTTATGTGTGATTGAAAACTCAAACGCCATTTTTACGTTTTAGGATTAGCGTTTGAAAGTGCGGTTGGCCATCCAGAGGTTTCTATTAGTTCCTCTAGCAGAGACGGTAAGATTTAAAATAACTTTATTTAAAAGAAAAAAATAATTTTGGGATAAACATATTTCCCCTCTCTCTCTCTTCATTTCTCTCTCCCTCTCTCTATTTTTTCTCTCTTATAACGTCAGAAGTGGGATAATACCTCTTATTGTTCATCAAGCCTATTCAATGTTTTCGTTTCTCTACTCTATCTCTGATTATCATGTTGTTTAATTCTAACATGTTCTTTTGTTTGTCCCAAAGACGTAGTCATACTTATTACTAATGGCTGGGAACAAGAGACGACGGGGTTCCAATCCTTCAGTGGATCGTACTGACACTCCTAGTACAAGCAATTCGATTGATAGACTAACTGAGTTAATGGCTAATTTCATGGAAAGAACGGCATTACCGCCTTCACAAAGCGCTTCGGTTGTTGAAACAAAAGGCGATATGATACCTATTTTTGACCCAGAACACAGTCTACTTAACGCGCAAGCTTGGTGTGATAAGGTAGACGAACTGCAAACAGTCTTTAATTGGACTGAAGAGACAACCATTTGCTTAGCTGTGGCTAAATTAAAAGGTTTGGCGTCAACATGGTATAGAGGCTTGACGTCTGTACGTTTTTCTTGGGAAGAATGGAAATCACAAGTAGTTACGGCTTTCCCGCCTCAATTTGAGTTTCACGATCTACTACGGCAAATGATGCAACGGCAAAAACGAGTAGACGAGAGTTACTCAAGATATTATTATGAAAAGCAAGCACTGCTCAATCGATGTAAAATCAACGGTAACGATGCGGTTTCTTGTCTAATTGGCGGAATTACAGATATTGTTGTCAAAACTGGTGCAAAAGCAGGCAATCATCAAAGCCCAGAATCGCTTTTCCAATATTTATCAAGTTTGTCAAGCATTAGCTGTGCTCTTCCAAAGACCACTGCTCAAACGTTTAAATCACGGAAGCATTCTAAACCAAAATTCAGTCCATATAGTCACAAACAACAAGCGACCTCCCAAACGTCTTCTGCGCAGACATCTAATCTTAAGTGTTTTAAATGCAATTTACCAGGTCATTTGGCGCGCTATTGCACTGCAAAATGTAAATTTTGTCATAAGCCCGGGCACACAGAAAACTTTTGTTTAAAAAAAGAAACGGGAATCTGTCGCATGACTAGATCATAGTTCTTATGAGAATGATCCTAATAATAAGTATTTTAAAAGTATTCTTCTCAATAATCAAGTTTCGACCGCCTACGTAGATTTGGGCAGTAGTTGTACTACAGTTAAAATTGACGAACTGGAGCGGCTAAATATTAGCATTAATAAAACAGACCGTACACTTCTTCAAGGATATGGTAAAGGAATTGTCGCTACTTTAGGATCAGCTAGAGTACGAATTAAAGTCGATGAGGTTGACGCAGAAATTCAAGTGGTAGTGGTACCCTCTCATGTGCAAGACTTTCCTGTTTTATTGGGTAGAACTTTTAGTGAGTTGCCGGGAGTGATAGTGATAAAAGATGAAACAAAACTTAACTTTTTGCTCAAGACTCCTGAGATTCAGTTAGCAATATCTAGTAATAAGATTTTCAATATTAGTAATGTAGCATTAAACGTAGGTAGTTTAAGTAATGTAGAAAACCAAAAACTGTCGGACTTACTTCATCAATATTCTAACTGTTTTGCATTTTCAACAAGCGATTTAGGTTGTTCTAAAACTGTTATGATGAAAATTTATCTTGTTGATAAAAAACCATTTGCGTGTAAGCCATATAAGATGGCAAAATCAGAACAAGACAAAGTGAAAAGCATTGTTGATGATTTATTATGCAATAACATCATACGCGAATCTTGTTCAGACTTTTGTTCGCCTGTCTTATTAGTCAATAAGAAAAATGGAGAGCCTCGACTTTGTATTGACTATCGAAAGCTCAATTTGATGACTGTCAAAGACAATCATCCATTACCGCGAATTGATGATCAGATCGACCGACTTCAAAAAGGGAGTTACTTTACCAGTCTGGATTTGAAATCTGGTTACTATCAGGTAGTAATTGAAGACAAATCTCGGAAATATACATCATTTATCACGCCGCAAGGACAATACGAATTCAACCGAGTAGCATTTGGGTTAACCAACGCACCTAGAGTCTTCCAGCGATTAGTGACAAAGATTTTGCAACCATGTTCAAATTTTGCAGCGGTTTATTTAGATGACGTAGTCTTGCATTCCGAAACAATAGAAGCGGGTTTACAAAATTTAGAAATAGTCTTAAACATTTTTAAGCAAGAAGGTTTGACTTTAAATTTAGAAAAATGCTCTTTTTTAAAAAAATCTATTAATTTTCTCGGCTTTCAAATACAAAAAAATAAAGTACAACCAGGTGAGATAAAAACAGCTGCAATAGAACAGTTCAAAGCGCCAAGCAGTGTCCATCAAGTGCGACAATTTTTAGGGTTGACAGGGTATTTTCGACATTTTGTTAAAAACTATGCGATTATTGCGCGTCCTCTAACTAACTTAACAAGGAAAAATGTTACTTTCAAATGGGACACTGAAGAAGCTCGTGCATTTAACATCCTTAAACAAAACCTAGTTGCACGACCCGTTCTGGCACTTTATAATCCTAACGCAGAGACCGAAATTCATACCGACGCCAGCGCACTGGGCCTTGCAGGAATATTATTGCAGAAACAGGACAATGGCAAGCTTCATCCAGTCGCCTATTTTAGTCGTAAAACAAGTCCCAATGAGGCGAAGTACCATTCGTACGAATTGGAAACATTAGCGGTGGTTGAAGCTTTAAAAAAATTTAGATCATATATTCTTGGCATTTCGTTTATTGTCATCACCGATTGTAGTGCGCTGCGAGCTACAAGAGACAAGAAACAGATCATCCCAAGAATAGCTCGCTGGTGGCTGCAATTGTTAGAATTTAATTTTGAAATAAAGTATAGACCGGGAACTCAAATGAAACACGTAGACGCACTCAGTCGCAACCCTCGCAGTCAGAGTGCACCTGTACTACATATTGAGGAAGCGGATTGGATCTTGTCGGCGCAATTAACAGATAATGCGATAATTGCAATCAAGGAGACACTGACGCGCTCTCCAGAAACAGAAGAAGAACGCAAAATTCATAAGGACTATGTCATAAAAGATCAACGGCTTTATCGAGTCACACAAAAAGGTCAACAATGGGTTGTACCATTAGGTATGCGCCAACAAATTTTACGTGCCGCACACGATGACACTGGGCATTTCGCAGTTGAGAAAACACTGTCGCGTTTAGTTGATCATTATTGGTTTCCCAAAATGACCAAATACGTACAAAGATATATTGCTTGCTGTATACCTTGTTTATATAACAAGCGAAAGACAGGCAAAAAAGAAGGATTCTTACATCCTATTCCAAAACTTAGCGTGCCGATAGACACTTTTCACATAGATCATTTGGGGCCGTTCCCTAAAAGTAAACGCGGTAATATGTATTTAATTGTAGGAATAGATGCATTTACAAAGTTCGCATTTCTCCGTGCCGTAAGATCGGCAAACACAAAATATGTAGTTGAATATTTTCGCGACATTTTTGCCACTTATGGTACGCCGCGAAGAATCATATCAGATCAAGGAACAGCGTTTACTTCTAAGCATTTTAAAAATTTTTGCAATCAGAACAATATACGTCAAGTACTCAATGCAGTAGCTACACCACGCGCAAACGGACAAGTCGAACGATTAAATCGCTCTGTATTATCGGCTCTAACAACAACGTGTACTGACGAGTCGCGATGGGATGAGCATGTTCGAGCCGTGCAGTTTGCAATTAACAATACTATAAGTGCATCTACAGGTAAGACAGCTAGTGCCTTACTGTTAGGATATAAGCCTAGACAGGGAAATGCGGCTGATCTTATCCTAGATAAAATTAAAACCATTCCGCAAATATTAGTAGATGTAGTAGCAGCACGCGAGGAAGCTGCGCTTAACATTCAACGCGCTCAGACACAGCAAAAACATCGTTATGATTTGCGTCACCGAAAAGCAAGTAATTATAAAGAAGGCGATTTGGTGTTAATTGAGCGTAATCCAATTGCAACAGGTACCAGTAAGAAATTACAGCCTCATTTTGCTGGGCCGTTAGTAGTTACAAAGGTGTTACCTAATGACCGGTACGTAGTGCAGGATTTAAAAGGTTCTCATCGAAATAAACGTGCCACGTACAATCGAGTCGTAGCTGTTGACAGGATGAAGAAATGGCAACCTGTTGGTGGTATTTCGGACACGTCAGATTCAGAATCGTGAATCTGTTAATAACTGTTTGTATTGTTTAATCTTGTTTTATTATTAGTGTTTATTCTTGTAAGTTTTTTTTGAGTAGTTTAATTTTTTTTTGTTTATGTTTTTTTGCTATTTGTATTTTTTTTTGTGTGCGAGTTTATAAATACTTAGCTCGAACTACAAATGGTATATCGTTTTGTCATTTTGTTATTGAAAGACAATTTCTTTTTCTTTATAATTAAATTTTTACACAATCTTCAAAGCGTACTTCTTTCTAGTGTAAACTTTTGAATCACCTCGAGTCGCGGTGACTATCAGGTTGGCCGAGTTGTAAAAAGCCTGCTTATTTAGGTCACTTTGACCCAAGCAAACCATGAGAAAAATCTATTTTTAGATCATCTTTTGTGTGTTTCGACCCTCAAAACTTTCTAAAAGAATAGATACATTTCCAGATGTGCCAACTCAATACACTTGACCCTACAAGTACAAGCCAAAAGGCATTCCAAATTTAGCAGTGGTGGAGTTTAGTGGTGTTTTAATTATTAGTTAATTCTTAGTGTTTTATATCGCCAATTGTCGACGATCATCTACCCGCTTAAACACATCCACCAAATCAACATCTAAAGGTAAGATTGTCTTACTGAGTTTCTCAATTATCGCATGAGTTAAAAGGGTTGATTTATTGTTTGACTAAAGAAAAGTAATAAAAGAATTGAATTATTCTCATAAACAGAATCTTCTGATCATCTTGATAAATCAACTTTTAAGAATTAATCTTACAGTAACGTAGATCTAATTATGGTTTATCGTCACAATATATTTTGTTAATATTGCATCTTCTTGTGACAAAAATATAGTTATTAATCATTGGTACCTAAAGTAGAACCATTGTCAATCTAAATTAGTAGTCGATCACGTTGATTGGCAAAGATTATATTATAGTTAAGCATATGCAAAATAATTTATATACAGGGTGTCTCTGTAGAAAGTCGATATACAAGGTGTATCAGACGTGACTTGGTGTAACAGTGATAGCTGTTAGCTGACATAAGAAATTAGGTACACTAATCAAAGATTATATTCGCATTTCGTTATTAAATATATTACCTGAGATATCATATTATCTTAGAAATCTTATGTGTATCTTTGTAGTTAATATTCACTGAGTGGACTAGTTATCAATCTTCAGACTAGTTAAATTTAAAGTAATAATACGCACTTGTCTATCCTACCTGGTCTAAGTCAGAGGCTTGTGTTACTGCGGAGTCTTTACAAATATATCATTGCATTTTGAGTTGACCTTAAAGGTCAGATAGATAGATACCCAAGGATATTTTTGTAAAGCATTGCACGCCCGAGAACACGTTTTCGTTTCGTTAGTGGATGTAATCGTAGCCTCATTATTAGATTACATCTACATTGGCGGTGGTGTTTATGCACATTTCGATAGCTAGCTTTTCCAACGGACAGAAGTCCATAGCTACCCTTGCGGTACTATAATGGCCAATTAGTCTTAGGATTAATTGTTTCTGATTGCCGCCGTCCGATCCATTACCTTAAAGACAGTGCTCAAATAGTAAATTATAATATAATGACTGCAGTCTAATATAAAAATCTAATATTAAAGTCTAATACAAATTATAAAATAAAAGACTAATATAACTATCTAGATATTATTTCTATATCATAACAAGATAAGTACCGCTAATTATCATTATGTGTTAGTACGCAAACTGCCTACTCCTATTGATTTATGTGTGATTGAAAACTCAAACGCCATTTTTACGTTTTAGGATTAGCGTTTGAAAGTGCGGTTGGCCATCCAGAGGTTTCTATTAGTTCCTCTAGCAGAGACGGTAAGATTTAAAATAACTTTATTTAAAAGAAAAAAATAATTTTGGGATAAACATATTTCCCCTCTCTCTCTCTTCATTTCTCTCTCCCTCTCTCTATTTTTTCTCTCTTATACTATACACATAAATAAATACTAATAAGAAAAAAACATTTTATTAATAATCCTTTTGTTTTCACTTCTAAACTACACGGTTTACCAATAAGCAAAAAAATTAAATAGTTAAACTCTGTATAAGCGGAGCATCCATTTATATTTTATGAGTCAACTTTGATAGTGACGTCATTATCATATTTTTCTATTGAGAGCCCAGCTTCAAAATTTACAGTAGTCATGTTGATTGATTATTGATTGATTATTGGTAGGTATCGCACAATTTAGATTTTTACCTGAAAAAGTTTAGCTCTCTGGTCGCTCGCCATTATATGTGACGCTTGCGCAATCAAGAACACATATCTCGACAAAAAAATTCATGATTAATCATCGACGGAGAAAAAAATTCCAATTGGAGCTGCGTGATTAACTAAGGCTAGTGGGAAGCGCATGCGCAAACAATTATTCCAAGATCAAGACAACAGGTGTTAACGCTCACGGTCGTTGATTGGTTATTGATTACTTATTGATTGGTAGGTATCGCATAATTTACTATTTTACCTGAAAAAAGTCTAGCTCGCTATTGTCTTATGATCGCCATTACATTTGACGCTTGCGCACTAAATTTTACAAACACATCATATCAAGGTGACGATGGTTAATCATCATTTGGAGACAAATATCCAAGTGGAGCTGTGCGATTAACTAAGGCAAGTGAGAAGCGCATGCGCAAACGGTCAATGCAAATATTCCAAGATCAAGACAACAGGTGTTAAGACTCATGGCAATGCTCATGGTCATGTGGCAGGTGTTCCGAAATCGCCATCTTACTGTATTTCCAATTCAAAGAATTGAAGTTGATTACTTATTGATTGATCATCGATTGATTATTGATTATTGATTATTGATTATTGATTATTGATTATTGATTATTGATTATTGATTATTGATTATTGATTATGGATTATTGGCCGATCATGGGTCGATTCTTGGTATTACAAAATTTACATTTTTTTTATTTAAACACGTCGAGCTTTGCTCGCGCTTCATGAGTGAATGCTCCAAAGTGGCTATCACAATTTTCGAAAAAAGTGGTGGGGGAAAAGAATGTGGTGGGGGGAGAACAAAGTAGTCGAAGAGCAAATGTACAAAACAGGTGTTCCAGGGTCGTTCCAAGGTTCAAGGTCAAGGACATTCCAAAGTCCAAGGTCATATGACGTAAAAGTGGTGGGGGGAGCCACTGCTCTCTCATTCTTTATCTACTTCTACAGGGATCAGTTCTAGGCCCGAAATTTTGGAAAATTCTTTACAATGATCTGTTGGCTATGGAAATATCGGCAGGTTTAAGGCTGATTGGATTTGCAGACGATCTTGCTGTGGTTGGTATGGCTCGGAGCAAATATTAACTTTGTACAAATATAAACGGCATTCTACAGAATATAGGAAATTGGATGACAAAGATTTTTTTTTTTTTTTTGTAAGGGGAAATCTTTTATAGGCAAATCAGCATTGATGACAAACTGAAATAGTGTGGGACTCGCATCGGAAAACTTTCGGCATACTCACTAAAACCCCTTAGCTGCATTCAACGGGAACAATCCCAATTATAGAATGCATATCACCAAAATTACAGAAAAGAGAGAAGAAAATTAAATAAAACAAAATAGAAGTGCCGCATTATACGTGGGTCAATTGATGATCTATAGTCGCTACCAAAGCAACAAATGACTTAAAAGAGTCTGTAAATACATCACAATGTCCAGCAATCTTATTAACTGCTGTCAAAATTCTATAGAATGGAGATGCTTTTAGAACGTTTGTTCTAGGCACCGCAAGCCACAAAAATGCCTGGTTTCGAGCACACAATCTAGGACAATGAAAACAAAACATATATAAAATATCTGGGCAGTCAATAAAATTGTGAACTATTTTATAGAAAAATTTAAGTGAAGCGACGTTTATTCTGTCTTCGAAACTCACACACTGAAATAAATCCAATAGAGTCTGATGAGGATAACCAATCATTGGATAAACACCATTTGTTTTAAAAAACAAAAACTGGAGAATACGTCTTTGAATACGCTCAATGGTATCAATATGCGTTTTATAATATGGCCTCCAAATTATAGCTGCATACTCCAATTTAGACCTCACTAACGATGTAAATAGAAGTTTGAAGGTTCCAACTTCTTTAAACTCTTTGCAACTGCGTATTATAAAATCCAACATTTTGTAAGAGGCGTTTACCACCGATTGACAATGTAAAACATACGTCAGTTTGTCGTCAAATATTACGCCCAAATCTTTGACTGAATGAGTTCTTTGCATTTTTCTGCTTCCGGAAATTTTCCTAGGATATTAATGTTCCTTCTTATCCTTTCTACCATCTTGTCTTCGAAAAAACAAACAACATGCTCTTCAGTCATTTTAATCGGATCCGTGTGGTCTACGCTAGTAGTCTTAAACGCACTCTTTGCCCATTTCTCATTTTTAATTCCTTCAAGTTCTTTAAAGGTTTGGCAGGGCTTAGCAATGGTGTTCATCACTTCTTGTCTTTTGCATCTTCTACAAATTGTCTGGTGTTTAAGCTCTTTCACCTGGTCTACCAGTTTTTTGATGCGCTTATTTTGTTGCGCTATTATTGCTCTTAAGCTGCGAATTATTACCAACATAATGCCAAATACGAGAAGAGCAGGGCAACGAACCAGAAAACTAATTACGTCAATGGTAGACAGTAAGATGATATTCTAGCTCGCCGTGTTTTCTTTCTGACCATATTCTAATTTTGGAAAACCATCTGTTGGTCTATCTGCCTTTATCACAGCTATCCCATCTAGATTGCCTCACTGCAAAGTTTCTCTTTTTTGTAGCTTTTCTGTCTATAATATTTTGTCAACGTTGCATCTGTTTAGAGGCCTGCAAGTTAATTGAAAACTCTCCAGCCAGCACTTGTAGAGCTGCTGTTGACACCGTTCTATACGCACGAATTACCCTTAACAATATTTTTTTTTGTGTTTTTTCACAATTTTTGCATACAGTTTAATCTTTGGTGCTTGCGCCTACACTGAGGCCGCATACAGCACCTTACTGTTTACTACCGACGCAATAAGCTGTCTGGTCTGTTGCCCTGCTCTTCTCGCATTTGGCTTGTTAAAAATTTTTTAAATCATTCCAAAGCATTTAAATAATCTTTTCAAGCACTTTTAAGTGATTTATTTGAACTTTTAAAATTTTTTGAACGTAAAATTGAATTTTAAAAATTAAATATAAAAAGTTTAATGAAATTTTTTAAAACTTTTTAAAAATTGTTTAAAAAAATTTGAAAAGCTTTTAAAACCTAATAAAAGTATAAATTAAACTTTAAAAAATTAATAAAAATGCTTAAAACTTGTTTTAAAGACGTTTAAATATTTTTAAATTGATAATTATTAAAAATTATTCAAATCTTGTGTTAAAAATTTTTTAAATCATTCCAAAGCATTTAAATAATCTTTTCAAACACTTTTAAGTGATTTATTTGAACTTTTAAAATTTTTTGAACGTATAATTGAATTTTAAAAATTAAATATAAAAAGTTTAATGAAATTTTTAAAAACTTCTTAAAAAATGTTTAAAAAAATTTGAAAAGCTTTTAAAACTTAATAAAAGTATAAACTAAACCTTAAAAAAGTATTAAAAATTCTTAAAACTATTATGCTTGATAATTACGTTCCTAAGCATAAATACAGACAGCGAAAATATCCACCTTGGTTTTCTAAAGAGGTAAAAGACAACATTAAAACAAAAAATTACTACTTAAGAAGATATCGACTAACAAAAGACCCTTACCATTATCAACAATTCCAAACTCTCAGGCGATTAGTTAAAACTCGCATTAAAAGTGATTACGTCCAATATATTAAACGAACCGAAAACAATTTAAAGTCAAACCCCAAAGAATTTTGGTCTTTTGCAAAGTCTATAAAAGGCTTTTCGCCAGTCCCACCATCAGTTAATTACAATAATGTCATCCACACAAAACCCCAAGATGTAGTCGATGCATTTTCTGATTATTTTTCAAGCATCTATAAAGAATCTCCTTTTTCAGTGAATTGCGTTAACTTGGAAAGCCTGAGCAATAATAACTGTTTGTGGCCAGATATTAGAATTAACCTAATTTCTAGCGAAACAATCTTGGAGTCAATTAACAAAATAAAATCTGCAAATACAGCTGGCAATGACGAGATTCCAATGTTTTTAGTTAAAGACTGCCGTCATATAATAGTTGAACCCCTGTCTATAATTTACAATTTGTCTCTGAAAACATGTGTCTTTCCTAACATTTGGAAGAAAGCAAAAACTTGTCCAATCTTAAAATCTGGAGAGAAAAGTTTGGTTTTAAATTATCGACCCATTGCGATACTTAATAATTTTTCAAAAATATTTGAAGGAGCTGTGCACAATTTAATGTATTCAAAAATAAAAAATGTCATCAACGTGCATCAGCATGGATTCATTAAAGGACGCTCGACGATGACAAATTTATCTTGCGCCAGTCAAATAATAGCAGAAACCATAGACGCAAATGGTCAATTGGATGTGATTTATACCGATATTACAAAGGCATTCGATAAGCTTGATCACAAAATACTTCTTGATAAGATGCAACATTATGGGCTGTCTGATGACCTGCGACAATGGTTTCTGAGTTACTTGTCACATCGGGAGCAGGTTATAACAATAAACGGGTATTGCTCAAAACCTTTCTATCCTACCTCTGGTGTACCCCAAGGCTCAAACCTAGGCCCACTACTATTTTCAATATATATCAACGACGTAACTAAAGTGATAAGCAATTCTAAAGTACTGCTATATGCAGACGATCTTAAGCTTCTTAAAAGAATAGAAAATCTCTCAGAACACTTAGCGTTACAAGCTGATGTGGTAAGTTTTCAAAATTGGTGCATAAAGAACAAGCTTGAGCTTAATGTCAAAAAATGTAAGGTAGTAACGTATACAAAACGACGAACTTTTGAACCATTTTTGTATAGAATTAATGACTGTACAATTTCGAGAGATACAAAAATCAAAGATCTTGGAGTATGGTTTGACCAAGAACTGTCATTCGCAGAACATATTAACACTATTATCAGTAGCAGCAGCAAAATGCTGGGATTTATAATTAGAAACACTAAAGACTTTTCTAACATCGATACTTTGAAAACACTCTATTATGCTCTAGTAAGATCCAAGCTTGAATATTGTGTTTTGGTCTGGTTACCATTTTATAACCATTATAAAATAGCACTTGAAAAAATACAGCGTAAATTTTTAAAGCAACTACACTACAGAGTGGTAGAAGATTTGAATTATTTTTAATAATTATCATTTTAAAAATATTTAAACGCCTTTAAAAAAAGTTTTAAGCATTTTTATTAATTTTTTAAGGTTTAATTTATACTTTTATTAAGTTTTAAAAGCTTTTCAATTTTTTTTAAACATTTTTTAAGAAGTTTTGAAAAATTTCATTAAACTTTTTATATTTAATTTTTAAAATTCAATTCTACGTTCAAAAAATTTTAAAAGTTCAAATAAATCACTTAAAAGTGCTTGAAAAGATTATTTAAATGCTTTGGAATGATTTAAAAAGTTTTTAACACAAGATTTGAATTATTTTTAATAATTATCAATTTAAAAATATTTAAACGTCTTTAAAAAAAGTTTCAAGCAATTTTAATATTTTTTAAATGTTTAACTTATAATTTTAATAAGTTTTAAAAGCTTTTTAGATTTTTTTAAAAAATTTTCAATAACTTTAAAAAATTTTTATTAAAGTATTTATATTTAATTTTTAAAATTTAATAATTCGTTTAAAAAATTTTAAAAGTACAAATGAGTTACTTAAAAGTGCTTGAAAAGATTCCTTAAATGCTTTGGAATGATTTAAAAATTTTTTAACACAAGATTTGAATTATTTTTAATAATTATCAATTTAAAAATATTTAAACGTCTTTAAAAAAAGTTTCAAGCTATTTTAATAATTTTTAAATGTTTAATTTATAATTTTAATAAATTTTAAAAACTTTTTAGATTTTTTTAAGAAATTTTCAATAACTTTAAAAAAATTTTATTAAACTATTTATATTTAATTTTTAAAATTTAATAATTCGATTAAAAAATTTTGAAAGTACAAATGAATTACTTAAAAGTGCTTGAAAAGATTATTTAAATGCTTTAGAATGATTTAAAAAATTTTTAACACAAGATTTGAATTATTTTTAATAATTATCAATTTAAAAATATTTAAACGTCTTTAAAAAAAGTTTCAAGCAATTTTAATAATTTTTTAAGGTTCAATTTATATTTTTAATTAGTTTTAAAAGCTTTTCAAATTTTTTTAAAAATTTTTTAATAAGTGTTAAGAAATTTCATAAACTTTTAATATTTAATTTTTAAAATTTAATAATACGTTTGAAAAATTTTAAAAAAACAAATGAATTATTTAAAAGTGCTTGAAAAGATTATTTAAATCCTTTAGAATGATTTAAAAAATTTTTAACACAAGATTTAAATTATTTTTAATAATTATCAATTTAAAAATATTTAAACGTCTTTAAAAATAGTTTTAAGGATTTTTAATACTTTTTTAAGGTTTAATTTATGTTTTTAATAAATTTTAAAAGCATTTTAAATTTTTTTAAAAAATTTTCAATAACTTTTAAAAATTTTTATTCAACTTTTTTATTTAATTTTTAAAATTCAATAATACGTTCAAAAAATTTTAAAAGTACAAATGAAATACTTTAAAGTGCTTAAAAAGATTATTCAAATGCTTTGGAAGGATTTAAAAAATTTTTAACACAAGATTTGAATTATTTTTAATAATTATCAATTTAAAAATATTTAAACGTCTTTAAAAAAAGTTTTAAGCATTTTTATTAATCTGTTAAGGTTTAATTTATAATTTTATTAAGTTTTAAAAGCTGTTCAAATTTTTTTAAACATTTTTTAATAAGTTTTAAAAAATTTCATTAAACTTTTTATATTTAATTTTTAAAATTCAATAATACGTTCAAAAAATTTTAAAAGTTTAAATAAATTACTTAAAAGTGCTTGAAAAGATTATTTAAATGCTTTGGAATGATTTAAAAATTTTTTAACACAAGATTTGAATTATTTCTAATAATTATCAATTTAAAAATATTTAAACGTCTTTGAAAATAGTTTTAAGCATTTTTATTAACTTTTTAAGGTTTAATTTATAATTTTAATAAGTTTTGAAAGTTTTTTAAATTTTTTAAAAAAATTTTTAATAACTTTAAAAAAATTTTATTAAACTATTTATATTTAATTTTTAAAATTTAATAATTCGTTTAAAAAGTTTTAAAAGTACAAATGATATACTTAAAAGTGCTTGAAAAGATTATTTAAATGCTTAGGAATGATTTAAAAAATTTTCAACACAAAATTTGAATTATTTTCAATAATTATCAATTTAAAAATATTTAAACGTCTTTAAAAATAGTTTTAAGGATTTTTAATACTTTTTTAAGGTTTAATTTATATTTTTAATAAATTTTAAAAGCATTTTAAATTTTTTTAAGAATTTTTCAATAACTTTTAAAAATTTTCATTGAACTTTTTTATTTAATTTTTAAAATTCAATAATACGTTCAAAAAATTTTAAAAGTTTAAATAAATTACTCAAAAGTGCTTGAAAAGATTATTTAAATGCTTTGAAATGATTTAAAAATTTTTTAACACAAGATTTGAATTATTTTTAATAATTATCAATTTAAAAATATTTAAACGTCTTTAAAAAAAGTTTCAAGCAATTTTAATATTTTTTAAATGTTTATTTTATAATTTTAATAAGTTTTAATAGCTTTTTAGATTTTTTTAAGAAATTTTCAATAACTTTAAAAAATTTTTATCAAACTATTTATATTTAATTTTTTAAATTTAATAATTCGTTTAAAAAATTTTGAAAGTACAAATGAATTACTCAAAAGTGCTTGAAAAGATTATTTAAATGCTTTGAAATGATTTAAAAATTTTTTAACACAAGATTTGAATTATTTTTAATAATTATCAATTTAAAAATATTTAAACGTCTTTAAAAATAGTTTTAAGCATTTTTAATACTTTTTTAAGGTTTAATTTATATTTTTAATAAGTTTTAAAAGCTGTTTAAATTTTTTTCAAAAACTTTTTAAAAACTTTTAAAAAATTTTATTAAACTATTTATATTTAATTTTTAAAATTTAATAATTTATTTAAAAAATTTTAAAAGTACAAATGAATTACTTAAAAGTGCTTGAAAAGAATATTTAAACGCTTTGGAATGATTTAAAAAATTTTTAACACAAGATTTGAATTATTTTTAATAGTTATCAATTTAAAAATTGTTAAACGTCTTTAAAAATAGTTTTAAGCATTTTTAATATTTTTTTAAGGTTTAATTTAAAATTTTAATAAGTTTTAAAATCTTTTTAAATTTTTTTAAAAAATTTTTAAAAACTTTAAAAAAATTTTATTAAACTATTTATATTTAATTTTTAAAATTTAATAATTTATTTAAAAAATTTTGAAAGTACAAATAAATCACTTAAAAGTGCTTGAAAAGATTATTTAAATGCTTTGGAATGATTTAAAATATTTTCAACACAAAATTTGAATTATTTTTAATAATTATCAATTTAAAAATATTTAAACGTCTTTAAAAATAGTTTTAAGGATTTTTAATACTTTTTGAAGGTTTAATTTATGTTTTTAATAAATTTTAAAAGCATTTTAAATTTTTTTAAGAATTTTTCAATAACTTTTAAAAAATTTCATTAAACTTTTTATATTTAATTTTTAAAGTTCAATAATACAAAATTTTAAAAATACAAATAATGTACTTAAAAGTGCTTAAAAAGATTATTTAAATGCTTTGAAATAATTTAAAAAATTTTCAACACAAAATTTGAATTATTTTTAATAATTATCAATTTAAAAATATTTTAACGTCTTTAAAAACTGTTTTAAGCATTTTTAATACTTTTTTAAGGTTTAATTTATATTTTTAATAAGTTTTAAAAGCTTTTTAAAGATTTTCAAGAACTTCTTAATAAGAAAAAATTTTTATTAAACTTTTTATAATTATATATATATATATGCGGGTACTTCTACGACTGGTGTCGTTTCCCGCTCTTCGACTTCCACAATTGCCGGTTCCACCAGTCTTCATCTCTTAAGTTTCTCTCACGCATAGCTTCTAGTACATCATCCCGTCATGTTCTTGCTGGTCTTCCTCTTCTCCTTCTTTCTCTTGGGACCCATTCCCATATTTTCTTGGGTATCCTTGAGTCATCCATTCTCTGAAGATGGCCGTATCATAGTAATCGCTTGGATTCTATTGTATCTAGAATTGTTCCATCTACTTCCATTTCTTCTCTTATCTGTGCATTTCTTACGTGCTCTAGACGGAAAGTTCTGTTGCTACGCCTCCAATAATCCATTTCAAGTGCAAGTAGTCTACCTTTGTTTCTATTTGTCAGTTCCCACGTCTCCGACCCGTAGGTACAGACAGATTCAAAGATTGCGTTATGCATCAGATGTTTTGTTCTTCGTGATATTTTATCGCTCCAAAGAAGAGAGTTTAGTTGCCTTATTATTCTTTTGCCTTGTCCGATCTTATTAGATATATCATCATTATGTTTACCATTTGGGGAAAGAGTTACTCCAAGGTATTTAAATTTGGTGCAGTGTTTTATTGTTGTGCCCATACCAATATCTAGATCACTGTGATCGTCGTTTCCTACAGACATGTATTCGGTTTTTTTCATATTAATGATCAGCCCAAACTCTTCAAATTCTTTCTTGAGTGCTCTTAACATGTAGCTAGCATCATCTCGATCTCCTGTTATTAGAACTTGATCGTCTGCGAAAAAGAGTGTATAGAGCATATTATCGTCAATTGGCAGACCCATTCCCCTACATCTGCGTTTCCACTTTTTCAAAGATTCTTCGATATAAATTTTGAAGAGTAGTGGAGCTATAGAGCATCCTTGTCTTAGGCCCTTGAAAACACCAAATTCTTCAAAAGTGTTTCCGCCTACTTTGATGTAGCTTTTACATCCACAATAAACCTTTCTGACTGCACTTATGTAGGTCTTGCTGATACGATTTTTTTCCATTGCTGGCCATAGCTTATTCAATGGCACAGTATCGTAGGCCTTTTGCAGGTTAACAAATACTAAATGTACTTCTCGTCCCCGTTCGATTCTTTTTTCTATTAAATTTTTAAGTGTAAAAACTCTATCTGTACAGGATCTGCCGGCTCTAAGCCCATTCTGCTCTTTTGATTCGTCAAACTCTTTTTCTATTCTTAGTTTTAATACTCTCCCATAAATTCTAGCCACAGTACTCAAAACACTAATCCCCCTATAGTTATTGCAGTCTCTTCTCTCCCCTTTTTTAAATATGGATGAAATTACCGCCTTTTTCCAGTCTGAAGGGGGTTCGGCGCCCTGGAGGCACTTTTTAAAGATAATTGTGAGCCATTCAGTAAGAATTTCAGGTCCTGCTTTTATAAGTTCAATATTAATACCTCCAGGCCCGGGAGCTTTGTCATTTTTCATTTGTGCTATTGCATCTGTCACCTCTTTCACATTTATATTCGGTACATTGTCAAAATCGTCAGTGTCGCTGTCGCCACTGGTTTCTGTGAACTGTGGTCTGTCTTCAGTAAGAAGGTTCTTATAGTGATGTACCCATTGTGACATGCTGATTAGACTTATTCCCCCTTTGTCAATATTGTCAGTCCTAATAGATTTTATAACCTTCCAAGCTTTATTTGCTCTTGTATTTTCCATGCTGCGATCTATGTTTTCACATTGTCTACACCAGTATTCAGTTTGAGCTCTTTTTATTTCTTGTGTCACTATAAATCTCTTTGCTTGATACCCAGCTTGATCTGCTTGGGTTCTAGTTAGCAGCCACTTTTGGTACGCTTGCTTTTTCTGATCAACGTGTAGCTGGAGTTCTTCGTTCCACCATGGGCAGTTCTTTCGGCTTTGTCTGTTTGCAAGGGTTTTTATTCCTAGTGCGTCAAATGCCGCTTCATGGATTTTAGATGTTACTGCGGTGTACATTTGTTCTGGGGTTCTATCCTGGACGGTCGCCAGTTTAGTTGCAAGACGCATTTGATAAAGAAATTTTGTTGAGTCATTGGTTAAACTTGCGATATGGTATTTTATCGGTTTTTCAGCTTGTTGTTTTTCTTGTGTGGTTGCCTTTTCAGTACCGCTAGTTCTGTATGGGAGATAGACCTTTGACAAAAGAAGGAAGTGGTCAGAACCACATTCTGCTCCTCTCTTAACCCTAGAGTCAGCTATTTTTAGTTTTGTTTTTTGCTTTACGATGACATAATCTATTATGGACTTCTGGTTCTGAGATGGGCGCACCCAGGTATATTTGTGGATTTCTTTGTGTTTAAAGTAACCGTTTGTAATTTTTAGGTCAAACTGTTGGCAAATTCTATCAATCTTTGTCCATTGTCGTTCACAACATTTTCCCCGTATCGGCCAACCACAGGCTGTCATTTTGACAGCCAGTTCTGCCATTTAGGTCACCTAATAAAAATATCTCCTTTCGTTGTCCGATACTATCCAGTGAATTGACTAGGTCGTAATAGAATTGGGATTTCTTTTCCGCATACGCGTCGTCATTTGGGCTGTGAACGGCTACTATTATCTGACTATTATCAATACGAGTCCCTTAATTTCAAGTTCAAGCAGTAAAATTTTATTGTTTACTTGAGTCCATAATTTTATGTTGGATTTAAATTTTTTCTTTATGGCAATGCTTACTCCACTGCTTGCTCTTTCCTCTTTTGGGACTCCACTATGAATATGTATATATCCATTTCTTTCCTCTGATCCTTGGCCTTTCTTTTTAGTTTCCGTAAGAGCTACTATATCCAAGCTAGACTTTTCTATTTCTTTAAAAACTTCTAATGTTTTGTTGGATAAACTTTGTACGTTCCATGTTCCTATACTCAAAGTCCGTTTTTGTGCCAATTGTCGTCGTTTATTTTTCCTATCTGGTTTTACTTTGTCGAGACATTTTGCGATAAAACTTTTTTTACAGATAATGGAGTGCAGTCTACCACTGACGCAATTAGTTTTCTGGTTTGTTGCCCTGCTCTTCTTGTATTTGGCATTATGTTGGTATTAATTCGCAGCTTAAGAGCAATAATAGCGCAACAAAATAAGCGCATCAAAAAACTGGAAAACCAGGTGAAAGAGCTTAAACACCAGACAATTTGTAGAAGGTGCAAAAGACAAAAAGTGATGAACAGTATTGCTAAGTCCTGCCAAACCTTTAACGAATTTGAAGGAATTAAAGATGAGAAATGGGCAGAGAGTGCGTTTAAGACTACTAGCGTTGACCACACGGATCCGATCAAAATGACTGAAGAGCATGTTGTTTTTTTCGTCGAAGACAAGATGGTAGAAAAAATAAGAAGGAACATTAATATCCTAAGAAAATTTCCGAAAGCAGAAAAATGCGAAAGCACTACATGCCCTGCAGGATGTGTGGTTACATTACACCATGTACGCAGCTACCGAGTGGGCGGACCGACACAGACCAAAGAAAAAATTTAAAAAAATTTTTGTGTAACCGTAAAAGCTTTAGCCTTGAAGACATGTTTGCAATGATGCGTAAACATTTGGAAAAAAAATGCACTGTAAAATACACAGAGAGCATAACTGCACCATCAGGCATAAGCGGAGAAGTTTTTTGAAAAATGGTTGAAGCCATATTCTATGGAATGGACGCTGTGATAAAGATACACATGCCGCCTTCTGCGATAGAAAAAAGGAAGCCAGCCAAAAAAAACGAGGCAATCCTTGTGCAAATAGAGAAGGAAACATACGCACAAATTGTAATGCGTATCAAGGAAAAACGCTGAAAAGAAAACGTATGGGAAGGAATAGAAAGTGTCAGAAAGACAGTGGAAGGAGATTTGCTTATCAACAATAAGAAGGGAGTATAGGGGAAAGAAACCCCACATAAAATCAAAGAGATGGCCCAGGAAAGAAAAATCTACCATTTGGGCGGAAAAGAAGAGAAAGTGGTCTTTGTTAGAAACATCGACGGAGTAACCACAGAAGAAGAAATCAAAGAAGCTTTAAACACCGTTAAAGACAGCTGTGTAAATGCGCAAGTTTTAACGCTTGAGCCAAAATTTGGAGGAAACCAAAATGTGATCATTGCAATTTTGGAAACACTAAGCCAAGCGATAAAGTGTTTAAAAAAACCTGGGGTTTTAGGTGCGAACATAAATGCTAAGTCTAAACCGTGGGGCTCAAATAAAACGGATAAAAAAGGAGAGCTAGTTTCATACTGGCTCTTTTAACATGACCTCTCAGTTGCAGAAATTAGTGATAAACCAACTTTTTTACGGAAAAATGCTTGTTCAATAATAGATGTTACGTTTAGCACTAGAAAATTGTGCGTCAGTCACAGGAAAGTACTAGACAAAGAAACACATAGCGATCACCAACATATCGAATACATGATAGCAAATAGTAGCAGGACTGTACAGCAAAAAGATGCTATAAAAAACAAAAGCGCAATTAAAAGGATATCATATATATGGCAAGATTAATTGTAGAACAAATTTAACGAAAAATACAGATAAAAAGCAAAAACAAAATCTGTAGTTTAGGCAAAAGAATTAACATATGAAATACAAAGCACATGTCAAAATATACTGAAACAAAAAACTTTTAAAAAGTGGAGCCCGGTCTTTTGGTGGTCAGCGGAAATAGCAGATAAACGCACAGTCTGCCACGCGGCTGAAAGAAAAGTGACAAGGGCTTGAGCAAAGTACAACTATGATGAAGCAGATCGGCTTCATCTTGAATATAAAGAAGCCAAAAAAAGCCTTGACAAAGCGATAAAAAAAGCAAAAAAAGCGCGTGGGCTAAACTAATAGATGATGTTGAAGAAGATCCGTATGGTAAAGGCTATAAAATAGCAACAGGTAAGTTAAAAAAAGCAAGACCTGTTACTGCAGAAGAAAACGAGAAAAAAGTAAGAAAATTGTTTCCAATAAAGCCGTAAATTATATGGCAAAGTATAGATAAAAACATCAAAGAAATCACCCTGAACGAGCTACAGGAAGCAGCAAAACGGTTAAAAACAAAAAAAGCAGTTGGACTTGACGGTGTCTTGGCGAAAGCAGTAGAGGCACTAGTGGCACAAGAACCAAAAACAACACAGGAAAAAGCACACAGAGAAGCATTGTTAAGAGTAATTCGTGCGTATAGAACGGTGTCAACAGAAGTCTTTCAAGTGCTGGCTGGAGAGGTTTCAATTGACTTGCAGGCGTTTGAACAGATGTAACGCCGACAAAATATTATAGACAGGAAAGCTACAGAAGAGGGAAGCCTTGCGGTCTGGCAGACTAGATGGGATAGCTGTGATAAAGGTAGATGTACCAACGGATTGCTTCCCAAAATTAGAATATGGTCAGAAAGAACGTTTAGTTGACATGGCTGCAGATAGGTCTAAATATCTTATTTTCGTCACCTCCTTTGTTTTTAGGTATAAGCACAAGTCTGCTGACCTTTTATTCTACAGGAAATATGCCTGCTTTGTGCGTTCGGTTAATAATTTCCAAGATCGATCCCGGTTTTTGTGCTAGTAGTGCTTTTACTGCTCCCGCCAGAAAACCGTCAAGTCTATTGCTTTTTTCCTTTTTAACCATTTTGCTGCTTCTTGTAGGTCGCTTAGGGTGATTTTTTCGATAATTTTATCTATACTTTGCCATATGATTTCCGGCTTTATTGAAAACAGTTTTTTTACTGCTTTCTCGTGTTCTTTTGCAGTAACAGGTCTTGCTCATTTAACTAACCAGTTGCTATTCTGTGGATCTTCTTTAACATTATCTATTAGTTTAGCTTACGGCTTTTCTTGTTTTTATAACGCTTTGTTAAACGTTTTTTTGTCTTCTTTATATTCAAGATGGAGCTGATCTGCTTTATCATAGTTTTACTTTGCTTTAGCCCTTTTCACCTTTCTTTTAACCGCGTGACAGACTTTGCAATTGTCTGCTATTTCCGCTGACCACCAATAGACCGGGCTCCACTTTTTAAAAGTTTTTTGTTTCAGTATATTTTGACATGTGCTTTGTATTTCATATGTTAATTCTTTTGCCAAAACTACAGATTTTGTCTTCGCTTTTTTTCTGTATTTTGCCATAAATTTGTTCTCCAATTCGTCTTGCATATATATGATACCCTTTTAATTGCGCTTTTGTTTTTCTAACATCTTTTTGCTGTACAGTCCTGCTACTATTTGCTTGTATGTATTCAATATGTTAGTGATCGCTATGTGTTTCTTTGTCTAGTACTTTCTAGTGACTAACGTTAACTTTCCTAGACCTGACCTGATCTGACCTGACCCGACCCGACCCGACCTGACCTGACCTGACCTGACCCGACCCGACCCGACCCGACCTGACCTGACCTGACCTGACCTGACCTGACCTGACCAGACCTGACCTGACCTGACCTAACCTGACCTGACCTGACCTAACCTTACCCAACTTTTTTTTTTGAGAAGAACTCAACCTTGAGTTATTTACTTATTTCTTTTTCTTTTATTCGGCTCCTTCTGCTGTTATTTCATTCTTTTCAAGAGCTCTTTCGTCTTTTCCTTTCTAGACCATTATATTTCTAACCATTGCTGTTGCACTTTACCACGTCTTCTGTGTTAAACATTATTTTGCACTAATTTTTTACTGACTGCCAAGCCGATGTAAATTCTTAAAACTTAATTCTTTTTTGCGTCCATCTATTGCTATAAAAAATTGTAAGCTCTGAGTCATCTGTGCTATTACAGTACTAACATTTATCAGTGGTTGCTTTTCCTATCTTAAATAAATAGGTTAAAAAGCAGCCATGTTCACTAAACGCCTGCATCATGTGGTATTCTAGCTCGCCGTGTTTCTTTTCTGACCATATTCTAATTTTGGAAAGCAATCTGTTGGTCCATCTACCTTTATCACAGCTATCCCATCTAGATTACCACACCGCAAGGCTTCTCTCTTCTGTAGCTTTTCTGTCTATAATATTTTGTCAGTGTTGCATCTGTTTAGAGGCCTGCAAGTCAAATAAAAACTTTCCAGCCAGCACTTGTAAAGCTTCTGTTGACACCGTTCTATACGCACAAATTATTCTTAACAATATTTTTTTTTGTGTTTTTCCACAATTTTTCCATACAGTTTAATCTTTGGTGCTTGCGCTCACACTGGGGCCGCATACAGCATCTTACTGTTTACCACTGACGCAATAAGCTGTCTGGTCCGTTGCCCTGCTTTTCTCGCATTTGGCTGTATGTTGGCAGTTAGTCTAGCTAGTTTTTCCGCTTTAGACGCACTTTTTTCTAAGTGATATTTAAAGATCATCTTTGTGTCAAGCCCACACTTTCAGATACATAATTTGTTCTTCAGGCACTATTACTTCTTCTCCTAGCCTAAATTCAATATATCCGTATCTTCTTTGACCCACCAGCATTACAGCCTCTGTTTTTACCTCAGCCAGCTTTAGCCCAACCTTTGTCATCTATTCTCTATATTCTGTAGTATGCCGTTTATTGTTGTACAAAGTTCATCTTTGCTCCGAGCCGTACCAACCACAGCTAGATCGTCTGCAAATCCAATCAGCCTTGAACCTGCCAGTATTTCCACAGCCAACAGATCATTGTAAAGATTATTCCAAAGTATCGGGCCTAAAACCGATTCCTGTAGAACTCCACACGTCAGCTGGAAAGCTTTGTTTTCTCAGCCTAGCAAGTATCTATTTTGCTAATAGCTTTGCAAAATATTTTTCAAACTCACGCTGATGCTACATCTTCTAACAGCATCTAGGATTTTATCTCACGGTGCTGAGTTGAAAGCAATCTGTACATCAAGCGTTACAAGAACGCAAATTTTGCAAATTTAAGAACTTCTTCTATTGCATCTTTGGTTGATTTTCTCTTTCTAAACCCGTACAGGTTTTTAGATAAAACAGCTTTTTCGTCTAATTCCTTTTGCAGTTTTTTGGTTATTACTTTTTCCATCAGTTTCCCTAGAAAGTTTAACAAGCAGATAAGTCTAAACTTCCTGTAGCTCGTTCAGGGTGATTTCTTCGATGTTTTTATCTATAGTTTTATATATAATTTACCGCTTTATTGGAAACATTTTTTTTACTTTTTTCTCGTGTTCTTCTGCAGTAACAGGTCTTGTTTTTTTTAACTTACCTGTTGCTATTTTATCGCTTTGTCAAGGCTTCTTTTGGCTTCTTTATATTCAAGATAAGGCCGATCTACTTCATCATTGTTTTACTTTGCTCAAGCCTTTGTCACTTTGTTTTCGCTGTTTATCTGTATTTTTCGTTAAATTTGTTCTACAATTAATCTTGCCATATATATGATATTCTTTTAATTGCGCTCTTGTTTTTTATAGCATTTTTTACTGTACAGTCCTGCTACTATTTGCTATTATGTATTCGATATGTTAGTGATTGCTATGTGTTTCTTTGTCTAGTACTTTCCAGTGACTGACGCACACATTTCTAGTGCTAAACGTAACAGCTACTATTGAACAAGCACTTTTCCGCAAAGCAAAAAAATTGGCTTATTACCAATATCTGGAACTGAGAGGTCATGTTGACAGATCCACTCTGAAACTTTCCTTTTTTATCCGTTTGATTTGAACCCTACAGTGTAGACTTAGCATTTATGTCTCTCCCTAAAACTTCAGGTTTTTTTGAACACCTTATTGCTTGGCTTAGTGTTTTAATTATTAAACCCGCGTTGATGCCACGCTTTCTTACAGCATCTAAGATTTTATCCCACGGTGCTGAGTAGAAAACATTCTCTACATCAAGCGTTACTAGAACGCTAATTTTGCAAATTAAAAAACTTTTTCTATTGCATCTATTGCTGATTTTCTTATTCTAAACCCGTACTGATTTTCAGATAAAACAGCCTATTCGTCATTTATATTTTTAATAAATTTTAAAAGCATTTTAAATTTTTTTAAGAAATTTTCAATAACTTTTAAAAATTTTCATTAAACTTTTTTATTTAATTTTTAAAATTCAATAATACGTTCAAAAAATTTTAAAAGTACAAATGAATTACTTAAAAGTGCTTAAAAAGATTATTTAAATACTTTGGAATGATTTAAAAAAATTTTAACACAAGATTTGACATATTTTTAATAATTATCAATTTAAAAATATTTAAACGTCTTTAAAAAAAGTTTTAAGCATTTTAATTAATTTGTTAAGGTTTAATTTATAATTTTATTAAGTTTTAAAAGCTTTTCAAATTTTTTTCAACATTTTTTAATAAGTTTTAAAAAATTTCATTAAACTTTTTATATTTAATTTTTAAAATTCAACAATACGTTCAAAAAATTTTAAAAGTTTGAATTAATCACTTAAAAGTGCTTGAAAAGATTATTTAAATGCTTTGGAATGATTTAAAAATTTTTTAACACAAGATTTGAATTATTTTTAATAATTATCAATTTAAAAATATTTAAACGTCTTTAAAAATAGTTTTAAGCATTTTTATTAATTTTTTAAGGTTTAATTTATAATTTTAATAAATTTTAAAAGTTTTTTAAATTTTTTTAAAAAATTTTAAATAACTTTATAAAAATTTTATTAAACTATTTATATTTAATTTTTAAAATTTAATAATTTGTTTAAAAAATTTTAAAAGTACAAATGAATTACTTAAAAGTGCTTGAAAATATTATTTAAATGCTTTGGAATGATTTAAAAAATTTTTAACACAAGATTTGAATTATTTTTAATAATTATCAATTTAAAAATATTTAAACGTTTTTAAAAAAAGTTTTAAGCATTTTTATTAATTTTTTAAGGTTTAATTTATACTTTTATTGAGTTTTAAAAGCTTTTCAAATTTTTTTAAACATTTTTTAATAAGTTTTAAAAAATTTCATTAAACTTTTTATATTTAATTTTTAAAATTCAACATTACGTTCAAAAAATTTTAAAAGTTTGAATAAATCACTTAAAAGTGCTTGAAAAGATTATTTAAATGCTTTGGAATGATTTAAAAATTTTTTAACACAAGATTTGAATTATTTTTAATAATTATCAATTTAAAAATATTTAAACGTCTTTAAAAATAGTTTTAAGCATTTTTATTAATTTTTTAAGGTTTAATTTATAATTTTAATAAATTTTAAAAGTTTTTTAAATTTTTTTAAAAAATTTTAAATAACTTTATAAAAATTTTATTAAACTATTTATATTTAATTTTTAAAATTTAATAATTTGTTTAAAAAATTTTAAAAGTACAAATGAATTACTTAAAAGTGCTTGAAAATATTATTTAAATGCTTTGGAATGATTTAAAAAATTTTTAACACAAGATTTGAATTATTTTTAATAATTATCAATTTAAAAATATTTAAACGTCTTTAAAAAAAGTTTTAAGCATTTTTATTAATTTTTTAAGGTTTAATTTATACTTTTATTGAGTTTTAAAAGCTTTTCAAATTTTTTTAAACATTTTTTAAGAAGTTTTAAAAAATTTCATTAAACTTTCTATATTTAATTTTTAAAATTCAATAATACGTTCAAAAAATTTTAAAAGTTTAAATAAATTACTTAAAAGTGCTTGAAAAGATTATTTAAATGCTTTGGAATAATTTAAAAATTTTTTAACACCAGATTTGAATTATTTTTAATAATTATCAATTTAAAAATATTTAAACGACTTTAAAAATAGTTTTAAGGATTTTTAATACTTTTTAAAGGTTTAATTTATATTTTTAATAAATTTTAAAAGCATTTTAAATTTTTTTAAGGAATTTTCAATAACTTTCAAAAAATTTCATTAAACTTTTTTATTTAATTTTTAAAATTCAATAATACGTTCAAAAAATTTTAAAAGTACAAATGAATTACTTAAAAGTGCTTAAAAAGATTATTTATTTAAATGCTTTGGAATGATTTAAAAAATTTTTAACACAAGATTTGTATTATTTTTAATAATAATCAATTTAAAAATATTTAAACGTCTTTAAAAATAGTTTTAAGGATTTTTAATACTTTTTTAAGGTTTAATTTATACTTTTATTAAGTTTTAAAAGCTTTTCAAATTTTTATAAACATTTTTTAAGAAGTTTTAAAAAATTTTATTAAACTTTTTATATTTAATTTTTAAAATTCAATTTTACGTTCAAAAAATTATAAAAGTTCAAATAAATCACTTAAAAGTGCTTGAAAAGATTATTTAAATGCTTTGGAATGATTTAAAAAATTTTTAACACAAGATTTGAATTATTTTTAATAATTATCAATTTAAAAATATTTAAACGTCTTTAAAAATAGTTTTAAGAATTTTTAATACTTTTTTAAGGTTTAGTTTATACTTTTATTAAGTTTTAAAAGCTTTTCAAATTTTTTTAAACATTTTTTAAGAAGTTTTAAAAAATTTCATTAAACTTTCTATATTTAATTTTTAAAATTCAATAATACGTTCAAAAAATTTTAAAAGTTTAAATAAATTACTTAAAAGTGCTTGAAAAGATTATTTAAATGCTTTGGAATAATTTAAAAATTTTTTAACACCAGATTTGAATTATTTTTAATAATTATCAATTTAAAAATATTTAAACGACTTTAAAAATAGTTTTAAGCATTTTTAATACTTTTTTAAGGTTTAATTTATATTTTTAATAAATTTTAAAAGCATTTTAAATTTTTTTAAGAAATTATCAATAACTTTTAAAAATTTTCAATAAACTTTTTTATTTAATTTTTAAAATTCAAAAATACGTTCAAAAAATTTTAAAAGTACAAATGAATTACTTAAAAGTGCTTAAAAAGATTATTTAAATGCTTTGGAATGATTTAAAAAATTTTTAACACAAGATTTGAATTATTTTTAATAATTATCAATTTAAAAATATTTAAACGTCTTTAAAAATAGTTTTAAGGATTTTTAATACTTTTTTAAGGTTTAATTTATATTTTTAATAAATTTTAAAAGCATTTTAAATTTTTTTAAGAAATTTTCAATAACTTTTAAAAATTTTCATTAAACTTTTTTATTTAATTTTTAAAATTCAATAATACGTTCAAAAAATTTTAAAAGTACAAATGAATTACTTAAAAGTGCTTAAAAAGATTATTTAAATGCTTTGGAATGATTTAAAAAAATTTTAACACAAGATTTGACATATTTTTAATAATTATTAATTTAAAAATATTTAAACGTCTTTAAAAAAAGTTTTAAGCATTTTTATTAATTTGTTAAGGTTTAATTTATAATTTTATTAAGTTTTAAAAGCTTTTCAAATTTTTTTAAACATTTTTTAATAAGTTTTAAAAAATTTCATTAAACTTTTTATATTTAATTTTTAAAGTTCAACAATACGTTCAAAAAATTTTAAAAGTTTGAATAAATCACTTAAAAGTGCTTGAAAAGATTATTTAAATGCTTTGGAATGATTTAAAAATTTTTTAACACAAGATTTGAATTATTTTTAATAATTATCAATTTAAAAATATTTAAACGTCTTTAAAAATAGTTTTAAGCATTTTTATTAATTTTTTAAGGTTTAATTTATAATTTTAATAAATTTTAAAAGTTTTTTAAATTTTTTTAAAAAATTTTAAATAACTTTATAAAAATTTTATTAAACTATTTATATTTAATTTTTAAAATTTAATAATTTGTTTAAAAAATTTTAAAAGTACAAATAAATTACTTAAAAGTGCTTGAAAATATTATTTAAATGCTTTGGAATGATTTAAAAAATTTTTAACACAAGATTTAAATTATTTTTAATAATTATCAATTTAAAAATATTTAAACGTCTTTAAAAAAAGTTTTAAGCATTTTTATTAATTTTTTAAGGTTTAATTTATACTTTTATTAAGTTTTAAAATCTTTTCAAATTTTTTTAAACATTTTTGAAGAAGTTTTAAAAAATTTCATTTAAACTTTTTATATTTAATTTTTAAAATTCAATTTTACGTTCAAAAAATTATAAAAGTTTAAATAAATCACTTAAAAGTGCTTGAAAAGATTGTTTAAATGCTTTGATATGATTTAAAAAATTTTTAACACAAGATTTGAATTATTTTTAATAATTATCAATTTAAAAATATTTAAACGTCTTTAAAAAAAGTTTTAAGCATTTTTATTAATTTTTTAAGGTTTAATTTATACTTTTATTAAGTTTTAAAAGCTTTTCAAATTCTTTTAAACATTTTTTAAGAAGTTTTAAAAAATTTCATTAAACTTTTTATACTTAATTTTTAAAATTCCAATTTACGTTCAAAAAATTATAAAAGTTATAATAAATTACTTAAAAGTGCTTGAAAAGACTATTTAAATGCTTTGGAATGATTTAAAAAATTTTTAACACAAGATTTGAATTATTTTTAATAATTATCAATTTAAAAATATTTAAACGTCTTTAAAATTAGTTTTAAGGATTTTTAATACTTTTTTAAGGTTTAATTTATATTTTTAATAAATTTTAAAAGCATTTTAAATTTTTTTAATAAATTTTCAATAACTTTTAAAAATTTTCATTAAACTTTTTTATTTAATTTTTAAAATTCAATAATACGTTTGAAAAATTTTAAAAGTACAAATGAATTACTTAAAAGTGCTTAAAAAAAATATTTAAATGCTTTGGAATGATTTAAAAAAATTTTAACACAAGATTTGACATATTTTTAATAATTATCAATTTAAAAATATTTAAACGTTTTTAAAAAAAGTTTTAAGCATTTTTATTAATTTTTTAATAATTATCAATTTAAAAATATTTAAACGTCTTTAAAAATAGTTTTAAGCATTTTTATTAATTTTTTAAGGTTTAATTTATACTTTTATTAAGTTTTAAAAACTTTTCAAATTTTTTTAAACATTTTTTAAGAAGTTTTAAACAATTTCATTAAAGTTTATATATTTAATTTTTAAAATTCAATTTTACGTTCAAAAAATTTTAAAAGTTTAAATAAATCACTTAAAAGAGCTTGAAAAGATTATTTAAATGCTTTGGAATGATTTAAAAAATTTTTAACAGAAGATTTGAATTATTTTTAATAATTATCAATTTAAAAATATTTAAACGTCTTTAAAAAAAGTTTTAAGCATTTTTATTAATTTTTTAAGATTTAATTTATACTTTTATTAAGTTTTGAAAATTTTTCAAATTTTTTTAAACATTTTTTAAGAAGTTTTAAAAAATTTCATTAAACTTTTTATATTTAATTTTTAAAATTCAATAATACGTTCAAAAAATTTTAAAAGTTTAAATAAATTACTTAAAAGTGCTTGAAAAGATTATTTAAATGCTTTGGAATGATTTAAAAATTTTTAACACAAGATTTGAATTATTTTTAATAATTATCAATTTAAAAATATTTAAACGTTTTTAAAAAAAGTTTTAAGCATTTTTATTAATTTTTTAAGGTTTAATTTATACTTTTATTAAGTTTAAAAACTTTTCAAATTTTTTTAAACATTTTTTAAGAAGTTTTAAAAAATTTCATTAAAGTTTATATATTTAATTTTTAAAATTCAATTTTACGTTCAAAAAATTTTAAAAGTTTAAATAAATCACTTAAAAGAGCTTGAAAAGATTATTTAAATGCTTTGGAATGATTTAAAAAATTTTTAACACAAGATTTGAATTATTTTTAATAATTATCAATTTAAAAATATTTAAACGTCTTTAAAAAAAGTTTTAAGCATTTTTAGTAATTTTTTAAGATTTAATTTATACTTTTATTAAGTTTTAAAAATTTTTCAAATTTTTTTAAACATTTTTTAAGAAGTTTTAAAAAATTTCATTAAACTTTTTATATTTAATTTTTAAAATTCAATAATACGTTCAAAAAATTTTAAAAGTTTAAATAAATTACTTAAAAGTGCTTGAAAAGATTATTTAAATGCTTTGGAATGATTTAAAAATTTTTAACACAAGATTTGAATTATTTTTAATAATTATCAATTTAAAAATATTTAAACGACTTTAAAAATAGTTTTAAGGATTTTTAATACTTTTTTAAGGTTTAATTTATATTTTTAATAAATTTTAAAAGCATTTTAAATTTTTTTAAGAAATTTTCGATAACTTTTAAAAATTTTCATTAAACTTTTTTATTTAATTTTTAAAATTCAATAATACGTTCAAAAAATTTTAAAAGTACAAATGAATTTCTTAAAAGTGCTTGAAAATATTATTTAAATGCTTTGGAATGATTTAAAAAATTTTTAACACAAGATTTGAATTATTTTTAATAATTATCAATTTAAAAATATTTAAACGTTTTTAAAAAAAGTTTTAAGCATTTTTATTAATTTTTTAAGGTTTAATTTATACTTTTATTGAGTTTTAAAATCTTTTCAAATTTTTTTAAACATTTTTTAAGAAGTTTTAAAAATTTCATTAAACTTTTTATATTTAATTTTTAAAATTCAATAATACGTTCAAAAAATTTTAAAAGTTTAAATAAATTACTTAAAAGTGCTTGAAAATATTATTTAAATGCTTTGGAATAAAAAAGATTATTTGAATGCTTTGGAATAATTTAAAAAATTTTTAACACAAGATTTGAATTATTTTTAATAATTATCAATTTAAAAATATTTAAACGTCTTTAAAAAAAGTTTTAAGCATTTTTATTAATTTTTTAAGGTTTAATTTATACTTTTATTAAGTTTTAAAAATTTTTCAAATTTTTTTAAACATTTTTTAAGAAGTTTTAAAAAATTTCATTAAACTTTTTATATTTAATTTTTAAAATTCAATAATACGTTCAAAAAATTTTAAAAGTTTAAATAAATTACTTAAAAGTGCTTGAAAAGATTATTTAAATGCTTTGGAATGATTTAAAAATTTTTAACACAAGATTTGAATTATTTTTAATAATTATCAATTTAAAAATATTTAAACGTTTTTAAAAAAAGTTTTAAGCATTTTTATTAATTTTTTAAGGTTTAATTTATACTTTTATTAAGTTTAAAAACTTTTCAAATTTTTTTAAACATTTTTTAAGAAGTTTTAAAAAATTTCATTAAAGTTTATATATTTAATTTTTAAAATTCAATTTTACGTTCAAAAAATTTTAAAAGTTTAAATAAATCACTTAAAAGAGCTTGAAAAGATTATTTAAATGCTTTGGAATAATTTAAAATTTTTTTAACACAAGATTTGAATTATTTTTAATGATTATTAATTATCAATTTAAAAATATTTAAACGTCTTTGAAAAAAGTTTTAAGCATTTTTAATACTTTTTTAAGGTTTAATTTATAAATTTAATAAGTTTTAAAAATTTTTTAAATTTTTTAAAAAATTTTTTAATAACTTTAAATAAATTTTATTAAACTATTTATATTTAATTTTTAAAATTTAATAATTTGTTTATAAAATTTTAAAAGTACAAATGAATTACTTAAAAGTGCTTGAAAAGATTTTTAAATGCTTTGGAATGATTTAAAAAAGTTTTAACACAAGATTTGAATTATTTTTAATAATTATCAATTTAAAAATATTTAAACGTCTTTAAAAATAGTTTAAAGATTTTTAATACATTTTTAAGGTTTAATTTATACTTTTAATAAGTTTTAAAAGCTTTTCAAATTTTTTTAAACATTTTTTAAGAAGTTTTAAAAAATTTCATTAAACTTTTTATATTTAATTTTTAAAATTCAATTCTACGTTCAAAAAATTTTAAAAGTTCAAATAAATCACTTAAAAGTGCTTGAAAAAATTATTTAAATGCTTTGGAATGATTTAAAAAGTTTTCAACACAAAATTTGAATTATTTTCAATAATTATCAGTTTAAAAATATTTAAACGTCTTTAAAAATAGTTTTAAAGATTTTTAATACTTTTTTAATGTTTAATTCATATTTTTAATAAATTTTAAAAGCGTTTTAAACTTTTTTAAGAATTTTTCAATAACTTTTAAAAATTTTTATTAAACTTTTTTATTTAATTTTTAAAATTCAATAATACGTTCAAAAAATTTTAAAAGTACAAATGAATTACTTAAAAGTGCTTAAAAAGATTATTTAAATGCTTTGAAATGATTTAAAAAATTTTTAACACAAGATTTGAATTATTTTTAATAATTATCAATTTAAAAATATTTAAACGTCTTTAAAAAAAGTTTTAAGCATTTTTATTAATTTTTTAAGATTTAATTTATACTTTTATTAAGTTTTAAAAATTTTTCAAATTTTTTTAAACATTTTTTAAGAAGTTTTAAAAAATTTCATTAAACTTTTTATATTTAATTTTTAAAATTCAATAATACGTTCAAAAAATTTTAAAAGTTTAAATAAATTACTTAAAAGTGCTTGAAAAGATTATTTAAATGCTTTGGAATGATTTAAAAATTTTTAACACAAGATTTGAATTATTTTTAATAATTATCAATTTAAAAATATTTAAACGACTTTAAAAATAGTTTTAAGGATTTTTAATACTTTTTTAAGGTTTAATTTATATTTTTAATAAATTTTAAAAGCATTTTAAATTTTTTTAAGAAATTTTCAATAACTTTTAAAAATTTTCATTAAACTTTTTTATTTAATTTTTAAAATTCAATAATACGTTCAAAAAATTTTAAAAGTACAAATGAATTTTTTAAAAGTGCTTGAAAATATTATTTAAATGCTTTGGAATGATTTAAAAAATTTTTAACACAAGATTTGAATTATTTTTAATAATTATCAATTTAAAAATATTTAAACGTTTTTAAAAAAAGTTTTAAGCATTTTTATTAATTTTTTAAGGTTTAATTTATACTTTTATTAAGTTTTAAAATCTTTTCAAATTTTTTTAAACATTTTTTAAGAAGTTTTAAAAAATTTCATTAAACTTTTTATATTTAATTTTTAAAATTCAATAATACGTTCAAAAAATTTTAAAAGTTTAAATAAATTACTTAAAAGTGCTTGAAAATATTATTTAAATGCTTTGGAATTAAAAAGATTATTTGAATGCTTTGGAATAATTTAAAAAATTTTTAACACAAGATTTGAATTATTTTTAATAATTATCAATTTAAAAATATTTAAACGACTTTAAAAATAGTTTTAAGGATTTTTAATACTTTTTTAAGGTTTAATTTATATTTTTAATAAATTTTAAAAGCATTTAAAATTTTTTTAAGGAATTTTCAATAACTTTTAAAAAATTTTATTAAACTTTTTTATTTAATTTTTAAAATTCAATAATACGTTTAAAAAATTTTAAAAGTACAAATGAATTACTTAAAAGTGCTTAAAAAGATTATTTAAATGCTTTGGAATGATTTAAAAAATTTTTAACACAAGATTTAAATTATTTTTAATAATTATCAATTTAAAAATATTTAAACGTCTTTAAAAATAGTTTTAAGGATTTTTAATACTTTTTTAAGGTTTAATTTATACTTTTATTAAGTTTTAAAAGCTTTTCAAATTTTTATAAACATTTTTTAAGAAGTTTTAAAAAATTTTATTAAACTTTTTATATTTAATTTTTAAAATTCAATTTTACGTTCAAAAAACTATAAAAGTTCAAATAAATTACTTAAAAGTGCTTGAAAAGATTATTTAAATGCTTTGGAATAATTTAAAAAATTTTTAACACAAGATTTGAATTATTTTTAATAATTATCAATTTAAAAATATTTAAACGTCTTTAAAAATAGTTTTAAGGATTTTTAATACTTTTTTAAGGTTTAGTTTATACTTTTATTAAGTTTTAAAAGCTTTTCAAATTTTTTTAAACATTTTTTAAGAAGTTTTAAAAAATTTCATTAAACTTTTTATATTTAATTTTTAAAATTTAATAATAAGTTCAAAAAATTTTAAAAGTTTAAATAAATTACTTAAAAGTGCTTGAAAAGATTATTTAAATGCTTTGGAATGATTTAAAAACTTTTTAACACAAGTTTTAAATTATTTTTAATAATTATCAATTTAAAAATATTTAAACGACTTTAAAAATAGTTTTAAGGATTTTTAATACTTTTTTAAGGTTTAATTTATATTTTTAATAAATTTTAAAAGCATTTTAAATTTTTTTAAGAAATTATCAATAACTTTTAAAAATTTTCATTAAACTTTTTTATTTAATTTTTAAAATTCAATAATACGTTCAAAAAATTTTAAAAGTACAAATGAATTACTTAAAAGTGCTTAAAAAGATTATTTAAATGCTTTGGAATGATTTAAAAAATTTTTAACACAAGATTTGAATTATTTTTAATAATTATCAATTTAAAAATATTTAAACGTCTTTAAAAATAGTTGTAAGCATTTTTATTAATTTGTTGAGGTTTAATTTATAATTTTATTAAGTTTTAAAAGCTTTTCAAATTTTTTTAAAAATTTTTTAATATGTTTTGAAAAATTTTATTAAACTTTTTATATTTAATTTTTAAAATTCAATAATACGTTCAAAAAATTTTAAAAGCACAAATGAATTACTTAAAAGTGCTTGAAAAGATTATTTAAATGCTTTGGAATGATTTAAAAAATTTTTAACACAAGATTTGAATTATTTTTAATAATTATCAATTTAAAAATATTTAAACGTCTTTAAAAAAAGTTTTAAGCATTTTTATTAATTTTTTAAGGTTTAATTTATACTTTTATTAAGTTTTAAAAGCTTTTCAAATCCTTTTAAACATTTTTTAAGAAGTTTTAAAAAATTTCATTAAACTTTTTATATTTAATTTTTAAAATTCAATTTTACGTTCAAAAAATTATAAAAGTTCAAATAAATCACTTAAAAGTGCTTGAAAAGATTATTTAAATGCTTTGGAATGATTTAAAAAATTTTTAACACAAGATTTGAATTATTTTTAATAATTATCAATTTAAAAATATTTAAACGTCTTTAAAAAAAGTTTTAAGCATTTTTATTAATTTTTTAAGGTTTAATTTATACTTTTATTAAGTTTTAAAAGCTTTTCAAATTTTTTTAAACATTTTTTAAGAAGTTTTAAAAAATTTCATTAAACTTCATATATTTAATTTTTAAAATTCAATTTTACGTTCAAAAAATTTTAAAAGATCAAATAAATCACTTAAAAGTGCTTGAAAAGATTATTTAAATGCTTTGAAATGATTTAAAAAATTTTTAACACAAGATTTGAATTATTTTTAATAATTATCAATTTAAAAATATTTAAACGTCTTTAAAAAAAGTTTTAAGCATTTTTATTAAATTGTTAAAGTTTAATTTATAATTTTATTAAGTTTTAAAAGCTTTTCAAATTTTTTTAAACATTTTTTATTAAGTTTTAAAAAATTTTATTAAACTATTTATATTTAATTTTTAAAATTTAATAATTTGTTTAAAAAATTTTAAAAGTACAAATGAATTACTCAAAATTGCTTGAAAAGTTTATTTAAATGCTTTAGAATAATTTAAAAATTTTTTAACACAAGATTTGAATTATTTTTCAAATAAATAGTTTTAAGCATTTTTATTAATTTTTTAAAGTTTAATTTAAATTTTAATAAGTTTTAAAAGTTTTTTAAATTTTTTTAAAAAATTTTTAATAACTTTAAAAAAATTTTATTGAACTATTTATATTTAATTTTTAAAAAATAATAATTTGTTTAAAAAATTTTAAAAGCACAAATGAATTACTTAAAAGTGCTTGAAAAGATTATTTAAATGCTTTGGAATGATTTAAAAACTTTTTAACACAAGTTTTGAAATATTTTTAATAATTATCAATTTAAAAATATTTAAACGACTTTAAAAATAGTTTTAAGGATTTTTAATACTTTTTTAAGGTTTAATTTATATTTTTAATAAATTTTAAAAGCATTCTAAATTTTTTTAAGAAATTATCAATAACTTTTAAAAATTTTCAATAAACTTTTTTATTTAATTTTTAAAATTCAATAATACGTTCAAAAAATTTTAAAAGTACAAATGAATTACTTAGAAGTGCTTAAAAAAATTCTTTAAATGCTTTGGAATGATTTAAAAAATTTTTAACACAAGATTTGAATTATTTTTAATAATTATCAATTTAAAAATATTTGAACGTCTTTAAAAATTGTTTTAAGGATTTTTAATACTTTTTTAAGGTTTAATTTATATTTTTAATAAATTTTAAAAGCATTTTAAATTTTTTGAAGAAATTTTCAATAACTTTTAAAAATTTTCATTAAACTTTTTTATTTAATTTTTAAAATTCAATAATACGTTCAAAAAATTTTAAAAGTACAAATGAATTACTTAAAAGTGCTTGAAAAGATTATTTAAATGCTTTGGAATGATTTGAAAAATTTTTAACACAAGATTTGGATTATTTTTAATAATTATCAATTTAAAAATATTTAAACGTCTTTAAAAAAAGTTTTAAGCATTTTTATTAATTTTTTAATGTTTAATTTATACTTTTATTAAGTTTTAAAAGCTTTTCAAATTTTTTTAAACATTTTTTAAGAAGTTTAAAAAAATTTTATTAAACTTTTTATATTTAATTTTTAAAATTCAATTTTACGTTCAAAAAATTATAAAAGTTCAAATAAATCACTTAAAAGTGCTTGAAAAGATTATTTAAATGCTTTGGAATGATTTAAAAAATTTTTAACACAAGATTTGAATTATTTTTAATAATTATCAATTTAAAAATATTTAATCGTCTTTAAAAAAAGTTTTAAGCATTTTTATTAATTTTTTAAGGTTAAATTTATACTTTTATTAAATTTTAAAAGCTTTTCAAATTTTTTTAAACATTTTTTAAGAAGTTTTAAAAAATTTCATTAAACTTTATATATTTAATTTTTAAAATTTAATTTTACGTTCAAAAAATTTTAAAAGTTTAAATAAATCACTTAAAAGTGCTTGAAAAAATTATTTAAATGCTTTGGAATGATTTAAAAAATTTTTAACACAAGATTAGAATTATTTTTAATAATTATCAATTTAAAAATATTTAAACGTCTTTAAAAAAAGTTTTAAGCATTTTTATTAATTTTTTAATGTTTAATTTATACTTTTATTCAGTTTTAAAAACTTTTCAAATTTTTTTAAACATTTTTCAAGAAGTTTTAAAAAATTTCATTAAACTTTATATATTTATTTTTTAAAAATTAATTTTACGTTCAAAAAATTTTAAAAGTTCAAATAAATCACTTAAAAGTGCTTGAAAAGATTATTTAAATGCTTTGGAATGATTTAAAAAATTTTTAACACAAGATTTGAATATTTTTTAATAATTATCAATTTAAAAATATTTAAACGTCTTTAAAAAAAGTTTCAAGCATTTTTATTAATTTTTTAAGGTTTATTTTATACTTTTATTAAGTTTTAAAAGCTTTTCAAATTTTTTTAAACATTTTTTAAGAAGTTTTAAAAAATTTCATTAAACTTTTTATATTTAATTTTTAAAATTCAATTCTACGTTCAAAAAATTTTTAAAGTTCAAATAAATCACTTAAAAGTGCTTGAAAAGATTATTTAAATGCTTAATAAGTTTTAAAAAATTTCATTTAACTTTTTATATTTAATTTTTAAAATTCAATAATACCTTCAACAAATTTTAAAAGTTTAAATAAATTACTTAAAAGTGCTTGAAAAGATTATTTAAATGCTTTGGAATAATTTAAAATTTTTTTAACACAAGATTTGAATTATTTTTAATAATTATCAATTTAAAAATATTTAAACGTCTTTGAAAATAGTTTTAAGCATTTTTAATAATTTTTTAAGGTTTAATTTATAATTTTAATAAGTTTTAAAAGTTTTTTAAATTTTTTAAAAAATTTATTAATAACTTTAAATAAATTTTATTAAACTATTTATATTTAATTTTTAAAATTTAATAATTTGTTTAAAAAATTTTAAAAGTACAAATGAATTACTTAAAAGTGCTTGAAAAGATTATTTAAATGCTTTGGAATGATTTGAAAAATTTTTAGCACAAGATTTGGATTATTTTTAATAATTATCAATTTAAAAAAATTTAAACGTCTTTAAAAAAAGTTTTAAGCATTTTTATTAATTTTTTAATGTTTAATTTATACTTTTATTAAGTTTTAGAAGCTTTTCAAATTTTTTTAAACATTTTTTAAGAAGTTTTAAAAAATTTCATTAAACTTTTTGTATTTAATTTTTAAAATTCAATTCTACGTTCAAAAAATTTTAAAAGGTTAAATAAATCACTTAAAAGTGCTTGAAAAGATTATTTAAATGCTTTGGAATGATTTAAAAAATTTTCAACACAAAATTTGAATTATTTTTAATAATCATCAATTTAAAAATAGTTAAACGTTTTTAAAAATAGTTTTAAGCATTTTTAATAATTTTTTAAGGTTTAATTTATAATTTTAATAAATTTTAAAAGTTTTTTAAATTTTTTTAACAAATTTTTAATAACTTTAAAAAAATTTTATTAAACTATTTATATTTAATTTTTAAAATTTAATAATTTGTTTAAAAAATTTTAAAAGTACAAATGAATTACTTAAAAGTGCTTGAAAAAATTATTTAAACGCTTAGGAATGATTTAAAAAATTTTTAACTCAAGATTTGAGTTATTTTTAATAATCATCAATTTAAAAATATTTAAACGTCTTTAAAAAAAGTTTTAAGCATTTTTATTAAATTTTTAAGGTTTAATTTATACTTTTATTAAGTTTTAAAAGCTTTTCAAATTTTTTTAAACATTTTTTAAGAAGTTTTAAAAAATTTCATTAAACTTTTTTTATTTAATTTTTAAAATTCAATTCTACGTTCAAAAAATTTTAAAAGTTCAAATAAATCACTTAAAAGTGCTCGAAAAAATTATTTAAATGCTTTGGAATAATTTAAAAAATTTTTAACACAGGATTTGAATTTATTTTTAATAATTATCAATTTAAAAATATTTAAACGTCTTTAAAAAAAGTTTTAAGCATTTTTATTAATTTGTTAAGGTTTAATTTATAATTTTATTAAGTTTTAAAAGCTTTTCAAATTTTTTTAAACATTTAAGTTTTAAAAAATTTTATTAAGCTATTTATAATTAATTTTTAAAATTAATAATTTGTTTAAAAAATTTTAAAAGTACAAATGAATTACTTAAAAGTGCTTGAAAAGATTATTTAAACGCTTTGGAATGATTTAAAAAATTTTTAACTCAAGATTTGAATTATTTTTAATAATCATCAATATAAAAATATTTAAACGTCTTTAAAAAAAATTTTAAGCATTTTTATTAATTTTTTAAGGTTTAATTTATACTTTTATTAAGTTTTAAAAGCTTTTCAAATTTTTTTAAACATTTTTTAAGAAGTTTTAAAAAATTTTATTAAACTTTTTATATTTAATTTTTAGAATTCAATTTTACGTTCAAAAAATTATAAAAGTTTAAATAAATCACTTAAAAGTGCTTGAAAAGATTATTTAAATGCTTTGGAATGATTTAAAAAATTTTTAACACAAGATTTGAATTATTTTTAATAATTATCAATTTAAAAATATTTAATCGTCTTTAAAAAAAGTTTTAAGCATTTTTATTAATTTTTTAAGGTTAAATTTATACTTTTATTAAATTTTAAAAGCTTTTCAAATTTTTTTAAACATTTTTTAAAATGTTTTAAAAAATTTTATTAAACTTTTTATATTTAATTTTTAAAATTCAATTCTACGTTCAAAAAATTTTAAAAGTTCAATTAAATCACTTAAAGGTGCTTGAAAAGATTATTTAAATGCTTTGGAATGATTTAAAAAATTTTCAACACAAAATTTGAATTATTTTCAATAATTATCAGTTTAAAAATATTAAAACGTCTTTAAAAATAGTTTTAAGGATTTTTAATACTTTTTTAAGGTTTAATGTATAATTTTAATAAATTGTAAAAGCGTTTTAAATTTTTTTAAGAATTTTTCAATAACTTTTAAAAATTTTTATTAAACTTTTTTATTTAATTTTTAAAATTCATTAATACGTTCAAAAAATTTTAAAAGTTCAAATAAATTACTTAAAAGTGCTTGAAAAAATTATTTAATTGCTTTGGAATGATTTAAAAAATTTTTAACACAAGATTAGAATTATTTTTAATAATTATCAATTTAAAAATATTTAAACGTCTTTAAAAAAAGTTTTAAGCATTTTTATTAAATTTTTAAGGTTTAATTTATACTTTTATTAAGTTTTAAAAGCTTTTCAAATTTTTTTAAACATTTTTTAAAAAGTTTTAAAAAATTTCATTTAACTTTTTATATTTAATTTTTAAAATTCAATTTTACGTTCAAAAAATTATAAAAGTTTAAATAAATCACTTAAAAGTGCTTGAAAAAATTATTTAAATGCTTTGGAATGATTTAAAAAATTTTTAACACAAGATTAGAATTATTTTTAATAATTATCAATTTAAAAATATTTAAACGTCTTTAAAAAAAGTTTTAAGCATTTTTATTAAATTTTTAAGGTTTAATTTATACTTTTATTAAGTTTTAAAAGCTTTTCAAATTTTTTTAAACATTTTTTAAGAATTTTAAAAAAATTTCATTAAACTTTTTATATTTAATTTTTAAAATTCAATTTTACGTTCAAAAAATTATAAAAGTTCAAATAAATCACTTAAAAGTGCTTGAAACGATTATTTAAATGCTTTGGAATGATTTAAAAACTTTTTAACACAAGATTTGAATTATTTTTAATAATTATCAATTTAAAAATATTTAAACGTCTTTAAAAAAAGTTTTAAGCATTTTTATTATTTTTTTAAGGTTTAATTTATAATTTTAATAAATTGTAAAAGCGTTTTAAATTTTTTTAAGAATTTTTCAATAACTTTTAAAAATTTTTATTAAACTTTTTTATTTAATTTTTAAAATTCAATAATACGTTCAAAAAATTTTAAAAGTTCAAATAAATTACTTAAAAGTGCTTGAAAAAATTATTTAATTGCTTTGGAATGATTTAAAAAATTTTTAACACAAGATTAGAATTATTTTTAATAATTATCAATTTAAAAATATTTAAACGTCTTTAAAAAAAGTTTTAAGCATTTTTATTAAATTTTTAAGGTTTAATTTATACTTTTATTAAGTTTTAAAAGCTTTTCAAATTTTTTTAAACATTTTTTAAAAAGTTTTAAAAAATTTCATTAAACTTTTTATATTTAATTTTTAAAATTCAATTTTACGTTCAAAAAATTATAAAAGTTTAAATAAATCACTTAAAAGTGCTTGAAAAAATTATTTAAATGCTTTGGAATGATTTAAAAAATTTTTAACACAAGATTAGAATTATTTTTAATAATTATCAATTTAAAAATATTTAAACGTCTTTAAAAAAAGTTTTAAGCATTTTTATTAAATTTTTAAGGTTTAATTTATACTTTTATTAAGTTTTAAAAGCTTTTCAAATTTTTTTAAACATTTTTTAAGAATTTTAAAAAAATTTCATTAAACTTTTTATATTTAATTTTTAAAATTCAATTTTACGTTCAAAAAATTATAAAAGTTCAAATAAATCACTTAAAAGTGCTTGAAACGATTATTTAAATGCTTTGGAATGATTTAAAAACTTTTTAACACAAGATTTGAATTATTTTTAATAATTATCAATTTAAAAATATTTAAACGTCTTTAAAAAAAGTTTTAAACATTTTTATTAATTTTTTAAGGTTTAATTTATACTTTTATTAAGTTTTAAAAGCTTTTCAAATTTTTTTAAACATTTTTTAAGAATTTTAAAAAAATTTCATTAAACTTCATATATTTAATTTTTAAAATTCAATTTTACGTTCATAAAATTTTAAAAGTTCAAATAAATCACTTAAAAGTGCTTGAAAAGATTACTTAAATGCTTTGAAATGATTTAAAAAATTTTTAACACAAGATTTGAATTATTTTAAATAATTATCAATTTAAAAATATTTAAACGTCTTTAAAAAAAGTTTTAAGCATTTTTATTAATTTTTTAAGGTTTAATTTATACTTTTATTAAGTTTTAAAAGCTTTTCAAATTTTTTTGAACATTTTTTAATAAGTTTTAAAAAATTTCATTAAAATTTTTATATTTAATTTTCAAAATTCAATAATACTTTCAAAAAATTTTAAAAGTTTAAATAAATTACTTAAAAGTGCTTGAAAAGATTATTTAAATGCTTTGGAATGATTTAAAAATTTTTTAACACAAGATTTGAATTATTTTTAATAATTATCAAATTAAAAATATTTAAACGTCTTTAAAAATTGTTTTAAGAACTTTTAATATTTTTTTAAGGTTTAATTTATACTTTTAATAAGTTTTAAAAGCTTTTCAAATTTTTTTAAACATTTTTTAAGAAGTTTTAAAAAATTTCATTAAACTTTTTATATTTAATTTTTAAAATTCAATAATACCTTCAAAAAATTTTATAAGTTTAAATAAATTACTTAAATGTGCTTGAAAAGCATATTTAAATGCTTATAAATGATTTAAAAATTTTTTAAAACAAGATTTGAATTATTTTTATTAATTATCAATTTAAAAATATTTAAACGTCTTTAAAAATAGTTTTAAGGATTTTTAATACTTTTTTAAGGTTTAATTTATATTTTTAATAAATTTTAGAAGCATTTTAATTTTTTTTAAAAAATTTTCAGTAACTTTTAAAAATTTTCATTAAACTTTTTATATTTAATTTTTAAAATTCAATTTTACGTTCAAAAAATTTTAAAAGTTTAAATAAATTACTTAAAAGTGCTTGAAAATATTATTTAAATGCTTTGGAATGATTTAAAAAATTTTTAACACAAGATTTGAATTATTTTAAATAATTATCAATTTAAAAATATTTAAACGTCTTTAAAAAAAGTTTTAAGCATTTTTATTAATTTTTTAAGGTTTAATTTATACTTTTATTAAGTTTTAAAAGCTTTTCAAATTTTTTTAAACATTTTTTAAGAAGTTTTAAAAAATTTCATTAAACTTTTTATATTTAATTTTTAAAATTTAATTTTAGGTTCAAAAAATTATAAAAGTTCAAATAAATCACTTAAAAGTGCTTGAAAAGATTATTTAAGTGCTTTGGAATGATTTAAAATTTTTTTAACACAAGATTTGAATTATTTTTAATAATTATCAATTTAAAAATATTTAAACGTCTTTGAAAATAGTTTTAAGCATTTTTAATAATTTTTTAAGGTTTAATGTATAAATTTAATAAGTTTTAAAAGTTTTTTAAATTTTTTAAAAAATTTTTTAATAACTTTAAATAAATTTTATTAAACTATTTATATTTAATTTTTAAAATTTAATAATTTGTTTAAAAAATTTTAAAAGTACAAATGAATTACTTAAAAGTGCTTGAAAAGATTTTTAAATGCTTTGGAATGATTTAAAAAAGGTTTAACACAAGATTAGAATTATTTTTAATAATTATCAATTTAAAAATATTTAAACGTCTTTAAAAATAGTTTAAAGATTTTTAATACTTTTTTAAGGTTTAATTTATACTTTTAATAAGTTTTAAAAGCTTTTCAAATTTTTTTAAACATTTTTTAAGAAGTTTTAAAAAATTTCATTAAACTTTTTATATTTAATTTTTAAAATTCAATTCTACGTTCAAAAAATTTTAAAAGTTCAAATAAATCACTTAAAAATGCTTGAAAAAATTATTTAAATGCTTTGGAATGATTTAAAAAGTTTTCAACACAAAATTTGAATTATTTTCAATAATTATCAGCTTAAAAATATTTAAACGTCTTTAAAAATAGTTTTAAGGATTTTTAATACTTTTTTAATGTTTAATTCATATTTTTAATAAATTTTAAAAGCGTTTTAAACTTTTTTAAGAATTTTTCAATAACTTTTAAAAAATTTTATTAAACTTTTTATATTTAATTTTTAAAATTTAATTATTTGTTTAAAAAATTTTAAAAGTACAAATGAATTACTTAAAAGTGCTTGAAAAGATTATTTAAATGCTTTGAAATGATTTAAAAAATTTTTAACACAAGATTTGAATTGTTTTTAATAATTATTAATTTAAAAATATTTAAACGTCTTTAAAAAAAGTTTTAAGCATTTTTATTAATTTTTTAAGGTTTAATTTATACTTTTATTAAGTTTTAACTTTTCAAATTTTTTTAAACATTTTTTAAGAAGTTTTAAAAAATTTCATTAAACTTTTTATATTTAATTTTTAAAATTCAATTCCACGTTCAAAAAATTTTAAAAGTTCAAATAAATCACTCAAAAGTGCTCGAAAAAATTATTTAAATGCTTTGGAATGATTTAAAAAATTTTTAACACAAGATTTGAATTTATTTTTAATAATTATCAATTTAAAAATATTTAAACGTCTTTAAAAAAAGTTTTAAGCATTTTTATTAATTTTTTAAGGTTTAATTTATACTTTTATTAAGTTTTAAAAACTTTTCAAACTTTTTTAAACATTTTTTAAGAATTTTAAAAAAATTTTATTAAACTTCATATATTTAATTTTTAAAATTCAATTTTACGTTCAAAAAATTTTAAAAGTTCAAATAAATCACTTAAAAGTGCTTGAAAAGATTACTTAAAAGCTTTAAAATGATTTAAAAAATTTTTAACACAAGATTTGAACTATTTTAAATAATTATCAATTTAAAAATATTTAAACGTCTTTAAAAAAAGTTTTAAGCATTTTTATTAATTTTTTAAGGTTTAATTTATACTTTTATTAAGTTTTAAAAGCTTTTCAAATATTTTTAAACATTTTTTAAGAAGTTTTAAAAAATTTCATTAAACTTCATATATTTAATTTTTAAAATTCAATTTTACGTTCAAAAAATTATAAAAGTTCAAATAAATCACTTAAAAGTGCTTGAAAAGATTATTTAAATGCTTTGGAATGATGTAAAAAATTTTTAACACAAGATTTTAATTATTTTTAATAATTATCAATTTAAAAATATTTAAACGTCTTTAAAAAAAATTTTAAGCATTTTTATTAATTTTTTAAGGATAAATTTATACTTTTATTAAATTTTAAAAGCTTTTCAAATTTTTTTAAACATTTTTTAAAAAGTTTTAAAAAATTTCATTAAACTTTATAAATTTAATTTTTAAAATTTAATTTTACGTTCAAAAAATTTTAAAAGTTCAAATAAATCACTTAAAAGTGCTTGAAAAGATTATTTAAATGCTTTGGAATAATTTAAAAAATTTTTAATACAAGATTTGAATTATTTTTAATAATTATCAATTTAAAAATATTTAAACGTCTTTAAAAAAAGTTTTAAGCATTTTTATTAATTTGTCAAGGTTTAATTTATAATTTTATTAAGTTTTAAAAGCTTTTCAAATTTTTTTGAACATTTTTTAATAAGTTTTAAAAAATTTCATTAAAATTTTTATATTTAATTTTCAAAATTCAATAATACTTTCAAAAAATTTTAAAAGTTTAAATAAATTACTTAAAAGTGCTTGAAAAGATTATTTAAATGCTTTGGAATGATTTAAAAAATTTTTAACACAAGATTTGAATTATTTTTAATAATTATCAAATTAAAAATATTTAAACGTCTTTAAAAATTGTTTTAAGGACTTTTAATATTTTTTTAAGGTTTAATTTATACTTTTAATAAGTTTTAAAAGCTTTTCAAATTTTTTTAAACATTTTTTAAGAAGTTTTAAAAAATTTCATTAAACTTTTTATCTTTAATTTTTAAAATTCAATAATACCTTCAAAAAATTTTAAAAGTTTAAATAAATTACTTAAATGTGCTTGAAAAGATTATTTAAATGCTTATAAATGATTTAAAAATTTTTTATAACAAGATTTGAATTATTTTTAATAATTATCAATTTAAAAATATTTAAACGTTTTTAAAAATAGTTTTAAGGATTTTTAATACTTTTTTAAGGTTTAATTTATATTTTTAATAAATTTTAGAAGCATTTTAAATTTTTTTAAAAAATTTTCAGTAACTTTTAAAAATTTTCATTAAACTTTTTATATTTAATTTTTAAAATTCAATTTTACGTTCAAAAAATTTTAAAAGTTTAAATAAATTACTTAAAAGTGCTTGAAAAGATTATTTAAATGCTTTGGAATGATTTAAAAAATTTTTAACACAAGATTTGAATTATTTTAAATAATTATCAATTTAAAAATATTTAAACGTCTTTAAAAAAAGTTTTAAGCATTTTTATTAATTTTTTAAGGTTTAATTTATTCTTTTATTAAGTTTTAAAAGCTTTTCAAATTTTTTTAAACATTTTTTAAGAAGTTTTAAAAAATTTCATTAAACTTTTTATATTTAATTTTTAAAATTCAATTTTAGGTTCAAAAAATTATAAAAGTTCAAATAAATCACTTAAAAGTGCTTGAAAAGATTATTTAAATGCTTTGGAATAATTTAAAATTTTTTTAACACAAGATTTGAATTATTTTTAATAATTATCAATTTAAAAATATTTAAACGTCTTTGAAAAAAGTTTTAAGCATTTTTAATACTTTTTTAAGGTTTAATTTATAAATTTAATAAGTTTTAAAAATTTTTTAAATTTTTTAAAAAATTTTTTAATAACTTTAAATAAATTTTATTAAACTATTTATATTTAATTTTTAAAATTTAATAATTTGTTTATAAAATTTTAAAAGTACAAATGAATTACTTAAAAGTGCTTGAAAAGATTTTTAAATGCTTTGGAATGATTTAAAAAAGTTTTAACACAAGATTTGAATTATTTTTAATAATTATCAATTTAAAAATATTTAAACGTCTTTAAAAATAGTTTAAAGATTTTTCATACATTTTTAAGGTTTAATTTATACTTTTAATAAGTTTTAAAAGCTTTTCAAATTTTTTTAAACATTTTTTAAGAAGTTTTAAAAAATTTCATTAAACTTTTTATATTTAATTTTTAAAATTCAATTCTACGTTCAAAAAATTTTAAAAGTTCAAATAAATCACTTAAAAGTGCTTGAAAAAATTATTTAAATGCTTTGGAATGATTTAAAAAGTTTTCAACACAAAATTTGAATTATTTTCAATAATTATCAGTTTAAAAATATTTAAACGTCTTTAAAAATAGTTTTAAAGATTTTTAATACTTTTTTAATGTTTAATTCATATTTTTAATAAATTTTAAAAGCGTTTTAAACTTTTTTAAGAATTTTTCAATAACTTTTAAAAATTTTTATTAAACTTTTTTATTTAATTTTTAAAATTCAATAATACGTTCAAAAAATTTTAAAAGTACAAATGAATTACTTAAAAGTGCTTAAAAAGATTATTTAAATGCTTTGAAATGATTTAAAAAATTTTTAACACAAGATTTGAATTATTTTTAATAATTATCAATTTAAAAATATTTAAACGTCTTTAAAAATAGTTTTAAGGATTTTTAATACTTTTTTAAGGTTTAATTTATATTTTTAATAAATTTTAAAAGCATTTTAAATTTTTTTAATAAATTTTCAATAACTTTTAAAAATTTTCATTAAAATTTATTTAATTTTTAAAATTCAATAATACGTTCAAAAAATTTTAAAAGTACAAATGAATTACTTAAAAGTGATTAAAAAGATTATTTAAATGCTTTGGAATGATTTAAAAAAATTTTAACACAAGATTTGACATATTTTTAATAATTATCAATTTAAAAATATTTAAACGTCTTTAAAAAAAGTTTTAAGCATTTTTATTAATTTGTTAAGGTTTAATTTATAATTTTATTAAGTTTTAAAAGTTTTTTAAATTTTTTTAAAAAATTTTAAATAACTTTATAAAAATTTTATTAAACTATTTATATTTAATTTTTCAAATTTAATAATTTGTTTAAAAAATTTTAAAAGTACAAATGAATTACTTAAAAGTGCTTGAAAATATTATTTAAATGCTTTGGATCGATTTAAAAAATTTTTAACACAAGATTTGAATTATTTTTAATAATTATCAATTTAAAAATATTTAAACGTCTTTAAAAATAGTTTTAAGGATTTTTATTAATTTTTTAAGGTTTAATTTATACTTTTATTAAGTTTTAAAAACTTTTCAAATTTTTTTAAACATTTTTTAAGAAGTTTTAAAAAATTTCATTAAACTTTATATATTTAATTTTTAAAATTCAATTTTACGTTCAAAAAATTTTAAAAGTTTAAATAAATCACTTAAAAGAGCTTGAAAAGATTATTTAAATGTTTTGGAATGATTTAAAAAATTTTTAACACAAGATTTTTTTTTTTTTTTTTTTTTTTTTTATATAGCTGTCATTGCGAGGAACAAAGACAACTAAAGGAGGGGAATCCTTTATGGACTGTGGCAGGTTAGGAGATGCCAGAAGAGTGTGTGGGACTCACCTGAGCCTGGTATACCCACTAAACCCCCCCTTACCAAACTCTCGACAGGGATGCATCCCCAATTAAAGAGAGTTGAAGCAGAATAGGAAAAATAAAAAAGAAAGATGCATAAAAATTACTGAAAACGCAAGAGAAAGAAAGAAAACAAAAGGTAAAATGAAAAAAGAAAAGAAAAGGTTTTCGGCTACCTAAAATGAATAGAAGTCAAATCGACTTTATTTAAACTGCTAAAGGCATTGGCGAAAAAGTCAAAATTTGCCAAGTTTACTATGCGGCCCATTTTGTGCAATGGCGAGAAATGCAATAAATTGCTTTTAGCCTTGTTCAGATACAACACATCATACGTTCTAGCAGAGAGCCGAGGACAGTGAAAGCTAAGCATCTGAAGTATATTCGGGCAATTGATTTCGAAATTAACTATTTTAAAAAACAATTTTAAGTAAGCAATTTTAGCACGGTCGTCAAGGCTAAGAAAATCAAAGTCCAGCAGCAGTTGCTTTTGGGAATACCCCCTTGGAAGATAAACACCATTGCGACAAAGATACAGATATTTTAAAAAACGTCGTTGTACACATTCCAGAGCATTTATATGTATACGGTAAAACGGTTTCCAAATAGTTATAGCATATTCAATTTTAGAACGGACAAGAGCAAAATAGATAAGCTTGATAGCAAGTTGGCTGTTCAAGTCGCGAGAGTTCCGCAAGACAAAGCCAAGCGTTTTGAATGAACTGGACACTACATTGTCAACGTGTTTTACAAACGTCAGTTTGTCATCGAAGGTTACTCCCAAGTCTTTGATAGTGCTTACTCTGTTGAGAACCTGGTTGTTTACACAATAATTAAAGATGAATTTATTAACCTTCCTAGTAAAAGACATGACCGAACATTTTTTAACATTAAGAGCTAATTTGTTTGTAAAACACCATCTAATGACTGCATTTAAAGAATCTTGTAGTTGTCGGCAGTCGCTGATTGAATTGATAGGTAAAAATATTTTTAAGTCATCAGCATACAACAAAGCAGAACAAGACAATTCATCTGAATTGTCTTGTTCTGCTTTGTTGTATGATATCAGATCATACTTTGTAGATATCAGATCATTGACGTATATGTTGAAAAACAACGGCCCCAAAACAGATCCTTGAGGAACGCCGGAACGAATATCAAATTTTGAAGAACAATATCCAAAACAATCTACAAAAAAAACGCGACATGTCATATAATCAGCAGAAAGTTTAACGATATTTATGTTAAGACCAAGTTTGAGTAGTTTATTACACAATATGGCATGATCCAAGCGATCAAAACGCCTTATCAGTGAAGACACCGATAAAAAGAATTGCACCAATCTTTTCTATTACGTTTGTAGAGATTATAGGCAAGTCTACCGACTAACCATAAGTGAAAAAGAAAGGACTAACCTTAGCACATGAAGAGTTTTCCCAAAACAAGAATTAAAAACTCCTAAAAACCTCGAAAAACTACAGGAATTCACTCAGCAGTAAACACCACGTGAACACACAGCTGACATTTTTTGATTTGAATTATTTTTGATTTGAATTATTTTTAATAATTATCAATTTAAAAATATTTAAACGTCTTTAAAAATAGTTTTAAAGATTTTTAATACTTTTTTAAGGTTTAATTTATATTTTTAATAAATTTTAAAAGCATTTTAAATTTTTTTAATAAATTTTCAATAACTTTTAAAAATTTTCATTAAACTTTTTTATTTAATTTTTAAAATTCAATAATACGTTCAAAAAATTTTAAAAGTAAAAATGAATTACTTAAAAGTGCTTAAAAAGATTATTTAAATGCTTTGGAATGATTTAAAAAAATTTTATCACAAGATTTGACATATTTTTAATAATTATCAATTTAAAAATATTTAAACGTCTTTAAAAAAAGTTTTAAGCATTTTTATTAATTTGTTAAGGTTTAATTTATAATGTTATTAAGTTTTAAAAGCTTTTCAAATTTTTTTAAACATTTTTTAATAAATTTTAAAAAATTTCATTAAACTTTTTATATTTAATTTTTAAAATTCAACAATACGTTCAAAAAATTTTAAAAGTTTGAATAAATTACTTAAAAGTGCTTGAAAAGATTATTTAAATGCTTTGGAATGATTTAAAAAATTTTTAACACAAGATTTGAATTATTTTTAATAATTATCAATTTAAAAATATTTAAACGTCTTTAAAAATAGTTTTAAGCATTTTTATTAATTTTTTAAGGTTTAATTTATAATTTTAATAAATTTTAAAAGTTTTTTAAATTTTTTTAAAAAATTTTAAATAACTTTATAAAAATTTTATTAAACTATTTATATTTAATTGTTAAAATTTAATAATTTGTTTAAAAAATTTTAAAAGTACAAATGAATCACTTAAAAGTGCTTGAAAATATTATTTAAATGCTTTGGAATGATTTAAAAAATTTTTAACACAAGATTTGAATTATTTTTAATAATTATCAATTTAAAAATATTTAAATGTTTTTAAAAAAAGTTTTAAGCATTTTTATTAAATTTTTAAGGTTTAATTTATACTTTTATTAAGTTTTAAGAACTTTTCAAATTTTTTTAAACATTTTTTAAGAAGTTTTAAAGAATTTCATTAAACTTTATATATTTAATTTCAAAAAATTCAATTTTACGTTCAAAAAATTTTAAAAGTATAAATAAATCACTTAAAAGAGCTTGAAAAGATTATTTAAATGCTTTGAAATGATTTAAAAAATTTTTAACACAAGATTTGAATTATTTTTAATAATTATCAATTTAAAAATATTTAAACGTCTTTAAAAAAAGTTTTAAGCATTTTTATTAATTTTTTAAGGTTTAATTTTTACTTTTATTAAGTTTTAAAAACTTTTCAAATTTTTTTAAACATTTTTTAAGAAGTTTTAAAAAATTTCATTAAACTTTTTATATTTAATTTTTAAAATTCAATAATACGTTCAAAAAATTTTAAAAGTATAAATAAATTACTTAAAAGTGCTTGAAAAAATTATTTAAATGCTTTGGAATGATTTAAAAATTTTTTAACACAAGATTTGAATAATTTTTAATAATTATCAATTTAAAAATATTTAAACGACTTTAAAAATAGTTTTAAGGATTTTTAATACTTTTTTAAGGTTTAAATTATATTTTTAATAAATTTTAAAAGCATTTTAAATTTTTTTAAGAAATTTTCAATAACTTTTAAAAATTTTCATTAAACTTTTTTATTTAATTTTCAAAATTCAATAATACGTTCAAAAAATTTTAAAAGTACAAATAAATTACTTAAAAGTGCTTATAAAGATTATTTAAATGCTTTGAAATGATTTAAAAAACTTTTAACACAAGATTTGAATTATTTTTAATAATTATCAATTTAAAAATATTTAAACGTCTTTAAAAATAGTTTTAAGGATTTTTAATACTTTTTTAAGGTTTAATGTATAATTTTAATAAATTGTAAAAGCGTTTTAAATTTTTTTAAGAATTTTTCAATAACTTTTAAAAATTCTTATTAAACTTTTTTATTTAATTTTTAAAATTCAATAATACGTTCAAAAAATTTTAAAAGTTCAAATAAATCACTTAAAAGTGCTTGAAAAGATTATTTAAATGCTTTGGAATGATTTAAAAAAATTTTAACACAAGATTAGAATTATTTTTAATAATTATCAATTTAAAAATATTTAAACGTCTTTAAAAAAAGTTTTAAGCATTTTTATTAATTTTTGATGTTTAATTTATACTTTTATTAAGTTTTAAAAGCTTTTCAAATTTTTTTAAACATTTTTTAATAAGTTTTAAAAAATTTCATTAAACTTTTTATATTTAATTTTTAAAATTCAATAATACGTTTAAAAAATTTTAAAAGTTTAAATAAATTACTTAAATGTGCTTGAAAAGATTATTTAAATGCTTATAAATGATTTAAAAATTTTTTAACACAAGATTTGAATTATTTTTAATAATTATCAATTTAAAAATATTTAAACGTCTTTAAAAATAGTTTTAAGAATTTTTAATACTTTTTTAAGGTTTAATTTATATTTTTAATAAATTTTAGAAGCATTTTAAATTTTTTTAAAAAATTTTCAGTAACTTTTAAAAATTTTCATTAAACTTTTTATATTTAATTTTTAAAATTCAATTTTACGTTCAAAAAATTTTAAAAGTTTAAATAAATTACTTAAAAGTGCTTGAAAAGATAATTTAAATGCTTTGAAATGATTTAAAAAATTTTTAATACAAGATTTGAATTATTTTTAATAATTATCAATTTAAAAATATTTCAACGTCTTTAAAAAAAGTTTTAAGCATTTTTATTAATTTGTCAAGGTTTAATTTATAATTTTATTAAGTTTTAAAAGCTTTTCAAATTTTTTTAAACATTTTTTAATAAGTTTTAAAAAATTTCATTAAACTTTTTATATTTAATTTTCAAAATTCAATAATACGTTTAAAAAATTTTAAAAGTTCAAATAAATTACTTAAAAGTGCTTGAAAAGATTATTTAAATGTTTTGGAATAATTTAAAAATTTTTTAACACAAGATTTGAATTATTTTTAATAATTATCAAATTAAAAATATTTAAACGTCTTTAAAAATAGTTTTAAGGATTTTTAATAGTTTTTTAAGGTTTAATTTATATTTTTAATAAGTAATAAGTTTTAAAAGCTTTTCAAATTTTTTTAAACATTTTTTAAGAAGTTTTAAAAAATTTCATTAAACTTTTTATATTTAATTTTTAAAATTCAATTCTACGTTCAAAAAATTTTAAAAGTTCAAATAAATTACTTAAAAGTGCTTGAAAAGATTATTTAAATGCTTTGGAATGATTTAAAATTTTTTTAACACAAGATTTGAATTATTTTTAATAATTATCAATTTAAAAATATTTAAACGTCTTGGAAAATAGTTTTAAGCATTTTTAATAATTTTTTAAGGTTTAATTTATAATTTTAATAAGTTTTAAAAGTTTTTTAAATTTTTTAAAAAATTTATTAATAACTTTAAATAAATTTTATTAAACTATTTATATTTAATTTTTAAAATTTAATAATTTGTTTAAAAAATTTTAAAAGTACAAATGAATTACTTAAAAGTGCTTGAAAAGATTATTTAAATGCTTTGGAATGATTTAAAAAAATTTTAACACAAGATTTGAATTATTTTTAATAATTATCAATTTAAAAATATTTAAACGTCTTTAAAAAAAGTTTTAAGCATTTTTATTAATTTTTTAAGGTTTAATTTATACTTTTATTAAGTTTTAAAAACTTTTCAAATTTTTTTAAACATTTTTTAAGAAGTTTTAAAAAATTTCATGAAACTTTTTATATTTAATTTTTAAAATTCAAATTTACGTTCAAAAAATTTTAAAAGTTTAAATAAATCACTTAAAAGTGCTTGAAAAGATTATTTAAATGCTTTGGAATGATTTAAAAAGTTTTTAACACAAGATTTGAATTATTTTTAATAATTATCAATTTAAAAATATTTAAACGTCTTTAAAAATAGTTTTAAGGATTTTTAATACTTTTTTAAGGTTTAATTTATATTTTTAATTAATTTTAAAAGCTTTTCAAATTTTTATAAACATTTTTTAAGAAGTTTTAAAAAATTTTATTAAGCTTTTTATATTTAATTTTTAAAATTCAGTTTTACGTTCAAAAAATTATAAAAGTTTAAATAAATCACTTAAAAGTGCTTGAAAAGATTATTTAAATGCTTTGGAATAATTTAAAAAATTTTTAACACAAGATTTGAATTATTTTTAATAATTATCAGTTTAAAAATATTTAAACGTCTTTAAAAATAGGTTTAAGGATTTTTAATACTTTTTTAAGGTTTAGTTTATACTTTTATTAAGTTTTAAAAGCTTTTCAAATTTTTTTAAACATTTTTTGAGAAGTTTTAAAAAATTTCATTAAACTTTTTATATTTAATTTTTAAAATTTAATAATAAGTTCAAAAAATTTTAAAAGTTTAAATAAATTACTTAAAAGTGCTTGAAAAGATTATTTAAATGCTTTGGAATGATTTAAAAATATTTTAACACAAGATTTGAATTATTTTTAATAATTATCAATTTAAAAATATTTAAACGTCTTTAAAAAAAGTTTTAAGCATTTTATTAATTTGTTAAGGTTTAATTTATAATTTTATTAAGTTTTAAAAACTTTTCAAATTTTTTTAAACATTTTTTAATAAGTTTTAAAAAATTTCATTGAACTTTTCATATTTAATTTTTAAAATTCAATAATACTTTCAAAAAATTTTCAAAGTTCAAATAAATTACTTAAAAGTGCTTGAAAATATTATTTAAATGCTTTGGATTGATTTAAAAGTTTTTTAACACAAGATTTGAATTATTTTTAATAATTATCAATTTAAAAATATTTAAACGTCTTTAAAAATAGTTTTAAGCATTTTTATTAATTTTTTAAGTTTTAATTTATAATTTTAATAAGTTTTAAAAGTTTTTTAAATTTTTTTAAAAAATTTTTAATAACTTTAAAAAAATTTTATTAAACTATTTATATTTAATTTTTAAAATTTAATAATTTGTTCAAAAAATTTTAAAAGTACAAATGAATTACTTAAAAGTGCTTGAAAAGATTATTTAAATGCTTTGGAATGATTTAAAAAAGTTTTAACACAAGATTTAAATTATTTTTAATAATTATCAATTTAAAAATATTTAAACGTTTTTAAAAAAAGTTTTAAGCATTTTTATTAATTTTTTAAGGTTTAATTTATACTTTTATTAAGTTTTAAAAGCTTTTCAAATTTTTTTAAACATTTTTCAAGAAGTTTTAAAAAATTTCATTAAACTTTCTATATTTAATTTTTAAAATTCAATTTTACGTTCAAAAAACTATAAAAATTTAAATAAATCACTTAAAAGTGCTTGAAAAGATTATTTAAATGCTTTGGAATGATTTAAAAAATTTTAACACAAGATTTCAATTATTTTTAATAATTATCAATTTAAAAATATTTAAACGTCTTTAAAAAAAGTTTTAAGCATTTTTAATAATTTTTTAAGGTTTAATTTATACTTTTATTAAGTTTTAAAAACTTTTCAAATTTTTTTAAACATTTTTTAAGAAGTTTTAAAAAATTTCATTAAACTTTTTATACTTAATTTTTAAAATTCAATTTTACGTTCAAAAAATTATAAAAGATTAAATAAATCACTTAAAAGTGCTTGAAAAGATTATTTAAATGCTTTGGAATGATTTAAAAAATTTTTAACACAAGATTTGAATTATTTTTAATAATTATCAATTTAAAAATATTTAACCGTTTTTAAAAAAAGTTTTAAGCATTTTTATTAATTTTTTAAAGTTTAATTTATACTTTTATTAAGTTTTAAAAGCTTTTCAAATTTTTTTAAACATTTTTGAAGAAGTTTTAAAAAAGTTCATTAAACTTTTTATATTTAATTTTTAAAATTCAATTTTACGTTCAAAAAATTATAAAAGTTCAAATAAATCACTTAAAAGTGCTTGAAAAGATTATTTAAATGCTTTGGAATGATTTAAAAAATTTTTAACACAAGATTTGAATTATTTTTAATAATTATCAATTTAAAAATATTTAAACGTCTTTAAAAAAAGTTTTAAGCATTTTTATTAATTTTTTAAGGTTTAATTTATACTTTTCATAAGTTTTAAAAACTTTTCAAATTTTTTTAAACATTTTTTAAGAAGTTTTAAAAAATTTCATTAAACTTTTTATATTTAATTTTTAAAACTCAATTTTACGTTTAAAAAATTATAAAAGTTCAAATAAATCACTTAAAAGTGCTTGAAAAGATTATTTAAATGCTTTGGTAAAATTTAAAAAATTTTTAACACAAGATTTGAATTATTTTTAATAATTATCAATTTAAAAATATTTAAACGTCTTTAAAAATAGTTTTAAGGATTTTTAATACTTTTTTAAGGTTTAGTTTATACTTTTATTAAGTTTTAAAAGCTTTTCAAATTTTTTTAAACATTTTTGAAGAAGTTTTAAAAAATTTCATTAAACTTTTTATATTTAATTTTTAAAATTCAATTTTACGTTCAAAAAATTATAAAAGTTTAAATAAATCACTTAAAAGTGCTTGAAAAGATTATTTAAATGCTTTGGTATGATTTAAAAAATTTTTAACACAAGATTTGAATTGTTTTTAATAATTATCAATTTAAAAATATTTAAACGTTTTTAAAAAAAGTTTTAAGCATTTTTATTAATTTTTTAAGGTTTAATTTATACTTTTATTAAGTTTTAAAAGCTTTTCAAATTCTTTTAAACATTTTTTAAGAAGTTTTAAAAAATTTCATTAAACTTTTTATACTTAATTTTTAAAATTCAATTTTACGTTCAAAAAATTATAAAAGTATAAATAAATCACTTAAAAGTGCTTGAAAAGATTATTTAAATGCTTTGGAATGATTTAAAAAATTTTTAACACAAGATTTGAATTATTTTTAATAATTATCAATTTAAAAATATTTAAACGTTTTTAAAAAAAGTTTTAAGCATTTTTATTAATTTTTTAAAGTTTAATTTATACTTTTATTAAGTTTTAAAAGCTTTTCAAATTTTTTTAAACATTTTTGAAGAAGTTTTAAAAAATTTCATTAAACTTTTTATATTTAATTTTTAAAATTCAATTTTACGTTCAAAAAATTATAAAAGTTCAAATAAATCACTTAAAAGTGCTTGAAAAGATTATTTAATTGCTTTGGTATGATTTAAAAAATTTTTAACACAAGATTTGAATTATTTTTAATAATTATCAATTTAAAAATATTTAAACGTCTTTAAAAAAAGTTTTAAGCATTTTTATTAATTTTTTAAGGTTTAATTTATACTTTTCATAAGTTTTAAAAACTTTTCAAATTTTTTTAAACATTTTTTAAGAAGTTTTAAAAAATTTCATTAAACTTTTTATATTTAATTTTTAAAATTCAATTTTACGTTTAAAAAATTTTAAAAGTTTAAATAAATCACTTAAAAGTGCTTGAAAAGATTATTTAAATGCTTTGGAATGATTTAAAAAATTTTTAACACTAGATTTGAATTATTTTTAATAATTATCAATTTAAAAATATTTAAACGTCTTTAAAAAAAGTTTTAAGCATTTTTATTAATTTGTTAAGGTTTAATTTATAATTTTATTAGGTTTTAAAAGCTTTTCAAATTTTTTTAAACATTTTTTATTAAGTTTTAAAAAATTTCATTAAACTTTTTATATTTAATTTTTAAAATTTAATAATAAGTTCAAAAAATTTTAAAAGTATAAATAAATTACTTAAAAGTGCTTGAAAAGATTATTTAAATGCTTTGGAATGATTTAAAAATTTTTTAACACAAGATTTGAATTATTTTTAATAATTATCAATTTAAAAATAGTTTTAAGAATTTCTAATACTTTTTTAAGGTTTAATTTATATTTTTAATAAATTTTAAAAGCATTTTAAATTTATTTAAGAAAATTTCAATAATTTTAAAAAATTTTTATTAAACTTTTTTAATTAACTTTTAAAATTAATAATACGTTCAAAAAATTTTAAAAGTACAAATAAATTACTTAAAAGTGCTTAAAAAGATTATTTAAATGCTTTGGAATAATTTAAAAAATTTTTAACACAAGATTTGACATATTTTTAATAATTATCAATTTAAAAATATTTAAACGTCTTTAAAAAAAGTTTTAAGCATTTTTAATACTTTTTTAAGGTTTAATTTATAATTTTATTTAGTTTTAAAAGCTTTTCAAATTTTTTTAAACATTTTTTAATAAGTTTTAAAAAATTTTATTAAACTTTTTATATTTAATTTTTAAAATTCAATTCTGAGTTCAAAAAATTTTAAAAGTTCAAATAAATCACTTAAAAGTGCTCGAAAAAATTATTTAAATGCTTTGGAATGATTTAAAAAATTTTTAACACAAGATTTGAATTTATTTTTAATAATTATCAATTTAAAAATATTTAAACGTCTTTAAAAAAAGTTTTAAGCATTTTTATTAATTTGTTAAGGTTTAATTTATAATTTTATTGAGTTTTAAAAGCTTTTCAAATTTTTTTAAACATTTTTTAATAAGTTTTAAAAAATTTTATTAAGCTATTTATAATTAATTTTTAAAATTTAATAATTTGTTTAAAAAATTTTAAAAGTACAAATGAATTACTTAAAAGTGCTTGAAAAGATTATTTAAACGCTTTGGAATGATTTAAAAAATTTTTAACTCAAGATTTGAATTATTTTTAATAATCATCAATTTAAAAATATTTAAACGTCTTTAAAAAAAGTTTTAAGCATTTTTATTAATTTTTTAAGGTTTAATTTATACTTTTATTAAGTTTTAAAAGCTTTTCAAATTTTTTTAAACATTTTTTAAGAAGTTTTAAAAAATTTTATTAAACTTTTTATATTTAATTTTTAAAATTCAATTTTACGTTCAAAAAATTATAAAAGTTCAAATAAATCACTTAAAAGTGCTTGAAAAGATTATTTAAATGCTTTGGAATGATTTAAAAAATTTTTAACACAAGATTTGAATTTATTTTTAATAATTATCAATTTAAAAATATTTAAACGTCTTTAAAAAAAGTTTTAAGCATTTTTATTAATTTGTTAAGGTTTAATTTATAATTTTATTAAGTTTTAAAAGCTTTTCAAATTTTTTTAAACATTTTTTAATAAGTTTTAAAAAATTTTATTAAGCTATTTATAATTAATTTTTAAAATTTAATAATTTGTTTAAAAAATTTTAAAAGTACAAATGAATTACTTAAAAGTGCTTGAAAAGATTATTTAAACGCTTTGGAATGATTTAAAAAATTTTTAACTCAAGATTTGAATTATTTTTAATAATCATCAATTTAAAAATATTTAAACGTCTTTAAAAATAGTTTTAAGCATTTTTATTAATTTTTTAAGGTTTAATTTATACTTTTATTAAGTTTCAAAAGCTTTTCAAATTTTTTTAAACATTTTTTAAGAAGTTTTAAAAAATTTTATTAAACTTTTTATATTTAATTTTTAAAATTCAATTTTACGTTCAAAAAATTATAAAAGTTCAAATAAATCACTTAAAAGTGCTTGAAAAGATTATTTAAATGCTTTGGAATGATTTAAAAAATTTTTAACACAAGATTTGAATTATTTTTAATAATTATCAATTTAAAAATATTTAATCGTCTTTAAAAAAAGTTTTAAGCATTTTTATTAATTTTTTAATTTTAAATTTATACTTTTATTAAATTTTAAAAGCTTTTCAAATTTTTTTAAACATTTTTTAAGAAGTTTTAAAAAATTTCATTAAACTTTATAAATTTAATTTTTAAAATTTAATTTTACGTTCAAAAAATTTTAAAAGTTTAAATAAATCACTTAAAAGTGCTTGAAAAGATTATTTAAATGCTTTGAAATGATTTAAAAAAATTTTAATACAAGATTTGAATTATTTTTAATAATTATCAATTTAAAAATATTTAGACGTCTTTAAAACAAATTTTAAGCATTTTTATTAATTTGTCAAGGTTTAATTTATAATTTTATTAAGTTTTAAAAGCTTTTCAAATTTTTTTGAACATTTTTTAATAAGTTTTAAAAAATTTCATTAAAATTTTTATATTTAATTTTCAAAATTCAATAATACTTTCAAAAAATTTTAAAAGTTTAAATAAATTACTTAAAAGTGCTTGAAAAGATTATTTAAATGCTTTGGAATGATTTAAAAATTTTTTAACACAAGATTTGAATTATTTTTAACAATTATCAATTTAAAATCTTTTAAACGTCTTTAAAAATAGTTTTAAGGATTTTTAATACTTTTTTAAGGTTTAATTTATATTTTTAATAAATTTTAGAAGCATTTTAAATTTTTTTAAAAAATTTTCAGTAACTTTTAAAAATTTTCATTAAACTTTTTATATTTAATTTTTAAAATTCAATTTTACGTTCAAAAAATTTTAAAAGTTCAAATAAATTACTTAAAAGTGCTTGAAAAGATTATTTAAATGCTTTGGAATGATTTAAAAAATTTTTAACACAAGATTTGAATTATTTTAAATAATTATCAATTTTAAAATATTTAAACGTCTTTAAAAAAAGTTTTAAGCATTTTTATTAATTTTTTAAGGTTTAATTTATACTTTTATTAAGTTTTAAAAGCTTTTCAAATTTTTTTAAACATTTTTTAAGAAGTTTTAAAAAATTTCATTAAACTTTTTTTATTTAATTTTTAAAATTCAATTCTACGTTCAAAAAATTTTAAAAGTTCAAATAAATCACTTAAAAGTGCTCGAAAAAATTATTTAAATGCTTTGGAATGATTTAAAAAAATTTTAACACAAGATTTGAATTTATTTTTAATAATTATCAATTTAAAAATATTTAAACGTCTTTAAAAAAAGTTTTAAACATTTTTATTAATTTGTTAAGGTTTAATTTATAATTTTATTAAGTTTTAAAAGCTTTTCAAATTTTTTTAAACATTTTTTAATAAGTTTTAAAAAATTTTATTAAACTTTTTATATTTAATTTTTAAAATTTAATTATTTGTTTAAAAAATTTTAAAAGTACAAATGAATTTTTTAAAAGTGCTTGAAACGATTATTTAAATGCTTTGGAATGATTTAAAAACTTTTTAACACAAGATTTAAATTATTTTTAATAATTATCAATTTAAAAATATTTAAACGTCTTTAAAAAAAGTTTTAAGCATTTTTATTAATTTTTTAAGGTTTAATTTATTCTTTTATTAAGTTTTAAAAGCTTTTCAAATTTTTTTAAACATTTTTTAAGAATTTTAAAAAAATTTCATTAAACTTCATATATTTAATTTTTAAAATTCAATTTTACGTTCAAAAAATTTTAAAAGTTCAAATAAATTACTTAAAAGTGCTTGAAAAGATTACTTAAATGCTTTGAAATGATTTAAAAAATTTTTAACACAAGATTTGAATTATTTTAAATAATTATCAATTTAAAAATATTTAAACGTCTTTAAAAAAAGTTTTAAGCATTTTTATTAATTTTTTAAGGTTTAATTTATACTTTTATTAAGTTTTAAAAGCTTTTCAAATTTTTTTGAACAATTTTTAATAAGTTTTAAAAAATTTCATTAAAATTTTTATATTTAATTTTCAAAATTCAATAATACTTTCAAAAAATTTTAAAAGTTTAAATAAATTACTTAAAAGTGCTTGAAAAGATTATTTAAATGCTTTGGAATGATTTAAAAAATTTTTAACACAAGATTTGAATTATTTTCAATAATAATCAGTTTAAAAATATTTAAACGTCTTTAAAAATGGTTTTAAGGATTTTTAATACTTTTTTAATGTTTAATTCATATTTTTAATAAATTTTAAAAGCGTTTTAAACTTTTTTAAGAATTTTTCAATAACTTTTAAAAATTTTTATTAAACTTTTTTATTTAATTTTTAAAATTCAATAATACGTTCAAAAAATTTTAAAAGTTTAAATAAATTACTTAAAAAAGCTTGAAAAGATAATTTAAATGCTTTGGAATGATTTAAAAAATTTTTAACACAAGATTTGAATTGTTTTTATTAATTATCAATTTAAAAATATTTAAACGTCTTTAAAAATAGTTTTAAGCATTTTTATTAATTTTTTAAGGTTTAATTTATAATTTTAATAAATTTTAAAAGTTTTCTAAATTTTTTTAAAAAATTGTTAATAACTTTAAAAAAATTTTATTAAACTATTTATAATTAATTTTTAAAATTTAATAATTTGTTTAAAAAATTGTAAAAGTACAAATGAATTACTTAAAAGTGCTTGAAAAGATTATTTAAATGCTTTGGAATAATTTAAAAAATTTTTAACACAAGATTTGAATTATTTTTAATAATTATCAATTTAAAAATATTTAAACGTCTTTAAAAAAAGTTCTAAGCATTTTTATTAATTTGTTAAGGTTTAATTTATACTTTTATTAAGTTTTAAAAGCTTTTCAAATTTTTTTAAACATTTTTTAAGAAGTTTTAAAAAATTTCATTAAACTTTTTATATTTAATTTTTAAAATTCAATTTTACGTTCAAAAAATTATAAAAGTTCAAATAAATTACTTAAAAGTGCTTGAAAAGATTATTTAAATGCTTTAAAATGATTTAAAAAATTTTTAAAACAAGATTTAAATTATTTTTAATAATTATCAATTTAAAAATATTTAGACGTCTTTAAAACAAGTTTTAAGCATTTTTATTAATTTGTCAAAGTTTAATTTATAATTTTATTAAGTTTTAAAAGCTTTTCAAATTTTTTTGAACATTTTTTAATAAGTTTTAAAAAATTTCATTAAAATTTTTATATTTAATTTTCAAAATTCAATAATACTTTCAAAAAATTTTAAAAGTTTAAATAAATTACTTAAAAGTGCTTGAGAAGATTATTTAAATGCTTTGGAATGATTTAAAAATTTTTTAACACAAGATTTGAATTATTTTTAACAATTATCAATTTAAAAATTTTTAAACGTCTTTAAAAATAGTTTTAAGCATTTTTAATACTTTTTTAAGGTTTAATTTATATTTTTAATAAATTTTAGAAGCATTTTAAATTTTTTTAAAAAATTTTCAGTAACTTTTAAAAATTTTCATTAAACTTTTTATATTTAATTTTTAAAATTCAATTTTATGTTCAAAAAATTTTAAAAGTTCAAATAAATTACTTAAAAGTGCTTGAAAAGATTATTTAAATGCTTTGGAATGATTTAAAAAATTTTTAACACAAGATTTGAATTATTTTAAATAATTATCAATTTAAAAATATTTAAACGTTTTTAAAAAAAGTTTTAATCATTTTTATTAATTTTTTAAGGTTTAATTTATACTTTTATTAAGTTTTAAAAGCTTTTCAAATTTTTTTAAACATTTTTTAAGAAGTTTTAAAAAATTTCATTAAACTTTTTATATTTAATTTTTAAAATTCAATTTTACGTTCTAAAAATTATAAAAGTTCAAATAAATCACTTAAAAGTGCTTGAAAAGATTATTTAAATGCTTTGGAATAATTTAAAAACTTTTTAACACAAGATTTGAATTATTTTTAATAATTATCAATTTAAAAATATTTAAACGTCTTTAAAAAAAGTTTTAAAAACTTTTAATACTTTTTTAAGGTTTAATTTATACTTTTAATAAGTTTTAAAAGCTTTTCAAATTTTTTTAAACATTTTTTAATAAGTTTTAAAAAATTTCATTAAACTTTTTATATTTAATTTTTAAAATTCAATAATACCTTCAAAAAATTTTAAAAGTTTAAATAAATTACTTAAAAGTGCTTGAAAAGATTATTTAAATGCTTTGGAATGATTTAAAATTTTTTTAACACAAGATTTGAATTATTTTTAATAATTATCAATTTAAAAATATTTAAACGTCTTTGAAAATAGTTTTAAGCATTTTTAATAATTTTTTAAGGTTTAATTTATAAATTTAATAAGTTTTAAAAGTTTTTTAAATTTTTTAAAAAATTTTTTAATAACTTTAAATAAATTTTATTAAACTATTTATATTTAATTTTTAAAATTTAATAATTTGTTTAAAAAATTTTAAAAGTACAAATGAATTTAAAAGTGCTTGAAAAGAATATTTAATGCTTTGGAATGATTTAAAAAAGTTTTAACACAAGATTTGAATTATTTTTAATAATTATCAATTTAAAAATATTTAAACGTCTTTAAAAAAAGTTTTAAGCATTTTTATTAATTTTTTAATGTTTAATTTTTATTTTTATTAAGTTTTAGAAGCTTTTCAAATTTTTTTAAACATTTTTTAAAAAGTTTTAAAAAATTTCATTAAACTTTTTATATTTAATTTTTAAAATTCAATTCTACGTTCAAAAAATTTTAAAAGTTTAAATAAATTACTTAAAAGTGCTTGAAAAGATTATTTAAATGCTTTGGAATGATTTAAAAAATTTTCAACACAAAATTTGAATTATTTTTAATAATTATCAATTTAAAAATAGTTAAACGTTTTTAAAAATAGTTTTAAGCATTTTTAATAATTTTTTAAGGTTTAATTTATAATTTTAATAAATTTTAAAAATTTTTTAAATTTTTTTAAAAAATTTTTAATAAGTTTTAAAAAATTTTATTAAACTATTTATATTTAATTTTTAAAATTTAATAATTTGCTTAAGAAATTTTAAAAGTACAAATGAATTACTTAAAAGTGCTTGAAAAGATTATTTAAATGCTTTGAATTATTTTTAATAATTATTAATTTAAAAATATTTAAAAGTACAAATGAATTACTTAACAGTGCTTGAAAATATTATTTAAATGCTTTGGAATGATTTAAAAAATTTTTAACACAAGATTTGAATTATTTTTAATAATTATTAATTTAAAAATATTTAAACGTTTTTAAAAAAGTTTTAAGCATTTTCATTAATTTTTTAAGGTTTAATTTATACTTTTATTAAGTTTTAAAAGCTTTTCAAATTTTTTTAAACATTTTTTAAGAAGTTTTAAAAAATTTCATTAAACTTTTTGTATTTAATTTTTAAAATTCAATTTTACGTTCAAAAAATTATAAAAGTTCAAATAAATTACTTAAAAGTGCTTGAAAAGATTATTTAAATGCTTTAAAATGATTTAAAAAATTTTTAAAACAAGATTTGAATTATTTTTAATAATTATCAATTTAAAAATATTTAGACGTCTTTAAAACAAGTTTTAAGCATTTTTATTAATTTGTCAAAGTTTAATTTATAATTTTATTAAGTTTTAAAAGCTTTTCAAATTTTTTTGAACATTTTTTAATAAGTTTTAAAAAATTTCATTAAAATTTTTATATTTAATTTTCAAAATTCAATAATACTTTCAAAAAATTTTAAAAGTTTAAATAAATTACTTAAAAGTGCTTGAGAAGATTATTTAAATGCTTTGGAATGATTTAAAAATTTTTTAACACAAGATTTGAATTATTTTTAACAATTATCAATTTAAAAATTTTTAAACGTCTTTAAAAATAGTTTTAAGCATTTTTAATACTTTTTTAAGGTTTAATTTATATTTTTAATAAATTTTAGAAGCATTTTAAATTTTTTTAAAAAATTTTCAGTAACTTTTAAAAATTTTCATTAAACTTTTTATATTTAATTTTTAAAATTCAATTTTACGTTCAAAAAATTTTAAAAGTTCAAATAAATTACTTAAAAGTGCTTGAAAAGATTATTTAAATGCTTTGGAATGATTTAAAAAATTTTTAACACAAGATTTGAATTATTTTAAATAATTATCAATTTAAAAATATTTAAACGTTTTTAAAAAAAGTTTTAATCATTTTTATTAATTTTTTAAGGTTTAATTTATACTTTTATTAAGTTTTAAAAGCTTTTCAAATTTTTTTAAACATTTTTTAAGAAGTTTTAAAAAATTTCATTAAACTTTTTATATTTAATTTTTAAAATTCAATTTTACGTTCTAAAAATTATAAAAGTTCAAATAAATCACTTAAAAGTGCTTGAAAAGATTATTTAAATGCTTTGGAATAATTTAAAAACTTTTTAACACAAGATTTGAATTATTTTTAATAATTATCAATTTAAAAATATTTAAACGTCTTTAAAAAAAGTTTTAAAAACTTTTAATACTTTTTTAAGGTTTAATTTATACTTTTAATAAGTTTTAAAAGCTTTTCAAATTTTTTTAAACATTTTTTAATAAGTTTTAAAAAATTTCATTAAACTTTTTATATTTAATTTTTAAAATTCAATAATACCTTCAAAAAATTTTAAAAGTTTAAATAAATTACTTAAAAGTGCTTGAAAAGATTATTTAAATGCTTTGGAATGATTTAAAATTTTTTTAACACAAGATTTGAATTATTTTTAATAATTATCAATTTAAAAATATTTAAACGTCTTTGAAAATAGTTTTAAGCATTTTTAATAATTTTTTAAGGTTTAATTTATAAATTTAATAAGTTTTAAAAGTTTTTTAAATTTTTTAAAAAATTTTTTAATAACTTTAAATAAATTTTATTAAACTATTTATATTTAATTTTTAAAATTTAATAATTTGTTTAAAAAATTTTAAAAGTACAAATGAATTTAAAAGTGCTTGAAAAGAATATTTAATGCTTTGGAATGATTTAAAAAAGTTTTAACACAAGATTTGAATTATTTTTAATAATTATCAATTTAAAAATATTTAAACGTCTTTAAAAAAAGTTTTAAGCATTTTTATTAATTTTTTAATGTTTAATTTTTATTTTTATTAAGTTTTAGAAGCTTTTCAAATTTTTTTAAACATTTTTTAAAAAGTTTTAAAAAATTTCATTAAACTTTTTATATTTAATTTTTAAAATTCAATTCTACGTTCAAAAAATTTTAAAAGTTTAAATAAATTACTTAAAAGTGCTTGAAAAGATTATTTAAATGCTTTGGAATGATTTAAAAAATTTTCAACACAAAATTTGAATTATTTTTAATAATTATCAATTTAAAAATAGTTAAACGTTTTTAAAAATAGTTTTAAGCATTTTTAATAATTTTTTAAGGTTTAATTTATAATTTTAATAAATTTTAAAAATTTTTTAAATTTTTTTAAAAAATTTTTAATAACTTTAAAAAAATTTTATTAAACTATTTATATTTAATTTTTAAAATTTAATAATTTGTTTAAAAAATTTTAAAAGTACAAATGAATTACTTAAAAGTGCTTGAAAAGATTATTTAAACGCTTTGCAATGATTTAAAAAATTTTTAACTCAAGATTTGAATTATTTTTAATAATCATCAATTTAAAAATATTTAAACGTCTTTAAAAAAAGTTTTAAGCATTTTTATTAATTTTTTAAGGTTTAATTTATACTTTTATTAAGTTTTAAAAGCTTTTCAAATTTTTTTAAACATTTTTTTAGAATTTTTTAAAAATTTTTTAAACTTTTTATATTTAATTTTTAAAATTCAATTTTACGTTCAAAAAATTATAAAAGTTCAAATAAATCACTTAAAAGTGCTTGAAAAGATTATTTAAATGCTTTGGAATGATTTAAAAAATTTTTAACACAAGATTTGAATTTATTTTTAATAATTATCAATTTAAAAATATTTAAACGTCTTTAAAAAAAGTTTTAAGCATTTTTATTAATTTGTTAAGGTTTAATTTATAATTTTATTAAGTTTTAAAAGCTTTTCAAATTTTTTTAAACATTTTTTAATAAGTTTTAAAAAATTTTATTAAACTTTTTATATTTAATTTTTAAAATTTAATAAATTGTTTAAAAAATTTTAAAAGTACAAATGAATTACTTAAAAGTGCTTGAAAAAATTATTTAAACGCTTTGGAATGATTTAAAAAATTTTTAACTCAAGATTTGAATTATTTTTAATAATCATCAATTTAAAAATATTTAAACGTCTTTAAAAAAAGTTTTAAGCATTTTTATTAATTTTTTAAGGTTTAATTTATACTTTTATTAAGTTTTAAAAACTTTTCAAATTTTTTTAAACATTTTTTAAGAAGTTTTAAAAAATTTCATTAAACTTTTTTTATTTAATTTTTAAAATTCAATTCTGAGTTCAAAAAATTTTAAAAGTTCAAATAAATCACTTAAAAGTGCTTGAAAAGATTACTTAAATGCTTTGAAATGATTTAAAAAATTTTTAACACAAGATTTGAATTATTTTAAATAATTATCAATTTAAAAATATTTAAACGTCTTTAAAAAAAGTTTTAAGCATTTTTATTAATTTTTTAAGGTTTAATTTATACTTTTATTAAGTTTTAAAAGCTTTTAAAATTTTTTTGAACATTTTTTAATAAGTTTTAAAAAATTTCATTAAAATTTTTATATTTAATTTTCAAAATTCAATAATAGTTTCAAAAAATTTTAAAAGTTTAAATAAATTACTTAAAAGTGCTTGAAAAGATTATTTAAATGCTTTGGAATGATTTAAAAATTTTTTAACACAAGATTTGAATTATTTTTAATAATTATCAAATTAAAAATATTTAAACGTCTTTAAAAATTGTTTTAAGGACTTTTAATATTTTTTTAAGGTTTAATTTATACTTTTAATAAGTTTTAAAAGCTTTTCAAATTTTTTTAAACATTTTTTAAGAAGTTTTAAAAAATTTCATTAAACTTTTTATATTTAATTTTTAAAATTCAATAATACCTTCAAAAATTTTTTAATAAGTTTTAAAAAATTTTATTAAACTTTTTATATTTAATTTTTAAAATTCAACAATACGTTCAAAAAATTTTAAAAGTTTGAATAAATTACTTAAAAGTGCTTGAAAATTTATTTAAATGCTTTGGAATGATTTAAAAATTTTTTAACACAAGATTTGAATTATTTTTAATAATTATCAATTTAAAAATATTTAAAAGTACAAATGAATTACTTAAAAGTGCTTGAAAATATTATTTAAATGCTTTGGATTGATTTAAAAAATTTTTAACACAAGATTTGAATTATTTTTAATAATTATTAATTTAAAAATATTTAAACGTTTTTAAAAAAAGTTTTAAGCATTTTCATTAATTTTTTAAGGTATAATTTATACTTTTATTAAGTTTTAAAAGCTTTTCAAATTTTTTTAAACATTTTTTAAGAAGTTTTAAAAAATTTCATTAAACTTTTTGTATTTAATTTTTAAAATTCAATTTTACGTTCAAAAAATTATAAAAGTTCAAATAAATTACTTAAAAGTGCTTGAGAAGATTATTTAAATGCTTTAAAATGATTTAAAAAATTTTTAAAACAAGATTTGAATTATTTTTAATAATTATCAATTTAAAAATATTTAGACGTCTTTAAAACAAGTTTTAAGCATTTTTATTAATTTGTCAAGGTTTAATTTATAAATTGATTAAGTTTTAAAAGCTTTTCAAATTTTTTTGAACATTTTTTAATAAGTTTTAAAAAATTTCATTAAAATTTTTATATTTAATTTTCAAAATTCAATAATACTTTCAAAAAATTTTAAAAGTTTAAATAAATTACTTAAAAGTGCTTGAGAAGATTATTTAAATGCTTTGGAATGATTTAAAAGTTTTTTAACACAAGATTTGAATTATTTTTAACAATTATCAATTTAAAAATTTTTAAACGTCATTAAAAATAGTTTTAAAGATTTTTAATACTTTTTTAAGGTTTAATTTATATTTTTAATAAATTTTAAAAGCATTTTAAATTTTTTTAAAAAATTTTCAGTAACTTTTAAAAATTTTCATTAAACTTTTTATATTTAATTTTTAAAATTCAATTTTACGTTCAAAAAATTTTAAAAGTTTAAATAAATTACTTAAAAGTGCTTGAAAAGATTATTTAAATGCTTTGGAATGATTTAAAAAATTTTTAACACAAGATTTGAATTATTTTAAATAATTATCAATTTAAAAATATTTAAACGTCTTTAAAAAAAGTTTTAAGCATTTTTATTAATTTTTTAAGGTTTAATTTATACTTTTATTAAGTTTTAAAAGCTTTTCAAATTTTTTTAAACATTTTTTAAGAAGTTTTAAAAAATTACATTAAACTTTTTATATTTAATTTTTAAAATTCAATTTTACGTTCTAAAAATTATAAAAGTTCAAATAAATCACTTAAAAGTGCTTGAAAAGATTATTTAAATGCTTTGGAATAATTTAAAAACTTTTTAACACAAGATTTGAATTATTTTTAATAATTATCAATTTAAAAATATTTAAACGTCTTTAAAAAAAGTTTTAAAAACTTTTAATACTTTTTTAAGGTTTAATTTATACTTTTAATAAGTTTTAAAAGCTTTTCAAATTTTTTTAAACATTTTTTAATAAGTTTTAAAAAATTTCATTAAACTTTTTATATTTAATTTTTAAAATTCAATAATACCTTCAAAAAATTTTAAAAGTTTAAATAAATTACTTAAAAGTGCTTGAAAAGATTATTTAAATGCTTTGGAATGATTTAAAATTTTTTTAACACAAGATTTGAATTATTTTTAATAATTATCAATTTAAAAATATTTAAACGTCTTTGAAAATAGTTTTAAGCATTTTTAATAATTTTTTAAGGTTTAATTTATAAATTTAATAAGTTTTAAAAGTTTTTTAAATTTTTTAAAAAATTTTTTAATAACTTTAAATAAATTTTATTAAACTATTTATATTTAATTTTTAAAATTTAATAATTTGTTTAAAAAATTTTAAAAGTACAAATAAATTTAAAAGGGCTTGAAAAGAATATTTAAATGCTTTGGAATGATTTAAAAAAGTTTTAACACAAGATTTGAATTATTTTTAATAATTATCAATTTAAAAATATTTAAACGTCTTTAAAAAAAGTTTTAAGCATTTTTATTAATTTTTTAATGTTTAATTTATATTTTTATTAAGTTTTAAAAGCTTTTCACATTTTTTTAAACATTTTTTAAGAAGTTTTAAAAAATTTCATTAAACTTTTTATATTTAATTTTTAAAATTCAATTCTACGTTCAAAAAATTTTAAAAGTTTAAATAAATCACTTAAAAGTGCTTGAAAAGATTATTTAAATGCTTTGGAATGATTTAAAAAATTTTCAACACAAAATTTGAATTATTTTTAATAATTATCAATTTAAAAATAGTTAAACGTTTTTAAAAATAGTTTTAAGCATTTTTAATAATTTTTTAAGGTTTAATTTATAATTTTAATAAATTTTAAAAATTTTTTAAATTTTTTTAAAAAATTTTTAATAACTTTAAAAAAATTTTATTAAACTATTTATATTTAATTTTTAAAATTTAATAATTTGTTTAAAAAATTTTAAAAGTACAAATGAATTACTTAAAAGTGCTTGAAAAGATTATTTAAACGCTTTGGAATGATTTAAAAAATTTTTAACTCAAGATTTGAATTATTTTTAATAATCATCAATTTAAAAATATTTAAACGTCTTTAAAAAAAGTTTTAAGCATTTTTATTAATTTTTTAAGGTTTAATTTATACTTTTATTAAGTTTTAAAAGCTTTTCAAATTTTTTTAAACATTTTTTAAGAAGTTTTAAAAAATTTCATTAAACTTTTTTTATTTAATTTTTAAAATTCAATTCTGAGTTCAAAAAATTTTAAAAGTTCAAATAAATCACTTAAAAGTGCTCGAAAAAATTATTTAAATGCTTTGGAATGATTTAAAAAATTTTTAACACAAGATTTGAATTTATTTTTAATAATTATCAATTTAAAAATATTTAAACGTCTTTAAAAAAAGTTTTAAGCATTTTTATTAATTTGTTAAGGTTTAATTTATAATTTTATTAAGTTTTAAAAGCTTTTCAAATTTTTTTAAACATTTTTTAAGAAGTTTTAAAAAATTTTATTAAACTTTTTATATTTAATTTTTAAAATTCATTTTTACGTTCAAAAAATTATAAAAGTTCAAATAAATCACTTAAAAGTGCTTGAAAAGATTATTTAAATGCTTTGGAATGATTTAAAAAATTTTTAACACAGGATTTGAATTTATTTTTAATAATTATCAATTTAAAAATATTTAAACGTCTTTAAAAAAAGTTTTAAGCATTTTTATTAATTTGTTAAGGTTTAATTTATAATTTTATTAAGTTTTAAAAGCTTTTCAAATTTTTTTAAACATTTTTTAATAAGTTTTAAAAAATTTTATTAAACTTTTTATATTTAATTTTTAAAATTTAATAATTTGTTTAAAAAATTTTAAAAGTACAAATGAATTACTTAAAAGTGTTTGAAAAGATTATTTAAACGCTTTGGAATGATTTAAAAAATTTTTAACTCAAGATTTGAATTATTTTTAATAATCATCAATTTAAAAATATTTAAACGTCTTTAAAAAAAGTTTTAAGCATTTTTATTAATTTTTTAAGGTTTAATTTATACTTTTATTAAGTTTTAAAAGCTTTTCAAATTTTTTTAAACATTTTTTAAAAAGTTTTAAAAAATTTCATTAAACTTTTTATATTTAATTTTTAAAATTTAATAATTTGTTTAAAAAATTTTAAAAGTACAAATGAATTACTTAAAAGTGTTTGAAAAGATTATTTAAACGCTTTGGAATGATTTAAAAAATTTTTAACTCAAGATTTGAATTATTTTTAATAATCATCAATTTAAAAATATTTAAACGTCTTTAAAAAAAGTTTTAAGCATTTTTATTAATTTTTTAAGGTTTAATTTATACTTTTATTAAGTTTTAAAAGCTTTTCAAATTTTTTTAAACATTTTTTAAAAAGTTTTAAAAAATTTCATTAAACTTTTTATATTTAATTTTTAAAATTCAATTTTACGTTCTAAAAATTATAAAAGTTCAAATAAATCACTTAAAAGTGCTTGAAAAGATTATTTAAATGCTTTGGAATAATTTAAAAACTTTTTAACACAAGATTTGAATTATTTTTAATTAAAATAATATATAATATATAAAATTTTTAAAAGCTTTTCAAATTTTTTTAAACATTTTTTAAGAAGTTTTAAAAAATTTCATTAAACTTTTTATATTTAATTTTTAAAATTCAATTTTACGTTCAAAAAATTATAAAAGTTCAAATAAATCACTTAAAAAAGCTTGAAACGATTATTTAAATGCTTTGGAATGATTTAAAAACTTTTTAACACAAGATTTAAATTATTTTTAATAATTATCAATTTAAAAATATTTAAACGTCTTTAAAAAAAGTTTTAAGCATTTTTATTAATTTTTTAAGGTTTAATTTATACTTTTATTAAGTTTTAAAAGCTTTTCAAATTTTTTTAAACATTTTTTAAGAATTTTAAAAAAATTTCATTAAACTTCATATATTTAATTTTTAAAATTCAATTTTACGTTCAAAAAATTTTAAAAGTTCAAATAAATCACTTAAAAGTGCTTGAAAAGATTACTTAAATGCTTTGAAATGATTTAAAAAATTTTTAACACAAGATTTGAATTATTTTAAATAATTATCAATTTAAAAATATTTAAACGTCTTTAAAAAAAGTTTTAAGCATTTTTATTAATTTTTTAAGGTTTAATTTATACTTTTATTAAGTTTTAAAAGCTTTTCAAATTTTTTTGAACATTTTTTAATAAGTTTTAAAAAATTTCATTAAAATTTTTATATTTAATTTTCAAAATTCAATAATACTTTCAAAAAATTTTAAAAGTTTAAATAAATTACTTAAAAGTGCTTGAAAAGATTATTTAAATGCTTTGGAATGATTTAAAAATTTTTTAACACAAGATTTGAATTATTTTTAATAATTATCAAATTAAAAATATTTAAACGTCTTTAAAAATTGTTTTAAGGACTTTTAATATTTTTTTAAGGTTTAATTTATACTTTTAATAAGTTTTAAAAACTTTTCAAATTTTTTTAAACATTTTTTAAGAAGTTTTAAAAAATTTCATTAAACTTTTTATATTTAATTTTTAAAATTCAATAATACCTTCAAAAAATTTTAAAAGTTTAAATAAATTACTTAAATGTGCTTGAAAAGATTATTTAAATGCTTATAAATGATTTAAAAATTTTTTAAAACAAGATTTGAATTATTTTTAATAATTATCAATTTAAAAATATTTAAACGTCTTTAAAAATAGTTTTAAGGATTTTTAATACTTTTTTAAGGTTTAATTTATATTTTTAATAAATTTTAGAAGCATTTTAAATTTTTTTAAAAAATTTTCAGTAACTTTTAAAAATTTTCATTAAACTTTTTATATTTAATTTTTAAAATTCAATTTTACGTTCAAAAAATTTTAAAAGTTTAAATAAATTATTTAAAAGTGCTTGAAAAAATTATTTAAATGCTTTGGAATAATTTAAAAAATTTTTAACACAAGATTTGAATTATTTTAAATAATTATCAATTTAAAAATATTTAAACGTCTTTAAAAAAAGTTTTAAGCATTTTTATTAATTTTTTAAGGTTTAATTTATACTTTTATTAAGTTTTAAAAGCTTTTCAAATTTTTTTAAACATTTTTTAAGAAGTTTTAAAAAATTTTATTAAACTTTTTATATTTAATTTTTAAATTTCAATTTTAGGTTCAAAAAATTATAAAAGTTCAAATAAATCACTTAAAAGTGCTTGAAAAGATTATTTAAATGCTTTGGAATGATTTAAAATTTTTTTAACACAAGATTTGAATTATTTTTAATAATTATCAATTTAAAAATATTTAAACGTCTTTGAAAATAGTTTTAAGCATTTTTAATAATTTTTTAAAGTTTAATTTATAAATTTAATAAGTTTTAAAAGTTTTTTAAATTTTTTAAAAAATTTTTTAATAACTTTAAATAAATTTTATTAAACTATTTATATTTAATTTTTAAAATTTAATAATTTGTTTAAAAAATTTTAAAAGTACAAATGAATTACTTAAAAGTGCTTGAAAAGATTTTTAAATGCTTTGGAATGATTTAAAAAAGTTTTAACACAAGATTTGAATTATTTTTAATAATTATCAATTTAAAAATATTTAAACGTCTTTAAAAATAGTTTAAAGATTTTTAATACTTTTTTAAGGTTTAATTTATACTTTTAATAAGTTTTAAAAGCTTTTCAAATTTTTATAAACATTTTTTAAAAAGTTTTAAAAAATTTCATTAAACTTTTTATATTTAATTTTTAAAATTTAATAATAAGTTCAAAAAATTTTAAAAGTATAAATAAATTACTTAAAAGTGCTTGAAAAGATTATTTAAATGCTTTGGAATGATTTAAAAATTTTTTAACACAAGATTTGAATTATTTTTAATAATTATCAATTTAAAAATAGTTTTAAGAATTTCTAATACTTTTTTAAGGTTTAATTTATATTTTTAATAAATTTTATAAGCATTTTAAATTTATTTAAGAAAATTTCAATAATTTTAAAAAATTTTTATTAAACTTTTTTATTTAACTTTTAAAATTAATAATACGTTCAAAAAATTTTAAAAGTACAAATAAATTACTTAAAAGTGCTTAAAAAGATTATTTAAATGCTTTGGAATAATTTAAAAAATTTTTAACACAAGATTTGACATATTTTTAATAATTATCAATTTAAAAATATTTAAACGTCTTTAAAAAAAGTTTTAAGCATTTTTAATACTTTTTTAAGGTTTAATTTATAATTTTATTTAGTTTTAAAAGCTTTTCAAATTTTTTTAAACATTTTTTAATAAGTTTTAAAAAATTTTATTAAACTTTTTATATTTAATTTTTAAAATTCAATTCTGAGTTCAAAAAATTTTAAAAGTTCAAATAAATCACTTAAAAGTGCTCGAAAAAATTATTTAAATGCTTTGGAATGATTTAAAAAATTTTTAACACAAGATTTGAATTTATTTTTAATAATTATCAATTTAAAAATATTTAAACGTCTTTAAAAAAAGTTTTAAGCATTTTTATTAATTTGTTAAGGTTTAATTTATAATTTTATTGAGTTTTAAAAACTTTTCAAATTTTTTTAAACATTTTTTAATAAGTTTTAAAAAATTTTATTAAGCTATTTATAATTAATTTTTAAAATTTAATAATTTGTTTAAAAAATTTTAAAAGTACAAATGAATTACTTAAAAGTGCTTGAAAAAATTATTTAAACGCTTTGGAATGATTTAAAAAATTTTTAACTCAAGATTTGAATTATTTTTAATAATCATCAATTTAAAAATATTTAAACGTCTTTAAAAAAAGTTTTAAGCATTTTTATTAATTTTTTAAGGTTTAATTTATACTTTTATTAAGTTTTAAAAGCTTTTCAAATTTTTTTAAACATTTTTTAAGAAGTTTTAAAAAATTTTATTAAACTTTTTATATTTAATTTTTAAAATTCAATTTTACGTTCAAAAAATTATAAAAGTTCAAATAAATCACTTAAAAGTGCTTGAAAAGATTATTTAAATGCTTTGGAATGATTTAAAAAATTTTTAACACAAGATTTGAATTTATTTTTAATAATTATCAATTTAAAAATATTTAAACGTCTTTAAAAAAAGTTTTAAGCATTTTTATTAATTTGTTAAGGTTTAATTTATAATTTTATTGAGTTTTAAAAGCTTTTCAAATTTTTTTAAACATTTTTTAATAAGTTTTAAAAAATTTTATTAAGCTATTTATAATTAATTTTTAAAATTTAATAATTTGTTTAAAAAATTTTAAAAGTACAAATGAATTACTTAAAAGTGCTTGAAAAGATTATTTAAACGCTTTGGAATGATTTAAAAAATTTTTAACTCAAGATTTGAATTATTTTTAATAATCATCAATTTAAAAATATTTAAACGTCTTTAAAAAAAGTTTTAAGCATTTTTATTAATTTTTTAAGGTTTAATTTATACTTTTATTAAGTTTTAAAAGCTTTTCAAATTTTTTTAAACATTTTTTAAGAAGTTTTAAAAAATTTTATTAAACTTTTTATATTTAATTTTTAAAATTCAATTTTACGTTCAAAAAATTATAAAAGTTTAAATAAATCACTTAAAAGTGCTTGAAAAGATTATTTAAATGCTTTGGAATGATTTAAAAAATTTTTAACACAAGATTTGAATTATTTTAAATAATTATCAATTTAAAAATATTTAAACGTCTTTAAAAAAAGTTTTAAGCATTTTTATTAATTTTTTAAGGTTTAATTTATACTTTTATTAAGTTTTAAAAACTTTTCAAATTTTTTTGAACAATTTTTAATAAGTTTTAAAAAATTTCATTAAAATTTTTATATTTAATTTTCAAAATTCAATAATACTTTCAAAAAATTTTTTAAAGTTTAAATAAATTACTTAAAAGTGCTTGAAAAGATTATTTAAATGCTTTGGAATGATTTAAAAATTTTTTAACACAAGATTTGAATTATTTTTAATAATTATCAAATTAAAAATATTTAAACGTCTTTAAAAATTGTTTTAAGGACTTTTAATATTTTTTTAAGGTTTAATTTATACTTTTAATAAGTTTTAAAAGCTTTTCAAATTTTTTTAAACATTTTTTAAGAAGTTTTAAAAAATTTTATTAAACTTTTTATATTTAATTTTTAAAATTCAATAATACCTTCAAAAATTTTTTAATAAGTTTTAAAAAATTTCATTAAACTTTTTATATTTAATTTTTAAAATTCAACAATACGATCAAAAAATTTTAAAAGTTTGAATAAATTACTTAAAAGTGCTTGAAAATTTATTTAAATGCTTTGGAATGATTTAAAAATTTTTTAACACAAGATTTGAATTATTTTTAATAATTATTAATTTAAAAATATTTAAAAGTACAAATGAATTACTTAACAGTGCTTGAAAATATTATTTAAATGCTTTGGAATGATTTAAAAAATTTTTAACACAAGATTTGAATTATTTTTAATAATTATTAATTTAAAAATATTTAAACGTTTTTAAAAAAAGTTTTAAGCATTTTCATTAATTTTTTAAGGTTTAATTTATACTTTTATTAAGTTTTAAAAGCTTTTCAAATTTTTTTAAACATTTTTTAAGAAGTTTTAAAAAATTTCATTAAACTTTTTGTATTTAATTTTTAAAATTCAATTTTACGTTCAAAAAATTATAAAAGTTTAAATAAATTACTTAAAAGTGCTTGAAAAGATTATTTAAATGCTTTAAAATGATTTAAAAAATTTTTAAAACAAGATTTGAATTATTTTTAATAATTATCAATTTAAAAATATTTAGACGTCTTTAAAACAAGTTTTAAGCATTTTTATTAATTTGTCAAGGTTTAATTTATAATTTTATTAAGTTTTAAAAGATTTTCAAATTTTTTTGAACATTTTTTAATAAGTTTTAAAAAATTTCATTAAAATTTTTATATTTAATTTTCAAAATTCAATAATACTTTCAAAAAATTTTAAAAGTTTAAATAAATTACTTAAAAGTGCTTGAGAAGATTATTTAAATGCTTTGGAATGATTTAAAAATTTTTTAACACAAGATTTGAATTATTTTTAACAATTATCAATTGAAAAATTTTTAAACGTCTTTAAAAATAGTTTTAAGGATTTTTAATACTTTTTTAAGGTTTAATTTATATTTTTAATAAAATTTAGAAGCATTTTAAATTTTTTTAAAAAATTTTCAGTAACTTTTAAAAATTTTTATTAAACTTTTTATATTTAATTTTTAAAATTCAATTTTACGTTCAAAAAATTTTAAAAGTTCAAATAAATTACTTAAAAGTGCTTGAAAAGATTATTTAAATGCTTTGGAATGATTTAAAAAATTTTTAACACAAGATTTGAATTATTTTAAATAATTATCAATTTAAAAATATTTAAACGTCTTTAAAAAAAGTTTTAATCATTTTTATTAATTTTTTAAGGTTTAATTTATACTTTTATTAAGTTTTAAAAGCTTTTCAAATTTTTTTAAACATTTTTTAAGAAGTTTTAAAAAATTTTATTAAACTTTTTATATTTAATTTTTAAAATTCAATTTTACGTTCTAAAAATTATAAAAGTTCAAATAAATCACTTAAAAGTGCTTGAAAAGATTATTTAAATGCTTTGGAATAATTTAAAAACTTTTTAACACAAGATTTGAATTATTTTTAATAATTATCAATTTAAAAATATTTAAACGTCTTTAAAAAAAGTTTTAAAAACTTTTAATATTTTTTTAAGGTTTAATTTATACTTTTAATAAGTTTTAAAAGCTTTTCAAATTTTTTTAAACATTTTTTAATAAGTTTTAAAAAATTTCATTAAACTTTTTATATTTAATTTTTAAAATTCAATAATACCTTCAAAAAATTTTAAAAGTTTTAATAAATTACTTAAAAGTGCTTGAAAAGATTATTTAAATGCTTTGGAATGATTTAAAATTTTTTCAACACAAGATTTGAATTATTTTTAATAATTATCAATTTAAAAATATTTAAACGTCTTTGAAAATAGTTTTAAGCATTTTTAATAATTTTTTAAGGTTTAATTTATAAATTTAATAAGTTTTAAAAGTTTTTTAAATTTTTTAAAAAATTTTTTAATAACTTTAAATAAATTTTATTAAACTATTTATATTTAATTTTTAAAATTTAATAATTTGTTTAAAAAATTTTAAAAGTACAAATGAATTTAAAAGTGCTTGGAAAGAATATTTAAATGCTTTGGAATGATTTAAAAAAGTTTTAACACAAGATTTGAATTATTTTTAATAATTATCAATTTAAAAATATTTAAACGTCTTTAAAAAAAGTTTTAAGCATTTTTATTAATTTTTTAATGTTTAATTTTTATTTTTATTAAGTTTTAGAAGCTTTTCAAATTTTTTTAAACATTTTTTAAGAAGTTTTAAAAAATTTCATTAAACTTTTTATATTTAATTTTTAAAATTCAATTCTACGTTCAAAAAATTTTAAAAGTTTAAATAAATTACTTAAAAGTGCTTGAAAAGATTATTTAAATGCTTTGGAATGATTTAAAAAATTTTCAACACAAAATTTGAATTATTTTTAATAATTATCAATTTAAAAATAGTTAAACGTTTTTAAAAATAGTTTTAAGCATTTTTAATAATTTTTTAAGGTTTAATTTATAATTTTAATAAATTTTAAAAATTTTTTTTAAACATTTTTTTAAAAAATTTTTAATAACTTTAAAAAAATTTTATTAAACTATTTATATTTAATTTTTAAAATTTAATAATTTGTTTAAAAAATTTTAAAAGTACAAATGAATTACTTAAAAGTGCTTGAAAAGATTATTTAAACGCTTTGGAATGATTTAAAAAATTTTTAACTCAAGATTTGAATTATTTTTAATAATCATCAATTTAAAAATATTTAAACGTCTTTAAAAAAAGTTTTAAGCATTTTTATTAATTTTTTAAGGTTTAATTTATACTTTTATTAAGTTTTAAAAGCTTTTCAAATTTTTTTAAACATTTTTTAAGAAGTTTTAAAAAATTTCATTAAACTTTTTTTATTTAATTTTTAAAATTCAATTCTGAGTTCAAAAAATTTTAAAAGTTCAAATAAATCACTTAAAAGTGCTCGAAAAAATTATTTAAATGCTTTGGAATGATTTAAAAAATTTTTAACACAAGATTTGAATTTATTTTTAATAATTATCAATTTAAAAATATTTAAACGTCTTTAAAAAAAGTTTTAAGCATTTTTATTAATTTGTTAAGGTTTAATTTATAATTTTATTAAGTTTTAAAAGCTTTTCAAATTTTTTTAAACATTTTTTAATAAGTTTTAAAAAATTTTATTAAGCTATTTATAATTAATTTTTAAAATTTAATAATTTGTTTAAAAAATTTTAAAAGTACAAATGAATTACTTAAAAGTGCTTGAAAAGATTATTTAAACGCTTTGCAATGATTTAAAAAATTTTTAACTCAAGATTTGAATTATTTTTAATAAACATCAATTTAAAAATATTTAAACGTCTTTAAAAAAAGTTTTAAGCATTTTTATTAATTTTTTAAGGTTTAATTTATACTTTTATTAAGTTTTAAAAGCTTTTCAAATTTTTTTAAACATTTTTTAAGAAGTTTTAAAAAATTTTTTAAACTTTTTATATTTAATTTTTAAAATTCAATTTTACGTTCAAAAAATTATAAAAGTTCAAATAAATCACTTAAAAGTGCTTGAAAAGATTATTTAAATGCTTTGGAATGATTTAAAAAATTTTTAACACAAGATTTGAATTTATTTTTAATAATTATCAATTTAAAAATATTTAAACGTCTTTAAAAAAAGTTTTAAGCATTTTTATTAATTTGTTAAGGTTTAATTTATAATTTTATTAAGTTTTAAAAGCTTTTCAAATTTTTTTAAACATTTTTTAATAAGTTTTAAAAAATTTTATTAAACTTTTTATATTTAATTTTTAAAATTTAATAATTTGTTTAAAAAATTTTAAAAGTACAAATGAATTACTTAAAAGTGCTTGAAAAAATTATTTAAACGCTTTGGAATGATTTAAAAAATTTTTAACTCAAGATTTGAATTATTTTTAATAATCATCAATTTAAAAATATTTAAACGTCTTTAAAAAAAGTTTTAAGCATTTTTATTAATTTTTTAAGGTTTAATTTATACTTTTATTAAGTTTTAAAAGCTTTTCAAATTTTTTTAAACATTTTTTAAGAAGTTTTAAAAAATTTCATTAAACTTTTTTTATTTAATTTTTAAAATTCAATTCTGAGTTCAAAAAATTTTAAAAGTTCAAATAAATCACTTAAAAGTGCTTGAAAAGATTACTTAAATGCTTTGAAATGATTTAAAAAATTTTTAACACAAGATTTGAATTATTTTAAATAATTATCAATTTAAAAATATTTAAACGTCTTTAAAAAAAGTTTTAAGCATTTTTATTAATTTTTTAAGGTTTAATTTATACTTTTATTAAGTTTTAAAAGCTTTTCAAATTTTTTTAAACATTTTTTAAGAATTTTAAAAAAATTTCATTAAACTTCATATATTTAATTTTTAAAATTCAATTTTACGTTCAAAAAATTTTAAAAGTTCAAATAAATCACTTAAAAGTGCTTGAAAAGATTACTTAAATGCTTTGAAATGATTTAAAAAATTTTTAACACAAGATTTGAATTATTTTAAATAATTATCAATTTAAAAATATTTAAACGTCTTTAAAAAAAGTTTTAAGCATTTTTATTAATTTTATAAGGTTTAATTTATACTTTTATTAAGTTTTAAAAGCTTTTCAAATTTTTTTGAACATTTTTTAATAAGTTTTAAAAAATTTCATTAAAATTTTTATATTTAATTTTCAAAATTCAATAATACTTTCAAAAAATTTTAAAAGTTTAAATAAATTACTTAAAAGTGCTTGAAAAGATTATTTAAATGCTTTGGAATGATTTAAAAATTTTTTAACACAAGATTTGAATTATTTTTAATAATTATCAAATTAAAAATATTTAAACGTCTTTAAAAATTGTTTTAAGGACTTTTAATATTTTTTTAAGGTTTAATTTATACTTTTAATAAGTTTTAAAAACTTTTCAAATTTTTTTAAACATTTTTTAAGAAGTTTTAAAAAATTTCATTAAACTTTTTATATTTAATTTTTAAAATTCAATAATACCTTCAAAAAATTTTAAAAGTTTAAATAAATTACTTAAATGTGCTTGAAAAGATTATTTAAATGCTTATAAATGATTTAAAAATTTTTTAAAACAAGATTTGAATTATTTTTAATAATTATCAATTTAAAAATATTTAAACGTCTTTAAAAATAGTTTTAAGGATTTTTAATACTTTTTTAAGGTTTAATTTATATTTTTAATAAATTTTAGAAGCATTTTAAATTTTTTTAAAAAATTTTCAGTAACTTTTAAAAATTTTCATTAAACTTTTTATATTTAATTTTTAAAATTCAATTTTACGTTCAAAAAATTTTAAAAGTTTAAATAAATTACTTAAAAGTGCTTGAAAAGATTATTTAAATGCTTTGGAATAATTTAAAAAATTTTTAACACAAGATTTGAATTATTTTAAATAATTATCAATTTAAAAATATTTAAACGTCTTTAAAAAAAGTTTTAAGCATTTTTATTAATTTTTTAAGGTTTAATTTATACTTTTATTAAGTTTTAAAAGCTTTTCAAATTTTTTTAAACATTTTTTAAGAAGTTTTAAAAAATTTTATTAAACTTTTTATATTTAATTTTTAAAATTCAATTTTAGGTTCAAAAAATTATAAAAGTTCAATTAAATCACTTAAAAGTGCTTGAAAAGATTATTTAAATGCTTTGGAATGATTTAAAATTTTTTTAACACAAGATTTGAATTATTTTTAATAATTATCAATTTAAAAATATTTAAACGTCTTTGAAAATAGTTTTAAGCATTTTTAATAATTTTTTAAAGTTTAATTTATAAATTTAATAAGTTTTAAAAGTTTTTTAAATTTTTTAAAAAATTTTTTAATAACTTTAAATAAATTTTATTAAACTATTTATATTTAATTTTTAAAATTTAATAATTTGTTTAAAAAATTTTAAAAGTACAAATGAATTACTTAAAAGTGCTTGAAAAGATTTTTAAATGCTTTGGAATGATTTAAAAAAGTTTTAACACAAGATTTGAATTATTTTTAATAATTATCAATTTAAAAATATTTAAACGTCTTTAAAAATAGTTTAAAGATTTTTAATACTTTTTTAAGGTTTAATTTATACTTTTAATAAGTTTTAAAAGCTTTTCAAATTTTTATAAACATTTTTTAAGAAGTTTTAAAAAATTTCATTAAACTTTTTATATTTAATTTTTAAAATTCAATTCTACGTTCAAAAAATTTTAAAAGTTCAAATAAATCACTTAAAAATGCTTGAAAAAATTATTTAAATGCTTTGGAATGATTTAAAAAGTTTTCAACACAAAATTTGAATTATTTTCAATAATTATCAGTTTAAAAATATTTAAACGTCTTTAAAAATAGTTTTAAGAATTTTTAATACTTTTTTAATGTTTAATTCATATTTTTAATAAATTTTAAAAGCGTTTTAAACTTTTTTAAGAATTTTTCAATAACTTTTAAAAAATTTTATTAAACTTTTTATATTTAATTTTTAAAATTTAATTATTTGTTTAAAAAATTTTAAAAGTACAAATGAATTACTTAAAAGTGCTTGAAAAGATTATTTAAATGCTTTGGAATGATTTAAAAAATTTTTAACACAAGATTTGAATTGTTTTTAATAATTATCAATTTAAAAATATTTAAACGTCTTTAAAAAAAGTTTTAAGCATTTTTATTAAATTTTTAAGGTTTAATTTATACTTTTATTAAGTTTTAACTTTTCAAATTTTTTTAAACATTTTTTAAGAAGTTTTAAAAAATTTCATTAAACTTTTTATATTTAATTTTTAAAATTCAATTCCACGTTCAAAAAATTTTAAAAGTTCAAATAAATCACTCAAAAGTGCTCGAAAAAATTATTTAAATGCTTTGGAATGATTTAAAAAATTTTTAACACAAGATTTGAATTTATTTTTAATAATTATCAATTTAAAAATATTTAAACGTCTTTAAAAAAAGTTTTAAGCATTTTTATTAATTTTTTAAGGTTTAATTTATACTTTTATTAAGTTTTAAAAACTTTTCAAATTTTTTTAAACATTTTTTAAGAATTTTAAAAAAATTTCATTAAACTTCATATATTTAATTTTTAAAATTCAATTTTACGTTCAAAAAATTTTAGAAGTTCAAATAAATCACTTAAAAGTGCTTGAAAAGATTACTTAAATGCTTTGAAATGATTTAAAAAATTTTTAACACAAGATTTGAATTATTTTAAATAATTATCAATTTAAAAATATTTAAACGTCTTTAAAAAAAGTTTTAAACATTTTTATTAATTTTTTAAGGTTTAATTTATACTTTTATTAAGTTTTAAAAGCTTTTCAAATTTTTTTAAACATTTTTTAAGAAGTTTTAAAAAATTTCATTAAACTTCATATATTTAATTTTTAAAATTCAATTTTACGTTCAAAAAATTATAAAAGTTCAAATAAATCACTTAAAAGTGCTTGAAAAGATTATTTAAATGCTTTGGTATGATTTAAAAAATTTTTAACACAAGATTTGAATTATTTTTAATAATTATCAATTTAAAAATATTTAAACGTCTTTAAAAAAAGTTTTAAGCATTTTTATTAATTTTTTAAGGTTTAATTTATACTTTTCATAAGTTTTAAAAACTTTTCAAATTTTTTTAAACATTTTTTAAGAAGTTTTAAAAAATTTCATTAAACTTTTTATATTTAATTTTTAAAATTCAATTTTACGTTTAAAAAATCATAAAAGTTCAAATAAATCACTTAAAAGTGCTTGAAAAGATTATTTAAATGCTTTGGTATGATTTAAAAAAATTTTAACACAAGATTTGAATTATTTTTAATAATTATCAATTTAAAAATATTTAAACGTCTTTAAAAATAGTTTTAAGGATTTTTAATACTTTTTTAAGGTTTAGTTTATACTTTTATTAAGTTTTAAAAGCTTTTCAAATTTTTTTAAACATTTTTGAAGAAGTTTTAAAAAATTTCATTAAACTTTTTATATTTAATTTTTAAAATTCAATTTTACGTTCAAAAAATTATAAAAGTTCAAATAAATCACTTAAAAGTGCTTGAAAAGATTATTTAAATGCTTTGGAATGATTTAAAAAATTTTTAACACAAGATTTGAATTATTTTTAATAATTATCAATTTAAAAATATTTAAACGTCTTTAAAAATAGTTTTAAGGATTTTTAATACTTTTTTAAGGTTTAGTTTATACTTTTATTAAGTTTTAAAAGCTTTTCAAATTTTTTTAAACCTTTTTTAAGAAGTTTTAAAAAATTTCATTAAACTTTTTATACTTAATTTTTAAAATTCAATTTTACGTTCAAAAAATTATAAAAGTTTAAATAAATCACTTAAAAGTGCTTGAAAAGATTATTTAAATGCTTTGGAATGATTTAAAAAATTTTTAACACAAGATTTGAATTATTTTTAATAATTATCAATTTAAAAATATTTAAACGATTTTAAAAAAAGTTTTAAGCATTTTTATTAATTTTTTAAAGTTTAATTTATACTTTTATTAAGTTTTAAAAGCTTTTCAAATTTTTGAAGAAGTTTTAAAAAATTTCATTAAACTTTTTATATTTAATTTTTAAAATTTAATAATAAGTTCAAAAAATTTTAAAAGTATAAATAAATTACTTAAAAGTGCTTGAAAAGATTATTTAAATGCTTTGGAATGATTTAAAAATTTTTTAACACAAGATTTGAATTATTTTTAATAATTATCAATTTAAAAATAGTTTTAAGAATTTCTAATACTTTTTTAAGGTTTAATTTATATTTTTAATAAATTTTAAAAGCATTTTAAATTTATTTAAAAAAATTTCAATAATTTTAAAAAATTTTTAATTAACTTTTTTATTTAACTTTTAAAATTCAATAATACGTTCAAAAAATTTTAAAAGTACAAATAAATTACTTAAAAGTGCTTAAAAAGATTATTTAAATGCTTTGGAATAATTTAAAAAATTTTTAACACAAGATTTGACATATTTTTAATAATTATCAATTTAAAAATATTTAAACGTCTTTAAAAAAAGTTTTAAGCATTTTTAATACTTTTTTAAGGTTTAATTTATAATTTTATTTAGTTTTAAAAGCTTTTAAATTTTTTTAAACATTTTTTAATAAGTTTTAAAAAATTTCATTAAACTTTTTATATTTAATTTTTAAAATTCAACAATACGTTCAAAAAATTTTAAAAGTTTGAATAAATTACTTAAAAGTGCTTGAAAAGATTATTTAAATGCTTTGGAATGATTTAAAAATTTTTTAACACAAGATTTGAATTATTTTTAATAATTATCAATTTAAAAATATTTAAACGTCTTTAAAAATAGTTTTAAGCATTTTTATTAATTTTTTAAGGTTTAATTTATAATTTTAATAAATTTTAAAAGTTTTTTAAATTTTTTTAAAAAATTTTAAATAACTTTAAAAAATTTTTATTAAACTATTTATATTTAATTTTTAAAATTTAATAATTTGTTTAAAAAATTTTAAAAGTACAAATGAATTACTTAAAAGTGCTTGAAAATATTATTTAAATGCTTTGGAATGATTTAAAAAATTTTTAACACAAGATTTGAATTATTTTTAATAATTATCAATTTAAAAATATTTAAACGTTTTTAAAAAAAGTTTTAAGCATTTTTATTAATTTTTTAAGGTTTAATTTATACTTTTATTAAGTTTTAAAAGCTTTTCAAATTTTTTTAAACATTTTTTAAGAAGTTTTAAAAAATTTCATTTAACTTTTTGTATTTAATTTTTAAAATTCAATTTTACGTTCAAAAAATTATAAAAGTTCAAATAAATTACTTAAAAGTGCTTGAAAAGATTATTTAAATGCTTTAAAATGATTTAAAAAATTTTTAACACAAGATTTGAATTATTTTTAATAATTATCAATTTAAAAATATTTAAACGTCTTTAAAAAAAGTTTTAAGCATTTTTATTAATTTTTTAAGGTTTAATTTATACTTTTATTAAGTTTTAAAAACTTTCAAATTTTTTTAAACATTTTTTAAGAAGTTTTAAAAAATTTCATTAAACTTTATATATTTAATTTTTAAAATTTAATTTTACGTTCAAAAAATTTAAAAGTTCAAATAAATCACTTAAAAGTGCTTGAAAACATTATTTAAATGCTTTGGAATGATTTAAAAAATTTTTAACACAAGATTTGAATTATTTTTAATAATTATCAATTTAAAAATTTTTAAACGTCTTTAAAAAAAGTTTTAAGCATTTTTATTAATTTTTTAAGGTTTAATTTATACTTTTATTAAGTTTTAAAAACTTTTCAAATTTTTATAAACATTTTTTAAGAAGTTTTAAAAAATTTCATTAAACTTTATATTTAATTTTTAAAATTCAATTTTACGTTCAAAAAATTTTAAAAGTTTAAATAAATCACTTAAAAGAGCTTGAAAAGATTATTTAAATGCTTTGGAATGATTTAAAAAATTTTTAACACAAGATTTGACATATTTTTAATAATTATCAATTTAAAAATATTTAAACGTCTTTAAAAAAAGTTTTAAGGATTTTTAATACTATTTTAAGGTTTTATTTATACTTTTAATAAGTTTTAAAAGCTTTTCAAATTTTTTTAAACATTTTTTAAAAAGTTTTAAAAAATTTTATTAAACTTTTTATATTTAATTTTTAAAATTCAATTCTACGTTCAAAAAATTTTAAAAGTTTAAATAAATCACTTAAAAATGTTTGAAAAGATTATTTAAATGCTTTGGAATGATTTAAAAAATTTTCAACACAAAATTTGAATTATTTTCAATAATTATCAGTTTTAAAATATTTAAACGTCTTTAAAAATAGTTTGAAGGATTTTTAATACTTTTTTAAGGTTTAATTTATAATTTTGATAAATTTTAAAAGCGTTTTAAATTTTTTTAAAAATTTTTCAAAAACTTTTAAAAATTTTTATTAAACTTTTGTATTTAATTTTTAAAACTCAATAATACGTTCAAAAAATTTTAAAAGTTTAAATAAATTACTTAAAAATGCTTGAAAAGATAATTTAAATGCTTTGGAATGATTTAAAAAATTTTTAACACAAGATTTGAATTATTTTTAATAATTATCAATTTAAAAATATTTAAACGTTTTTATAAAAAGTTTTAAGCATTTTTATTAATTTTTTAAGGTTTAATTTATACTTTTATTAAGTTTTAAAAGCTTTTCAAACATTTTTTAAGAAGTTTTAAAAAATTTCATTAAACTGTATATATTTAATTTTTAAAATTTAATTTTACGTTCAAAAAATTTTAAAAGTTCAAATAAATTACTTAAAAGTGCTTGAAAAAATTATTTAAATGCTTTGAAATAATTTAAAAAAATTTTAACACAAGATTTGAATTATTTTTAATAATTATCAATTTACAAATATTTAAACGTCTTTAAAAAAAGTTTTAAGCATTTTTATTAATTTGTTAAGGTTTAATTTATAAATTTATTAAGTTTTAAAAGCTTTTCCAATTTTTTTAAACATTTTTTAATAACTTTTAAAAAATTTTATTAAACTTTTTATATTTCATTTTTAAAATTCAATAATACGTTCAAAAAATTTTAAAAGTACAAATGAATTACTTAAAAGTGCTTGAAAAGATTATTTAAATGCTTTGGAATGATTTAAAAAATTTTTAACACAAGATTTGAATTATTTTTAATAATTATCAATTTAAAAATATTTAAACGTTTTAAAAAAAAGTTTTAAGCATTTTTATTAATTTGTTAAGGTTTAATTTATAATTTTATTAAGTTTTAAAAGCTTTTAAAATTTTTTTAAACATTTTTTAATAAGTTTTAAAAAATTTCATCAAACTTTTTATATTTAAGTTTTAAAATTCAATTCTACGTTCAAAAAATTTTAAAAGTTCAAATAAATCACTTAAAAGTGCTTGAAAAGATTATTTAAATGCTTTGGAATGATTTAAAAAATTTTCAACACAAAATTTGAATTATTTTCAATAATTATCAGTTTAAAAATATTTAAACGTCTTTAAAAATAGTTTTAAGAATTTTTAATACTTTTTTAAGGTTTAATTTATATTTTTAATAAATTTTAAAAGCGTTTTAAATTTTTTTAAGAATTTTTCAATAACTTTTAAAAATTTTTATTAAACTTTTTTATTTAATTTTTAAAATTCAATAATACGTTCAAAAAATTTTAAAAGTTCAAATAAATTACTTAAAAGTGCTTGAAAAGATTATTTAAATGCTTTGGAATAATTTAAAAATTTTTTAACACAAGATTTGAATTATTTTTAATAATTATCAATTTAAAAATATTTAAACGTCTTTAAAAAAAGTTTCAAGCAATTTCAATATTTTTTAAATGTTTAATTTATAATTTTAATAAGTTTTAAAAGCTTTTTAGATATTTTTAAGAAATTTTCAATAACTTCAAAAAAATTTTTATTAAACTATTTATATTTAATTTTTAAAATTTAATAATTCGTTTAAAAAATTTTAAAAGTACAAATGAATTACTTAAAAGTGCTTGAAAAAATTATTTAAATGCCTTGGAATGATTTAAAAATTTTTTTATACAAGATTTAAATTATTTTTAATAATTATCAATTTAAAAATATTTAAACGTCTTTAAAAATAGTTTTAAGCATTTTTATTAATTTTTTAAGGTTTAATTTATAATTTTAATAAATTTTAAAAGTTTTTTAAATTTTTTTAAAAAATTTTAAATAACTTTAAAAAAATTTTATTAAACTTTTTATATTTAATTTTTAAAATTTAATAATTTGTTTAAAAAATTTTAAAAGTACAAATAAATTACTTAAAAGTTCTTGAAAAGATTATTTAAATGCTTTGGAATGATTTAAAAAATTTTTAACACAAGATTTGAATTATTTTTAATAATTATCAATTTAAAAATATTTAAACGTTTTTAAAAAAAGTTTTAAGCATTTTTATTAATTTTTTAAGGTTTAATTTATACTTTTATTAAGTTTTAAAAGCTTTTCAAATTTTTTTAAACATTTTTTAAGAAGTCTTAAAAAATTTTATTAAACTTTTTATATTTAATTTTTAAAATTCAATTTTACGTTCAAAAAATTATAAAAGTTCAAATAAATTACTTAAAAGTGCTTGAAAAGATTATTTAAATGCTTTGAAATGATTTAAAAAATTTTTAACACAAGATTTGAGTTATTTTTAATAATTATCAATTTAAAAATATTTAAACTTCTTTAAAAAAAGTTTTAAGCATTTTTATAAATTTTTTAAGGTTTAATTTATACTTTTATTAAGTTTTAAAAGCTTTTCAAATTTTTTTAAACATTTTTTAAGAAGTTTTAAAAAATTTCATTAAACTGTATATATTTAATTTTTAAAATTTAATTTTACATTCAAAAAATTTTAAAAAGTTCAAATAAATTACTTAAAAGTGCTTGAAAAAATTATTTAAATGCTTTGAAATGATTTAAAAAAATTTTAACACAAGATTTGAATTATTTTTAATAATTATCAATTTACAAATATTTAAACGCCTTTAAAAAAAGTTTTAAGCATTTTTATTAATTTGTTAAGGTTTAATTTATAATTTTATTAAGTTTTAAAAGCTTTTCAAATTTTTTTAAACATTTTTTAATAACTTTTAAAAAATTTCATTAAACTTTTTATATTTCATTTTTAAAATTCAATAATACGTTCAAAAAATTTTAAAAATTTAAATAAATTACTTAAAAGTGCTTAAAAAAATTATTTAAATGCTTTGAAATGATTTAAAAATTTTTTAACAAAAGATTTGAATTATTTTTAATAATTATCAATTTAAAAATATTGAAACGTCTTTAAAAATAATTTTAAGGATTTTTAATACTTTTTTAAGATTTAAATTATATTTTTAATAAATTTTAAAACCATTTTAAATTATTTCAAGAAATTTTCAATAACTTTTAAAAATTTTCATTAAACTTTTTTATTTAATATTTAAAATTCAATAATACGTTCAAAAAATTTTAAAAGTACAAATGAATTACTTAAAAGTGCTTGAAAAGATTATTTAAATGCTTTGGAATGATTTAAAAAATTTTTAACACAAGATTTGAATTATTTTTAATAATTATCAATTTAAAAATATTTAAACGTCTTTAAAAAAAGTTTTAAGCATTTTTATTAATTTGTTAAGCTTTAATTTATAATTTTATTAAGTTTTAAAAACTTTTCAAATTTTTTTAAACATTTTTTAATAAGTTTTAAAAATTTCATTAAACTTTTTATATTTAATTTTTAAAATTCAATTCTACGTTCAAAAAATTTTAAAAGTTCAAATAAATCACTTAAAAGTGCTTGAAAAGATTATTTAAATGCTTTGGAATAATTTAAAAAATTTTCAACACAAAATTTGAATTATTTTCAATAATTATCAGTTTAAAAATATTTAAACGTCTTTAAAAATAGTTTTAAGGATTTTTAATACATTTTTAAGGTTTAATTTATATTTTTAATAAATTTTAAAAGCGTTTTAAATTTTTTTAAGAGTTTTTCAATAACTTTTAAAAATTTTTATTAAACTTTTTTATTTAATTTTTAAAATTCAATAATACGTTCAAAAAATTTTAAAAGTTCAAATAAATTACTTAAAAGTGCTTGAAAAGATAATTTAAATGCTTTGGGATAATTTAAAAAATTTTTAACACAAGATTTGAATTATTTTTAATAATTATCAATTTAAAAATATTTAAACGTCTTTAAAAAAAAGTTTTAAGCAATTTTAATAATTTTTAAATGTTTAATTTATAATTTTAATAAGTTTTAAAAGCTTTTTAGATTTTTTTAAGAAATTTTCAATAACTTTAAAAAATTTTTATTAAACTATTTATATTTAATTTTTAAAATTTAATAATTCGTTTAAAAAATTTTAAAAGTACAAATGATTTACTTAAAAGTGCTTAAAAAGATTATTTAAATGCTTTGGAATGATTTAAAAAATTTTTAACACAAGATTTGAATTATTTTTAATAATTATCAATTTAAAAATATTTAAACGTCTTTAAAAAAAGTTTAAAGCTTTTTTATTAATTTGTTAAGGTTTAATTTATAATTTTATTGAGTTTTAAAAGCTTTTCAAATTTTTTTAAACATTTTTTATTAAGTTTTAAAAAATTTCATTAAACTTTTTATATTTAATTTTTAAACTTTAATAATACGTTCAAAAAATTTTAAAAGTTTGAATAAATTACTTAAAAGTGCTTGAAAAGATTATTTAAATGCTTTGGAATAATTTAAAAATTTTTAACACAAGATTTGAATTATTTTTAATAATTATCAATTTAAAAATATTTAAACGTCTTTAAAAAAAGTTTTAAGCATTTTTATTAATTTGTTAAGGTTTAATTTATAATTTTATTAAGTTTTAAAAACTTTTCAAATTTTTTTAAACATTTTTTAATAAGTTTTAAAAAATTTCATTAAACTTTTTATATTTAATTTTTAAAATTCAATTCTACGTTCAAAAAATTTTAAAAGTTCAAATAAATTACTTAAAAGTGCTTGAAAAGATTATTTAAATGCTTTGGAATGATTTAAAAAATTTTCAACACAAAATTTGAATTATTTTCAATAATTATCAGTTTAAAAATATTTAAACGTCTTTAAAAATAGTTTTAAGGATTTTTAATACTTTTTTAAGGTTTAATTTATATTTTTAATAAATTTTAAAAGCGTTTTAAATTTTTTTAAGAGTTTTTCAATAACTTTTAAAAATTTTTATTAAACTTTTTTATTTAATTTTTAAAATTCAATAATACGTTCAAAAAATTTTAAAAGTTCAAATAAATTACTTAAAAGTGCTTGAAAAGATAATTTAATTGCTTTGGGATAATTTAAAAAATTTTTAACACAAGATTTGAATTATTTTTAATAATTATCAATTTAAAAATATTTAAACGTCTTTAAAAAAAAGTTTTAAGCATTTTTATTAATTTGTTAAGGTTTAATTTATAATTTTATTAAGTTTTACAAGCTTTTCAAATTTTTTTAAACATTTTTTAATAAGTTTTAAAAAATTTCATTAAACTTTTTATATTTAATTTTTAAAATTCAATAATACGTTCAAAAAATTTTAAAAGATTAAATAAATTACTTAAAAGTGCTTGAAAAGATTATTTAAATGCTTTGGAATAATTTATAAATTTTTTAACACAAGATTTGAATTATTTTTAATAATTATCAATTTAAAAATATTTAAACGTCTTTAAAAAAAGTTTCAAGCAATTTTAATATTATTTAAATGTTTAATTTATAATTTTAATAAGTTTTAAAAGCTTTTTAGATTTTTTTAAGAAATTTTTAATAACTTTAAAAAATTTTTATTAAACTATTTATATTTAATTTTAAAAAATTTAATAATTTGTTTAAAAAATTTTAAAAGTACAAATGATTTACTTAAAAGTGCTTAAAAAGATTATTTAAATGCTTTGGAATGATTTAAAAAATTTTTAACACAAGATTTGAATTATTTTTAATAATTATCAATTTAAAAATATTTAAACGTCTTTAAAAAAAGTTTTAAGCATTTTTATTAATTTGTTAAGATTTAATTTATAATTTTATTAAGTTTTAAAAGCTTTTCAAATTTTTTTAAACATTTTTTAATAAGTTTTAAAAAATTTCATTAAACTTTTTATATTTAATTTTTAAAATTCAATAATACGTTCAAAAAATTTTAAAAGTTTGAATAAATTACTTAAAAGTGCTTGAAAAGATTATTTAAATGCTTTGGAATAATTTAAAAATTTTTTAACACAAGATTTGAAATATTTTTAATAATTATCAATTTAAAAATATTTAAACGTCTTTAAAAATAGTTTTAAGCATTTTTATTAATTTTTTAAGGTTCAATTTATAATTTTAATAAATTTTAAAAATTTTTTAATTTTTTTAAAAATTTTAAATAACTTTAAAAAAATTTTATTAAACTATTTATATTTAATTTTTAAAATTTAATAATTTGTTTAAAAAATTTTAAAAGTACAAATGAATTACTTAAAAGTGCTTGAAAAGATTATTTAAATGCTTTGGAATGATTTAAAAAATTCTTAACACAAGATTTGAATTATTTTTAAAAATTATCAATTTAAAAATATTTAAACGTTTTTAAAAAAAGTTTTAAGCATTTTTATTAATTTTTTAAGGTTTAATTTATAATTTTAATAAATTTTAAAAGTTTTTTAAATTGTTTTAAAAAATTTTAAATAACTTTAAAAAAATTTTATTAAACTATTTATATTTAATTTTTAAAATTTAATAATTTGTTTAAAAAATTTTAAAAGTACAAATGAATTACTTAAAAGTGCTTGAAAAGATTATTTAAATGCTTCGGAATGATTTAAAAAATTTTTAACACAAGATTTGAATTATTTTTAATAATTATCAATTTAAAAATATTTAAACGTTTTTAAAAAAAGTTTTAAGCATTTTTATTAATTTTTTAAGGTTTAATTTATACTTTTATTAAGTTTTAAAAACTTTTCAAATTTTTTTAAACATTTTTTAAGAAGTTTTAAAAAATTTCATTAAACTTTATATATTTAATTTTTAAAATTTAATTTTACGTTCAAAAAATTATAAAAGTTTAAATAAATCACTTAAAAGTGCTTGAAAAGATCATTTAAATGCTTTGAAATAATTTAAAAAATTTTTAACACAAGATCTGAGTTATTTTTAATAATTATCAATTTAAAAATATTTAAACTTCTTTAAAAAAAGTTTTAAGCATTTTTATTAATTTTTTAAGGTTTAATTTATACTTTTATTAAGTTTTAAAAGCTTTTCAAATTTTTTTAAACATTTTTTAAGAAGTTTTAAAAAATTTCATTAAACTTTATATATTTAATTTTTAAAATTTAATTTTACGTTCAAAAAATATTAAAAGTTCAAATAAATCACTTAAAAGTGCTTGAAAAGATTATTTAAATGCTTTGGAATGATTTAAAAAATTTTTAACACAAGATTTGAATAATTTTTAATAATTATCAATTTAAAAATATTTAAATGTCTTTAAAAAAAGTTTTAAGCATTTTTATTAATTTGTTAAGGTTTAATTTATAATTTTAATAAGTTTTAAAAGCTTTTCAAATTTTTTTAAACATTTTTTAATAACTTTTAAAAAATTTCATTAAACTTTTTATATTTCATTTTTAAAATTCAATAATACGTTCAAAAAATTTTAAAAGTTTAAATCAATTACTAGTGCTTGAAAAAATTATTTAAATGCTTTAAAATAATTTAAAAATTTTTTAACAAAAGATTTGAATTATTTTTAATAATTATCAATTTAAAAATATTGAAACGTCTTTAAAAATAATTTTAAGGATTTTTAATACTTTTTTAAGGTTTAATTTTTATTTTTAATAAATTTTAAAAGCATTTTATATTTTTTTAAGAAATTTTCAATAACTTTTAAAAATTTTCATTAAACTTTTTTATTTAATTTTTAAAATACAATAATACGTTCAAAAAATTTTAAAAGTACAAATGAATTACTTAAAAGTGCTTGAAAAGATTATTCAAATGCTTTGGAATGATTTAAAAAATTTTCAACACAAAATTTGATTTATTTTCAATAATTATCGGTTTAAAAATATTTAAACGTCTTCAAAAATAGTTTTAAGGATTTTTAATACATTTTTAAGGTTTAATTTATAATTTTATTAAGTTTTAAAAGCTTTTCAAATTTTTTTAAACATTTTTTAATAAGTTTTAAAAAATTTCATTAAACTTTTTATATTTAATTTTTAAAATTCAATAATACGTTTAAAAAATTTTAAAAGTTTGAATAAATTACTTAAAAGTGCTTGAAAAGATTATTTAAATGCTTTGGAATAATTTAAAAATTTTTTAACACAAGATTTGAATTATTTTTAATAATAATCAATTTAAAAATATTTAAACGTCTTTAAAAATAGTTTTAAGCATTTTTATTAATTTTTTAAGGTTTAATTTATAATTTTAATAGATTTTAAAAATTTTTTAATTTTTTTTAAAAAATTTTAAATAACTTTAAAAAAATTTTATTAAACTATTTATATTTAATTTTTAAAATTTAATAATTTGTTTAAAAAATTTTAAAAGTACAAATAAATTACTTAAAAGTGCTTGAAAAGATTATTTAAATGCTTTGGAATGATTTAAAAAATTTTTAACACAAGATTTGAATTATTTTTAATAATTATCAATTTAAAAATATTTAAACGTTTTTAAAAAAAGTTTTAAGCATTTTTATTAATTTTTTAAGGTTTAATTTATACTTTTATTAAGTTTTAAAAGCTTTTGAAATTTTTTTAAACATTTTTTAAGAAGTTTTAAAAAATTTCATTAAACTTTATATATTTAATTTTTAAAATTTAATTTTACGTTCAAAAAATTATAAAAGTTCAAATAAATTACTTAAAAGTGCTTGAAAAGATTATTTAAATGCTTTGAAATGATTTAAAAAATTTTTAACACAAGATTTTAATTATTTTTAATAATTATCAATTTAAAAATATTTAAGTCTTTAAAAAAAGTTTTAAGGATTTTTATTAATTTGTTAAGGTTTAATTTATACTTTTATTAAGTTTTAAAAGCTTTTCAAATTTTTTTAAACATTTTTGAAGAAGTTTTAAAAAATTTTATTAAACTTTTTATATTTAATTTTTAAAAATCAATTTTACGTTCAAAAAATTATAAAAGTTCAAATAAATCACTTAAAAGTGCTTGAAAAGATTATTTAAATGCTTTGGAATAATTTAAAAAATTTTTAACACAAGATTTGAATTATTTTTAATAATTATCAATTTAAAAATATTTAAACGTTTTTAAAAAAAGTTTTAAGCATTTTTATTAATTTTTTAAGGTTTAATTTATAATTTTAATAAATTTTAAAAATTTTTTAATTTTTTTAAAAATTTTAAATAACTTTAAAAAAATTTTATTAAACTATTTATATTTAATTTTTAAAATTTAATAATTTGTTTAAAAAATTTTAAAAGTACAAATGAATTACTTAAAAGTGCTTGAAAAGATTATTTAAATGCTTCGGAATGATTTAAAAAATTCTTAACACAAGATTTGAATTATTTTTAAAAATTATCAATTTAAAAATATTTAAACGTTTTTAAAAAAAGTTTTAAGCATTTTTATTAATTTTTTAAGGTTTAATTTATAATTTTAATAAATTTTAAAAGTTTTTTAAATTGTTTTAAAAAATTTTAAATAACTTTAAAAAAATTTTATTAAACTATTTATATTTAATTTTTAAATTTAATAATTTGTTTAAAAAATTTTAAAAGTACAAATGAATTACTTAAAAGTGCTTGAAAAGATTATTTAAATGTTTCGGAATGATTTAAAAAATTCTTAACACAAGATTTGAATTATTTTTAAAAATTATCAATTTAAAAATATTTAAACGTTTTTAAAAAAAGTTTTAAGCATTTTTATTAATTTTTTAAGGTTTAATTTATACTTTTATTAAGTTTTAAAAACTTTTCAAATTTTTTTAAACATTTTTTAAGAAGTTTTAAAAAATTTCATTAAACTTTATATATTTAATTTTTAAAATTTAATTTTACGTTTAAAAAATTATAAAAGTTCAAATAAATCACTTAAAAGTGCTTGAAAAGATCATTTAAATGCTTTGAAATGATTTAAAATATTTTTAACACAAGATCTGAGTTATTTTTAATAATTATCAATTTAAAAATATTTAAACTTCTTTAAAAAAAGTTTTAAGCATTTTTATTAATTTTTTAAGGTTTAATTTATACTTTTATTAAGTTTTAAAAGCTTTTCAAATTTTTTTAAACATTTTTTAAGAAGTTTTAAAAAATTTCATTAAACTTTATATATTTAATTTTTAAAATTTAATTTTACGTTCAAAAAATATTAAAAGTTCAAATAAATCACTTAAAAGTGCTTGAAAAGATTATTTAAATGCTTTGAAATGATTTAAAAAAATTTTAACACAAGATTTGAATTATTTTTAATAATTATCAATTTAAAAATATTTAAATGTCTTTAAAAAAAGTTTTAAGCATTTTTATTAATTTGTTAAGGTTTAATTTATAATTTTAATAAGTTTTAAAAGCTTTTCAAATTTTTTTAAACATTTTTTAATAACTTTTAAAAAATTTCATTAAACTTTTTATATTTCATTTTTAAAATTCAATAATACGTTCAAAAAATTTTAAAAGTTTAAATCAATTACTAGTGCTTGAAAAAATTATTTAAATGCTTTGAAATAATTTAAAAATTTTTTAACAAAAGATTTGAATTATTTTTAATAATTATCGGTTTAAAAATATTTAAACGTCTTCAAAAATAGTTTTAAGGATTTTTAATACATTTTTAAGGTTTAATTTATATTTTTAATAAATTTTAAAAGCTTTTTAGATTTTTTTAAGAAATTTTCAATAACTTTAAAAAATTTTTATTAAACTATTTATATTTAATTTTTAAAATTTAATAATTCGTTTAAAAAATTTTAAAAGTACAAATGATTTACTTAAAAGTGCTTAAAAAGATTATTTAAATGCTTTGGAATGATTTAAAAAATTTTTAACACAAGATTTGAATTATTTTTAATAATTATCAATTTAAAAATATTTAAACGTCTTTAAAAAAAGTTTTAAGCATTTTTATTAATTTTTTAAGGTTTAATTTATAATTTTAATAAATTTTAAAAGCTTTTCAAATTTTTTTAAACATTTTTTAATAAGTTTTAAAAAATTTCATTAAACTTTTCATATTTAATTTTTAAAATTCAATAATACGTTCAAAAAATTTTAAAAGTTTGAATAAATTACTTAAAAGTGCTTGAAAAGATTATTTAAATGCTTTGGAATGATTTAAAAAATTCTTAACACAAGATTTGAATTATTTTTAAAAATTATCAATTTAAAAATATTTAAACGTCTTTAAAAAAAGTTTTAAGCATTTTTATTAATTTTTTAAGGTTTAATTTATAATTTTAATAAATTTTAAAAATTTTTTAATCTTTTTTAAAAAATTTTAAATAACTTTAAAAAAATTTTATTAAACTATTTATATTTAATTTTTAAAATTTAATAATTTGTTTAAAAAATTTTAAAAGTACAAATGAATTACTTAAAAAAGCTTGAAAAGATTATTTAAATGCTTTGGAATGATTTAAAAAATTTCTAACACAAGATTTGAATTATTTTTAATAATTATCAATTTAAAAATATTTAAACGTTTTTAAAAAAAGTTTAAAGCATTTTTATTAATTTTTTAAGGTTTAATTTATACTTTTATTAAGTTTTAAAAGCTTTTCAAACTTTTTTAAACATTTTTTAAGAAGTTTTAAAAAATTTCATTAAACTTTTTATATTTAATTTTTAAAATTCAATTTTACGTTCAAAAAATTATAAAAGTTTAAATAAATCACTTAAAAGTGCTTGAAAAGATTATTTAAATGCTTTGAAATGATTTAAAAAATTTTTAACACAAGATTTGAGTTATTTTTAATAATTATCAATTTAAAAATATTTAAACTTCTTTAAAAAAAGTTTTAAGCATTTTTATTAATTTTTTAAGGTTTAATTTATACTTTTATTAAGTTTTAAAAGCTTTTCAAATTTTTTCAAACATTTTTTAAGAAGTTTTAAAAAATTTCATTAAACTTTATATATTTAATTTTTAAAATATAATTTTACGTTCAAAAAATTTTAAAAGTTTAAATAAATCACTTAAAAGTGCTTGAAAAGATTATTTAAATGCTTTGAAATGATTTAAAAAATTTTTAACACAAGATTTGAATTATTTTTAATAATTATCAATTTAAAAATATTTAAGTCTTTAAAAAAAGTTTTAAGCATTTTTATTAATTTGTTTAGGTTTAATTTATAATTTTATTAAGTTTTAAAAGCTTTTCAAATTTTTTTAAACATTTTTTAATAACTTTTAAAAAATTTCATTAAACTTTTTATATTTAATTTTTAAAATTCAATTCTACGTTCAAAAAATTTTAAAAGTTTAAATAAATCACTTAAAAGTGCTTGAAAAGATTATTTAAATGCTTTGGAATGATTTAAAAAATTTTCAACACAAAATTTGAATTATTTTCAATAATTATCAGTTTAAAAATATTTAAACGTCTTTAAAAATAGTTTTAAGGATTTTTAATACTTTTTTAAGGTTTAATTTATATTTTTAATAAATTTTAAAAGCGTTTTAAATTTTTTTAAAAATTTTTTAATAACTTTTAAAAATTTTTATTAAACTTTTTTATTTAATTTTTAAAATTCAATAATACGTTCAAAAAATTTTAAAAGTTTAAATAAATTACTTAAAAGTGCTTGAAAAGATAATTTAAATGCTTTGGAATAATTTAAAAAATTTTTAACACAAGATTTGAATTATTTTTAATAATTATCAATTTAAAAATATTTAAGTCTTTAAAAAAAGTTTTAAGCATTTTTATTAATTTGTTTAGGTTTAATTTATAATTTTATTAAGTTTTAAAAGCTTTTCAAATTTTTTTAAACATTTTTTAATAACTTTTAAAAAATTTCATTAAACTTTTTATATTTAATTTTTAAAATTCAATTCTACGTTCAAAAAATTTTAAAAGTTTAAATAAATCACTTAAAAGTGCTTGAAAAGATTATTTAAATGCTTTGGAATGATTTAAAAAATTTTTAACACAAGATTTGAATTATTTTTAATAATTATCAATTTAAAAATATTTAAATGTCTTTAAAAAAAGTTTTAAGCATTTTTATTAATTTGTTAAGGTTTAATTTATAATTTTAATAAGTTTTAAAAGCTTTTCAAATTTTTTTAAACATTTTTTAATAACTTTTAAAAAATTTCATTAAACTTTTTATATTTCATTTTTAAAATTCAATAATACGTTCAAAAAATTTTAAAAGTTTAAATCAATTACTAGTGCTTGAAAAAATTATTTAAATGCTTTGAAATAATTTAAAAATTTTTTAACAAAAGATTTGAATTATTTTTAATAATTATCAATTTAAAAATATTGAAACGTCTTTAAAAATAATTTTAAGGATTTTTAATACTTTTTTAAGGTTTAATTTTTATTTTTAATAAATTTTAAAAGCATTTTATATTTTTTTAAGAAATTTTCAATAACTTTTAAAAATTTTCATTAAACTTTTTTATTTAATTTTTAAAATACAATAATACGTTCAAAAAATTTTAAAAGTACAAATGAATTACTTAAAAGTGCTTGAAAAGATTATTCAAATGCTTTGGAATGATTTAAAAAATTTTCAACACAAAATTTGATTTATTTTCAATAATTATCGGTTTAAAAATATTTAAACGTCTTCAAAAATAGTTTTAAGGATTTTTAATACATTTTTAAGGTTTAATTTATAATTTTATTAAGTTTTAAAAGCTTTTCAAATTTTTTTAAACATTTTTTAAAAATTTTTTAAAAATTTCATTAAACTTTTTATATTTAATTTTTAAAATTCAATAATACGTTTAAAAAATTTTAAAAGTTTGAATAAATTACTTAAAAGTGCTTGAAAAGATTATTTAAATGCTTTGGAATAATTTAAAAATTTTTTAACACAAGATTTGAATTATTTTTAATAATTATCAATTTAAAAATATTTAAACGTCTTTAAAAATAGTTTTAAGCATTTTTATTAATTTTTTAAGGTTTAATTTATAATTTTAATAGATTTTAAAAATTTTTTAATTTTTTTTAAAAAATTTTAAATAACTTTAAAAAAATTTTATTAAACTATTTATATTTAATTTTTAAAATTTAATAATTTGTTTAAAAAATTTTAAAAGTACAAATAAATTACTTAAAAGTGCTTGAAAAGATTATTTAAATGCTTTGGAATGATTTAAAAAATTTTTAACACAAGATTTGAATTATTTTTAATAATTATCAATTTAAAAATATTTAAACGTTTTTAAAAAAAGTTTTAAGCATTTTTATTAATTTTTTAAGGTTTAATTTATACTTTTATTAAGTTTTAAAAGCTTTTCAAATTTTTTTAAACATTTTTTAAGAAGTTTTAAAAAATTTCATTAAACTTTATATATTTAATTTTTAAAATTTAATTTTACGTTCAAAAAATTATAAAAGTTCAAATAAATTACTTAAAAGTGCTTGAAAAGATTATTTAAATGCTTTGAAATGATTTAAAAAATTTTTAACACAAGATTTTAATTATTTTTAATAATTATCAATTTAAAAATATTTAAGTCTTTAAAAAAAGTTTTAAGGATTTTTATTAATTTGTTAAGGTTTAATTTATACTTTTATTAAGTTTTAAAAGCTTTTCAAATTTTTTTAAACATTTTTGAAGAAGTTTTAAAAAATTTTATTAAACTTTTTATATTTAATTTTTAAAAATCAATTTTACGTTCAAAAAATTATAAAAGTTCAAATAAATCACTTAAAAGTGCTTGAAAAGATTATTTAAATGCTTTGGAATAATTTAAAAAATTTTTAACACAAGATTTGAATTATTTTTAATAATTATCAATTTAAAAATATTTAAACGTTTTTAAAAAAAGTTTTAAGCATTTTTATTAATTTTTTAAGGTTTAATTTATAATTTTAATAAATTTTAAAAATTTTTTAATTTTTTTAAAAATTTTAAATAACTTTAAAAAAATTTTATTAAACTATTTATATTTAATTTTTAAAATTTAATAATTTGTTTAAAAAATTTTAAAAGTACAAATGAATTACTTAAAAGTGCTTGAAAAGATTATTTAAATGCTTCGGAATGATTTAAAAAATTCTTAACACAAGATTTGAATTATTTTTAAAAATTATCAATTTAAAAATATTTAAACGTTTTTAAAAAAAGTTTTAAGCATTTTTATTAATTTTTTAAGGTTTAATTTATAATTTTAATAAATTTTAAAAGTTTTTTAAATTGTTTTAAAAAATTTTAAATAACTTTAAAAAAATTTTATTAAACTATTTATATTTAATTTTTAAAATTTAATAATTTGTTTAAAAAATTTTAAAAGTACAAATGAATTACTTAAAAGTGCTTGAAAAGATTATTTAAATGCTTCGGAATGATTTAAAAAATTCTTAACACAAGATTTGAATTATTTTTAAAAATTATCAATTTAAAAATATTTAAACGTTTTTAAAAAAAGTTTTAAGCATTTTTATTAATTTTTTAAGGTTTAATTTATACTTTTATTAAGTTTTAAAAACTTTTCAAATTTTTTTAAACATTTTTTAAGAAGTTTTAAAAAATTTCATTAAACTTTATATATTTAATTTTTAAAATTTAATTTTACGTTTAAAAAATTATAAAAGTTCAAATAAATCACTTAAAAGTGCTTGAAAAGATCATTTAAATGCTTTGAAATGATTTAAAAAATTTTTAACACAAGATCTGAGTTATTTTTAATAATTATCAATTTAAAAATATTTAAACTTCTTTAAAAAAAGTTTTAAGCATTTTTATTAATTTTTTAAGGTTTAATTTATACTTTTATTAAGTTTTAAAAGCTTTTCAAATTTTTTTAAACATTTTTTAAGAAGTTTTAAAAAATTTCATTAAACTTTATATATTTAATTTTTAAAATTTAATTTTACGTTCAAAAAATATTAAAAGTTCAAATAAATCACTTAAAAGTGCTTGAAAAGATTATTTAAATGCTTTGAAATGATTTAAAAAAATTTTAACACAAGATTTGAATTATTTTTAATAATTATCAATTTAAAAATATTTAAATGTCTTTAAAAAAAGTTTTAAGCATTTTTATTAATTTGTTAAGGTTTAATTTATAATTTTAATAAGTTTTAAAAGCTTTTCAAATTTTTTTAAACATTTTTTAATAACTTTTAAAAAATTTCATTAAACTTTTTATATTTCATTTTTAAAATTCAATAATACGTTCAAAAAATTTTAAAAGTTTAAATCAATTACTAGTGCTTGAAAAAATTATTTAAATGCTTTGAAATAATTTAAAAATTTTTTAACAAAAGATTTGAATTATTTTTAATAATTATCGGTTTAAAAATATTTAAACGTCTTCAAAAATAGTTTTAAGGATTTTTAATACATTTTTAAGGTTTAATTTATATTTTTAATAAATTTTAAAAGCTTTTTAGATTTTTTTAAGAAATTTTCAATAACTTTAAAAAATTTTTATTAAACTATTTATATTTAATTTTTAAAATTTAATAATTCGTTTAAAAAATTTTAAAAGTACAAATGATTTACTTAAAAGTGCTTAAAAAGATTATTTAAATGCTTTGGAATGATTTAAAAAATTTTTAACACAAGATTTGAATTATTTTTAATAATTATCAATTTAAAAATATTTAAACGTCTTTAAAAAAAGTTTTAAGCATTTTTATTAATTTTTTAAGGTTTAATTTATAATTTTAATAAATTTTAAAAGCTTTTCAAATTTTTTTAAACATTTTTTAATAAGTTTTAAAAAATTTCATTAAACTTTTCATATTTAATTTTTAAAATTCAATAATACGTTCAAAAAATTTTAAAAGTTTGAATAAATTACTTAAAAGTGCTTGAAAAGATTATTTAAATGCTTTGGAATGATTTAAAAAATTCTTAACACAAGATTTGAATTATTTTTAAAAATTATCAATTTAAAAATATTTAAACGTCTTTAAAAAAAGTTTTAAGCATTTTTATTAAATTTTTAAGGTTTAATTTATAATTTTAATAAATTTTAAAAATTTTTTAATTTTTTTTAAAAAATTTTAAATAACTTTAAAAAAATTTTATTAAACTATTTATATTTAATTTTTAAAATTTAATAATTTGTTTAAAAAATTTTAAAAGTACAAATGAATTACTTAAAAAAGCTTGAAAAGATTATTTAAATGCTTTGGAATGATTTAAAAAATTTTTAACACAAGATTTGAATTATTTTTAATAATTATCAATTTAAAAATATTTAAACGTTTTTAAAAAAAGTTTAAAGCATTTTTATTAATTTTTTAAGGTTTAATTTATACTTTTATTAAGTTTTAAAAGCTTTTCAAACTTTTTTAAACATTTTTTAAGAAGTTTTAAAAAATTTCATTAAACTTTTTATATTTAATTTTTAAAATTCAATTTTACGTTCAAAAAATTATAAAAGTTTAAATAAATCACTTAAAAGTGCTTGAAAAGATTATTTAAATGCTTTGAAATGATTTAAAAAATTTTTAACACAAGATTTGAGTTATTTTTAATAATTATCAATTTAAAAATATTTAAACTTCTTTAAAAAAAGTTTTAAGCATTTTTATTAATTTTTTAAGGTTTAATTTATACTTTTATTAAGTTTTAAAAGCTTTTCAAATTTTTTCAAACATTTTTTAAGAAGTTTTAAAAAATTTCATTAAACTTTATATATTTAATTTTTAAAATTTAATTTTACGTTCAAAAAATTTTAAAAGTTTAAATAAATCACTTAAAAGTGCTTGAAAAGATTATTTAAATGCTTTGAAATGATTTAAAAAATTTTTAACACAAGATTTGAATTATTTTTAATAATTATCAATTTAAAAATATTTAAGTCTTTAAAAAAAGTTTTAAGCATTTTTATTAATTTGTTTAGGTTTAATTTATAATTTTATTAAGTTTTAAAAGCTTTTCAAATTTTTTTAAACATTTTTTAATAACTTTTAAAAAATTTCATTAAACTTTTTATATTTAATTTTTAAAATTCAATTCTACGTTCAAAAAATTTTAAAAGTTTAAATAAATCACTTAAAAGTGCTTGAAAAGATTATTTAAATGCTTTGGAATGATTTAAAAAATTTTCAACACAAAATTTGAATTATTTTCAATAATTATCAGTTTAAAAATATTTAAACGTCTTTAAAAATAGTTTTAAGGATTTTTAATACTTTTTTAAGGTTTAATTTATATTTTTAATAAATTTTAAAAGCGTTTTAAATTTTTTTAAAAATTTTTTAATAACTTTTAAAAATTTTTATTAAACTTTTTTATTTAATTTTTAAAATTCAATAATACGTTCAAAAAATTTTAAAAGTTTAAATAAATTACTTAAAAGTGCTTGAAAAGATAATTTAAATGCTTTGGAATAATTTAAAAAATTTTTAACACAAGATTTGAATTATTTTTAATAATTATCAATTTAAAAATATTTAAACGTCTTTAAAAAAAAGTTTTAAGCATTTTTATTAATTTGTTAAGGTTTAATTTATAATTTTATTGAGTTTTAAAAGCTTTTCAAATTTTTTTAAACATTTTTTAATAAGTTTTAAAAAATTTCATTAAATTTTTTATATTTAATTTTTAAAATTCAATAATACGTTCAAAAAATTTTAAAAGATTAAATAAATAACTTAAAAGTGCTTGAAAAGATTATTTAAATGCTTTGAAATAATTTAAAAATTTTTTAACACAAGATTTGAATTATTTTTAATAATTATCAATTTAAAAATATTTAAACGTCTTTAAAATAGTTTCAAGCAATTTTAATATTTTTCAAATGTTTAATTTATAATTTTAATAAGTTTTAAAAGCTTTTTAGATTTTTTAAAGAAATTTTCAATAACTTTAAAAAATTTTTATTAAACTATTTATATTTAATTTTTAAAATTTAATAATTCGTTTAAAAAATTTTAAAAGTACAAATGATTTACTTAAAAGTGCTTAAAAAGATTATTTAATTGCTTTGGAATGATTTAAAAAATTTTTAACACAAGATTTGAATTATTTTTAATAATTATCAATTTAAAAATATTTAAACGTCTTTAAAAAAAGTTTTAAGCATTTTTATTAATTTGTTAAGATTTAATTTATAATTTTATTAAGTTTTAAAAGCTTTTCAAATTTTTTTAAACATTTTTTGATAAGTTTTAAAAAATTTCATTAAACTTTTTATATTTAATTTTTAAAATTCAATAATACGTTTAAAAAATTTTAAAAGTTTGAATAAATTACTTAAAAGTGCTTGAAAAGATTATTTAAATGCTTTGGAATAATTTAAAAATTTTTTAACACAAGATTTGAATTATTTTTAATAATTATCAATTTAAAAATATTTAAACGTCTTTAAAAATAGTTTTAAGCATTTTTATTAATTTTTTAAGGTTTAATTTATAATTTTAATAGATTTTAAAAATTTTTTAATTTTTTTTAAAAAATTTTAAATAACTTTAAAAAAATTTTATTAAACTATTTATATTTAATTTTTAAAATTTAATAATTTGTTTAAAAAATTTTAAAAGTACAAATAAATTACTTAAAAGTGCTTGAAAAGATTATTTAAATGCTTTGGAATGATTTAAAAAATTTTTAACACAAGATTTGAATTATTTTTAATAATTATCAATTTAAAAATATTTAAACGTTTTTAAAAAAAGTTTTAAGCATTTTTATTAATTTTTTAAGGTTTAATTTATACTTTTATTAAGTTTTAAAAGCTTTTCAAATTTTTTTAAACATTTTTTAAGAAGTTTTAAAAAATTTCATTAAACTGTATATATTTAATTTTTAAAATTTAATTTTACGTTCAAAAATTTTTAAAAGTTCAAATAAATTACTTAAAAGTGCTTGAAAAAATTATTTAAATGCTTTGAAATAATTTAAAAAAATTTTAACACAAGATTTGAATTATTTTTAATAATTATCAATTTACAAATATTTAAACGTCTTTAAAAAAAGTTTTAAGCATTTTTATTAATTTGTTAAGGTTTAATTTATAATTTTATTAAGTTTTAAAAGCTTTTCAAATTTTTTTTTAACATTTTTTAATAACTTTTAAAAAATTTCATTAAACTTTTTATATTTCATTTTTAAAATTCAATAATACGTTCAAAAAATTTTAAAAGTTTAGATAAATTACTTAAAAGTGCTTAAAAAAATTATTTAAATGCTTTGAAATGATTTAAAAATTTTTTAACAAAAGATTTGAATTGTTTTTAATAATTATCAATTTAAAAATATTGAAACGTCTTTAAAAATAATTTTAAGGATTTTTAATACGTTTTTAAGGTTTAAATTATATTTTTAATAAATTTTAAAAGCATTTTAAATTATTTCAAGAAATTTTCAATAACTTTTAAAAATTTTCATTAAAATTTTTTTATTTAATTTTTAAAATTCAATAATACGTTCAAAAAATTTTAAAAGTACAAATGAATTACTTAAAAGTGCTTGAAAAGATTATTTAAATGCTTTGGAATGATTTAAAAAATTTTTAACACAAGATTTGAATTATTTTTAATAATTATCAATTTAAAAATATTTAAACGTTTTTAAAAAAAGTTTTAAGCATTTTTATTAATTTGTTAAGGTTTAATTTATAATTTTATTAAGTTTTAAAAGCTTTTAAACTTTTTTTAAACATTTTTTAATAAGTTTTAAAAAATTTCATTAAACTTTTTATATTTAATTTTTAAAATTCAATTCTACGTTCAAAAAATTTTAAAAGTTCAAATAAATCACTTAAAAGTGCTTGAAAAGATTATTTAAATGCTTTGGAATGATTTAAAAAATTTTCAACACAAAATTTGAATTATTTTCAATAATTATCAGTTAAAAAATATTTAAACGTCTTTAAAAATAGTTTTAAGAATTTTTAATACTTTTTTAAGGTTTAATTTATATTTTTAATAAATTTTAAAAGCGTTTTAAATTTTTTTAAGAATTTTTCAATAACTTTTAAAAATTTTTATTAAACTTTTTTATTTAATTTTTAAAATTCAATAATACGTTCAAAAAATTTTAAAAGTTCAAATAAATTACTTAAAAGTGCTTGAAAAGATTATTTAAATGCTTTGGAATAATTTAAAAATTTTTTAACACAAGATTTGAATTATTTTTAATAATTATCAATTTAAAAATATTTAAACGTCTTTAAAAAAAGTTTCAAGCAATTTCAATATTTTTTAAATGTTTAATTTATAATTTTAATAAGTTTTAAAAGCTTTTTAGATTTTTTTAAGAAATTTTCAATAACTTCAAAAAAATTTTTATTAAACTATTTATATTTAATTTTTAAAATTTAATAATTCGTTTAAAAAATTTTAAAAGTACAAATGAATTACCTAAAAGTGCTTGAAAAAATTATTTAAATGCTTTGGAATGATTTAAAAAGTTATTAACACAAGATTAGAATTATTTTTAATAATTATCAATTTAAAAATATTTAAACGTCTTTAAAAAAAGTTTTAAGCATTTTTATTATTTTTTTAAGGTTTAATTTATACTTTTATTAAGTTTTAAATGCTTTTCAAATTTTTTTTAAACACTTTTTAAAAAGTTTTAAAAAATTTCATTAAACTTTTTATATTTAATTTTTAAAATTCAATTCTACGTTCAAAAAATTTTAAAAGTTTAAATAAATTACTTAAAAGTGCTTGAAAAGATTTTTTAAATGCTTTGGAAGGATTTAAAAAATTTTCAACACAAAATTTGAATTATTTTTAATAATTATCAATTTAAAAATATTTAAACGTTTTTAAAAATAGTTTTAAGCATTTTTAATAATTTTTTAAGGTTTAATTTATAATTTTAATAAGTTTTAAAAGTTTTTTAAATTTTTTTAAAAAATTTTTAATAACTTTAAAAAAATTTTATTAAACTATTGATATATAATTTTTAAAATTTAATAATTCGTTTAAAAAATTTTAAAAGTACAAATGAATTACTCAAAAGTGCTTGAAAAGATTATTTAAATGCTTTGGAATGATTTAAAAAATTTTTAACACAAGATTTGAATTATTTTTAATAATTATCAATTTAAAAATATTTAAACGTTTTTAAAAAAAGTTTTAAGCATTTTTATTAATTTGTTAAGGTTTAATTTATAATTTTATTAAGTTTTAAAAGCTTTTCAAATTTTTTTAAGCATTTTTTAATAAGTTTTAAAAAATTTCATTAAACTTTTTATATTTAATTTTTAAAATTCAATAATACGTTCAAAAAAGTTTAAAAGTTTGAATAAATTACTTAAAAGTGCTTGAAAAAATTATTTAAATGCCTTGGAATGATTTTAAAATTTTTTTATACAAGATTTAAATTATTTTTAATAATTATCAATTTAAAAATATTTAAACGTCTTTAAAAATAGTTTTAAGCATTTTTATTAATTTTTTAAGGTTTAATTTATAATTTTAATAAATTTTAAAAGTTTTTTAAATTTTTTTAAAAAATTTTAAATAACTTTAAAAAAATTTTATTAAACTTTTTATATTTAATTTTTAAAATTTAATAATTTGTTTAAAAAATTTTAAAAGTACAAATAAATTACTTAAAAGTTCTTGAAAAGATTATTTAAATGCTTTGGAATGATTTAAAAAATTTTTAACACAAGATTTGAATTATTTTTAATAATTATCAATTTAAAAATATTTAAACGTTTTTAAAAAAAGTTTTAAGCATTTTTATTAATTTTTTAAGGTTTAATTTATACTTTTATTAAGTTTTAAAAGCTTTTCAAATTTTTTTAAACATTTTTTAAGAAGTCTTAAAAAATTTTATTAAACTGTATATATTTAATTTTGAAAATTTAATTTTACGTTCAAAAAATTTTAAAAAGTTCAAATAAATTACTTAAAAGTGCTTGAAAAAATTATTTAAATGCTTTGAAATGATTTAAAAAAATTTTAACACAAGATTTGAATTATTTTTAATAATTATCAATTTACAAATATTTAAACGTCTTTAAAAAAAGTTTTAAGCATTTTTATTAATTTGTTAAGGTTTAATTTATAATTTTATTAAGTTTTAAAAGCTTTTCAAATTTTTTTAAACATTTTTTAATAACTTTTAAAAAATTTCATTAAACTTTTTATATTTCATTTTTAAAATTCAATAATACGTTCAAAAAATTTTAAAAGTTTAAATAAATTACTTAAAAGTGCTTAAAAAAATTATTTAAATGCTTTGAAATGATTCAAAAATTTTTTAACAAAAGATTTGAATTATTTTTAATAATTATCAATTTAAAAATATTGAAACGTCTTTAAAAATAATTTTAAGGATTTTTAATACTTTTTTAAGATTTAAATTATATTTTTAATAAATTTTAAAACCATTTTAAATTATTTCAAGAAATTTTCAATAACTTTTAAAAATTTTCATTAAACTTTTTTATTTAATATTTAAAATTCAATAATACGTTCAAAAAATTTTAAAAGTACAAATGAATTACTTAAAAGTGCTTGAAAAGATTATTTAAATGCTTTGGAATGATTTAAAAAATTTTTAACACAAGTTTTGAATTATTTTTAATAATTATCAATTTAAAAATATTTAAACGTCTTTAAAAAAAGTTTTAAGCATTTTTATTAATTTGTTAAGCTTCAATTTATAATTTTATTAAGTTTTAAAAACTTTTCAAATTTTTTTAAACATTTTTTAATAAGTTTTAAAAATTTCATTAAACTTTTTATATTTAATTTTTAAAATTCAATTCTACGTTCAAAAAATTTTAAAAGTTCAAATAAATCACTTAAAAGTGCTTGAAAAGATTATTTAAATGCTTTGGAATGATTTAAAAAATTTTCAACACAAAATTTGAATTATTTTCAATAATTATCAGTTTAAAAATATTTAAACGTCTTTAAAAATAATTTTTAGGATTTTTAATACTTTTTTAAGGTTTAATTTATATTTTTAATAAATTTTAAAAGCGTTTTAAATTTTTTTAAGAGTTTTTCAATAACTTTTAAAAATTTTTATTAAACTTTTTTATTTAATTTTTAAAATTCAATAATACGTTCAAAAAATTTTAAAAGTTCAAATAAATTACTTAAAAGTGCTTGAAAAGATAATTTAAATGCTTTGGGATAATTTAAAAAATTTTTAACACAAGATTTGAATTATTTTTAATAATTATCAATTTAAAAATATTTAAACGTCTTTAAAAAAAAGTTTTAAGCATTTTTATTAATTTGTTAAGGTTTAATTTATAATTTTATTAAGTTTTACAAGCTTTTCAAATTTTTTTAAACATTTTTTAATAAGTTTTAAAAAATTTCATTAAACTTTTTATATTTAATTTTTAAAATTCAATAATACGTTCAAAAAATTTTAAAAGATTAAATAAATTACTTAAAAGTGCTTGAAAAGATTATTTAAATGCTTCGGAATAATTTATAAATTTTTTAACACAAGATTTGAATTATTTTTAATAATTATCAATTTAAAAATATTTAAACGTCTTTTAAAAAAGTTTCAAGCAATTTTAATATTTTTTAAATGTTTAATTTATAATTTTAATAAGTTTTAAAAGCTTTTTAGATTTTTTTAAGAAATTTTCAATAACTTTAAAAATTTTTTATTAAACTATTTATATTTAATTTTAAAAAATTTAATAATTTGTTTAAAAAATTTTAAACGTACAAATGATTTACTTAAAAGTGCTTAAAAAAATTATTTAAATGCTTTGGAATGATTTAAAAAATTTTTAACACAAGATTTGAATTATTTTTAATTATTATCAATTAAAAAATATTTAAACGTCTTTAAAAAAAGTTTTAAGCATTTTTATTAATTTGTTAAGGTTTAATTTAAAATTTTATTAAGTTTTAAAAGCTTTTCAAATTTTTTTAAACATTTTTTAATAAGTTTTAAAAAATTTCAATAAACTTTTTATATTTAATTTTTAAAATTCAATAATACGTTCAAAAAATTTTAAAAGTTTAAATAAATTACTTAAAAGTGCTTGAAAAGATTATTTAAATGCTTTGAAATAATTTAAAAATTTTTTAACACAAGATTTGAATTATTTTTAATAATTATCAATTTAAAAATATTTAAACGTCTTTAAAAATAGTTTTAAGCATTTTTATTATATTTTTAAGGTTTAATTTATAATTTTAATAAATTTTAAAAGTTTTTTAAATTTTTTTAAAAAATTTTAAATTACTTTAAAAAAATTTTATTAAACTATTTATATTTAATTTTTAAAATTTAATAATTGGTTTAAAAAATTTCAAAAGTACAAATGAATTACTTAAAAGTGCTTGAAAAAATTATTTAAATGCTTTGGAATGATTTAAAAAATTTTTAACACAAGATTTGAATTATTTTTAATAATTATCAATTTAAAAATATTTAAACGTCTTTAAAAAAAGTTTTAAGCATTTTTATTAATTTTTTAAGGTTTAATTTATACTTTTATTAAGTTTTAAAAGCTTTTCAAATTTTTTTAAACATTTTTTAAGAAGTTTTAAAAAATTTCATTAAACTTTTTATATTTAATTTTTAAAATTCAATTTTACGTTCTAAAAATTATAAAAGTTCAAATAAATCACTTAAAAGTGCTTGAAAAGATTATTTAAATGCTTTGGAATAATTTAAAAACTTTTTAACACAAGATTTGAATTATTTTTAATAATTATCAATTTAAAAATATTTAAACGTCTTTAAAAAAAGTTTTAAAAACTTTTAATATTTTTTTAAGGTTTAATTTATACTTTTAATAAGTTTTAAAAGCTTTTCAAATTTTTTTAAACATTTTTTAATAAGTTTTAAAAAATTTCATTAAACTTTTTATATTTAATTTTTAAAATTCAATAATACCTTCAAAAAATTTTAAAAGTTTAAATAAATTACTTAAAAGTGCTTGAAAAGATTATTTAAATGCTTTGGAATGATTTAAAATTTTTTTAACACAAGATTTGAATTATTTTTAATAATTATCAATTTAAAAATATTTAAACGTCTTTGAAAATAGTTTTAAGCATTTTTAATAATTTTTTAAGGTTTAATTTATAAATTTAATAAGTTTTAAAAGTTTTTTAAATTTTTTAAAAATTTTTTTAATAACTTTAAATAAATTTTATTAAACTATTTATATTTAATTTTTAAAATTTAATAATTTGTTTAAAAAATTTTAAAAGTACAAATGAATTTAAAAGTTCTTGAAAAGAATATTTAAATGCTTTGGAATGATTTAAAAAAGTTTTAACACAAGATTTGAATTATTTTTAATAATTATCAATTTAAAAATATTTAAACGTCTTTAAAAATAGTTTAAAGATTTTTAATACTTTTTTAAGGTTTAATTTATACTTTTAATAAGTTTTAAAAGCTTTTCAAATTTTTTTAAACTTTTTTTAAGAAGTTTTAAAAAATTTCACTAAACTTTTTATATTTAATTTTTAAAATTCAATAATACCTTCAAAAATTTTTTAATAAGTTTTAAAAAATTTCATTAAACTTTTTATATTTAATTTTTAAAATTCAACAATACGATCAAAAAATTTTAAAAGTTTGAATAAATTACTTAAAAGTGCTTGAAAATTTATTTAAATGCTTTGGAATGATTTAAAAATTTTTTAACACAAGATTTGAATTATTTTTAATAATTATTAATTTAAAAATATTTAAAAGTACAAATGAATTACTTAACAGTGCTTGAAAATATTATTTAAATGCTTTGGAATGATTTAAAAAATTTTTAACACAAGATTTGAATTATTTTTAATAATTATTAATTTAAAAATATTTAAACGTTTTTAAAAAAAGTTTTAAGCATTTTCATTAATTTTTTAAGGTTTAATTTATACTTTTATTAAGTTTTAAAAGCTTTTCAAATTTTTTTAAACATTTTTTAAGAAGTTTTAAAAAATTTCATTAAACTTTTTGTATTTAATTTTTAAAATTCAATTTTACGTTCAAAAAATTATAAAAGTTCAAATAAATTACTTAAAAGTGCTTGAAAAGATTATTTAAATGCTTTAAAATGATTTAAAAAATTTTTAAAACAAGATTTGAATTATTTTTAATAATTATCAATTTAAAAATATTTAGACGTCTTTAAAACAAGTTTTAAGCATTTTTATCAATTTGTCAAGGTTTAATTTATAATTTTATTAAGTTTTAAAAGCTTTTCAAATTTTTTTGAACATTTTTTAATAAGTTTTAAAAAATTTCATTAAAATTTTTATATTTAATTTTCAAAATTCAATAATACTTTCAAAAAATTTTAAAAGTTTAAATAAATTACTTAAAAGTGCTTGAGAAGATTATTTAAATGCTTTGGAATGATTTAAAAATTTTTTAACACAAGATTTGAATTATTTTTAACAATTATCAATTTAAAAATTTTTAAACGTCTTTAAAAATAGTTTTAAGCATTTTTAATACTTTTTTAAGGTTTAATTTATATTTTTAATAAATTTTAGAAGCATTTTAAATTTTTTTAAAAAATTTTCAGTAACTTTTAAAAATTTTCATTAAACTTTTTATATTTAATTTTTAAAATTCAATTTTACGTTCAAAAAATTTTAAAAGTTCAAATAAATTACTTAAAAGTGCTTGAAAAGATTATTTAAATGCTTTGGAATGATTTAAAAAATTTTTAACACAAGATTTGAATTATTTTAAATAATTATCAATTTAAAAATATTTAAACGTCTTTAAAAAAAGTTTTAAGCATTTTTATTAATTTGTTAAGGTTTAATTTATAATTTTATTAAGTTTTAAAAGCTTTTCAAATTTTTTTAAACATTTTTTAATAACTTTTAAAAAATTTCATTAAACTTTTTATATTTCATTTTTAAAATTCAATAATACGTTCAAAAAATTTTAAAAGTTTAAATAAATTACTTAAAAGTGCTTAAAAAAATTATTTAAACGCTTTGGAATGATTTAAAAAATTTTTAACTCAAGATTTGAATTATTTTTAATAATCATCAATTTAAAAATATTTAAACGTCTTTAAAAAAAGTTTTAAGCATTTTTATTAATTTTTTAAGGTTTAATTTATACTTTTATTAAGTTTTAAAAGCTTTTCAAATTTTTTTAAACATTTTTTAAGAAGTTTTAAAAAATTTCATTAAACTTTTTTTATTTAATTTTTAAAATTCAATTCTGAGTTCAAAAAATTTTAAAAGTTCAAATAAATCACTTAAAAGTGCTCGAAAAAATTATTTAAACGCTTTGCAATGATTTAAAAAATTTTTAACTCAAGATTTGAATTATTTTTAATAATCATCAATTTAAAAATATTTAAACGTCTTTAAAAAAAGTTTTAAGCATTTTTATTAATTTTTTAAGGTTTAATTTATACTTTTATTAAGTTTTAAAAGCTTTTCAAATTTTTTTAAACATTTTTTAAGAAGTTTTAAAAAATTTTTTAAACTTTTTATATTTAATTTTTAAAATTCAATTTTACGTTCAAAAAATTATAAAAGTTCAAATAAATCACTTAAAAGTGCTTGAAAAGATTATTTAAATGCTTTGGAATGATTTAAAAAATTTTTAACACAAGATTTGAATTTATTTTTAATAATTATCAATTTAAAAATATTTAAACGTCTTTAAAAAAAGTTTTAAGCATTTTTATTAATTTGTTAAGGTTTAATTTATAATTTTATTAAGTTTTAAAAGCTTTTCAAATTTTTTTAAACATTTTTTAATAAGTTTTAAAAAATTTTATTAAACTTTTTATATTTAATTTTTAAAGTTTAATAAATTGTTTAAAAAATTTTAAAAGTACAAATGAATTACTTAAAAGTGCTTGAAAAAATTATTTAAACGCTTTGGAATGATTTAAAAAATTTTTAACTCAAGATTTGAATTATTTTTAATAATCATCAATTTAAAAATATTTAAACGTCTTTAAAAAAAGTTTTAAGCATTTTTATTAATTTTTTAAGGTTTAATTTATACTTTTATTAAGTTTTAAAAGCTTTTCAAATTTTTTTAAACATTTTTTAAGAAGTTTTAAAAAATTTCATTAAACTTTTTTTATTTAATTTTTAAAATTCAATTCTGAGTTCAAAAAATTTTAAAAGTTCAAATAAATCACTTAAAAGTGCTTGAAAAGATTACTTAAATGCTTTGAAATGATTTAAAAAATTTTTAACACAAGATTTGAATTATTTTAAATAATTATCAATTTAAAAATATTTAAACGTCTTTAAAAAAAGTTTTAAGCATTTTTATTAATTTTTTAAGGTTTAATTTATACTTTTATTAAGTTTTAAAAGCTTTTAAAATTTTTTTGAACATTTTTTAATAAGTTTTAAAAAATTTCATTAAAATTTTTATATTTAATTTTCAAAATTCAATAATAGTTTCAAAAAATTTTAAAAGTTTAAATAAATTACTTAAAAGTGCTTGAAAAGATTATTTAAATGCTTTGGAATGATTTAAAAATTTTTTAACACAAGATTTGAATTATTTTTAATAATTATTAAATTAAAAATATTTAAACGTCTTTAAAAATTGTTTTAAGGACTTTTAATATTTTTTTAAGGTTTAATTTATACTTTTAATAAGTTTTAAAAGCTTTTCAAATTTTTTTAAACATTTTTTAAGAAGTTTTAAAAAATTTCATTAAACTTTTTATATTTAATTTTTAAAATTCAATAATACCTTCAAAAATTTTTTAATAAGTTTTAAAAAATTTTATTAAACTTTTTATATTTAATTTTTAAAATTCAACAATACGTTCAAAAAATTTTAAAAGTTTGAATAAATTACTTAAAAGTGCTTGAAAATTTATTTAAATGCTTTGAAATGATTTAAAAATTTTTTAACACAAGATTTGAATTATTTTTAATAATTATCAATTTAAAAATATTTAAAAGTACAAATGAATTACTTAAAAGTGCTTGAAAATATTATTTAAATGCTTTGGATTGATTTAAAAAATTTTTAACACAAGATTTGAATTATTTTTAATAATTATTAATTTAAAAATATTTAAACGTTTTTAAAAAAAGTTTTAAGCATTTTCATTAATTTTTTAAGGTTTAATTTATACTTTTATTAAGTTTTAAAAGCTTTTCAAATTTTTTTAAACATTTTTTAAGAAGTTTTAAAAAATTTCATTAAACTTTTTGTATTTAATTTTTAAAATTCAATTTTACGTTCAAAAAATTATAAAAGTTCAAATAAATTACTTAAAAGTGCTTGAGAAGATTATTTAAATGCTTTAAAATGATTTAAAAAATTTTTAAAACAAGATTTGAATTATTTTTAATAATTATCAATTTAAAAATATTTAGACGTCTTTAAAACAAGTTTTAAGCATTTTTATTAATTTGTCAAGGTTTAATTTATAATTTTATTAAGTTTTAAAAGCTTTTCAAATTTTTTTGAACATTTTTTAATAAGTTTTAAAAAATTTCATTAAAATTTTTATATTTAATTTTCAAAATTCAATAATACTTTCAAAAAATTTTAAAAGTTTAAATAAATTACTTAAAAGTGCTTGAGAAGATTATTTAAATGCTTTGGAATGATTTAAAAATTTTTTAACACAAGATTTGAATTATTTTTAACAATTATCAATTTAAAAATTTTTAAACGTCATTAAAAATAGTTTTAAAGATTTTTAATACTTTTTTAAGGTTTAATTTATATTTTTAATAAATTTTAAAAGCATTTTAAATTTTTTTAAAAAATTTTCAGTAACTTTTAAAAATTTTCATTAAACTTTTTATATTTAATTTTTAAAATTCAATTTTACGTTCAAAAAATTTTAAAAGTTTAAATAAATTACTTAAAAGTGCTTGAAAAGATTATTTAAAAGCTTTGGAATGATTTAAAAAATTTTTAACACAAGATTTGAATTATTTTAAATAATTATCAATTTAAAAATATTTAAACGTCTTTAAAAAAAGTTTTAAGCATTTTTATTAATTTTTTAAGGTTTAATTTATACTTTTATTAAGTTTTAAAAGCTTTTCAAATTTTTTTAAACATTTTTTAAGAAGTTTTAAAAAATTACATTAAACTTTTTATATTTAATTTTTAAAATTCAATTTTACGTTCTAAAAATTATAAAAGTTCAAATAAATCACTTAAAAGTGCTTGAAAAGATTATTTAAATGCTTTGGAATAATTTAAAAACTTTTTAACACAAGATTTGAATTATTTTTAATAATTATCAATTTAAAAATATTTAAACGTCTTTAAAAAAAGTTTTAAAAACTTTTAATACTTTTTAAAGGTTTAATTTATACTTTTAATAAGTTTTAAAAGCTTTTCAAATTTTTTTAAACATTTTTTAATAAGTTTTAAAAAATTTCATTAAACTTTTTATATTTAATTTTTAAAATTCAATAATACCTTCAAAAAATTTTAAAAGTTTAAATAAATTACTTAAAAGTGCTTGAAAAGATTATTTAAATGCTTTGGAATGATTTAAAATTTTTTTAACACAAGATTTGAATTATTTTTAATAATTATCAATTTAAAAATATTTAAACGTCTTTGAAAATAGTTTTAAGCATTTTTAATAATTTTTTAAGGTTTAATTTATAAATTTAATAAGTTTTAAAAGTTTTTTAAATTTTTTAAAAAATTTTTTAATAACTTTAAATAAATTTTATTAAACTATTTATATTTAATTTTTAAAATTTAATAATATGTTTAAAAAATTTTAAAAGTACAAATGAATTTAAAAGGGCTTGAAAAGAATATTTAAATGCTTTGGAATGATTTAAAAAAGTTTTAACACAAGATTTGAATTATTTTTAATAATTATCAATTTAAAAATATTTAAACGTCTTTAAAAAAAGTTTTAAGCATTTTTATTAATTTTTTAATGTTTAATTTATATTTTTATTAAGTTTTAAAAGCTTTTCACATTTTTTTAAACATTTTTTAAGAAGTTTTAAAAAATTTCATTAAACTTTTTATATTTAATTTTTAAAATTCAATTCTACGTTCAAAAAATTTTAAAAGTTTAAATAAATCACTTAAAAGTGCTTGAAAAGATTATTTAAATGCTTTGGAATGATTTAAAAAATTTTCAACACAAAATTTGAATTATTTTTAATAATTATCAATTTAAAAATAGTTAAACGTTTTTAAAAATAGTTTTAAGCATTTTTAATAATTTTTTAAGGTTTAATTTATAATTTTAATAAATTTTAAAAATTTTTTAAATTTTTTTAAAAAATTTTTAATATCTTTAAAAAAATTTTATTAAACTATTTATATTTAATTTTTAAAATTTAATAATTTGTTTAAAAAATTTTAAAAGTACAAATGAATTACTTAAAAGTGCTTGAAAAGATTATTTAAACGCTTTGGAATGATTTAAAAAATTTTTAACTCAAGATTTGAATTATTTTTAATAATCATCAATTTAAAAATATTTAAACGTCTTTAAAAAAAGTTTTAAGCATTTTTATTAATTTTTTAAGGTTTAATTTATACTTTTATTAAGTTTTAAAAATTTTTTTAACACAAGATTTGAATTATTTTTAATAATTATCAATTTAAAAATATTTAAACGTCTTTGAAAATAGTTTTAAGCATTTTTAATAATTTTTTAAGGTTTAATTTATAAATTTAATAAGTTTTAAAAGTTTTTTAAATTTTTTAAAAATTTTTTTAATGACTTTAAATAAATTTTATTAAACTATTTATATTTAATTTTTAAAATTTAATAATTTGTTTAAAAAATTTTAAAAGTACAAATGAATTTAAAAGTGCTTGAAAAGAATATTTAAATGCTTTGGAATGATTTAAAAAAGTTTTAACACAAGATTTGAATTATTTTTAATAATTATCAATTTAAAAATATTTAAACGTCTTTAAAAATAGTTTAAAGATTTTTAATACTTTTTTAAGGTTTAATTTATACTTTTAATAAGTTTTAAAAGCTTTTCAAATTTTTTTAAACTTTTTTTAAGAAGTTTTAAAAAATTTCACTAAACTTTTTATATTTAATTTTTAAAATTCAATTCTACGTTCAAAAAATTTAAAAGTTCAAATAAATTACTTAAAAGTGCTTGAAAAAATTATTTAAATGCTTTGGAATGACTTAAAAAGTTTTCAACACAAAATTTGAATTATTTTCAATAATAATCAGTTTAAAAATATTTAAACGTCTTTAAAAATGGTTTTAAGGATTTTTAATACTTTTTTAATGTTTAATTCATATTTTTAATAAATTTTAAAAGCGTTTTAAACTTTTTTAAGAATTTTTCAATAACTTTTAAAAATTTTTATTAAACTTTTTTATTTAATTTTTAAAATTCAATAATACGTTCAAAAAATTTTAAAAGTTTAAATAAATTACTTAAAAAAGCTTGAAAAGATAATTTAAATGCTTTGGAATGATTTAAAAAATTTTTAACACAAGATTTGAATTGCTTTTATTAATTATCAATTTAAAAATATTTAAACGTCTTTAAAAATAGTTTTAAGCATTTTTATTAATTTTTTAAGGTTTAATTTATAATTTTAATAAATTTTAAAAGTTTTCTAAATTTTTTTAAAAAATTGTTAATAACTTTAAAAAAATTTTATTAAACTATTTATATTTAATTTTTAAAATTTAATAATTTGTTTAAAAAATTTTAAAAGTACAAATGAATTACTTAAAAGTGCTTGAAAAGATTATTTAAATGCTTTGGAAAGATTTAAAAAATTTTTAACACAAGATTTGAATTATTTTTAATAATCATCAATTTAAAAATATTTAAACGTCTTTAAAAAAAGTTTTAAGCATTTTTATTAATTTTTTAAGGTTTAATTTATACTTTTATTAAGTTTTAAAAGCTTTTCAAATTTTTTTAAACATTTTTTAAGAAGTTTTAAAAAATTTCATTAAACTTTTTTTATTTAATTTTTAAAATTCAATTCTACGTTCAAAAAATTTTAAAAGTTCAAATAAATCACTTAAATGTGCTCGAAAAAATTATTTAAATGCTTTGAAATGATTTAAAAAATTTTTAACACAAGATTTGAATTTATTTTTAATAATTATCAATTTAAAAATATTTAAACGTCTTTAAAAAAAGTTTTAAGCATTTTTATTAATTTGTTAAGGTTTAATTTATAATTTTATTAAGTTTTAAAAGCTTTTCAAATTTTTTTAAACATTTTTTAATAAGTTTTAAAAAATTTTATTAAACTTTTTATATTTAATTTTTAAAATTTAATTATTTGTTTAAAAAATTTTAAAAGTACAAATGAATTTTTTAAAAGTGCTTGAAACGATTATTTAAATGCTTTGGAATGATTTAAAAACTTTTTAACACAAGATTTAAATAATTTTTAATAATTATCAATTTAAAAATATTTAAACGTCTTTAAAAAAAGTTTTAAGCATTTTTATTAATTTTTTAAGGTTTAATTTATTCTTTTATTAAGTTTTAAAAGCTTTTCAAATTTTTTTAAACATTTTTTAAGAATTTTAAAAAAATTTCATTAAACTTCATATATTTAATTTTTAAAATTCAATTTTACGTTCAAAAAATTTTAAAAGTTCAAATAAATTACTTAAAAGTGCTTGAAAAGATTACTTAAATGCTTTGAAATGATTTAAAAAATTTTTAACACAAGATTTGAATTATTTTAAATAATTATCAATTTAAAAATATTTAAACGTCTTTAAAAAAAGTTTTAAGCATTTTAATTAATTTTTTAAGGTTTAATTTATACTTTTATTAAGTTTTAAAAACTTTTCAAATTTTTTTGAACAATTTTTAATAAGTTTTAAAAAATTTCATTAAAATTTTTATATTTAATTTTCAAAATTCAATAATACTTTCAAAAAATTTTAAAAGTTTAAATAAATTACTTAAAAGTGCTTGAAAAGATTATTTAAATGCTTTGGAATGATTTAAAAATTTTTTAACACAAGATTTGAATTATTTTTAATAATTATCAAATTAAAAATATTTAAACGTCTTTAAAAATTGTTTTAAGGACTTTTAATATTTTTTTAAGGTTTAATTTATACTTTTAATAAGTTTTAAAAGCTTTTCAAATTTTTTTAAACATTTTTTAAGAAGTTTTAAAAAATTTTATTAAACTTTTTATATTTAATTTTTAAAATTCAATAATACCTTCAAAAATTTTTTAATAAGTTTTAAAAAATTTCATTAAACTTTTTATATTTAATTTTTAAAATTCAACAATACGATCAAAAAATTTTAAAAGTTTGAATAAATTACTTAAAAGTGCTTGAAAATTTATTTAAATGCTTTGGAATGATTTAAAAATTTTTTAACACAAGATTTGAATTATTTTTAATAATTATTAATTTAAAAATATTTAAAAGTACAAATGAATTACTTAACAGTGCTTGAAAATATTATTTAAATGCTTTGGAATGATTTAAAAAATTTTTAACACAAGATTTGAATTATTTTTAATAATTATTAATTTAAAAATATTTAAACGTTTTTAAAAAAAGTTTTAAGCATTTTCATTAATTTTTTAAGGTTTAATTTATACTTTTATTAAGTTTTAAAAGCTTTTCAAATTTTTTTAAACATTTTTTAAGAAGTTTTAAAAAATTTCATTAAACTTTTTGTATTTAATTTTTAAAATTCAATTTTACGTTCAAAAAATTATAAAAGTTCAAATAAATTACTTAAAAGTGCTTGAAAAGATTATTTAAATGCTTTAAAATGATTTAAAAAATTTTTAAAACAAGATTTGAATTATTTTTAATAATTATCAATTTAAAAATATTTAGACGTCTTTAAAACAAGTTTTAAGCATTTTTGTTAATTTGTCAAGGTTTAATTTATAATTTTATTAAGTTTTAAAAGCTTTTCAAATTTTTTTGAACATTTTTTAATAAGTTTTAAAAAATTTCATTAAAATTTTTATATTTAATTTTCAAAATTCAATAATACTTTCAAAAAATTTTAAAAGTTTAAATAAATTACTTAAAAGTGCTTGAGAAGATTATTTAAATGCTTTGGAATGATTTAAAAACTTTTTAACACAAGATTTGAATTATTTTTAACAATTATCAATTGAAAAATTTTTAAACGTCTTTAAAAATAGTTTTAAGGATTTTTAATACTTTTTTAAGGTTTAATTTATATTTTTAATAAATTTTAGAAGCATTTTAAATTTTTTTAAAAAATTTTCAGTAACTTTTAAAAATTTTTATTAAACTTTTTATATTTAATTTTTAAAATTCAATTTTACGTTCAAAAAATTTTAAAAGTTCAAATAAATTACTTAAAAGTGCTTGAAAAGATTATTTAAATGCTTTGGAATGATTTAAAAAATTTTTAACACAAGATTTGAATTATTTTAAATAATTATCAATTTAAAAATATTTAAACGTCTTTAAAAAAAGTTTTAATCATTTTTATTAATTTTTTAAGGTTTAATTTATACTTTTATTAAGTTTTAAAAGCTTTTCAAATTTTTTTAAACATTTTTTAAGAAGTTTTAAAAAATTTTATTAAACTTTTTATATTTAATTTTTAAAATTCAATAATACCTTCAAAAAATTTTAAAAGTTTAAATAAATTACTTAAAAGTGCTTGAAAAGATTATTTAAATGCTTTGGAATGATTTAAAATTTTTTTAACACAAGATTTGAATTATTTTTAATAATTATCAATTTAAAAATATTTAAACGTCTTTGAAAATAGTTTTAAGCATTTTTAATAATTTTTTAAGGTTTAATTTATAAATTTAATAAGTTTTAAAAGTTTTTTAAATTTTTTAAAAAATTTTTTAATAACTTTAAATAAATTTTATTAAACTATTTATATTTAATTTTTAAAATTTAATAATTTGTTTAAAAAATTTTAAAAGTACAAATGAATTTAAAAGTGCTTGAAAAGAATATTTAAATGCTTTGGAATGATTTAAAAAAGTTTTAACACAAGATTTGAATTATTTTTAATAATTATCAATTTAAAAATATTTAAACGTCTTTAAAAAAAGTTTTAAGCATTTTTATTAATTTTTTAATGTTTAATTTTTATTTTTATTAAGTTTTAGAAGCTTTTCAAATTTTTTTAAACATTTTTTAAGAAGTTTTAAAAAATTTCATTAAACTTTTTATATTTAATTTTTAAAATTCAATTCTACGTTCAAAAAATTTTAAAAGTTTAAATAAATTACTTAAAAGTGCTTGAAAAGATTATTTAAATGCTTTGGAATGATTTAAAAAATTTTCAACACAAAATTTGAATTATTTTTAATAATTATCAATTTAAAAATAGTTAAACGTTTTTAAAAATAGTTTTAAGCATTTTTAATAATTTTTTAAGGTTTAATATATAATTTTAATAAATTTTAAAAATTTTTTAAATTTTTTTAAAAAATTTTTAATAACTTTAAAAAAATTTTATTAAACTATTTATATTTAATTTTTAAAATTTAATAATTTGTTTAAAAAATTTTAAAAGTACAAATGAATTACTTAAAAGTGCTTGAAAAGATTATTTAAACGCTTTGGAATGATTTAAAAAATTTTTAACTCAAGATTTGAATTATTTTTAATAATCATCAATTTAAAAATATTTAAACGTCTTTAAAAAAAGTTTTAAGCATTTTTATTAATTTTTTAAGGTTTAATTTATACTTTTATTAAGTTTTAAAAGCTTTTCAAATTTTTTTAAACATTTTTTAAGAAGTTTTAAAAAATTTCATTAAACTTTTTTTATTTAATTTTTAAAATTCAATTCTGAGTTCAAAAAATTTTAAAAGTTCAAATAAATCACTTAAAAGTGCTCGAAAAAATTATTTAAATGCTTTGGAATGATTTAAAAAATTTTTAACACAAGATTTGAATTTATTTTTAATAATTATCAATTTAAAAATATTTAAACGTCTTTAAAAAATGTTTTAAGCATTTTTATTAATTTGTTAAGGTTTAATTTATAATTTTATTAAGTTTTAAAAGCTTTTCAAATTTTTTTAAACATTTTTTAATAAGTTTTTAAAAATTTTATTAAGCTATTTATAATTAATTTTTAAAATTTAATAATTTGTTTAAAAAATTTTAAAAGTACAAATGAATTACTTAAAAGTGCTTGAAAAGATTATTTAAACGCTTTGCAATAATTAAAAAAATTTTTAACTCAAGATTTGAATTATTTTTAATAATCATCAATTTAAAAATATTTAAACGTCTTTAAAAAAAGTTTTAAGCATTTTTATTAATTTTTTAAGGTTTAATTTATACTTTTATTAAGTTTTAAAAGCTTTTCAAATTTTTTTAAACATTTTTTAAGAAGTTTTAAAAAATTTTTTAAACTTTTTATATTTAATTTTTAAAATTCAATTTTACGTTCAAAAAATTATAAAAGTTCAAATAAATCACTTAAAAGTGCTTGAAAAGATTATTTAAATGCTTTGGAATGATTTAAAAAATTTTTAACACAAGATTTGAATTTATTTTTAATAATTATCAATTTAAAAATATTTAAACGTCTTTAAAAAAAGTTTTAAGCATTTTTATTAATTTGTTAAGGTTTAATTTATAATTTTATTAAGTTTTAAAAGCTTTTCAAATTTTTTTAAACATTTTTTAATAAGTTTTAAAAAATTTTATTAAACTTTTTATATTTAATTTTTAAAATTTAATAATTTGTTTAAAAAATTTTAAAAGTACAAATGAATTACTTAAAAGTGCTTGAAAAAATTATTTAAACGCTTTGGAATGATTTAAAAAATTTTTAACTCAAGATTTGAATTATTTTTAATAATCATCAATTTAAAAATATTTAAACGTCTTTAAAAAAAGTTTTAAGCATTTTTATTAATTTTTTAAGGTTTAATTTATACTTTTATTAAGTTTTAAAAGCTTTTCAAATTTTTTTAAACATTTTTTAAGAAGTTTTAAAAAATTTCATTAAACTTTTTTTATTTAATTTTTAAAATTCAATTCTGAGTTCAAAAAATTTTAAAAGTTCAAATAAATCACTTAAAAGTGCTTGAAAAGATTACTTAAATGCTTTGAAATGATTTAAAAAATTTTTAACACAAGATTTGAATTATTTTAAATAATTATCAATTTAAAAATATTTAAACGTCTTTAAAAAAAGTTTTAAGCATTTTTATTAATTTTTTAAGGTTTAATTTATACTTTTATTAAGTTTTAAAAGCTTTTCAAATTTTTTTGAACATTTTTTAATAAGTTTTAAAAAATTTCATTAAAATTTTTATATTTAATTTTCAAAATTCAATAATAGTTTCAAAAAATTTTAAAAGTTTAAATAAATTACTTAAAAGTGCTTGAAAAGATTATTTAAATGCTTTGGAATGATTTAAAAATTTTTTAACACAAGATTTGAATTATTTTTAATAATTATCAAATTAAAAATATTTAAACGTCTTTAAAAATTGTTTTAAGGACTTTTAATATTTTTTTAAGGTTTAATTTATACTTTTAATAAGTTTTAAAAGCTTTTCAAATTTTTTTAAACATTTTTTAAGAAGTTTTAAAAAATTTCATTAAACTTTTTATATTTAATTTTTAAAATTCAATAATACCTTCAAAAATTTTTTAATAAGTTTTAAAAAATTTCATTAAACTTTTTATATTTAATTTTTAAAATTCAACAATACGTTCAAAAAATTTTAAAAGTTTGAATAAATTACTTAAAAGTGCTTGAAAATTTATTTAAATGCTTTGGAATGATTTAAAAATTTTTTAACACAAGATTTGAATTATTTTTAATAATTATCAATTTAAAAATATTTAAAAGTACAAATGAATTACTTAAAAGTGCTTGAAAATATTATTTAAATGCTTTGGATTGATTTAAAAAATTTTTAACACAAGATTTGAATTATTTTTAATAATTATTAATTTAAAAATATTTAAACGTTTTTAAAAAAAGTTTTAAGCATTTTCATTAATTTTTTAAGGTTTAATTTATACTTTTATTAAGTTTTAAAAGCTTTTCAAATTTTTTTAAACATTTTTTAAGAAGTTTTAAAAAATTTCATTAAACTTTTTGTATTTAATTTTTAAAATTCAATTTTACGTTCAAAAAATTATAAAAGTTTAAATAAATTACTTAAAAGTGCTTGAGAAGATTATTTAAATGCTTTAAAATGATTTAAAAAATTTTTAAAACAAGATTTGAATTATTTTTAATAATTATCAATTTAAAAATATTTAGACGTCTTTAAAACAAGTTTTAAGCATTTTTATTAATTTGTCAAGGTTTAATTTATAATTTTATTAAGTTTTAAAAGCTTTTCAAATTTTTTTGAACATTTTTTAATAAGTTTTAAAAAATTTCATTAAAATTTTTATATTTAATTTTCAAAATTCAATAATACTTTCAAAAAATTTTAAAAGTTTAAATAAATTACTTAAAAGTGCTTGAGAAGATTATTTAAATGCTTTGGAATGATTTAAAAATTTTTTAACACAAGATTTGAATTATTTTTAACAATTATCAATTTAAAAATTTTTAAACGTCTTTAAAAATAGTTTTAAAGATTTTTAATACTTTTTTAAGGTTTAATTTATATTTTTAATAAGTTTTAAAAGCTTTTCAAATTTTTTTAAACATTTTTTAAGAAGTTTTAAAAAATTTCATTAAACTTTTTATATTTAATTTTTAAAATTCAATAATACCTTCAAAAATTTTTTAATAAGTTTTAAAAAATTTCATTAAACTTTTTATATTTAATTTTTAAAATTCAACAATACGTTCAAAAAATTTTAAAAGTTTGAATAAATTACTTAAAAGTGCTTGAAAATTTATTTAAATGCTTTGGAATGATTTAAAAATTTTTTAACACAAGATTTGAATTATTTTTAATAATTATCAATTTAAAAATATTTAAAAGTACAAATGAATTACTTAAAAGTTCTTGAAAATATTATTTAAATGCTTTGGATTGATTTAAAAAATTTTTAACACAAGATTTGAATTATTTTTAATAATTATTAATTTAAAAATATTTAAACGTTTTTAAAAAAAGTTTTAAGCATTTTCATTAATTTTTTAAGGTTTAATTTATACTTTTATTAAGTTTTAAAAGCTTTTCAAATTTTTTTAAACATTTTTTAAGAAGTTTTAAAAAATTTCATTAAACTTTTTGTATTTAATTTTTAAAATTCAATTTTACGTTCAAAAAATTATAAAAGTTTAAATAAATTACTTAAAAGTGCTTGAGAAGATTATTTAAATGCTTTAAAATGATTTAAAAAATTTTTAAAACAAGATTTGAATTATTTTTAATAATTATCAATTTAAAAATATTTAGACGTCTTTAAAACAAGTTTTAAGCATTTTTATTAATTTGTCAAGGTTTAATTTATAATTTTATTAAGTTTTAAAAGCTTTTCAAATTTTTTTGAACATTTTTTAATAAGTTTTAAAAAATTTCATTAAAATTTTTATATTTAATTTTCAAAATTCAATAATACTTTCAAAAAATTTTAAAAGTTTAAATAAATTACTTAAAAGTGCTTGAGAAGATTATTTAAATGCTTTGGAATGATTTAAAAATTTTTTAACACAAGATTTGAATTATTTTTAACAATTATCAATTTAAAAATTTTTAAACGTCTTTAAAAATAGTTTTAAAGATTTTTAATACTTTTTTAAGGTTTAATTTATATTTTTAATAAATTTTAGAAGCATTTTAAATTTTTTTAAAAAATTTTCAGTAACTTTTAAAAATATTCATTAAACTTTTTATATTTAATTTTTAAAATTCAATTTTACGTTCAAAAAATTTTAAAAGTTCAAATAAATTACTTAAAAGTGCTTGAAAAGATTATTTAAATACTTTGGAATGATTTAAAAAATTTTTAACACAAGATTTGAATTATTTTAAATAATTATCAATTTAAAAATATTTAAACGTCTTTAAAAAAAGTTTTAAGCATTTTTATTAATTTTTTAAGGTTTAATTTATACTTTTATTAAGTTTTAAAAGCTTTTCAAATTTTTTTAAACATTTTTTAAGAAGTTTTAAAAAATTTTATTAAACTTTTTATATTTAATTTTTAAAATTCAATTTTACGTTCAAAAAATTATAAAAGTTCAAATAAATCACTTAAAAAAGCTTGAAACGATTATTTAAATGCTTTGGAATGATTTAAAAACTTTTTAACACAAGATTTAAATTATTTTTAATAATTATCAATTTAAAAATATTTAAACGTCTTTAAAAAAAGTTTTAAGCATTTTTATTAATTTTTTAAGGTTTAATTTATACTTTTATTAAGTTTTAAAAGCTTTTCAAATTTTTTTAAACATTTTTTAAGAATTTTAAAAAAATTTCATTAAACTTCATATATTTAATTTTTAAAATTCAATTTTACGTTCAAAAAATTTTAAAAGTTCAAATAAATCACTTAAAAGTGCTTGAAAAGATTACTTAAATGCTTTGAAATGATTTAAAAAATTTTTAACACAAGATTTGAATTATTTTAAATAATTATCAATTTAAAAATATTTAAACGTCTTTAAAAAAAGTTTTAAGCATTTTTATTAATTTTTTAAGGTTTAATTTATACTTTTATTAAGTTTTAAAAGCTTTTCAAATTTTTTTGAACATTTTTTAATAAGTTTTAAAAAATTTCATTAAAATTTTTATATTTAATTTTCAAAATTCAATAATACTTTCAAAAAATTTTAAAAGTTTAAATAAATTACTTAAAAGTGCTTGAAAAGATTATTTAAATGCTTTGGAATGATTTAAAAATTTTTTAACACAAGATTTGAATTATTTTTAATAATTATCAAATTAAAAATATTTAAACGTCTTTAAAAATTGTTTTAAGGACTTTTAATATTTTTTTAAGGTTTAATTTATACTTTTAATAAGTTTTAAAAACTTTTCAAATTTTTTTAAACATTTTTTAAGAAGTTTTAAAAAATTTCATTAAACTTTTTATATTTAATTTTTAAAATTCAATAATACCTTCAAAAAATTTTAAAAGTTTAAATAAATTACTTAAATGTGCTTGAAAAGATTATTTAAATGCTTATAAATGATTTAAAAATTTTTTAAAACAAGATTTGAATTATTTTTAATAATTATCAATTTAAAAATATTTAAACGTCTTTAAAAATAGTTTTAAGGATTTTTAATACTTTTTTAAGGTTTAATTTATATTTTTAATAAATTTTAGAAGCATTTTAAATTTTTTTAAAAAATTTTCAGTAACTTTTAAAAATTTTCATTAAACTTTTTATATTTAATTTTTAAAATTCAATTTTACGTTCAAAAAATTTTAAAAGTTTAAATAAATTACTTAAAAGTGCTTGAAAAGATTATTTAAATGCTTTGGAATAATTTAAAAAATTTTTAACACAAGATTTGAATTATTTTAAATAATTATCAATTTAAAAATATTTAAACGTCTTTAAAATAAGTTTTAAGCATTTTTATTAATTTTTTAAGGTTTAATTTATACTTTTATTAAGTTTTAAAAGCTTTTCAAATTTTTTTAAACATTTTTTAAGAAGTTTTAAAAAATTTTATTAAACTTTTTATATTTAATTTTTAAAATTCAATTTTAGGTTCAAAAAATTATAAAAGTTCAAATAAATCACTTAAAAGTGCTTGAAAAGATTATTTAAATGCTTTGGAATGATTTAAAATTTTTTTAACACAAGATTTGAATTATTTTTAATAATTATCAATTTAAAAATATTTAAACGTCTTTGAAAATAGTTTTAAGCATTTTTAATAATTTTTTAAAGTTTAATTTATAAATTTAATAAGTTTTAAAAGTTTTTTAAATTTTTTAAAAAATTTTTTAATAACTTTAAATAAATTTTATTAAACTATTTATATTTAATTTTTAAAATTTAATAATTTGTTTAAAAAATTTTAAAAGTACAAATGAATTACTTAAAAGTGCTTGAAAAGATTTTTAAATGCTTTGGAATGATTTAAAAAAGTTTTAACACAAGATTTGAATTATTTTTAATAATTATCAATTTAAAAATATTTAAACGTCTTTAAAAATAGTTTAAAGATTTTTAATACTTTTTTAAAGTTTAATTTATACTTTTAATAAGTTTTAAAAGCTTTTCAAATTTTTATAAACATTTTTTAAGAAGTTTTAAAAAATTTCATTAAACTTTTTATATTTAATTTTTAAAATTCAATTCTACGTTCAAAAAATTTTAAAAGTTCAAATAAATCACTTAAAAATGCTTGAAAAAATTATTTAAATGCTTTGGAATGATTTAAAAAGTTTTCAACACAAAATTTGAATTATTTTCAATAATTATCAGTTTAAAAATATTTAAACGTCTTTAAAAATAGTTTTAAGAATTTTTAATACTTTTTTAATGTTTAATTCATATTTTTAATAAATTTTAAAAGCGTTTAAAACTTTTTTAAGAATTTTTCAATAACTTTTAAAAAATTTTATTAAACTTTTTATATTTAATTTTTAAAATTTAATTATTTGTTTAAAAAATTTTAAAAGTACAAATGAATTACTTAAAAGTGCTTGAAAAGATTATTTAAATGCTTTGGAATGATTTAAAAAATTTTTAACACAAGATTTGAATTGTTTTTAATAATTATCAATTTAAAAATATTTAAACGTCTTTAAAAAAAGTTTTAAGCATTTTTATTAATTTTTTAAGGTTTAATTTAGACTTTTATTAGGTTTTAAAAGCTTTTCAAATTCTTTTAAACATTTTTTAAGAAGTTTTAAAAAATTTCATTAAACTTTTTATACTTAATTTTTAAAATTCAATTTTACGTTCAAAAAATTATAAAAGTTTAAACAAATCACTTAAAAGTGCTTGAAAAGATTATTTAAATGCTTTGGAATGATTTAAAAAATTTTTAACACAAGATTTGAATTATTTTTAATAATTATCAATTTAAAAATATTTAAACGTTTTTAAAAAAAGTTTTAAGCATTTTTATTAATTTTTTAAAGTTTAATTTATACTTTTATTAAGTTTTAAAAGCTTTTCAAATTTTTTTAAACATTTTTGAAGAAGTTTTAAAAAATTTTATTAAACTTTTTATATTTAATTTTTAAAATTCAATTTTACGTTCAAAAAATTATAAAAGTTTAAATAAATCACTTAAAAGTGCTTGAAAAGATTATTTAAATGCTTTGGTATGATTTAAAAAATTTTTAACACAAGATTTGAATTATTTTTAATAATTATCAATTTAAAAATATTTAAACGTCTTTAAAAAAAGTTTTAAGCATTTTTATTAATTTTTTAAGGTTTAATTTATACTTTTCATAAGTTTTAAAAACTTTTCAAATTTTTTTAAACATTTTTTAAGAAGTTTTAAAAAATTTCATTAAACTTTTTATATTTAATTTTTAAAATTCAATTTTACGTTTAAAAAATCATAAAAGTTCAAATAAATCACTTAAAAGTGCTTGAAAAGATTATTTAAATGCTTTGGTATGATTTAAAAAAATTTTAACACAAGATTTGAATTATTTTTAATAATTATCAATTTAAAAATATTTAAACGTCTTTAAAAATAGTTTTAAGGATTTTTAATACTTTTTTAAGGTTTAGTTTATACTTTTATTAAGTTTTAAAAGCTTTTCAAATTTTTTTAAACATTTTTGAAGAAGTTTTAAAAAATTTCATTAAACTTTTTATATTTAATTTTTAAAATTCAATTTTACGTTCAAAAAATTATAAAAGTTCAAATAAATCACTTAAAAGTGCTTGAAAAGATTATTTAAATGCTTTGGAATGATTTAAAAAATTTTTAACACAAGATTTGAATTATTTTTAATAATTATCAATTTAAAAATATTTAAACGTCTTTAAAAATAGTTTTAAGGATTTTTAATACTTTTTTAAGGTTTAGTTTATACTTTTATTAAGTTTTAAAAGCTTTTCAAATTTTTTTAAACCTTTTTTAAGAAGTTTTAAAAAATTTCATTAAACTTTTTATACTTAATTTTTAAAATTCAATTTTACGTTCAAAAAATTATAAAAGTTTAAATAAATCACTTAAAAGTGCTTGAAAAGATTATTTAAATGCTTTGGAATGATTTAAAAAATTTTTAACACAAGATTTGAATTATTTTTAATAATTATCAATTTAAAAATATTTAAACGATTTTAAAAAAAGTTTTAAGCATTTTTATTAATTTTTTAAAGTTTAATTTATACTTTTATTAAGTTTTAAAAGCTTTTCAAATTTTTGAAGAAGTTTTAAAAAATTTCATTAAACTTTTTATATTTAATTTTTAAAATTTAATAATAAGTTCAAAAAATTTTAAAAGTATAAATAAATTACTTAAAAGTGCTTGAAAAGATTATTTAAATGCTTTGGAATGATTTAAAAATTTTTTAACACAAGATTTGAATTATTTTTAATAATTATCAATTTAAAAATAGTTTTAAGAATTTCTAATACTTTTTTAAGGTTTAATTTATATTTTTAATAAATTTTAAAAGCATTTTAAATTTATTTAAGAAAATTTCAATAATTTTAAAAAATTTTTAATTAACTTTTTTATTTAACTTTTAAAATTCAATAATACGTTCAAAAAATTTCAAAAGTACAAATAAATTACTTAAAAGTGCTTAAAAAGATTATTTAAAAGCTTTGGAATAATTTAAAAAATTTTTAACACAAGATTTGACATATTTTTAATAATTATCAATTTAAAAATATTTAAACGTCTTTAAAAAAAGTTTTAAGCATTTTTAATACTTTTTTAAGGTTTAATTTATAATTTTATTTAGTTTTAAAAGCTTTTAAATTTTTTTAAACATTTTTTAATAAGTTTTAAAAAATTTCATTAAACTTTTTATATTTAATTTTTAAAATTCAACAATACGTTCAAAAAATTTTAAAAGTTTGAATAAATTACTTAAAAGTGCTTGAAAAGATTATTTAAATGCTTTGGAATGATTTAAAAATTTTTTAACACAAGATTTGAATTATTTTTAATAATTATCAATTTAAAAATATTTAAACGTCTTTAAAAATAGTTTTAAGCATTTTTATTAATTTTTTAAGGTTTAATTTATAATTTTAATAAATTTTAAAAGTTTTTTAAATTTTTTTAAAAAATTTTAAATAACTTTAAAAAAATTTTATTAAACTATTTATATTTAATTTTTAAAATTTAATAATTTGTTTAAAAAATTTTAAAAGTACAAATGAATTACTTAAAAGTGCTTGAAAATATTATTTAAATGCTTTGGAATGATTTAAAAAATTTTTAACACAAGATTTGAATTATTTTTAATAATTATCAATTTAAAAATATTTAAACGTTTTTAAAAAAAGTTTTAAGCATTTTTATTAATTTTTTAAGGTTTAATTTATACTTTTATTAAGTTTTAAAAGCTTTTCAAATTTTTTTAAACATTTTTTAAGAAGTTTTAAAAAATTTCATTAAACTTTTTGTATTTAATTTTTAAAATTCAATTTTACGTTCAAAAAATTATAAAAGTTCAAATAAATTACTTAAAAGTGCTTGAAAAGATTATTTAAATGCTTTAAAATGATTTAAAAAATTTTTAACACAAGATTTGAATTATTTTTAATAATTATCAATTTAAAAATATTTAAACGTCTTTAAAAAAAGTTTTAAGCATTTTTATTAATTTTTTAAGGTTTAATTTATACTTTTATTAAGTTTTAAAAACTTTCAAATTTTTTTAAACATTTTTTAAGAAGTTTTAAAAAATTTCATTAAACTTTATATATTTAATTTTTAAAATTTAATTTTACGTTCAAAAAATTTAAAAGTTCAAATAAATCACTTAAAAGTGCTTGAAAACATTATTTAAATGCTTTGGAATGATTTAAAAAATTTTTAACACAAGATTTGAATTATTTTTAATAATTATCAATTTAAAAATATTTAAACGTCTTTAAAAAAAGTTTTAAGCATTTTTATTAATTTTTTAAGGTTTAATTTATACTTTTATTAAGTTTTAAAAACTTTTCAAATTTTTTTAAACATTTTTTAAGAAGTTTTAAAAAATTTCATTAAACTTTATATTTAATTTTTAAAATTCAATTTTACGTTCAAAAAATTTTAAAAGTTTAAATAAATCACTTAAAAGAGCTTGAAAAGATTATTTAAATGCTTTGGAATGATTTAAAAAATTTTTAACACAAGATTTGACATATTTTTAATAATTATCAATTTAAAAATATTTAAACGTCTTTAAAAAAAGTTTTAAGGATTTTTAATACTATTTTAAGGTTTTATTTATACTTTTAATAAGTTTTAAAAGCTTTTCAAATTTTTTTAAACATTGTTTAAAAAGTTTTAAAAAATTTTATTAAACTTTTTATATTTAATTTTTAAAATTCAATTCTACGTTCAAAAAATTTTAAAAGTTTAAATAAATCACTTAAAAATGTTTGAAAAGATTATTTAAATGCTTTGGAATGATTTAAAAAATTTTCAACACAAAATTTGAATTATTTTCAATAATTATCAGTTTTAAAATATTTAAACGTCTTTAAAAATAGTTTGAAGGATTTTTAATACTTTTTTAAGGTTTAATTTATAATTTTGATAAATTTTAACAGCGTTTTAAATTTTTTTAAAAATTTTTCAAAAACTTTTAAAAATTTTTATTAAACTTTTGTATTTAATTTTTAAAACTCAATAATACGTTCAAAAAATTTTAAAAGTTTAAATAAATTACTTAAAAATGCTTGAAAAGATAATTTAAATGCTTTGGAATGATTTAAAAAGTTTTTAACACAAGATTTGAATTATTTTTAATAATTATCAATTTAAAAATATTTAAACGTTTTTAAAAAAAGTTTTTTTTAAGCATTTTTATTAATTTTTTAAGGTTTAATTTATACTTTTATTAAGTTTTAAAAGCTTTTCAAACATTTTTTAAGAAGTTTTAAAAAATTTCATTAAACTGTATATATTTAATTTTTAAAATTTAATTTTACGTTCAAAAAATTTTAAAAGTTCAAATAAATTACTTAAAAGTGCTTGAAAAAATTATTTAAATGCTTTGAAATAATTTAAAAAAATTTTAACACAAGATTTGAATTATTTTTAATAATTATCAATTTACAAATATTTAAACGTCTTTAAAAAAAGTTTTAAGCATTTTTATTAATTTGTTAAGGTTTAATTTATAAATTTATTAAGTTTTAAAAGCTTTTCCAATTTTTTTAAACATTTTTTAATAACTTTTAAAAAATTTTATTAAACTTTTTATATTTCATTTTTAAAATTCAATAATACGTTCAAAAAATTTTAAAAGTACAAATGAATTACTTAAAAGTGCTTGAAAAGATTATTTAAATGCTTTGGAATGATTTAAAAAATTTTTAACACAAGATTTGAATTATTTTTAATAATTATCAATTTAAAAATATTTAAACGTTTTTAAAAAAAGTTTTAAGCATTTTTATTAATTTGTTAAGGTTTAATTTATAATTTTATTAAGTTTTAAAAGCTTTTAAAATTTTTTTAAACATTTTTTAATAAGTTTTAAAAAATTTCATCAAACTTTTTATATTTAAGTTTTAAAATTCAATTCTACGTTCAAAAAATTTTAAAAGTTTAAATAAATCACTTAAAAGTGCTTGAAAAGATTATTTAAATGCTTTGGAATGATTTAAAAAATTTTCAACACAAAATTTGAATTATTTTCAATAATTATCAGTTTAAAAATATTTAAACGTCTTTAAAAATAGTTTTAAGAATTTTTAATACTTTTTTAAGGTTTAATTTATATTTTTAATAAATTTTAAAAGCGTTTTAAATTTTTTTAAGAATTTTTCAATAACTTTTAAAAATTTTTATTAAACTTTTTTATTTAATTTTTAAAATTCAATAATACGTTCAAAAAATTTTAAAAGTTCAAATAAATTACTTAAAAGTGCTTGAAAAAATTATTTAAATGCTTTGAAATGATTTAAAAAAATTTTAACACAAGATTTGAATTATTTTTAATAATTATCAATTTACAAATATTTAAACGCCTTTAAAAAAAGTTTTAAGCATTTTTATTAATTTGTTAAGGTTTAATTTATAATTTTATTAAGTTTTAAAAGCTTTTCAAATTTTTTTAAACATTTTTTAATAACTTTTAAAAAATTTCATTAAACTTTTTTATTTAATTTTTAAAATTCAATAATACGTTCAAAAAATTTTAAAAGTTCAAATAAATTACTTAAAAGTGCTTGAAAAGATTATTTAAATGCTTTAAAATGATTTAAAAAATTTTTAACACAAGATTTGAATTATTTTTAATAATTATCAATTTAAAAATATTTAAACGTCTTTAAAAAAAGTTTTAAGCATTTTTATTAATTTTTTAAGGTTTAATTTATACTTTTATTAAGTTTTAAAAACTTTCAAATTTTTTTAAACATTTTTTAAGAAGTTTTAAAAAATTTCATTAAACTTTATATATTTAATTTTTAAAATTTAATTTTACGTTCAAAAAATTTAAAAGTTCAAATAAATCACTTAAAAGTGCTTGAAAACATTATTTAAATGCTTTGGAATGATTTAAAAAATTTTTAACACAAGATTTGAATTATTTTTAATAATTATCAATTTAAAAATATTTAAACGTCTTTAAAAAAAGTTTTAAGCATTTTTATTAATTTTTTAAGGTTTAATTTATACTTTTATTAAGTTTTAAAAACTTTTCAAATTTTTTTAAACATTTTTTAAGAAGTTTTAAAAAATTTCATTAAACTTTATATTTAATTTTTAAAATTCAATTTTACGTTCAAAAAATTTTAAAAGTTTAAATAAATCACTTAAAAGAGCTTGAAAAGATTATTTAAATGCTTTGGAATGATTTAAAAAATTTTTAACACAAGATTTGACATATTTTTAATAATTATCAATTTAAAAATATTTAAACGTCTTTAAAAAAAGTTTTAAGGATTTTTAATACTATTTTAAGGTTTTATTTATACTTTTAATAAGTTTTAAAAGCTTTTCAAATTTTTTTAAACATTGTTTAAAAAGTTTCAAAAAATTTTATTAAACTTTTTATATTTAATTTTTAAAATTCAATTCTACGTTCAAAAAATTTTAAAAGTTTAAATAAATCACTTAAAAATGTTTGAAAAGATTATTTAAATGCTTTGGAATGATTTAAAAAATTTTCAACACAAAATTTGAATTATTTTCAATAATTATCAGTTTTAAAATATTTAAACGTCTTTAAAAATAGTTTGAAGGATTTTTAATACTTTTTTAAGGTTTAATTTATAATTTTGATAAATTTTAAAAGCGTTTTAAATTTTTTTAAAAATTTTTCAAAAACTTTTAAAAATTTTTATTAAACTTTTGTATTTAATTTTTAAAACTCAATAATACGTTCAAAAAATTTTAAAAGTTTAAATAAATTACTTAAAAATGCTTGAAAAGATTATTTAAATGCTTTGGAATAATTTAAAAATTTTTTAACACAAGATTTGAATTATTTTTAATAATTATCAATTTAAAAATATTTAAACGTCTTTAAAAAAAGTTTCAAGCAATTTCAATATTTTTTAAATGTTTAATTTATAATTTTAATAAGTTTTAAAAGCTTTTTAGATTTTTTTAAGAAATTTTCAATAACTTCAAAAAAATTTTTATTAAACTATTTATATTTAATTTTTAAAATTTAATAATTCGTTTAAAAAATTTTAAAAGTACAAATGAATTACTTAAAAGTGCTTGAAAAAATTATTTAAATGCCTTGGAATGATTTAAAAATTTTTTTATACAAGATTTAAATTATTTTTAATAATTATCAATTTAAAAATATTTAAACGTCTTTAAAAATAGTTTTAAGCATTTTTATTAATTTTTTAAGGTTTAATTTATAATTTTAATAAATTTTAAAAGTTTTTTAAATTTTTTTAAAAAATTTTAAATAACTTTAAAAAAATTTTATTAAACTTTTTATATTTAATTTTTAAAATTTAATAATTTGTTTAAAAAATTTTAAAAGTACAAATAAATTACTTAAAAGTTCTTGAAAAGATTATTTAAATGCTTTGGAATGATTTAAAAAATTTTTAACACAAGATTTGAATTATTTTTAATAATTATCAATTTAAAAATATTTAAACGTTTTTAAAAAAAGTTTTAAGCATTTTTATTAATTTTTTAAGGTTTAATTTATACTTTTATTAAGTTTTAAAAGCTTTTCAAATTTTTTTTAAACATTTTTTAAGAAGTCTTAAAAAATTTTATTAAACTTTTTATATTTAATTTTTAAAATTCAATTTTACGTTCAAAAAATTATAAAAGTTCAAATAAATTACTTAAAAGTGCTTGAAAAGATTATTTAAATGCTTTGAAATGATTTAAAAAATTTTTAACACAAGATTTGAGTTATTTTTAATAATTATCAATTTAAAAATATTTAAACTTCTTTAAAAAAAGTTTTAAGCATTTTTATAAATTTTTTAAGGTTTAATTTATACTTTTATTAAGTTTTAAAAGCTTTTCAAATTTTTTTAAACATTTTTTAAGAAGTTTTAAAAAATTTCATTAAACTGTATATATTTAATTTTTAAAATTTAATTTTACGTTCAAAAAATTTTAAAAAGTTCAAATAAATTACTTAAAAGTGCTTGAAAAAATTATTTAAATGCTTTGAAATGATTTAAAAAAATTTTAACACAAGATTTGAATTATTTTTAATAATTATCAATTTACAAATATTTAAACGCCTTTAAAAAAAGTTTTAAGCATTTTTATTAATTTGTTAAGGTTTAATTTATAATTTTATTAAGTTTTAAAAGCTTTTCAAATTTTTTTAAACATTTTTTAATAACTTTTAAAAAATTTCATTAAACTTTTTATATTTCATTTTTAAAATTCAATAATACGTTCAAAAAATTTTAAAAATTTAAATAAATTACTTAAAAGTGCTTAAAAAAATTATTTAAATGCTTTGAAATGATTTAAAAATTTTTTAACAAAAGATTTGAATTATTTTTAATAATTATCAATTTAAAAATATTGAAACGTCTTTAAAAATAATTTTAAGAATTTTTAATACTTTTTTAAGATTTAAATTATATTTTTAATAAATTTTAAAACCATTTTAAATTATTTCAAGAAATTTTCAATAACTTTTAAAAATTTTCATTAAACTTTTTTATTTAATATTTAAAATTCAATAATACGTTCAAAAAATTTTAAAAGTACAAATGAATTACTTAAAAGTGCTTGAAAAGATTATTTAAATGCTTTGGAATGATTTAAAAAATTTTTAACACAAGATTTGAATTATTTTTAATAATTATCAATTTAAAAATATTTAAACGTCTTTAAAAAAAGTTTTAAGCATTTTTATTAATTTGTTAAGCTTTAATTTATAATTTTATTAAGTTTTAAAAACTTTTCAAATTTTTTTAAACATTTTTTAATAAGTTTTAAAAATTTCATTAAACTTTTTATATTTAATTTTTAAAATTCAATTCTACGTTCAAAAAATTTTAAAAGTTTAAATAAATCACTTAAAAGTGCTTGAAAAGATTATTTAAATGCTTTGGAATGATTTAAAAAATTTTCAACACAAAATTTGAATTATTTTCAATAATTATCAGTTTAAAAATATTTAAACGTCTTTAAAAATAGTTTTAAGGATTTTTAATACTTTTTTAAGGTTTAATTTATATTTTTAATAAATTTTAAAAGCGTTTTAAATTTTTTTAAGAGTTTTTCAATAACTTTTAAAAATTTTTATTAAACTTTTTTATTTAATTTTTAAAATTCAATAATACGTTCAAAAAATTTTAAAAGTTCAAATAAATTACTTAAAAGTGCTTGAAAAGATAATTTAAATGCTTTGGGATAATTTAAAAAATTTTTAACACAAGATTTGAATTATTTTTAATAATTATCAATTTAAAAATATTTAAACGTCTTTAAAAAAAAGTTTTAAGCAATTTTAATATTTTTTAAATGTTTAATTTATAATTTTAATAAGTTTTAAAAGCTTTTTAGATTTTTTTAAGAAATTTTCAATAACTTTAAAAAATTTTTATTAAACTATTTATATTTAATTTTTAAAATTTAATAATTCGTTTAAAAAATTTTAAAAGTACAAATGATTTACTTAAAAGTGCTTAAAAAGATTATTTAAATGCTTTGGAATGATTTAAAAAATTTTTAACACAAGATTTGAATTATTTTTAATAATTATCAATTTAAAAATATTTAAACGTCTTTAAAAAAAGTTTTAAGCTTTTTTATTAATTTGTTAAGGTTTAATTTATAATTTTATTGAGTTTTAAAAGCTTTTCAAATTTTTTTAAACATTTTTTATTAAGTTTTAAAAAATTTCATTAAACTTTTTATATTTAATTTTTAAACTTCAATAATACGTTCAAAAAATTTTAAAAGTTTGAATAAATTACTTAAAAGTGCTTGAAAAGATTATTTAAATGCTTTGGAATAATTTAAAAATTTTTTAACACAAGATTTGAAATATTTTTAATAATTATCAATTTAAAAATATTTAAACGTCTTTAAAAATAGTTTTAAGCATTTTTATTAATTTTTTAAGGTTCAATTTATAATTTTAATAAATTTTAAAAATTTTTTAATTTTTTTAAAAATTTTAAATATCTTTAAAAAAATTTTATTAAACTATTTATATTTAATTTTTAAAATTTAATAATTTGTTTAAAAAATTTTAAAAGTACAAATGAATTACTTAAAAGTGCTTGAAAAGATTATTTAAATGCTTTGGAATGATTTAAAAAATTCTTAACACAAGATTTGAATTATTTTTAAAAATTATCAATTTAAAAATATTTAAACGTTTTTAAAAAAAGTTTTAAGCATTTTTATTAATTTTTTAAGGTTTAATTTATAATTTTAATAAATTTTAAAAGTTTTTTAAATTGTTTTAAAAAATTTTAAATAACTTTAAAAAAATTTTATTAAACTATTTATATTTAATTTTTAAAATTTAATAATTTGTTTAAAAAATTTTAAAAGTACAAATGAATTACTTAAAAGTGCTTGAAAAGATTATTTAAATGCTTCGGAATGATTTAAAAAATTTTTAACACAAGATTTGAATTATTTTTAATAATTATCAATTTAAAAATATTTAAACGTTTTTAAAAAAAGTTTTAAGCATTTTTATTAATTTTTTAAGGTTTAATTTATACTTTTATTAAGTTTTAAAAACTTTTCAAATTTTTTTAAACATTTTTTAAGAAGTTTTAAAAAATTTCATTAAACTTTATATATTTAATTTTTAAAATTTAATTTTACGTTCAAAAAATTATAAAAGTTTAAATAAATCACTTAAAAGTGCTTGAAAAGATCATTTAAATGCTTTGAAATGATTTAAAAAATTTTTAACACATGATCTGAGTTATTTTTAATAATTATCAATTTAAAAATATTTAAACTTCTTTAAAAAAAGTTTTAAGCATTTTTATTAATTTTTTAAGGTTTAATTTATACTTTTATTAAGTTTTAAAAGCTTTTCAAATTTTTTTAAACATTTTTTAAGAAGTTTTAAAAAATTTCATTAAACTTTATATATTTAATTTTTAAAATTTAATTTTACGTTCAAAAAATATTAAAAGTTCAAATAAATCACTTAAAAGTACTTGAAAAGATTATTTAAATGCTTTGGAATGATTTAAAAAATTTTTAACACAAGATTTAAATTATTTTTAATAATTATCAATTTAAAAATATTTAAATGTCTTTAAAAAAAGTTTTAAGCATTTTTATTAATTTGTTAAGGTTTAATTTATAATTTTAATAAGTTTTAAAAGCTTTTCAAATTTTTTTAAACATTTTTTAATAACTTTTAAAAAATTTCATTAAACTTTTTATATTTCATTTTTAAAATTCAATAATACGTTCAAAAAATTTTAAAAGTTTAAATCAATTACTAGTGCTTGAAAAAATTATTTAAATGCTTTGAAATAATTTAAAAATTTTTTAACAAAAGATTTGAATTATTTTTAATAATTATCAATTTAAAAATATTGAAACGTCTTTAAAAATAATTTTAAGGATTTTTAATACTTTTTTAAGGTTTAATTTTTATTTTTAATAAATTTTAAAAGCATTTTATATTTTTTTAAGAAATTTTCAATAACTTTTAAAAATTTTCATTAAACTTTTTTATTTAATTTTTAAAATACAATAATACGTTCAAAAAATTTTAAAAGTACAAATGAATTACTTAAAAGTGCTTGAAAAGATTATTTAAATGCTTCGGAATGATTTAAAAAATTTTTAACACAAGATTTGAATTATTTTTAATAATTATCAATTTAAAAATATTTAAACGTTTTTAAAAAAAGTTTTAAGCATTTTTATTAATTTTTTAAGGTTTAATTTATACTTTTATTAAGTTTTAAAAACTTTTCAAATTTTTTTAAACATTTTTTAAGAAGTTTTAAAAAATTTCATTAAACTTTATATATTTAATTTTTAAAATTTAATTTTACGTTCAAAAAATTATAAAAGTTTAAATAAATCACTTAAAAGTGCTTGAAAAGATCATTTAAATGCTTTGAAATGATTTAAAAAATTTTTAACACATGATCTGAGTTATTTTTAATAATTATCAATTTAAAAATATTTAAACTTCTTTAAAAAAAGTTTTAAGCATTTTTATTAATTTTTTAAGGTTTAATTTATACTTTTATTAAGTTTTAAAAGCTTTTCAAATTTTTTTAAACATTTTTTAAGAAGTTTTAAAAAATTTCATTAAACTTTATATATTTAATTTTTAAAATTTAATTTTACGTTCAAAAAATTATAAAAGTTCAAATAAATCACTTAAAAGTGCTTGAAAAGATCATTTAAATGCTTTGAAATGATTTAAAAAATTTTTAACACAAGATCTGAGTTATTTTTAATAATTATCAATTTAAAAATATTTAAACGTCTTTAAAAAAAGTTTTAAGCATTTTTATTAATTTTTTAAGGTTTAATTTATAATTTTAATAAATTTTAAAAATTTTTTAATTTTTTTTAAAAAATTTTAAATAACTTTAAAAAAATTTTATTAAATTATTTATATTTAATTTTTAAAATTTAATAATTTGTTTAAAAAATTTTAAAAGTACAAATGAATTACTTAAAAGTGCTTGAAAAGATCATTTAAATGCTTTGGAATGATTTAAAAAATTTTTAACACAAGATTTGAATTATTTTTAATAATTATCAATTTAAAAATATTTAAACGTTTTTAAAAAAAGTTTAAAGCATTTTTATTAATTTTTTAAGGTTTAATTTATACTTTTATTAAGTTTTAAAAGCTTTTCAAACTTTTTTAAACATTTTTTAAGAAGTTTTATAAAATTTCATTAAACTTTTTATATTTAATTTTTAAAATTCAATTTTACGTTCAAAAAATTATAAAAGTTCAAATAAATCACTTAAAAGTGCTTGAAAAGATTATTTAAATGCTTTGAAATGATTTAAAAAATTTTTAACACAAGATTTGAGTTATTTTTAATAATTATCAATTTAAAAATATTTAAACTTCTTTAAAAAAAGTTTTAAGCATTTTTATTAATTTTTTAAGGTTTAATTTATACTTTTATTAAGTTTTAAAAGCTTTTCAAATTTTTTCAAACATTTTTTAAGAAGTTTTAAAAAATTTCATTAAACTTTAAATATTTAATTTTTAAAATTTAATTTTACGTTCAAAAAATTTTAAAAGTTAAAATAAATCACTTAAAAGTGCTTGAAAAGATTATTTAAATGCTTTGGAATGATTTAAAAAATTTTCAACACAAAATTTGAATTATTTTCAATAATTATCAGTTTAAAAATATTTAAACGTCTTTAAAAATAGTTTAAAGGATTTTTAATACTTTTTTAAGGTTTAATTTATATTTTTAATAAATTTTAAAAGCGTTTTAAATTTTTTTAAGAATTTTTTAATAACTTTTAAAAATTTTTATAAACTTTTTTATTTAATTTTTAAAATTCAATAATACGTTCAAAAAATTTTAAAAGTTTAAATAAATTACTTAAAAGTGCTTGAAAAGATAATTTAAATGCTTTGGAATAATTTAAAAAATTTTTAACACAAGATTTGAATTATTTTTAATAATTATCAATTTAAAAATATTTAAACGTCTTTAAAAAAAAGTTTTAAGCATTTTTATTAATTTGTTAAGGTTTAATTTATAATTTTATTGAGTTTTAAAAGCTTTTCAAATTTTTTTAAACATTTTTTAATAAGTTTTAAAAAATTTCATTAAATTTTTTATATTTAATTTTTAAAATTCAATAATACGTTCAAAAAATTTTAAAAGATTAAATAAATTACTTAAAAGTGCTTGAAAAGATTATTTAAATGCTTTGAAATAATTTAAAAATTTTTTAACACAAGATTTGAATTATTTTTAATAATTATCAATTTAAAAATATTTAAACGTCTTTAAAAAAAGTTTCAAGCAATTTTAATATTTTTCAAATGTTTAATTTATAATTTTAAAAAGTTTTAAAAGCTTTTTAGATTTTTTAAAAAAATTTTCAATAACTTTAAAAAATTTTTATTAAACTATTTATATTTAATTTTTAAAATTTAATAATTCGTTTAAAAAATTTTAAAAGTACAAATGATTTACTTAAAAGTGCTTAAAAAGATTATTTAAATGCTTTGGAATGATTTAAAAAATTTTTAACACAAGATTTGAATTATTTTTAATAATTATCAATTTAAAAATATTTAAACGTCTTTAAAAAAAGTTTTAAGCATTTTTATTAATTTGTTAAGGTTTAATTTATAATTTTATTAAGTTTTAAAAGCTTTTCAAATTTTTTTAAACATTTTTTAATAAGTTTTAAAAAATTTCATTAAACTTTTTATATTTAATTTTTAAAATTCAATAATACGTTTAAAAAATTTTAAAAGTTTGAATAAATTACTTAAAAGTGCTTGAAAAGATTATTTAAATGCTTTGGAATAATTTAAAAATTTTTTAACACAAGATTTGAATTATTTTTAATAATTATCAATTTAAAAATATTTAAACGTCTTTAAAAATAGTTTTAAGCATTTTTATTAATTTTTTAAGGTTTAATTTATAATTTTAATAGATTTTAAAAATTTTTTAATTTTTTTTAAAAAATTTTAAATAACTTTAAAAAAATTTTATTAAACTATTTATATTTAATTTTTAAAATTTAATAATTTGTTTAAAAAATTTTAAAAGTACAAATAAATTACTTAAAAGTGCTTGAAAAGATTATTTAAATGCTTTGAAATGATTTAAAAAATTTTTAACACAAGATTTGAGTTATTTTTAATAATTATCAATTTAAAAATATTTAAACTTCTTTAAAAAAAGTTTTAAGCATTTTTATTAATTTTTTAAGGTTTAATTTATACTTTTATTAAGTTTAAAAAACTTTTCAAATTTTTTCAAACATTTTTTAAGAAGTTTTAAAAAATTTCATTAAACTTTATATATTTAATTTTTAAAATTTAATTTTACGTTCAAAAAATTTTAAAAGTTCAAATAAATTACTTAAAAGTGCTTGAAAAGATTATTTAAATGCTTTGAAATGATTTAAAAAATTTTTAACACAAGATTTCAATTATTTTTAATAATTATCAATTTAAAAATATTTAAGTCTTTAAAAAAAGTTTTAAGGATTTTTATTAATTTGTTTAGGTTTAATTTATAATTTTATTAAGTTTTAAAAGCTTTTCAAATTTTTTTTAACATTTTTTAATAACTTTTAAAAAATTTCATTAAACTTTTTATATTTCATTTTTAAAATTCAATAATACGTTCAAAAAATTTTAAAAGTTTAAATAAATTACTTAAAAGTGCTTGAAAAAATTATTTAAATGCTTTGAAATGATTTAAAAATTTTTTAACAAAAGATTTGAATTATTTTTAATAATTATCAATTTAAAAATATTGAAACGTCTTTAAAAATAATTTTAAGGATTTTTAATACTTTTTTAAGGTTTAAATTATATTTTTAATAAATTTTAAAAGCATTTTAAATTTTTTTAAGAAATTTTCAATAACTTTTAAAAATTTTCATTAAACTTTTTTATTTAATTTTTAAAATTCAATAATACGTTTAAAAAATTTTAAAAGTACAAATGAATTACTTAAAAGTGCTTGAAAAGATTATTTAAATGCTTTGGAATGATTTAAAAAAATTTTAACACAAGATTTGAATTATTTTTAATAATTATCAATTTAAAAATATTTAAACGTCTTTAAAAAAAGTTTTAAGCATTTTTATTAATTTGTTAAGGTTTAATTTATAATTTTATTAAGTTTTAAAAGCTTTTCAAATTTTTTCAAACATTTTTTAAGAAGTTTTAAAAAATTTCATTAAACTTTATATATTTAATTTTTAAAATTTAATTTTACGTTCAAAAAATTTTAAAAGTTCAAATAAATTACTTAAAAGTGCTTGAAAAGATTATTTAAATGCTTTGAAATGATTTAAAAAATTTTTAACACAAGATTTCAATTATTTTTAATAATTATCAATTTAAAAATATTTAAGTCTTTAAAAAAAGTTTTAAGGATTTTTATTAATTTGTTTAGGTTTAATTTATAATTTTATTAAGTTTTAAAAGCTTTTCAAATTTTTTTAAACATTTTTTAATAACTTTTAAAAAATTTCATTAAACTTTTTATATTTCATTTTTAAAATTCAATAATACGTTCAAAAAATTTTAAAAGTTTAAATAAATTACTTAAAAGTGCTTGAAAAAATTATTTAAATGCTTTGAAATGATTTAAAAATTTTTTAACAAAAGATTTGAATTATTTTTAATAATTATCAATTTAAAAATATTGAAACGTCTTTAAAAATAATTTTAAGAATTTTTAATACTTTTTTAAGGTTTAAATTATATTTTTAATAAATTTTAAAAGCATTTTAAATTTTTTTAAGAAATTTTCAATAACTTTTAAAAATTTTCATTAAACTTTTTTATTTAATTTTTAAAATTCAATAATACGTTCAAAAAATTTTAAAAGTACAAATGAATTACTTAAAAGTGCTTGAAAAGATTATTTAAATGCTTTGGAATGATTTAAAAAAATTTTAACACAAGATTTGAATTATTTTTAATAATTATCAATTTAAAAATATTTAAACGTCTTTAAAAAAAGTTTTAAGCATTTTTATTAATTTGTTAAGGTTTAATTTATAATTTTATTAAGTTTTAAAAGCTTTTCAAATTTTTTTAAACATTTTTTAATAAGTTTTAAAAAATTTCATTAAACTTTTTATATTTAATTTTTAAAATTCAATTCTACGTTCAAAAAATTTTAAAAGTCTCCGTCGATATTTGTTTACAAACAAGTCACAACAACCACTTTATCATCCAGTGAACTTAAATTATTAAATATGCCGGACACACCTGCAGCAAAGAGTTCATTGATTGACGTTCAACAACTTCCTATAAAATGTAAGGGGTGTGGTAGTAATGTATCTACGAAGATCGCCACATGTCCACAGTGCAAAGGTGGTTATCATCCTAGTTGTGCTCTCGTAACGGGCACAACATCAACAGGTGCGTTTAATAAATGCTGTGGCAGAAAAGCTAACTCCCCTGCTCCCATCTCTCTAGATAATGTTAAAAATGTGGTCCTACTCGAACTTCGCTCAGAACTTAGTAATATGATATCTAATGCTGTTAAGGACACAATTAGTGAATCGTTGAAAACTAGTATTAACAAAGAAATATCTGAATGTCTTGGAACCGCAGTCAGGGATAATATACAGCCTGCTATGGATGATCTTCAAAAAGACCTGGATACAAGACTTACAGGTATTCGTACGTCTTTTGAGGAATTTGCTAAATCTACGAATGCTAGAATGAAAACGATGGAGGATGATCTATTTATTGCAAGAGAAGAAATAACTAGAATAAATGCCAGAATAGATACGTTCAACAAAGATCTCTCGGTTGCAAAAATCTCAGCAAGAGATACTGGGATTGCTGTAAGTCAGAACCAAGTTCTTGAGGAAATCGAGGACAGACTATTGAGAAGAAAGAATGTCATTTTGTATGGTATTCCGGAGAACGACAATAATTCAAATGCTAATAAAGATAATGTAAACAGTGCCCTGAGTGATCTTGGATTTGATAGCTCGTCAATTACTGGTGCTATCAGACTAGGTGTTACGCCGATTAGGTGCAACCTTAATGCAACCGTTGAAGAATTGAATAGAACACTTTATTTAAACTAAAAACTACAAACAAAATACAATGATCTTAACAGTAAGGATATTCACAGACAACTCCTTCTTGAGGATGGGTGCCAACTACCTGGTAGGAGAGGGTTGTTTCCCTTTCCTACATATTTTACAGTTACGCCAAAAAACCCAGATGATATTCTGGGAATTTGGCGTAACATACTCCCCGCGTTGAAAGTTTGTGAACTTTATATACAAGTACATCTGCACAAAGTGAAATATATACATGATTAATTAAAAGAGAGAAAAAAAAACATACAATGCGATTAATTATTTTAGTCACACAAGAACATGTCAATCGCTCACACTTTTAACTTGATTGTCTTCTATTGGTAACAAACACAATTTTGACACTGCTCGGTTGTATACTCCTTTTATCGTCTTCACCGTTACAACGCGCACTATATTGTCCTGACCAGGATGGAGGTGTTGAACTCTGCCCAGATGCCAGCAAAGTGGAGGAGTATTATCTTCTCGTATGAGGACCAAATCTCCAACTTTGAGCGAAACAGTTATAGTTGACCATTTGGTTCTCTGTTGCAGGTTAGACAAATATTCTTTATGCCACCTCTTCCAGAAATGTTGTCTTAATTTTTCAGTCAACTGCCACCGAGATAGTCGATTAATCTTTAGATGATCTAATTCTGCTTCCAAAGGTGCCGTTAGGACTTCTCCAATTAAAAAATGAGAAGGTGTTAACGCGTTCAGGTCATTTGGATCTGATGATAGGGGAAGAATGGGACGGGAATTCAAACATGCTTCTACTTGCGTTAAAAACGTATACATTTCTTCATATGATAATATTGTTTCACCAACAATCCTTCGTATATGGAATTTAACTGATTTTACAGCTGCCTCCCACAAACCTCCAAAATTTGGAGCTCGTGGAGGAATGAATTGCCAAACAATATTATTGTCTGCGGATGCTGTTGCCAGCTGATTTTGATTAAGTTTCTCATTTAAAAAAGATCTAAGTTCAGCTAAATGCCTTGAGGCCCTTTTAAAGTTAGTAGCATTGTCAGAAATAATAAATTTTACATGACCCCGTCTAGCTATAAGTCGTTTTAAAACATTTAAAAACGCATTACTTGATAGGTCGTTTACTAAATCTAAATGAACAGCTTTTGTGCATAGACATACGAAAACACAAATATATGCTTTATATGATCTTTTACCACGGCCTCGCGAGTCTTTAATGTATATAGGACCACAGTAGTCCACTCCTATGTTTACAAATGGCCTAGCAGGCTCTAGTCTTTTTTCCGGCAAATTACCCATTAACTGCTGTTGCACAATAGGACGCGCTCTAAAACATTTTATACATTTGTGCAAAATTTCTTTTACTTTACTTCGACCTGCTACTGGCCAGTACTGTTGACGTATTGCTGACAATGTCGCTTGTGCAGGAGCGTGTAAATTTTTAATGTGAAAATATTCAATTATAATATTTGTTATATGATTGTTTTTTGGTAAAAGAGCAGGAAATTTGTGATCGTATGAAATATGTGCGTAATTTAATCTACCCCCTACTCTTAATACTCCGTCGGTATCAATAAATGGATTTAATTTAAAAACAGAACTCTTTTTATTCACAACCTTGTTTTGTAGTAACTCACTGATTTCCGAGGAAAATGATTGATGTTGTACCAGTTTAATTATGGTAGTGTTTGCAGAATTTAATTCGATACTTGATAAAACTCCGCTGCGCCTTTTATTAGAATTTTTGCAATTGTATATAAATCTTTGAACCAATGCTACCACTTTCTTCAATTTTGTCAAACTACAGAATTTTGTTAATAACTCGAACTGCGGTTTTGCCACTACTAAATTTGATTTTAATATTTTGCGTTTTTCTGGAATTTTAGACTCTGTCAGCTCTAATTTTATATTGTTTTGATTGTGTGCCATGAAAGTTGGACCCTGGCGTATGTTTAGCGGCCCAAACCACCACAAGTCGTGATTAATTATTGCTGAAGGCATTACTCCGCGCGAAAGTATATCTGCTGGATTATCCGACCCGTTTATGTGACACCAGCTTTCGATTTTAGTTAAGTTTTGAATGTTAGCTACTCGGTTCGCCACAAATGTCTGCCAATTATGCGGTTCTTTATGTAGCCACGCTAGCACTATTGTTGAGTCTGTGTATAAATATGTTTTATGTACATGAATCTTAATTGATTTTATAACCTTTTGACTTAGTTGAGCTAGCAATTGAGCTGCAAGGAGTTCCAGTCTTGGAATTGACTTTGTTTTTAATGGGGCAACACGAGATTTGGCTGTTAAAAGATGTATAACAACCTCGTTGTTTTTGTTGATTGATTTCAAATAAATTGCAGCGCCGTACGCATCTTTTGATGCGTCCGAAAAGCCGTGCAATTCAATTGATAGTGGCTTATGAACAAGAACCTTGCGTGAAATTTTAACCAAATTTATATTTTTTATATCTTCAGCCCATTTTGTCCACAACCCTTTGATTTCTGACGGAACTGGTTCGTCCCAGTCTAGGCGCGTACTCCAAAGCTGTTGAAAAAGGATTTTTGCTTTAACAATGACCGGAGCGATTAGACCTAATGGATCAAAGACTCGCGAGATACATGCTAAAATATTTCTTTTTGTAATTGTGGTAGGCAAAACTACCGGTCCAATTGTATATGATAAAACATCTTGAATATAATTCCAAGAAAGCCCTAAAGTTTTAGCCACTTCATCCTTGTTGAATGACATATCTAGCGGTTTATAAATATTGCTGTCTGGATGCTCTGATCTACATTCTACTTGATTAGACACAAACTTAGTAAGATTGAATCCACCAGAACTAAGAATAGATTTTAATTTGTTTTTAATTTTTATTAAATCCTCAATCGAATCGCTCCCTGTTAACAAATCGTCAACATAAAAGTCGTGAATTAATATGGAGTTGATTTCTGGATCATCTTTGTTCTCTAAAGCCAATTGCTGAATGCATCTGATTGCAATAAAAGGCGCTGATGCAGTACCATAGGTTAGACGTGTTAACCTGTAGTCTTTTAATTCGTCATGAGGGTTGTTGCGCCAAAATATTCGATGGTAATCCATATCTTCCGGGCTAAGCTTAATCTGCCTATACATTTTTTCTATGTCTCCATTAAGCACAAATTGATGTGTACGAAATCGGATAAGTATAGAAAATAATTTTTGTTGTAGTTTTGGCCCTGTTATCAGATTGTCATTAAGACTTTTTCCATTAGAGGATTTGGCACTTCCGTCAAAGACGACTCGAATTTTAGAGTTCTTAAATACCGCGTGATGTGGCAAATAAAATATATTGGTTACTTGACTGTTTTGCATCACAGGTTCCATGTGACCCAATTTAACATATTCCTCCATGAATGATTTATATTGATTATTCAGGATTTGATTTCGCAATAGTTTTTTTTCTAAATTAAAAAAGCGACGTTTTGCTGATGAATATGATGAACCTATTACCATTAAATCGTTTTTAACGGGTAATCGAACAATGAATCGACCGTTAATGTCGCGCTGATGAGTAATTGCGAAATGTTTTTCGCATAATTGATCCTCCTGACTTTCAGGACTTTTATCATGTTGATCATGGTCAAAACCCTCTAATGCGAAAAATCTTTCTACCTGAAGGTTTAATTTTTCCAGTTCTTTATTATCGACCGATAAATGAAAGCTTCTTGACAATAACGAATAATAATTAGTGTCGGGAATTTTACAAGCGCCTCCTATTATAAACCCAAAGATGGTCTTTTGTAAATTTACATTAAAATTAGTTTTAAACCTTCCTGTCTCCATTATCTCAAAAAAGATTTGGGAACCGAATAACAAATCTATGGGATTACTTATATTAAAATGTTTGTCTGCCAAAACTAAATCGTCGGGAATTCCTAGAAACTCAGCATTGAACGAGTTTTCAGGTAAATTACCTGTAATTTTTTCTAATACCAGACATGAAATTGTAGTAGAAAAGACGCCATCTTTTGATCTAACACCTACTTTAGCTGTTTGAGTTATGTTACTAACGCAATTGTTAATGCCTTTGACTTGATGCTTAATATGTTCAGTGGTTAATTGTAGTTTCAAACACAAATCTTTTGTAATAAAATTTAACTGCGATCCAGAATCTAGTAGAGCTCGAGCCGTGTAAGATTTGCCTTTTTTATCTTCTACGAGTATTTCCGCTGTTGGTAACAAGAACTCTACATTTTCGTTTGGTTTAAATTCGCAAAAATTTGAATTGAATGTATTGCTAGTTGATGGTTGATCTCGTTCTGCGTTATGTAATAGCGTATTATGATTACCTTGACAATCTTTGCATCGTTTAGTTGATTTACAGTCGGTGATTTTGTGATTTCTTAGACAATTTACACATAGATTTAATTTTTTAATTTCTGCTAGTTTGTCCTGACATTTAGCAAATGTGTGACATTGAAAAATGGCATGGTTTTGCTTTTTACAAAATGCGCATAAAATTTGTTGATTTTTTAATGAAAGATTGCTAAGCATTGGCGGTTTGAAATTGAGAATATTTGGTTTCTTATTTGCTAATCCAGTACGCTGATTATTATGACTTAAGGATTCTAAAAATTGACATCTTGTTTCGAGAAATTCTAATAATTTTGAAAAACGTGGGAACTGATTTGAGGTAGCTAATATAGATTGCCATTCGCGCGAACTATGAAAATCTAATTTGTCCATTATAATGGTAATCAAAATTGAGTTCCATTGGTCAACTGGCTCACCTAAAACTGTGAGAGCTGTAATGTTTGTACGAATGTCATCTAGAAAATTTCTCAAACTGATATGATTGATCTTATTTGTTAATGTTGTGAGATTTATTATGTTACGAATATGAGTTTGAACTATTAACCTAATGTTTTCAAATCTTTCTGTTAAAAGACGCCATGCCGCATCATAGTTATTTGAAGAAACTAACAACATTTCTATGGTTTTAAGAGCTTCACCTTTTAATGATGATTTTAAATAATGAATTTTTTCAATATTTGTTAAATCAGAATTTTCATGAATTAATGATTTAAATGTGTTACGAAATTGTAACCATTTTTCTAGAGCACCGTCAAATTGTGGAATATGAATCGGTGGCAAACTGATTTTTAATTTGTTAAAGGGGACTACTGTGGTCTGTGTATTGGTACCGTTTGTAAATGTTTTGTTAGAACTACTTTGTTCCACAAACAATTCGATTTGAGATAACGTGTTAAAATATACGTCTTCAAATAATTGTGTTTCGTCTGCTTCTGTATTAAGCTGATCTAAAGGGACAAGTTCTTCAATATCTAACTGTATTCTGTTGAACTCGTCAAATGAACTTTTTAAAACATCTCCCCGTGCTTTTAATGTTAAAATATTATATTGATCTAAATTAAAATTGTTAACAAATGTTTGAATGCGATCTACTCTTCCTTTTACGTGATCTCTTTTTATTTTTAATGAATTTAGTCTTTGTTCCTCGCTATTGACCATTTTAACAAAATTTGAATTTAAACAATGTTGAAATAAATTGTATACGTTTTTTAAAAAGAATGATAAGAAGCAGGTAAGAAAGGATTAAGAGCTTAAGGAAAGGTCTGACCTGAGCTGAGCGTTGAATTTCCTGGAACTAGACGATGGACTTCCTGGAATTTTCTGAATTTGATGTTGCTTGAATTGATTGATATCTTGATAAAAGATTGATGCTGATGATTTGTTGTGGATGATGTTTTGTAGCTTTTGCTAATAAGTGTTTGGGTTTCGCTGCTCCCTGCTGGTGATGGTTCTTGTTGAAATCCTGGTTACCATGCAGATGTCGAACTACTCAAATGCTGTTCTTCGAATGCTTGTTGCATTGATATGCAGATTTTTTAATTAATTAAATAAATCCGGCTCGAAGGACCAAATGTTACGCCGATTAGGTGCAACCTTAATGCAACCGTTGAAGAATTGAATAGAACACTATTTAAACTAAAAACTACAAACAAAATACAATGATCTTAACAGTAAGGATATTCACAGACAACTCCTTCTTGAGGATGGGTGCCAACTACCTGGTAGGAGAGAGTTGTTTCCCTTTCCTACATATTTTACAGTTACGTCAAAAAACCCAGATGATATTCTGGGAATTTGGCGTAACACTAGGTAAATTCTCAACTTCCTTGGGGAAACCCAGGCCGATTAAAATTACCACTGCATCTGTGGAGCATGTTGATAAACTTATTCGTTCCTTTCAGCAGATGAAGAAAACAGACTCACTTCCTCCGTGCTGGGTGAATGTGCAAATCCAACGGGATTGGACATTGAAGCAACGGCAGGATTATGCGGAGCTGAAGAAGGATCTAACTGCGCGCAAGACTCAAGGGGAGGATCAAGCAAGAATAGTTACAAGAAATGGCGTCTCGAGGATTGTCAATCCTCGACCTGCTGCGTAACAATCTACTATCAAAACACGCGGGGCATCAATTCTAAATTTGACATTATAAATAATTCGTCATCAATCATTGAGACTAGTATTGTTGCTCTTACTGAGACATGGCTCACACCTGACAAGCTCTCATCGGAATTTTTGGATTTAAATATCTTTACGGTATACCGTGCTGACAGAATATCGAAAACTAAACAGAGAGGTGGTGGTGTATTACTTGCTCTTAAAACATATATACAATCTGTCTCAGTAGATATTTCCCATATCACTAACAAATCTGATGATATTGATGCCCTGTGCGTTCGCATTATCTCCAGTAGTGGCAATACAATATCGGTTCTTCTCATTTAAATCTCCCCGGATGTGAAGAGTGAAGCATTTGAAGATCTTTTCGACGACATTGCAGTGCAATTTTCTGATCCTGATCGGAAAGCAATTGTGTTGGGTGATTTTAATGCACCTGGTCTAGTCAATCGTCACAAGTTTACAAGTAATGACTTTAAATCAAACATTATCAGGAATTGGCAGGAGAATGCATTTGCTGATGATACTAAAATTTTTCTCCGTATTGATACTGTCCGTGACTGCTCAAAACTACAACGGCTTGTCGATTACTTTGTAAATCTATGTGCTGATAATAACCTAATATTAAATAAAGATAAATGTGAAGTAATGTCAATTTCTAGGTCAAGGTCTCCAATAATCTTCAATTACACTATTAATGATATTGTAGTTAAACGTGTGTCCTCACACATTGATTTAGGTGTAGTCATAGACTCGGAATTCAATTTTTACCAGCACATAGATAGAATCACTACCGCATCCTGGAAAACCTTGGGATTTGTTACTCGCTCCTGTAAAAATCTTAACACTTTAAAAGCCATGAAAGCAGTATACTGTGCACTGGTGAGAGCCAAACTGGAATATGCCTCAGTTGTCTGGAATCCAATATTTGATGTTCATAGCTACAAAATTGAAAGGATTCAAAATAAATTCATAAAATTTTTAATCTGGAAGCTGGATGGAGCATATCCGGAATTAGGCTCTGACTATGTTGCATTGAGAAAAAGATTAGGTTTGTTTACTTTAAAAGACAGACGTCTATGTGCTACTGCTATGCTACTGAATCGTATTGTTAATGGTCATGTGGACTGCATTGATTTATTGGAATCTATCAAGTTTGTTGCCTCCTCTAGCAGACCTGGTAGACCTTTTTATTTACCTTCAGTGAGGACAAATTTTGCTAAAACGTCACCTGTTTACAGACTATTGTCCTCTGGTAATACTTTATATGAGTTAGACAATACATTTGATATTTCACAATCTAGATCTGCCAGAGCAATACTGAATATTATCTCTAATAATTAAGCTCTTTGTAAATAAACATATTGCTGCCGTTCATCCATTTTTATAATGTATTTCTGTAACTGAACTCTGTCATTGGCTTTTAGCTGTTGAGTTAATTATTTGAATAAATAAATAAATAAAATAAATAAATAAAAGTTCAAATAAATCACTTAAAAGTGCTTGAAAAGATTATTTAAATGCTTTGGAATAATTTAAAAATTTTTTAACACAAGATTTAAATTATTTTTAATAATTATCAATTTAAAAATATTTAAACGTCTTTAAAAAAAGTTTCAAGCAATTTTAATATTTTTCAAATGTTTAATTTATAATTTTAATAAGTTTTAAAAGCTTTTTAGACTTTTTAAAAAAATTTTCAATAACTTTAAAAAAATTTTATTAAACTATTTATATTTAATTTTTAAAATTTAATAATTCGTTTAAAAAATTTTAAAAGTACAAATGATTTACTTAAAAGTGCTTAAAAAGATTATTTAAATGCTTTGGAATGATTTAAAAAATTTTTAACACAAGATTTGATTTTTTTTAATAATTATCAATTTAAAAATATTTAAACGTCTTTAAAAAAAGTTTTAAGCATTTTTATAATTTGTTAAGGTTTAATTTATAATTTTATTACGTTTTAAAAGCTTTTCAAATTTTTTTAAACATTTTTTAATAAGTTTTAAAAAATTTCATTAAACTTTTTATATTTAATTTTTAAAATTCAATAATACGTTCAAAAAATTTTAAAAGTTTGAATAAATTACTTAAAAGTGCTTGAAAAGATTATTTAAATGCTTTGGAATAATTTAAAAATTTTTGAACACAAGATTTGAATTATTTTTAATAATTATCAATTTAAAAATATTTAAACGTCTTTAAAAATAGTTTTAAGCATTTTTATTAATTTTTTAAGGTTTAATTTATAATTTTAATAGATTTTAAAAGTTTTTTAAATTTTTTTAAAAAATTTTAAATAACTTTAAAAAAATTTTATTAAACTATTTATATTTAATTTTTAAAATTTAATAATTTGTTTAAAAAATTTTAAAAGTACAAATGAATTACTTAAAAGTGCTTGAAAAGATTATTTAAATGCTTCGGAATGATTTAAAAAATTTTTAACACAAGATTTGAGTTATTTTTAATAATTATCAATTTAAAAATATTTAAACTTCTTTAAAAAAAGTTTTAAGCATTTTTATAAATTTTTTAAGGTTTAATTTATACTTTTATTAAGTTTTAAAAGCTTTTCAAATTTTTTTAAACATTTTTTAAGAAGTTTTAAAAAATTTCATTAAACTGTATATATTTAATTTTTAAAATTTAATTTTACGTTCAAAAAATTTTAAAAAGTTCAAATAAATTACTTAAAAGTGCTTGAAAAAATTATTTAAATGCTTTGAAATGATTTAAAAAAATTTTAACACAAGATTTGAATTATTTTTAATAATTATCAATTTACAAATATTTAAACGCCTTTAAAAAAAGTTTTAAGCATTTTTATTAATTTGTTAAGGTTTAATTTATAATTTTATTAAGTTTTAAAAGCTTTTCAAATTTTTTTAAACATGTTTTAATAACTTTTAAAAAATTTCATTAAACTTTTTATATTTCATTTTTAAAATTCAATAATACGTTCAAAAAATTTTAAAAATTTAAATAAATTACTTAAAAGTGCTTAAAAAAATTATTTAAATGCTTTGAAATGATTTAAAAATTTTTTAACAAAAGATTTGAATTATTTTTAATAATTATCAATTTAAAAATATTGAAACGTCTTTAAAAATAATTTTAAGGATTTTTAATACTTTTTTAAGATTTAAATTATATTTTTAATAAATTTTAAAACCATTTTAAATTATTTCAAGAAATTTTCAATAACTTTTAAAAATTTTCATTAAACTTTTTTATTTAATATTTAAAATTCAATAATACGTTCAAAAAATTTTAAAAGTACAAATGAATTACTTAAAAGTGCTTGAAAAGATTATTTAAATGCTTTGGAATGATTTATAAAATTTTTAACACAAGATTTGAATTATTTTTAATAATTATCAATTTAAAAATATTTAAACGTCTTTAAAAAAAGTTTTAAGCATTTTTATTAATTTGTTAAGCTTTAATTTATAATTTTATTAAGTTTTAAAAACTTTTCAAATTTTTTTAAACATTTTTTAATAAGTTTTAAAAATTTCATTAAACTTTTTATATTTAATTTTTAAAATTCAATTCTACGTTCAAAAAATTTTAAAAGTTCAAATAAATCACTTAAAAGTGCTTGAAAAGATTATTTAAATGCTTTGGAATGATTTAAAAAATTTTCAACACAAAATTTGAATTATTTTCAATAATTATCAGTTTAAAAATATTTAAACGTCTTTAAAAATAGTTTTAAGGATTTTTAATACTTTTTTAAGGTTTAATTTATATTTTTAATAAATTTTAAAAGCGTTTTAAATTTTTTTAAGAGTTTTTCAATAACTTTTAAAAATTTTTATTAAACTTTTTTATTTAATTTTTAAAATTCAATAATACGTTCAAAAAATTTTAAAAGTTCAAATAAATTACTTAAAAGTGCTTGAAAAGATAATTTAAATGCTTTGGGATAATTTAAAAAATTTTTAACACAAGATTTGAATTATTTTTAATAATTATCAATTTAAAAATATTTAAACGTCTTTAAAAAAAAGTTTTAAGCATTTTTATTAATTTGTTAAGGTTTAATTTATAATTTTATTAAGTTTTACAAGCTTTTCAAATTTTTTTAAACATTTTTTAATAAGTTTTAAAAAATTTCATTAAACTTTTTATATTTAATTTTTAAAATTCAATAATACGTTCAAAAAATTTTAAAAGATTAAATAAATTACTTAAAAGTGCTTGAAAAGATTATTTAAATGCTTTGGAATAATTTATAAATTTTTTAACACAAGATTTGAATTATTTTTAATAATTATCAATTTAAAAATATTTAAACGTCTTTAAAAAAAGTTTCAAGCAATTTTAATATTTTTTAAATGTTTAATTTATAATTTTAATAAGTTTTAAAAGCTTTTTAGATTTTTTTAAGAAATTTTCAATAACTTTAAAAATTTTTTATTAAACTATTTATATTTAATTTTAAAAAATTTAATAATTTGTTTAAAAAATTTTAAAAGTACAAATGATTTACTTAAAAGTGCTTAAAAAGATTATTTAAATGCTTTGGAATGATTTAAAAAATTTTTAACACAAGATTTGAATTATTTTTAATAATTATCAATTAAAAAATATTTAAACGTCTTTAAAAAAAGTTTTAAGCATTTTTATTAATTTGTTAAGGTTTAATTTAAAATTTTATTAAGTTTTAAAAGCTTTTCAAATTTTTTTAAACATTTTTTAATAAGTTTTAAAAAATTTCAATAAACTTTTTATATTTAATTTTTAAAATTCAATAATACGTTCAAAAAATTTTAAAAGTTTGAATAAATTACTTAAAAGTGCTTGAAAAGATTATTTAAATGCTTTGGAATAATTTAAAAATTTTTTAACACAAGATTTGAATTATTTTTAATAATTATCAATTTAAAAATATTTAAACGTCTTTAAAAATAGTTTTAAGCATTTTTATTAATTTTTTAAGGTTTAATTTATAATTTTAATAAATTTTAAAAGTTTTTTAAATTTTTTTAAAAAATTTTAAATAACTTTAAAAAAATTTTATTAAACTATTTATATTTAATTTTTAAAATTTAACAATTTGTTTAAAAAATTTTAAAAGTACATATGAATTACTTAAAAGTGCTTGAAAAGATTATTTAAATGCTTCGAAATGATTTAAAAAATTTTTAACACAAGATTTGAATTATTTTTAATAATTATCAATTTAAAAATATTTAAACGTTTTTAAAAAAAGTTTCAAGCAATTTTAATATTTTTTAAATGTTTAATTTATAATTTTAATAAGTTTTAAAAGCTTTTTAGATTTTTTTAAGAAATTTTCAATAACTTTAAAAAATTTTTATTAAACTATTTATATTTAATTTTAAAAAATTTAATAATTTGTTTAAAAAATTTTAAAAGTACAAATGATTTACTTAAAAGTGCTTAAAAAGATTATTTAAATGCTTTGGAATGATTTAAAAAATATTTAACACAAGATTTGAATTATTTTTAATAATTATCAATTAAAAAATATTTAAACGTCTTTAAAAAAAGTTTTAAGCATTTTTATTAATTTGTTAAGGTTTAATTTAAAATTTTATTAAGTTTTAAAAGCTTTTCAAATTTTTTTAAACATTTTTTAATAAGTTTTAAAAAATTTCAATAAACTTTTTATATTTAATTTTTAAAATTCAATAATACGTTCAAAAAATTTTAAAAGTTTGAATAAATTACTTAAAAGTGCTTGAAAAGATTATTTAAATGCTTTGGAATAATTTAAAAATTTTTTAACACAAGATTTGAATTATTTTTAATAATTATCAATTTAAAAATATTTAAACGTCTTTAAAAATAGTTTTAAGCATTTTTATTAATTTTTTAAGGTTTAATTTATAATTTTAATAAATTTTAAAAGTTTTTTAAATTTTTTTAAAAAATTTTAAATAACTTTAAAAAAATTTTATTAAACTATTTATATTTAATTTTTAAAATTTAATAATTTGTTTAAAAAATTTTAAAAGTACAAATGAATTACTTAAAAGTGCTTGAAAAGATTATTTAAATGCTTCGAAATGATTTAAAAAATTTTTAACACAAGATTTGAATTATTTTTAATAATTATCAATTTAAAAATATTTAAACGTTTTTAAAAAAAGTTTTAAGCATTTTTATTAATTTTTTAAGGTTTAATTTATAATTTTAAAAAATTTTAAAAGTTTTTTAAATTTTTTTAAAAAATTTTAAATAACTTTAAAAAATTTTTATTAAACTATTTATATTTAATTTTTAAAATTTAATAATTTGTTTAAAAAATTTTAAAAGTACAAATGAATTACTTAAAAGTCCTTGAAAAGATTATTTAAATGCTTTGGAATGATTTAAAAAATTTTTAACACAAGATTTGAATTATTTTTAATAATTATCAATTTAAAAATATTTAAACGTTTTTAAAAAAAGTTTTAAGCATTTTTATTAATTTTTAAGGTTTAATTTATACTTTAATTAAGTTTTAAAAGCTTTTCAAATTTTTTTAAACATTTTTTAAGAAGTTTTAAAAAATTTCATGAAACTTTTTATATTTAATTTTTAAAATTCAATTTTACGTTCAAAAAATTATAAAAGTTCAAATATCACTTAAAAGTGCTTGAAAAAATTATTTAAATGCTTTGAAATGATTTAAAAAATTTTTAACACAAGATTTGAGCTATTTTTAATAATTATCAATTTAAAAATATTTAAACTTCTTTAAAAAAAGTTTTAAGCATTTTTATTAATTTGTTAAGGTTTTATTTATAATTTTATTAAGTTTTAAAAACTTTTCAAATTTTTTTAAACATTTTTTAATAACTTTTAAAAAATTTCATTAAACTTTTTATATTTCATTTTTAAAATTCAATAATACGTTCAAAAAATTTTAAAAGTTTAAATAAATTACTTAAAAGTGCTTGAAAAAATTATTTAAATGCTTTGAAATGATTTAAAAAATTTTTAACAAAAGATTTGAATTATTTTTAATAATTATCAATTTAAAAATATTGAAACGTCTTTAAAAATAATTTTAAGGATTTTTAATACATTTTTAAGGTTTAAATTATATTTTTAATAAATTTTAAAAGCATTTTAAATTTTTTTAAGAAATTTTCAATAACTTTTAAAAATTTTCATTAAACTTTTTCATTTAATTTTTAAAATTCAATAATACATTAAAAAAATTTTAAAAGTACAAATGAATTACTTAAAAGTGCTTGAAAAGATTATTTAAATGCTTTGGAATAATTTAAAAAATTTTCAACACAAAATTTGAATTATTTTCAATAATTATCAGTTTAAAAATATTTAAACGTCTTTAAAAATAGTTTTAAGGATTTTTAATACTTTTTTAAGGTTTAATTTATATTTTTAATAAATTTTAAAAGCGTTTTAAATTTTTTTAAGAATTTTTCAATAACTTTTAAAAATTTCTATTAAACTTTTTTATTTAATTTTTAAAATTCAATAATACGTTCAAAAAATTTTAAAAGTACAAATGAATTACTTAAAAGTGCTTGAAAAGATAATTTAAATGCTTTGGGATAATTTAAAAAATTTTTAACACAAGATTTGAATTATTTTTAATAATTAACAATTTAAAAATATTTAAACGTCTTTAAAAAAAAGTTTTAAGCAATTTTAATATTTTTTAAATGTTTAATTTATAATTTTAATAAGTTTTAAAAGCTTTTTAGATTTTTTTAAGTAATTTTCAATAACTTTAAAAAATTTTTATTAAACTATTTATATTTAATTTTTAAAATTTAATAATTCGTTTAAAAAATTTTAAAAGTACAAATGATTTACTTAAAAGTGCTTATAAAGATTATTTAAATGCTTTGGAATGATTTAAAAAATTTTTAACACAAGATTTGAATTATTTTTAATAATTATCAATTTAAAAATATTTAAACGTCTTTAAAAAAAGTTTTAAGCATTTTTATTAATTTGTTAAGGTTTAATTTATAATTTTATTGAGTTTTAAAAGCTTTTCAAATTTTTTTAAACATTTTTTATTAAGTTTTAAAAAATTTCATTAAACTTTTTATATTTAATTTTTAAACTTCAATAATACTTTCAAAAAATTTTAAAAGTTTGAATAAGATACTTAAAAGTGCTTGAAAAGATTATTTAAATGCTTTGGAATAATTTAAAAATTTTTAACACAAGATTTGAATTATTTTTAATAATTATCAATTTAAAAATATTTAAACGTCTTTAAAAAAAGTTTTAAGCATTTTTATTAATTTGTTAAGGTTTAATTTATAATTTTATTAAGTTTTAAAAACTTTTCAAATTTTTTTAAACATTTTTTAATAAGTTTTAAAAAATTTCATTAAACTTTTTATATTTAATTTTTAAAATTCAATTCTACGTTCAAAAAATTTTAAAAGTTCAAATAAATTACTTAAAAGTGCTTGAAAAGATTATTTAAATGCTTTGGAATGATTTAAAAAATTTTCAACACAAAATTTGAATTATTTTCAATAATTATCAGTTTAAAAATATTTAAACGTCTTTAAAAATAGTTTTAAGGATTTTTAATACTTTTTTAAGGTTTAATTTATATTTTTAATAAATTTTAAAAGCGTTTTAAATTTTTTTAAGAGTTTTTCAATAACTTTTAAAAATTTTTATTAAACTTTTTTATTTAATTTTTAAAATTCAATAATACTTTCAAAAAATTTTAAAAGTTCAAATAAATTACTTAAAAGTGCTTGAAAAGATAATTTAATTGCTTTGGGATAATTTAAAAAATTTTTAACACAAGATTTGAATTATTTTTAATAATTATCAATTTAAAAATATTTAAACGTCTTTAAAAAAAAGTTTTAAGCATTTTTATTAATTTGTTAAGGTTTAATTTATAATTTTATTAAGTTTTACAAGCTTTTCAAATTTTTTTAAACATTTTTTAATAAGTTTTAAAAAATTTCATTAAACTTTTTATATTTAATTTTTAAAATTCAATAATACGTTCAAAAAATTTTAAAAGATTAAATAAATTACTTAAAAGTGCTTGAAAAGATTATTTAAATGCTTTGGAATAATTTATAAATTTTTTAACACAAGATTTGAATTATTTTTAATAATTATCAATTTAAAAATATTTAAACGTCTTTAAAAAAAGTTTCAAGCAATTTTAATATTTTTTAAATGTTTAATTTATAATTTTAATAAATTTTAAAAGTTTTTTAAATTGTTTTAAAAAATTTTAAATAACTTTAAAAAAATTTTATTAAACTATTTATATTTAATTTTTAAAATTTAATAATTTATTTAAAAAATTTTAAAAGTACAAATGAATTACTTAAAAGTGTTTGAAAAGATTATTTAAATGCTTCGGAATGATTTAAAAAATTTTTAACACAAGATTTGAATTATTTTTAATAATTATCAATTTAAAAATATTTAAACGTTTTTAAAAAAAGTTTTAAGCATTTTTATTAATTTGTTAAGGTTTAATTTATAATTTTATTGAGTTTTAAAAGCTTTTCAAATTTTTTTAAACATTTTTTATTAAGTTTTAAAAAATTTCATTAAACTTTTTATATTTAATTTTTAAACTTCAATAATACGTTCAAAAAATTTTAAAAGTTTAAATCAATTACTAGTGCTTGAAAAAATTATTTAAATGCTTTGAAATAATTTAAAAATTTTTTAACAAAAGATTTGAATTATTTTTAATAATTATCAATTTAAAAATATTGAAACGTCTTTAAAAATAATTTTAAGGATTTTTAATACTTTTTTAAGGTTTAAATTTTATTTTTAATAAATTTTAAAAGCATTTTATATTTTTTTAAGAAATTTTCAATAACTTTTAAAAATTTTCATTAAACTTTTTTATTTAATTTTTAAAATACAATAATACGTTCAAAAAATTTTAAAAGTACAAATGAATTACTTAAAAGTGCTTGAAAAGATTATTCAAATGCTTTGGAATGATTTAAAAAATTTTCAACACAAAATTTGATTTATTTTCAATAATTATCGGTTTAAAAATATTTAAACGTCTTCAAAAATAGTTTTAAGGATTTTTAATACATTTTTAAGGTTTAATTTACATTTTTAATAAATTTTAAAAGCTTTTTAGATTTTTTTAAGAAATTTTCAATAACTTTAAAAAATTTTTATTAAACTATTTATATTTAATTTTTAAAATTTAATAATTCGTTTAAAAAATTTTAAAAGTACAAATGATTTACTTAAAAGTGCTTAAAAAGATTATTTAAATGCTTTGGAATGATTTAAAAAATTTTTAACACAAGATTTGAATTATTTTTAATAATTATCAATTTAAAAATATTTAAACGTCTTTAAAAAAAGTTTTAAGCATTTTTATTAATTTGTTAAGGTTTAATTTATAATTTTATTAAGTTTTAAAAGCTTTTCAAATTTTTTTAAACATTTTTTAATAAGTTTTAAAAAATTTCATTAAACTTTTTATATTTAATTTTTAAAATTCAATAATACGTTTAAAAAATTTTAAAAGTTTGAATAAATTACTTAAAAGTGCTTGAAAAGATTATTTAAATGCTTTGGAATAATTTAAAAATTTTTTAACACAAGATTTGAATTATTTTTAATAATTATCAATTTAAAAATATTTAAACGTCTTTAAAAATAGTTTTAAGAATTTTTATTAATTTTTTAAGGTTTAATTTATAATTTTAATAGATTTTAAAAATTTTTTAATTTTTTTTAAAAAATTTTAAATAACTTTAAAAAAATTTTATTAAACTATTTATATTTAATTTTTAAAATTTAATAATTTGTTTAAAAAATTTTAAAAGTACAAATAAATTACTTAAAAGTGCTTGAAAAGATTATTTAAATGCTTTGGAATGATTTAAAAAATTTTTAACACAAGATTTGAATTATTTTTAATAATTATCAATTTAAAAATATTTAAACGTTTTTAAAAAAAGTTTTAAGCATTTTTATTAATTTTTTAAGGTTTAATTTATACTTTTATTAAGTTTTAAAAGCTTTTCAAACTTTTTTAAACATTTTTTAAGAAGTTTTAAAAAATTTCATTAAACTTTTTATATTTAATTTTTAAAATTCAATTTTACGTTCAAAAAATTATAAAAGTTCAAATAAATCACTTAAAAGTGCTTGAAAAGATTATTTAAATGCTTTGAAATGATTTAAAAAATTTTTAACACAAGATTTGAGTTATTTTTAATAATTATCAATTTAAAAATATTTAAACTTCTTTAAAAAAAGTTTTAAGCATTTTTATTAATTTTTTAAGGTTTAATTTATACTTTTATTAAGTTTTAAAAGCTTTTCAAATTTTTTCAAACATTTTTTAAGAAGTTTTAAAAAATTTCATTAAACTTTATATATTTAATTTTTAAAATTCAATTTTACGTTCAAAAAATTATAAAAGTTCAAATAAATCACTTAAAAGTGCTTGAAAAGATTATTTAAATGCTTTGAAATGATTTAAAAAATTTTTAACACAAGATTTGAATTATTTTTAATAATTATCAATTTAAAAATATTTAAGTCTTTAAAAAAAGTTTTAAGCATTTTTATTAATTTGTTTAGGTTTAATTTATAATTTTATTAAGTTTTAAAAGCTTTTCAAATTTTTTTAAACATTTTTTAATAACTTTTAAAAAATTTCATTAAACTTTTTATATTTAATTTTTAAAATTCAATTCTACGTTCAAAAAATTTTAAAAGTTTAAATAAATCACTTAAAAGTGCTTGAAAAGATTATTTAAATGCTTTGGAATGATTTAAAAAATTTTCAACACAAAATTTGAATTATTTTCAATAATTATCAGTTTAAAAATATTTAAACGTCTTTAAAAATAGTTTTAAGGATTTTTAATACTTTTTTAAGGTTTAATTTATATTTTTAATAAATTTTAAAAGCGTTTTAAATTTTTTTAAAAATTTTTTAATAACTTTTAAAAATTTTTATTAAACTTTTTTATTTAATTTTTAAAATTCAATAATACGTTCAAAAAATTTTAAAAGTTTAAATAAATTACTTAAAAGTGCTTGAAAAGATAATTTAAATGCTTTGGAATAATTTAAAAAATTTTTAACACAAGATTTGAATTATTTTTAATAATTATCAATTTAAAAATATTTAAACGTCTTTAAAAAAAAGTTTTAAGCATTTTTATTAATTTGTTAAGGTTTAATTTATAATTTTATTGAGTTTTAAGAGCTTTTCAAATTTTTTTAAACATTTTTTAATAAGTTTTAAAAAATTTCATTAAATTTTTTATATTTAATTTTTAAAATTCAATAATACGTTCAAAAAATTTTAAAAAATTAAATAAATAACTTAAAAGTGCTTGAAAAGATTATTTAAATGCTTTGAAATAATTTAAAAATTTTTTAACACAAGATTTGAATTATTTTTAATAATTATCAATTTAAAAATATTTAAACGTCTTTAAAATAGTTTCAAGCAATTTTAATATTTTTCAAATGTTTAATTTATAATTTTAATAAGTTTTAAAAGCTTTTTAGATTTTTTAAAGAAATTTTCAATAACTTTAAAAAATTTTTATTAAACTATTTATATTTAATTTTTAAAATTTAATAATTCGTTTAAAAAATTTTAAAAGTACAAATCATTTACTTAAAAGTGCTTAAAAAGATTATTTAATTGCTTTGGAATGATTTAAAAAATTTTTAACACAAGATTTGAATTATTTTTAATAATTATCAATTTAAAAATATTTAAACGTCTTTAAAAAAAGTTTTAAGCATTTTTATTAATTTGTTAATGTTTAATTTATAATTTTATTAAGTTTTAAAAGCTTTTCAAATTTTTTTAAACATTTTTTGATAAGTTTTAAAAAATTTCATTAAACTTTTTATATTTAATTTTTAAAATTCAATAATACGTTTAAAAAATTTTAAAAGTTTGAATAAATTACTTAAAAGTGCTTGAAAAGATTATTTAAATGCTTTGGAATAATTTAAAAATTTTTTAACACAAGATTTGAATTATTTTTAATAATTATCAATTTAAAAATATTTAAACGTCTTTAAAAATAGTTTTAAGCATTTTTATTAATTTTTTAAGGTTCAATTTATAATTTTAATAGATTTTAAAAATTTTTTAATTTTTTTTAAAAAATTTTAAATAACTTTAAAAAAATTTTATTAAACTATTTATATTTAATTTTTAAAATTTAATAATTTGTTTAAAAAATTTTAAAAGTACAAATAAATTACTTAAAAGTGCTTGAAAAGATTATTTAAATGCTTTGGAATGATTTAAAAAATTTTTAACACAAGATTTGAATTATTTTTAATAATTATCAATTTAAAAATATTTAAACGTTTTTAAAAAAAGTTTTAAGCATTTTTATTAATTTTTTAAGGATTAATTTATACTTTTATTAAGTTTTAAAAGCTTTTCAAATTTTTTTAAACATTTTTTAAGAAGTTTTAAAAAATTTCATTAAACTTTATATAATTAATTGTTAAAATTCAATTAACGTCAAAAAATTTTAAAAGTTCTAATAAATTATTTAAAAGAGCTTGAAAAGATTATTTAAATGCTTTGAAATGCTTTAAAAAATTTTTAACACAAGATTTGAATTATTTTTAATAATTATCAATTTAAAAATATTTATACGTCTTTAAAAGAAGTTTTAAGCATTTTTATTAATTTTTTAAGGTTTAATTTATACTTTTATTAAGTTTTAAAAGCTTTTCAAATTTTTTTAAACATTTTTTAAGAAGTTTTAAAAAATTTCATTAAACTTTTTATATTTAATTTTTAAAATTCAATAATACGTTCAAAAAATTTTAAAAGTTTAAATAAATTACTTAAAAGTGCTTGAAAAGATTATTTAAATGCTTTGGAATGATTTAAAAAATTTTTAACACAAGATTTGAATTATTTTTAATAATTATCAATTTAAAAATATTTAAACGTCTTTAAAAAAAGTTTTAAGCAATTTTATTAATTTGTTAAGGTTTAATTTATAATTTTATTAAGTTTTAAAAGCTTTTTAGATTTTTTTAAGAAATTTTCAATAACTTCAAAAAAATTTTTATTAAACTATTTATATTTAATTTTTAAAATTTAATAATTCGTTTAAAAAATTTCAAAAGTACAAATGAATTACTTAAAAGTGCTTGAAAAGATTATTTAAATGCTTTGGAATGATTTAAAAATTTTTTAACACAAGATTTGAATTATTTTTAATAATTATCAATTTAAAAATATTTAAACGTTTTTAAAAAAAGTTTTAAGCATTTTTATTAATTTTTTAAGGTTTAATTTATACTTTTATTAAGTTTTAAAAGCTTTTCAAAATTTTTTAAACATTTTTTAATAAATTTTAAAAAATTTCATTAAACTTTTTATATTTAATTTTTAAAATTTAATAATACGTTCAAAAAATTTTAAAAGTTTGAATAAATTACTTAAAAGTGCTTGAAAAAATTATTTAAATGCTTTGGAATGATTTAAAAACTTTTTAACACAAGATTTGAATTATTTTTAATAATTATCAATTTAAAAATATTTAAACGTCTTTAAAAATAGTTTTAAGCATTTTTATTAATTTTTTAATTTTTAATTTATAATTTTAATAAATTTTAAAAATGTTTTAAATTTTTTTATAAAATTTTAAATAACTTTAAAAAAATTTTATTAAACTATTTATATTTAATTTTTAAAATTTAATAATTTGTTTAAAAAATTTTAAAAGTACAAATAAATTACTTAAAAGTGCTTGAAAAGATTATTTAAATGCTTTGGAATGATTTAAAAAATTTTTAACACAAGATTTGAATTATTTTTAATAATTATCAATTTAAAAATATTTAAACGTTTTTAAAAAAAGTTTTAAGCATTTGTATTAATTTTTTAAGGTTTAATTTATAATTTTAATAAGTTTTAAAAGCTTTTCAAATTTTTTTAAACATTTTTTAAGAAGTTTTAAAAAATTTCATTAAACTTTATATATTTAATTTTTAAAAATTAATTTTACGTTCAAAAAATTTTTAAAGTTCAAATAAATCACTTAAAAGTGCTAGAAAAGATTATTGAAATGCTTTGGAATAATTTAAAAAATTTTTAACACAAGATTTGAATTATTTTTAATAATTATTAATTTAAAAATATTTAAACGTCTTTAAAAAAAGTTTTAAGCATTTTTATTAATCTGTTAAGGTTTAATATATAATTTTATTAAGTTTTAAAAACTTTTCAAATTTTAAAAGATTATTTAAATGCTTTGGAATAATTTAAAAAATTTTTAACACAAGATTTGAATTATTTTTAATAATTATTAATTTAAAAATATTTAAACGTCTTTAAAAAAAGTTTTAAGCATTTTTATTAATCTGTTAAGGTTTAATTTATAATTTTATTTAGTTTTAAAAGCTTTTCAAATTTTTTTAAACATTTTTAATAACTTTTAAAAAATTTCATTAAACTTTTTATATTTCATTTTTAAAATTCAATAATACTTTCAAAAAATTTTAAAAGTTTAAATAAATTACTTAAAAGTGCTTGAAAAAATTATTTAAATGCTTTGAAATAATTTAAAAATTTTTTAACAAAAGATTTGAATTATTTTTAATAATTATCAATTTAAAAATATTGAAACGTCTTTAAAAATAATTTTAAGGATTTTTAATACTTTTTTAAGGTTTAAATTATATTTTTAATAAATTTTAAAAGCATTTTAAATTTTTTTAAGAAATTTTCAATAACTTTTAAAAATTTTCATTAAACTTTTTTATTTAATTTTTAAAATTCAATAATACGTTCAAAAATTTCATTAAACTTTTTATATTTAATTTTTAAAATTTAATAATACGTTCAAAAAAATTTAAAAGTTTGAATAAATTACTTAAAAGTGCTTGAAAAGATTATTTAAATGCTTTGGAATGATTTAAAAATTTTTTAATACAAGATTTAAATTATTTTTAATAATTATCAATTTAAAAATATTTAAACGTTTTTAAAAATAGTTTTAAGCATTTTTATTAATTTTTTAAGGTTTAATTTATAATATTAATAAATTTTAAAAGTTTTTTAAATTTTTTTAAAAAATTTTAAATAACTTTAAAAAAATTTTATTAAACTTTTTATATTTAATTTTTAAAATTTAATAATTTGTTTAAAAAATTTTAAAAGTACAAATAAATTACTTAAAAGTGCTTGAAAAGATTATTTAAATGCTTTGGAATGATTTAAAAAATTTTTAACACAAGATTTGAATTATTTTTAATAATTATCAATTTAAAAATATTTAAACGTTTTTAAAAAAAGTTTTAAGCATTTTTATTAATTTTTTAAGGTTTAATTTATACTTTTATTAAGTTTTAAAAGCTTTTCAAATTTTTTTAAACATTTTTTAAGAAGTTTTAAAAAATTTTATTAAACTTTTTATATTTAATTTATAAAATTCAATTTTACGTTCAAAAAATTATAAAAGTTCAAATAAATCACTTAAAAGTGCTTGAAAAGATTATTTAAATGCTTTGAAATGATTTAAAAAATTCTTAACACAAGATTTGAGTTATTTTTAATAATTATCAATTTAAAAATATTTAAACTTCTTTAAAAAAAGTTTTAAGCATTTTTATAAATTTTTTAAGGTTTAATTTATACTTTAATTAGGTTTAAAAAGCTTTTCAAATTTTTTTAAACATTTTTTAAGAAGTTTTAAAAAATTTCATTAAACTGTATATATTTAATTTTTAAAATTTAATTTTCCGTTCAAAAAATTTTAAAAGTTCAAATAAATTACTTAAAAGTGCTTGAAAAAATTATTTAAATGCTTTGAAATAATTTAAAAAAATTTTAACACAAGATTTGAATTATTTTTAATAATTATCAATTTACAAATATTTAAACGTCTTTAAAAAAAGTTTTAAGCATTTTTATTAATTTGTTAAGGTTTAATTTATAATTTTATTAAGTTTTAAAAGCTTTTCAAATTTTTTTAAACATTTTTTAATAACTTTTAAAAAATTTCATTAAACTTTTTATATTTCATTTTTAAAATTCAATAATACGTTCAAAAAATTTTAAAAGTTTAGATAAATTACTTAAAAGTGCTTAAAAAAATTATTTAAATGCTTTGAAATGATTTAAAAATTTTTTAACAAAAGATTTGAATTGTTTTTAATAATTATCAATTTAAAAATATTGAAACGTCTTTAAAAATAATTTTAAGGATTTTTAATACGTTTTTAAGGTTTAAATTATATTTTTAATAAATTTTAAAAGCATTTTAAATTATTTCAAGAAATTTTCAATAACTTTTAAAAATTTTCATTAAAATTTTTTTATTTAATTTTTAAAATTCAATAATACGTTCAAAAAATTTTAAAAGTACAAATGAATTACTTAAAAGTGCTTGAAAAGATTATTTAAATGCTTTGGAATGATTTAAAAAATTTTTAACACAAGATTTGAATTATTTTTAATAATTATCAATTTAAAAATATTTAAACGTTTTTAAAAAAAGTTTTAAGCATTTTTATTAATTTGTTAAGGTTTAATTTATAATTTTATTAAGTTTTAAAAGCTTTTAAACTTTTTTTAAACATTTTTTAATAAGTTTTAAAAAATTTCATTAGACTTTTTATATTTAATTTTTAAAATTCAATTCTACGTTCAAAAAATTTTAAAAGTTCAAATAAATCACTTAAAAGTGCTTGAAAAGATTATTTAAATGCTTTGGAATGATTTAAAAAATTTTCAACACAAAATTTGAATTATTTTCAATAATTATCAGTTTAAAAATATTTAAACGTCTTTAAAAATAGTTTTAAGAATTTTTAATACTTTTTTAAGGTTTAATTTATATTTTTAATAAATTTTAAAAGCGTTTTAAATTTTTTTAAGAATTTTTCAATAACTTTTAAAAATTTTTATTAAACTTTTTTATTTAATTTTTAAAATTCAATAATACGTTCAAAAAATTTTAAAAGTTCAAATAAATTACTTAAAAGTGCTTGAAAAGATTATTTAAATGCTTTGGAATAATTTAAAAATTTTTTAACACAAGATTTGAATTATTTTTAATAATTATCAATTTAAAAATATTTAAACGTCTTTAAAAAAAGTTTCAAGCAATTTCAATATTTTTTAAATGTTTAATTTATAATTTTAATAAGTTTTAAAAGCTTTTTAGATTTTTTTAAGAAATTTTCAATAACTTCAAAAAAATTTTTATTAAACTATTTATATTTAAATTTTAAAATTTAATAATTCGTTTAAAAAATTTTAAAAGTACAAATGAATTACTTAAAAGTGCTTGAAAAAATTATTTAAATGCTTTGGAATGATTTAAAAAGTTATTAACACAAGATTAGAATTATTTTTAATAATTATCAATTTAAAAATATTTAAACGTCTTTAAAAAAAGTTTTAAGCATTTTTATTATTTTTTTAAGGTTTAATTTATACTTTTATTAAGTTTTAAATGCTTTTCAAATTTTTTTTAAACACTTTTTAAAAAGTTTTAAAAAATTTCATTAAACTTTTTATATTTAATTTTTAAAATTCAATTCTACGTTCAAAAAATTTTAAAAGTTTAAATAAATTACTTAAAAGTGCTTGAAAAGATTTTTTAAATGCTTTGGAAGGATTTAAAAAATTTTCAACACAAAATTTGAATTATTTTTAATAATTATCAATTTAAAAATATTTAAACGTTTTTAAAAATAGTTTTAAGCATTTTTAATAATTTTTTAAGGTTTAATTTATAATTTTAATAAGTTTTAAAAGTTTTTTAAATTTTTTTAAAAAATTTTTAATAACTTTAAAAAAATTTTATTAAACTATTGATATATAATTTTTAAAATTTAATAATTCGTTTAAAAAATTTTAAAAGTACAAATGAATTACTTAAAAGTGCTTGAAAAGATTATTTAAATGCTTTGGAATGATTTAAAAAATTTTTAACACAAGATTTGAATTATTTTTAATAATTATCAATTTAAAAATATTTAAACGTCTTTAAAAAAAGTTTTAAGCATTTTTATTAATTTGTTAAGGTTTAATTTATAATTTTATTAAGTTTTAAAAGCTTTTCAAATTTTTTTAAGCATTTTTTAATAAGTTTTAAAAAATTTCATTAAACTTTTTATATTTAATTTTTAAAATTCAATAATACGTTCAAAAAAGTTTAAAAGTTTGAATAAATTACTTAAAAGTGCTTGAAAAAATTATTTAAATGCCTTGGAATGATTTAAAAATTTTTTTATACAAGATTTAAATTATTTTTAATAATTATCAATTTAAAAATATTTAAACGTCTTTAAAAATAGTTTTAAGCATTTTTATTAATTTTTTAAGGTTTAATTTATAATTTTAATAAATTTTAAAAGTTTTTTAAATTTTTTTAAAAAATTTTAAATAACTTTAAAAAAATTTTATTAAACTTTTTATATTTAATTTTTAAAATTTAATAATTTGTTTAAAAAATTTTAAAAGTACAAATAAATTACTTAAAAGTTCTTGAAAAGATTATTTAAATGCTTTGGAATGATTTAAAAAATTTTTAACACAAGATTTGAATTATTTTTAATAATTATCAATTTAAAAATATTTAAACGTTTTTAAAAAAAGTTTTAAGCATTTTTATAAAATTTTTAAGGTTTAATTTATACTTTTATTAAGTTTTAAAAGCTTTTCAAATTTTTTTAAACATTTTTTAAGAAGTCTTAAAAAATTTTATTAAACTGTATATATTTAATTTTTAAAATTTAATTTTACGTTCAAAAAATTTTAAAAAGTTCAAATAAATTACTTAAAAGTGCTTGAAAAAATTATTTAAATGCTTTGAAATGATTTAAAAAAATTTTAACACAAGATTTGAATTATTTTTAATAATTATCAATTTACAAATATTTAAACGTCTTTAAAAAAAGTTTTAAGCATTTTTATTAATTTGTTAAGGTTTAATTTATAATTTTATTAAGTTTTAAAAGCTTTTCAAATTTTTTTAAACATTTTTTAATAACTTTTAAAAAATTTCATTAAACTTTTTATATTTCATTTTTAAAATTCAATAATACGTTCAAAAAATTTTAAAAGTTTAAATAAATTACTTAAAAGTGCTTAAAAAAATTATTTAAATGCTTTGAAATGATTCAAAAATTTTTTAACAAAAGATTTGAATTATTTTTAATAATTATCAATTTAAAAATATTGAAACGTCTTTAAAAATAATTTTAAGGATTTTTAATACTTTTTTAAGATTTAAATTATATTTTTAATAAATTTTAAAACCATTTTAAATTATTTCAAGAAATTTTCAATAACTTTTAAAAATTTTCATTAAACTTTTTTATTTAATATTTAAAATTCAATAATACGTTCAAAAAATTTTAAAAGTACAAATGAATTACTTAAAAGTGCTTGAAAAGATTATTTAAATGCTTTGGAATGATTTAAAAAATTTTTAACACAAGTTTTGAATTATTTTTAATAATTATCAATTTAAAAATATTTAAACGTCTTTAAAAAAAGTTTTAAGCATTTTTATTAATTTGTTAAGCTTCAATTTATAATTTTATTAAGTTTTAAAAACTTTTCAAATTTTTTTAAACATTTTTTAATAAGTTTTAAAAATTTCATTAAACTTTTTATATTTAATTTTTAAAATTCAATTCTACGTTCAAAAAATTTTAAAAGTTCAAATAAATCACTTAAAAGTGCTTGAAAAGATTATTTAAATGCTTTGGAATGATTTAAAAAATTTTCAACACAAAATTTGAATTATTTTCAATAATTATCAGTTTAAAAATATTTAAACGTCTTTAAAAATAGTTTTAAGGATTTTTAATACTTTTTTAAGGTTTAATTTATATTTTTAATAAATTTTAAAAGCGTTTTAAATTTTTTTAAGAGTTTTTCAATAACTTTTAAAAATTTTTATTAAACTTTTTTATTTAATTTTTAAAATTCAATAATACGTTCAAAAAATTTTAAAAGTTCAAATAAATTACTTAAAAGTGCTTGAAAAGATAATTTAAATGCTTTGGGATAATTTAAAAAATTTTTAACACAAGATTTGAATTATTTTTAATAATTATCAATTTAAAAATATTTAAACGTCTTTAAAAAAAAGTTTTAAGCATTTTTATTAATTTGTTAAGGTTTAATTTATAATTTTATTAAGTTTTACAAGCTTTTCAAATTTTTTTAAACATTTTTTAATAAGTTTTAAAAAATTTCATTAAACTTTTTATATTTAATTTTTAAAATTCAATAATACGTTCAAAAAATTTTAAAAGATTAAATAAATTACTTAAAAGTGCTTGAAAAGATTATTTAAATGCTTCGGAATAATTTATAAATTTTTTAACACAAGATTTGAATTATTTTTAATAATTATCAATTTAAAAATATTTAAACGTCTTTAAAAAAAGTTTCAAGCAATTTTAATATTTTTTAAATGTTTAATTTATAATTTTAATAAGTTTTAAAAGCTTTTTAGATATTTTTAAGAAATTTTCAATAACTTTAAAAATTTTTTATTAAACTATTTATATTTAATTTTAAAAAATTTAATAATTTGTTTAAAAAATTTTAAAAGTACAAATGATTTACTTAAAAGTGCTTAAAAAAATTATTTAAATGCTTTGGAATGATTTAAAAAAATTTTAACACAAGATTTGAATTATTTTTAATAATTATCAATTAAAAAATATTTAAACGTCTTTAAAAAAAGTTTTAAGCATTTTTATTAATTTGTTAAGGTTTAATTTAAAATTTTATTAAGTTTTAATAGCTTTTCAAATTTTTTTAAACATTTTTTAATAAGTTTTAAAAAATTTCAATAAACTTTTTATATTTAATTTTTAAAATTCAATAATACGTTCAAAAAATTTTAAAAGTTTAAATAAATTACTTAAAAGTGCTTGAAAAGATTATTTAAATGCTTTGGAATAATTTAAAAATTTTTTAACACAAGATTTGAATTATTTTTAATAATTATCAATTTAAAAATATTTAAACGTCTTTAAAAATAGTTTTAAGCATTTTTATTATATTTTTAAGGTTTAATTTATAATTTTAATAAATTTTAAAAATTTTTTAAATTTTTTTAAAAAATTTTAAATAACTTTAAAAAAATTTTATTAAACTATTTATATTTAATTTTTAAAATTTAATAATTTGTTTAAAAAATTTTAAAAGTACAAATGAAATACTTAAAAGTGCTTGAAAAGATTATTTAAATGCTTCGAAATGATTTAAAAAATTTTTAACACAAGATTTGAATTATTTTTAATAATTATCAATTTAAAAATATTTAAACGTTTTTAAAAAAAGTTTTAAGCATTTTTATTAATTTTTTAAGGTTTAATTTATAATTTTAAAAAATTTTAAAAGTTTTTTAAATTTTTTTAAAAAATTTTAAATAACTTTAAAAAATTTTTATTAAACTATTTATATTTAATTTTTAAAATTTAATAATTTGTTTAAAAAATTTTAAAAGTACAAATGAATTACTTAAAAGTCCTTGAAAAGATTATTTAAATGCTTTGGAATGATTTAAAAAATTTTTAACACAAGATTTGAATTATTTTTAATAATTATCAATTTAAAAATATTTAAACGTTTTTAAAAAAAGTTGTAAGCATTTTTATTAATTTTTTAAGGTTTAATTTATACTTTAATTAAGTTTTAAAAGCTTTTCAAATTTTTTTAAACATTTTTTAAGAAGTTTTAAAAAATTTCATGAAACTTTTTATATTTAATTTTTAAAATTCGATTTTACGTTCAAAAAATTATAAAAGTTCAAATATCACTTAAAAGTGCTTGAAAAAATTATTTAAATGCTTTGAAATGATTTAAAAAATTTTTAACACAAGATTTGAGCTATTTTTAATAATTATCAATTTAAAAATATTTAAACTTCTTTAAAAAAAGTTTTAAGCATTTTTATTAATTTTTTAAGGTTTAATTTATACTTTTATTAAGTTTTAAAAGCTTTTCAAATTTTTTTAAACATTTTTTAAGAAGTTTTAAAAAATTTCATCAAACTTTATATATTTAATTTTTAAAATTTAATTTTACGTTCAAAAAATTGTAAAAGTTTAAATAAATCACTTAAAAGTGCTTGAAAAGATTATTTAAATGCTTTAGAATGATTTAAAAAATTTTTAACACAAGATTTGAATTATTTTTAATAATTATCAATTTAAAAATATTTAAACGTCTTTAAAAAAAGTTTTAAGCATTTTTATTAATTTGTTAAGGTTTAATTTATAATTTTAATGAGTTTTAAAAGCTTTTCAAATTTTTTTAAACATTTTTTATTAAGTTTTAAAAAATTTCATTAAACTTTTTATATTTAATTTTTAAACTTCAATAATACGTTAAAAAAATTTTAAAAGTTTGAATAAATTACTTAAAAGTGCTTGAAAAGATTATTTAAATGCTTTGGAATAATTTAAAAATTTTTAACACAAGATTTGAATTATTTTTAATAATTATCAATTTAAAAATATTTAAACGTCTTTAAAAAAAGTTTTAAGCATTTTTATTAATTTGTTAAGGTTTAATTTATAATTTTATTAAGTTTTAAAAACTTTTCAAATTTTTTTAAACATTTTTTAATAAGTTTTAAAAAATTTCATTAAACTTTTTATATTTAATTTTTAAAATTCAATTCTACGTTTAAAAAATTTTAAAAGTTTAAATAAATTACTTAAAAGTGCTTGAAAAGATTATTTAAATGCTTTGGAATGATTTAAAAAATTTTCAACACAAAATTTTAATTATTTTCAATAATTATCAGTTTAAAAATATTTAAACGTCTTTAAAAATAGTTTTAAGGATTTTTAATACTTTTTTAAGGTTTAATTTATATTTTTAATAAATTTTAAAAGCGTTTTAAATTTTTTTAAGAATTTTCCAATAACTTTTAAACATTTTTATTAAACTTTTTTATTTAATTTTTAAAATTCAATAATACGTTCAAAGAATTTTAAAAGTTTAAATAAATTACTTAAAAGTGCTTGAAAAGATAATTTAAATGCTTTGGGATAATTTAAAAAATTTTTAACACAAGATTTGAATTATTTTTAATAATTATCAATTTAAAAATATTTAAACGTCTTTAAAAAAAGTTTTAAGCATTTTTATTAATTTGTTAAGGTTTAATTTATAATTTTATTAAGTTTTGAAAGCTTTTCAAATTTTTTTAAACATTTTTTAATAAGTTTTAAAAAATTTCATTAAACTTTTTATATTTAATTTTTAAAATTCAATAATACGTTCAAAAAATTTTAAAAGATTAAATAAATTACTTAAAAGTGCTTGAAAAGATTATTTAAATGCTTTGGAATGATTTAAAAAATTTTCAACACAAAATTTGAATTATTTTCAATAATTATCAGTTTAAAAATATTTAAACGTCTTTAAAAATAGTTTTAAGGATTTTTAATACTTTTTTAAGGTTTAATTTATATTTTTAATAAATTTTAAAAGCGTTTTAAATTTTTTTAAGAGTTTTTCAATAACTTTTAAAAATTTTTATTAAACTTTTTTATTTAATTTTTAAAATTCAATAATACGTTCAAAAAATTTTAAAAGTTCAAATAAATTACTTAAAAGTGCTTGAAAAGATAATTTAAATGCTTTGGGATAATTTAAAAAATTTTTAACACAAGATTTGAATTATTTTTAATAATTATCAATTTAAAAATATTTAAACGTCTTTAAAAAAAAGTTTTAAGCATTTTTATTAATTTGTTAAGGTTTAATTTATAATTTTATTAAGTTTTACAAGCTTTTCAAATTTTTTTAAACATTTTTTAATAAGTTTTAAAAAATTTCATTAAACTTTTTATATTTAATTTTTAAAATTCAATAATACGTTCAAAAAATTTTAAAAGATTAAATAAATTACTTAAAAGTGCTTGAAAAGATTATTTAAATGCTTTGGAATAATTTATAAATTTTTTAACACAAGATTTGAATTATTTTTAATAATTATCAATTTAAAAATATTTAAACGTCTTTAAAAAAAGTTTCAAGCAATTTTAATATTTTTTAAATGTTTAATTTATAATTTTAATAAGTTTTAAAAGCTTTTTAGATTTTTTTAAGAAATTTTCAATAACTTTAAAAAATTTTTATTAAACTATTTATATTTAATTTTAAAAAATTTAATAATTTGTTTAAAAAATTTTAAAAGTACAAATGATTTACTTAAAAGTGCTTAAAAAGATTATTTAAATGCTTTGGAATGATTTAAAAAATTTTTAACACAAGATTTGAATTATTTTTAATAATTATCAATTAAAAAATATTTAAACGTCTTTAAAAAAAGTTTTAAGCATTTTTATTAATTTGTTAAGGTTTAATTTAAAATTTTATTAAGTTTTAAAAGCTTTTCAAATTTTTTTAAACATTTTTTAATAAGTTTTAAAAAATTTCAATAAACTTTTTATATTTAATTTTTAAAATTCAATAATACGTTCAAAAAATTTTAAAAGTTTAAATCAATTACTAGTGCTTGAAAAGATTATTTAAATGCTTTGAAATAATTTAAAAATTTTTTAACACAAGATTTGAATTATTTTTAATAATTATCAATTTAAAAATATTTAAACGTCTTTAAAAATAGTTTAAAGCATTTTTATTAATTTTTTAAGGTTTAATTTATAATTTTAATAAATTTTAAAAGTTTATTAAATTTTTTTAAAAAATTTTAAATACCTTTAAAAAAATTTTATTAAACTATTTATATTTAATTTTTAAAATTTAATAATTTGTTTAAAAAATTTTAAAAGTACAAATGAATTACTTAAAAGTGCTTGAAAAAATTATTTAAAAGCTTCGGAATGATTTAAAAAATTTTTAACACAAGATTTGAATTATTTTTAATAATTATCAATTTAAAAATATTTAAACGTTTTTAAAAAAAGTTTTAAGCATTTTTATTAATTTTTTAAGGTTTAATTTATAATTTTAATAAATTTTGAAAATTTTTTAATTTTTTTTAAAAAATTTTAAATAACTTTAAAAAAATTTTATTAAACTATTTATATTTAATTTTTAAAATTTAATAATTTGTTTAAAAAATTTTAAAAGTACAAATGAATTACTTAAAAGTGCTTGAAAAGATTATTTAAATGCTTTGGAATGATTTAAAAAATTTTTAACATAAGATTTGAATTATTTTTAATAATTATCAATTTAAAAAAACTTAAACGTTTTTAAAAAAAGTTTTAAGCATTTTTATTAATTTTTTAAGGTTTAATTTATACTTTTATTAAGTTTTAAAAGCTTTTCAAATTTTTTTAAACATTTTTTAAGAAGTTTTAAAAAATTTCATTAAACTTTTTATATTTAATTTTTAAAATTCAATTTTACGTTCAAAAAATTATGAAAGTTCAAATAAATCACTTAAAAGTGCTTGAAAAGATTATTTAAATGCTTTGAAATGATTTAAAAAATTTTTAACACAAGACTTGAATTATTTTTAACAATTATCAATTTAAAAATATTTAAGTCTTTAAAAAAGTTTTAAGCATTTTTATTAATTTGTTTAGGTTTAATTTATAATTTTATTAAGTTTTAAAAGCTTTTCAAATTTTTTTAAACATTTTTTAATAACTTTTAAAAAATTTCATTAAACTTTTTATATTTCATTTTTAAAATTCAATAATACGTTCAAAAAATTTTAAAAGTTTAAATAAATTACTTAAAAGTGCTTGAAAAAATTATTTAAATGCTTTGAAATGATTTAAAAATTTTTTAACAATAGATTTGAATTATTTTTAATAATTATCAATTTAAAAATATTGAAACGTCTTTAAAAATAATTTTAAGGATTTTTAATACTTTTTTAAGGTTTAAATTATATTTTTAATAAATTTTAAAAGCATTTTAAATTTTTTTAAGAAATTTTCAATAACTTTTAAAAATTTTCATTAAACTTTTTTATTTAATTTTTAAAATTCAATAATACGTTCAAAAAATTTTAAAAGTACAAATGAATTACTTAAAAGTGCTTGAAAAAATTATTTAAATGCTTTGGAATGATTTAAAAAAAATTTAACACAAGATTTGAATTATTTTTAATAATTATCAATTTAAAAATATTTAAACGTCTTTAAAAAAAGTTTTAAGCATTTTTATTAATTTGTTAAGGTTTAATTTATAATTTTATTAAGTTTTAAAAGCTTTTCAAATTTTTTTAAACATTTTTTAATAACTTTTAAAAAATTTCATTAAACTTTTTATATTTAATTTTTAAAATTCCATTCTACGTTCAAAAAATTTTAAAAGTTTAAATAAATCATTTAAAAGTGCTTGAAAAGATTATTTAAATGCTTTGGAATGATTTAAAAAATTTTCAACACAAAATTTGAATTATTTTCAATAATTATCAGTTTAAAAATATTTAAACGTCTTTAAAAATAGTTTTAAGGATTTTTAATACTTTTTAAAGGTTTAATTTATATTTTTAATAAATTTTAAAAGCGTTTTAAATTTTTTTAAGAATTTTTTAATAACTTTTAAAAATTTTTATTAAACTTTTTTATTTAATTTTTAAAATTCAATAATACGTTCAAAAAATTTTAAAAGTTCAAATAAATTACTTAAAAGTGCGTGAAAAGATTATTTAAATGCTTTGAAATAATTTAAAAATTTTTTAACACAAGATTTGAATTATTTTTAATAATTATCAATTTAAAAATATTTAAACGTCTTTAAAAAAAGTTTCAAGCAAATTTAATATTTTTTAAATGCTTAATTTATAATTTTAATAAGTTTTAAAAGCTTTTTAGATTTTTTTAAGAAATTTTCAATAACTTTAAAAAATTTTTATTAAACTATTTATATTTAATTTTTAAAATTTAATAATTTGTTTAAAAAATTTTAAAAGTACAAATGATTTACTTAAAAGTGCTTGAAAAGATTATTTAAATGCTTTGGAATAATTTAAAAAAATTTTAACACAAGATTTGAATTATTTTTAATAATTATCAATTTAAAAATTTTTAAACGTCTTTAAAAATAGTTTTAAGCATTTTTATTAATTTTTTAAGGTTTAATTTATAATTTTATAAAATTTTAAAAATTTTTTAAATTTTTTTAAAAAATTTTAAATAAGTTTTAAAAAATTTCAATAAACTTTTTATATTTAATTTTTAAAATTCAATAATACGTTCAAAAAATTTTAAAAGTTTAAATCAATTACTAGTGCTTGAAAAGATTATTTAAATGCTTTGAAATAATTTAAAAATTTTTTAACACAAGATTTGAATTATTTTTAATAATTATCAATTTAAAAATAGTTAAACGTCTTTAAAAATAGTTTAAAGCATTTTTATTAATTTTTTAAGGTTTAATTTATAATTTTAATAAATTTTAAAAGTTTATTAATTTTTTTTAAAAAATTTTAAATAACTTTAAAAAAATTTTATTAAACTATTTATATTTAATTTTTAAAATTTAATAATTTGTTTAAAAAATTTTAAAAGTACAAATGAATTACTTAAAAGTGCTTGAAAAAATTATTTAAAAGCTTCGGAATGATTTAAAAAATTTTTAACACAAGATTTGAATTATTTTTAATAATTATCAATTTAAAAATATTTAAACGTTTTTAAAAAAAGTTTTAAGCATTTTTATTAATTTTTTAAGGTTTAATTTATAATTTTAATAAATTTTAAAAATTTTTTAATTTTTTTTAAAAAATTTTAAATAACTTTAAAAAAATTTTATTAAACTTTTTATATTTAATTTTTAAAATTTAATAATTTGTTTAAAAAATTTTAAAAGTACAAATGAATTACTTAAAAGTGCTTGAAAAGATTATTTAAATGCTTTGGAATGATTTAAAAAATTTTTAACATAAGATTTGAATTATTTTTAATAATTATCAATTTAAAAAAATTTAAACGTTTTTAAAAAAAGTTTTAAGCATTTTTATTAATTTTTTAAGGTTTAATTTATACTTTTATTAAGTTTTAAAAACTTTTCAAATTTTTTTAAACATTTTTTAAGAAGTTTTAAAAAATTTCATTAAACTTTTTATATTTAATTTTTAAAATTCAATTTTACGTTCAAAAAATTATGAAAGTTCAAATAAATCACTTAAAAGTGCTTGAAAAGATTATTTAAATGCTTTGAAATGATTTAAAAAATTTTTAACACAAGACTTGAATTATTTTTAATAATTATCAATTTAAAAATATTTAAGTCTTTAAAAAAGTTTTAAGCATTTTTATTAATTTGTTTAGGTTTAATTTATAATTTTATTAAGTTTTAAAAGCTTTTCAAATTTTTTTAAACATTTTTTAATAACTTTTAAAAAATTTCATTAAACTTTTTATATTTCATTTTTAAAATTCAATAATACGTTCAAAAAATTTTAAAAGTTTAAATAAATTACTTAAAAGTGCTTGAAAAAATTATTTAAATGCTTTGAAATGATTTAAAAATTTTTTAACAATAGATTTGAATTATTTTTAATAATTATAAATTTAAAAATATTGAAACGTCTTTAAAAATAATTTTAAGAATTTTTAATACTTTTTTAAGGTTTAAATTATATTTTTACCAAAATTTTAAAAGCATTTTAAATTTTTTTAAGAAATTTTCAATAACTTTTAAAAATTTTCATTAAACTTTTTTATTTAATTTTTAAAATTCAATAATACGTTCAAAAATTTTAAAAGTACAAATGAATTACTTAAAAGTGCTTGAAAAAAATATTTAAATGCTTTGGAATGATTTAAAAAATTTTTAACACATGATTTGAATTATTTTTAATAATTATCAATTTAAAAATATTTAAACGTCTTTAAAAAAAGTTTTAAGCATTTTTATTAATTTGTTAAGGTTTAATTTATAATTTTATTAAGTTTTAAAAGCTTTTCAAATTTTTTTAAACATTTTTTAATAACTTTTAAAAAATTTCATTAAACTTTTTATATTTAATTTTTAAAATTCAATTCTACGTTCAAAAAATTTTAAAAGTTTAAATAAATCACTTAAAAGTGCTTGAAAAGATTATTTAAATGCTTTGGAATGATTTAAAAAATTTTCAACACAAAATTTGAATTATTTTCAATAATTATCAGTTTAAAAATATTTAAACGTCTTTAAAAATAGTTTTAAGGATTTTTAATACTTTTTTAAGGTTTAATTTATATTTTTAATAAATTTTAAAAGCGTTTTAAATTTTTTTAAGAATTTTTTAATAACTTTTAAAAATTTTTATTAAACTTTTTTATTTAATTTTTAAAATTCAATAATACGTTCAAAAAATTTTAAAAGTTCAAATAAATTACTTAAAAGTGCTTGAAAAGATAATTTAAATGCTTTGGGATAATTTAAAATATTTTTAACACAAGATTTGAATTATTTTTAATAATTATCAATTTAAAAATATTTAAACGTCTTTAAAAAAAAGTTTTAAGCATTTTTATTAATTTGTTAAGGTTTAATTTATAATTTTATTGAGTTTTAAAAGCTTTTCAAATTTTTTTAAACATTTTTTAATAAGTTTTAAAAAATTTCATTAAATTTTTTATATTTAATTTTTAAAATTCAATAATACGTTCAAAAAATTTTAAAAGATTAAATAAATTACTTAAAAGTGCTTGAAAAGATTATTTAAATGCTTTGAAATAATTTAAAAATTTTTTAACACAAGATTTGAATTATTTTTAATAATTATCAATTTAAAAATATTGAAATGTCTTTAAAAATAGTTTTAAGGATTTTTAATACTTTTTTAAGGTTTAAATTATATTTTTAATAAATTTTAAAAGTTTATTAAATTTTTTTAAAAAATTTTAAATAACTTTAAAAAAATTTTATTAAACTATTTATATTTAATTTTTAAAATTTAATAATTTGTTTAAAAAATTTTAAAAGTTTGAATAAATTACTTAAAAGTGCTTGAAAAGATTATTTAAATGCTTTGGAATAATTTAAAAAAATTTTAACACAAGATTTGAATTATTTTTAATAATTATCAATTTAAAAATTTTTAAACGTCTTTAAAAATAGTTTTAAGCATTTTTATTAATTTTGTAAGGTTTAATTTATAATTTTATTGAGTTTTAAAAGCTTTTCAAATTTTTTTAAACATTTTTTAATAAGTTTTAAAAAATTTCATTAAATTTTTTATATTTAATTTTTAAAATTCAATAATACGTTCAAAAAATTTTAAAAGATTATATAAATTACTTAAAAGTGCTTGAAAAGATTATTTAAATGCTTTGAAATAATTTAAAAATTTTTTAACACAAGATTTGAATTATTTTTAATAATTATCAATTTAAAAATATTTAAACGTCTTTAAAAAAAGTTTCAAGCAATTTTAATATTTTTTAAATGTTTAATTTTTAATTTTAATAAGTTTTAAAAACTTTTTAGATTTTTTTAAAAAATTTTTAATAACTTTAAAAAATTTTTATTAAACTATTTATATTTAATTTTTAAAATTTAATAATTTGTTTAAAAAATTTTAAAAGTACAAATGATTTACTTAAAAATGCTTAAAAAGATTATTTAAATGCTTTGGAATGATTTAAAAAATTTTTAACACAAGATTTGAATTATTTTTAATAATTATCAATTTAAAAATATTTAAACGTCTTTAAAAAAAGTTTTAAGCATTTTTATTAATTTGTTAAGGTTTAATTTATAATTTTATTAAGTTTTAAAAGCTTTTCAAATTTTTTTAAACATTTTTTAATAAGTTTTAAAAAATTTCATTGAACTTTTTATATTTAATTTTTAAAATTTAATAATACGTTCAAAAAATTTTAAACGTTTGAATAAGCTACTTAAAAGTGCTTGAAAAGATTATTTAAATGCTTTGGAATAATTTAAAAAAATTTTAACACAAGATTTGAATTATTTTTAATAATTATCAATTTAAAAATTTTTAAACTTCTTTAAAAATAGTTTTAAGCATTTTTATTAATTTTTTAAGGTTTAATTTATAATTTTAATAAATTTTAAAAATTTTTTAAATTTTTTTAAAAAATTTTAAATAACTTAAAAAAATTTTATTAAACTATTTATATTTAATTTTTAAAATTTAATAATTTGTTTAAAAAATTTTAAAAGTACAAATGAATTACTTAAAAGTGCTTGAAAAGATTATTAAAATGCTTCGGAATGATTTAAAAAATTTTTAACACAAGATTTGAATTATTTTTAATAATTATCAATTTAAAAATATTTAAACGTTTTTAAAAAAAGTTTTAAGCATTTTTATTAATTTTTTAAGGTTTAATTTATACTTGTATTAAGTTTTAAAAACTTTTCTTATTTTTTTAAACATTTTTTAAGAAGTTTTAAAAAATTTCATTAAACTTTTTATATTTAATTTTTTAAATTCAATTTTACGTTCAAATAATAATAAAAGTTCAAATAAATTACTTAAAAGTGCTTGAAAAGATTATTTAAATGCATTAGAATGATTTAAAAAATTTTTAACACAAGATTTGAATTATTTTTAATAATTATCAATTTAAAAATATTTAAACGTCATTAAAAAAAGTTTTAAGCATTTTTATTAATTTTTTAAGGTTTAATTTATACTTTTATTAAGTTTTAAAAACTTTTCAAATTTTTTTAAACATTTTTTAAGAAGTTTTAAAAAATTTCATTAAACTTTATATATTTAATTTTTAAAATTTAATTTTACGTTCAAAAAATTTTAAAAGTTCAAATAAATCATTTAAAAGTGCTTGGAAAGATTATTTAAATGCTTTGGAATGATTTAAAAAATTTTTAACACAAGATTTGAATTATTTTTAATAATTATCAATTTAAAAATATTTAAACGTCTTTAAAAAAAGTTTTAAGCATTTTTATTAATTTGTTAAGGTTTAATTTATAATTTTATTAAGTTTTAAAAACTTTTCAAATTTTTTTAAACATTTTTTAATAAGTTTTAAAAAATTTCATTAAACTTTTTATATTTAATTTTTAAAATTCAATAATACGTTTAAAAAATTTTAAAAGTTTAAATAAATTACTTAAAAGTGCTTGAAAAAATGATCTAAATGCTTTGAAATGATTGAAAAATTTTTTAACAAAAGATTTGAATTATTTTTAATAATTATCAATTTAAAAATATTGAAATGTCTTTAAAAATAGTTTTAAGGATTTTTAATACTTTTTTAAGGTTTAAATTATATTTTTAATAAATTTTAAAAGTTTATTAAATTTTTTTAAAAAATTTTAAATAACTTTAAAAAAATTTTATTAAACTATTTATATTTAATTTTTAAAATTTAATAATTTGTTTAAAAAATTTTAAAAGTTTGAATAAATTACTTAAAAGTGCTTGAAAAGATTATTTAAATGCTTTGGAATAATTTAAAAAAATTTTAACACAAGATTTGAATTATTTTTAATAATTATCAATTTAAAAATTTTTAAACGTCTTTAAAAATAGTTTTAAGCATTTTTATTAATTTTGTAAGGTTTAATTTATAATTTTATTGAGTTTTAAAAGCTTTTCAAATTTTTTTAAACATTTTTTAATAAGTTTTAAAAAATTTCATTAAATTTTTTATATTTAATTTTTAAAATTCAATAATACGTTCAAAAAATTTTAAAAGATTATATAAATTACTTAAAAGTGCTTGAAAAGATTATTTAAATGCTTTGAAATAATTTAAAAATTTTTTAACACAAGATTTGAATTATTTTTAATAATTATCAATTTAAAAATATTTAAACGTCTTTAAAAAAAGTTTCAAGCAATTTTAATATTTTTTAAATGTTTAATTTTTAATTTTAATAAGTTTTAAAAACTTTTTAGATTTTTTTAAAAAATTTTTAATAACTTTAAAAAATTTTTATTAAACTATTTATATTTAATTTTTAAAATTTAATAATTTGTTTAAAAAATTTTAAAAGTACAAATGATTTACTTAAAAATGCTTAAAAAGATTATTTAAATGCTTTGGAATGATTTAAAAAATTTTTAACACAAGATTTGAATTATTTTTAATAATTATCAATTTAAAAATATTTAAACGTCTTTAAAAAAAGTTTTAAGCATTTTTATTAATTTGTTAAGGTTTAATTTATAATTTTATTAAGTTTTAAAAGCTTTTCAAATTTTTTTAAACATTTTTTAATAAGTTTTAAAAAATTTCATTGAACTTTTTATATTTAATTTTTAAAATTTAATAATACGTTCAAAAAATTTTAAACGTTTGAATAAGCTACTTAAAAGTGCTTGAAAAGATTATTTAAATGCTTTGGAATAATTTAAAAAAATTTTAACACAAGATTTGAATTATTTTTAATAATTATCAATTTAAAAATTTTTAAACTTCTTTAAAAATAGTTTTAAGCATTTTTATTAATTTTTTAAGGTTTAATTTATAATTTTAATAAATTTTAAAAATTTTTTAAATTTTTTTAAAAAATTTTAAATAACTTAAAAAAATTTTATTAAACTATTTATATTTAATTTTTAAAATTTAATAATTTGTTTAAAAAATTTTAAAAGTACAAATGAATTACTTAAAAGTGCTTGAAAAGATTATTAAAATGCTTCGGAATGATTTAAAAAATTTTTAACACAAGATTTGAATTATTTTTAATAATTATCAATTTAAAAATATTTAAACGTTTTTAAAAAAAGTTTTAAGCATTTTTATTAATTTTTTAAGGTTTAATTTATACTTGTATTAAGTTTTAAAAACTTTTCTTATTTTTTTAAACATTTTTTAAGAAGTTTTAAAAAATTTCATTAAACTTTTTATATTTAATTTTTTAAATTCAATTTTACGTTCAAATAATAATAAAAGTTCAAATAAATTACTTAAAAGTGCTTGAAAAGATTATTTAAATGCATTAGAATGATTTAAAAAATTTTTAACACAAGATTTGAATTATTTTTAATAATTATCAATTTAAAAATATTTAAACGTCATTAAAAAAAGTTTTAAGCATTTTTATTAATTTTTTAAGGTTTAATTTATACTTTTATTAAGTTTTAAAAACTTTTCAAATTTTTTTAAACATTTTTTAAGAAGTTTTAAAAAATTTCATTAAACTTTATATATTTAATTTTTAAAATTTAATTTTACGTTCAAAAAATTTTAAAAGTTTAAATAAATCATTTAAAAGTGCTTGGAAAGATTATTTAAATGCTTTGGAATGATTTAAAAAATTTTTAACACAAGATTTGAATTATTTTTAATAATTATCAATTTAAAAATATTTAAACGTCTTTAAAAAAAGTTTTAAGCATTTTTATTAATTTGTTAAGGTTTAATTTATAATTTTATTAAGTTTTAAAAACTTTTCAAATTTTTTTAAACATTTTTTAATAAGTTTTAAAAAATTTCATTAAACTTTTTATATTTAATTTTTAAAATTCAATAATACGTTTAAAAAATTTTAAAAGTTTAAATAAATTACTTAAAAGTGCTTGAAAAAATGATCTAAATGCTTTGAAATGATTGAAAAATTTTTTAACAAAAGATTTGAATTATTTTTAATAATTATCAATTTAAAAATATTGAAATGTCTTTAAAAATAGTTTTAAGGATTTTTAATACTTTTTTAAGGTTTAAATTATATTTTTAATAAATTTTAAAAGTTTATTAAATTTTTTTAAAAAATTTTAAATAACTTTAAAAAAATTTTATTAAACTATTTATATTTAATTTTTAAAATTTAATAATTTGTTTAAAAAATTTTGAAAGTTTGAATAAATTACTTAAAAGTGCTTGAAAAGATTATTTAAATGCTTTGGAATAATTTAAAAAAATTTTAACACAAGATTTGAATTATTTTTAATAATTATCAATTTAAAAATTTTTAAACGTCTTCAAAAATAGTTTTAAGCATTTTTATTAATTTTTTAAGGTTTAGTTTATAATTTTAATAAATTTTAAAAATTTTTAAAATTTTTTTAAAAAATTTTAAATAACTTTAAAAAATTTTTATTAAACTATTTATATTTAATTTTTAAAATTTAATAATTTGTTTAAAAAATTTTAAAAGTACAAATGAATTACTTAAAAGTGCTTGAAAAGATTATTTAAATGCTTCGAAATGATTTAAAAAATTTTTAACACAAGATTTGAATTATTTTTAATAATTATCAATTTAAAAATATTTAATCGTTTTTAAAAAAAGTTTTAAGCATTTTTATTAATTTTTTAAGGTTTAATTTATACTTTTATTAAGTTTTAAAAACTTTTCAAATTTTTTTAAACATTTTTTAAGAAGTTTTAAAAAATTTCATTAAACTTTTTATATTTAATTTTTTAAATTCAATTTTACGTTCAAAAAATTATAAAAGTTCAAATAAATTATTTAGAAGTGCTTGAAAAGATTATTTAAATGCATTAGAATGATTTAAAAAATTTTTAACACAAGATTTGAATTATTTTTAATAATTATCAATTTAAAAATATTTAAACGTCTTTAAAAAAAGTTTTAAGCATTTTTATTAATTTTTTAAGATTTAATTTATACTTTTATTAAGTTTTAAAAACTTTTCAAATTTTTTTAAACATTTTTTAAGAAGTTTTAAAAAATTTCATTAAACTTTATATATTTAATTTTTAAAATTTAATTTTACGTTCAAAAAATTTTAAAAGTTCAAATAAATCACTTAAAAGTGCTTGAAAAGATTATTTAAATGCTTTGAAATGTTTTAAAAAATTTTTAACACAAGATTTGAATTATTTTTAATAATTATCAATTTAAAAATATTTAAGTCTTTAAAAAAAGTTTTAAGCATTTTTATTAATTTGTTTAGGTTTAATTTATAATTTTATTAAATTTTAAAAGCTTTTCAAATTTTTTTAAACATTTTTTAATAACTTTTAAAAAATTTTATTAAACTTTTTATATTTCATTTTTAAAATTCAATAATACGTTCAAAAAATTTTAAAAGTTTAAATAAATTACTTAAAAGTGCTTGAAAAAATTATTTAAATGCTTTGAAATGATTTGAAAATTTTTTAACAAAAGATTTGAATTATTTTTAATAATTATCAATTTAAAAATATTGAAACGTCTTTAAAAATAATTTTAAGGATTTTTAATACTTTTTTAAGGTTTAAATTATATTTTTAATAAATTTTAAAAGCATTTTAAACTTTTTTAAGAAATTTTCAATAACTTTTAAAAATTTTCATTAAACTTTTTTATTTAATTTTTAAAATTCAATAATACGTTCAAAAAATTTTAAAAGTACAAATGAATTACTTAAAAGTGCTTGAAAAGATTATTTAAATGCTTTGGAATGATTTAAAAAAATTTTAACACTAGATTTGAATTATTTTTAATAATTATCAATTTAAAAATATTTAAACGTCTTTAAAAAAAGTTTTAAGCATTTTTATTAATTTGTTAAGGTTTAATTTATAATTTTATTAAGTTTTAAAAGCTTTTCAAATTTTTTTAAACATTTTTTAATAAGTTTTAAAAAATTTCATTAAACTTTTATATTTAATTTTTAAAATTCAATTCTACGTTCAAAAAATTTTAAAAGTTCAAATAAATCACTTAAAAGTGCTTGAAAAGATTATTTAAATGCTTTGGAATGATTTAAAAAATTTTCAACACAAAATTTGAATTATTTTCAATAATTATCAGTTTAAAAATATTTAAACGTCTTTAAAAATAGTTTTAAAGATTTTTAATACTTTTTTAAGGTTTAATTTATAGTTTTAACAAATTTTAAAAGCGTTTTAAATTTTTTTAACAATTTTTTAATAACTTTTAAAAATTTTTATTAAACTTTTTTATTTAATTTTTAAAATTCAATAATACGTTTAAAAAATTTTAAAAGTTCAAATAAATTACTTAAAAGTGCTTGAAAAGATCATTTAAATGCTTTGGAATAATTTAAAAAATATTTAACACAAGATTTGATGTATTTTTAATAATTATCAATTTAAAAATATTTAAACGTTTTTAAAAAAAAGTTTTAAGCATTTTTATTAATTTGTTAAGGTTTAATTTATATTTTTATTGAGTTTTAAAAGCTTTTCAAATTTTTTTAAATATTTTTTAATAAGTTTTAAAAAATTTCATTAAATTTTTTATATTTAATTTTTAAAATAAAATAATACGTTCAAAAAATTTTAAAAGATTAAATAAATTACTTAAAAGTGCCTGAAAAGATTATTTGAATGCTTTGAAATAATTTAAAAATTTTTTAACACAAGATTTGAATTATTTTTAATAATTATCAATTTAAAAATATTTAAACGTCTTTAAAAAAAGTTTCAAGCAATTTTAATATTTTTAAAATGTTTAATTTATAATTTTAATAAGTTTTAAAAGCTTTTTAGACTTTTTAAAGAAATTTTCAATAACTTTAAAAAATTTTTATTAAACTATTTATATTTAATTTTTAAAATTTAATAATTCGTTTAAAAAATTTTAAAAGTACAAATGATTTACTTAAAAGTGCTTAAAAAGATTATTTAAATGCTTTGGAATGATTTAAAAAATTTTTAACACAAGATTTGAATTATTTTTAATAATTATCAATTTAAAAATATTTAAACGTCTTTAAAAATAGTTTTAAGCATTTTTATTAATTTTTTAAGGTTTAATTTATAATTTTAATAAATTTTAAAAATTTTTTAAATTTTTTTACAAAATTTTAAATAACTTTAAAAAAATTTTATTAAACTATTTATATTTAATTTTTAAAATTTAATAATTTGTTTAAAAAATTTTAAAAGTACAAATGAATTACTTAAAAGTGCTTGAAAAGATTATTTAAATGCTTCGGAATGATTTAAAAATTTTTAACACAAGATTTGAATTATTTTTAATCATTATCAATTTAAAAATATTTAATCGTTTTTAAAAAAAGTTTTAAGCATTTTTATTAATTTTTTAAGGTTTAATTTATATACTTTTATTAAGTTTTAAAAGCTTTTCAAATTTTTTTAAACATTTTTTAAGAAGTTTTAAAAAATTTCATTAAACTTTTTATATTTAATTTTTTAAATTCAATTTTACGTTCAAAAAATTATAAAAGTTTAAATAAATTACTTAAAAGTGCTTGAAAAAATTATTTAAATGCTTTAGAATGATTTAAAAATTTTTTAACACAAGATTCGAATTATTTTTAATAATTATCAATTTAAAAATATTTAAACGTCTTTAAAAAAAGTTTTAAGCATTTTTATTAATTTTTTAAGGTTTAATTTATACTTTTATTAAATTTTAAAAACTTTTCAAATTTTTTTAAACATTTTTTAAGAAGTTTTAAAAAATTTCATTAAACTTTATATATTTAATTTTTAAAATTTAATTTTACGTTCAAAAAATTTTAAAAGTTTAAATAAATCACTTAAAAGTGCTTGAAAAGATTATTTAAATGCTTTGAAATGATTTAAAAAATTTTTAACACAAGATTTGAATTATTTTTAATAATTATCAATTTAAAAATATTTAAACGTCTTTAAAAAAAGTTTTAAGCATTTTTATTAATTTGTTAAGGTTTAATTTATAATTTTATTAAGTTTTAAAAACTTTTCAAATTTTTTTAAACATTTTTAAAAAATTTCATTAAACTTTTTATATTTAATTTTTAAAATTCAATAATACGTTTAAAAAATTTTAAAAGTTTAAATAAATTACTTAAAAGTGCTTGAAAAAATTATCTAAATGCTTTGAAATGATTTAAAAATTTTTTAACAAAAGATTTGAATTATTTTTAATAATTATCAATTTAAAAATATTGAAATGTCTTTAAAAATAGTTTTAAGGATTTTTAATACTTTTTTAAGCTTTAAATTATATTTTTAATAAATTTTAAAAGCGTTTTAAATTTTTTTAAGAAATTTTCAATAACTTTTAAAAATTTTCATTAAACTTTTTTATTTAATTTTTAAAATTCAATAATACGTTTAAAAAATTTTAAAAGTACAAATGAATTACTTAAAAGTGCTTGAAAAGATTATTTAAATGCTTTGGAATGATTTAAAAAATTTTTAACACAAAATTGGAATTATTTTCAATAATTATCAGTTTAAAAATATTTAAACGTCTTTAAAAATAGTTTTAAGGATTTTCAATACTTTTTTAAGGTTTAATTTATAATTTTAATAAGTTTTAAAAGTTTTTTAAATTTTTTTAAAAAATTTTTAATAACTTTAAAAAAATTTAAATGCTTTGGAATAATTTAAAAATTTTTTAACACAAGATTTGAATTATTTTTAATAATTATCAATTTAAAAATATTTAAACGTCTTTAAAAAATGTTTCAAGCAATTTTAATATTTTTTAAATGTTTAATTTATAATTTTAATAAGTTTTAAAAGCTTTTTAGATTTTTTTAAAAAATTTTCAATAACTTTAAAAAATTTTTATTAAACTATTTATATTTAATTTTTAAAATTTAATAATTCGTTTAAAAAATTTTAAAAGAACAAATGAATTACTTAAAAGGGCTTGAAAAGATTATTTAAATGCTTTGGAATGATTTAAAAAGTTTTTAACACAAGATTTGAATTATTTTTAATAATTATCAATTTAAAAATATTTAAACGTCTTTAAAAGAAGTTTTAAGCATTTTTATTAAATGTTTAAGGTTTAATTTATACTTTTATTAAGTTTTAAAAGCTTTTCAAATTTTTTTAAACATTTTTTAAAAAGTTTTAAAAAATTTCATTAAACTTTTTATATTTAATTTTTAAAATTCAATTCTACGTTCAAAAAATTTTAAAACTTCAAATAAATCACTTAAAAGTGCTTGAAAAGATTATTTAAAAGCTTTGAAATGATTTAAAAAAAATTTCAACACAAAATTTGAATTATTTTTAATAATTATCAATTTAAAAATATTTAAACGTTTTTAAAAATAGTTTTAAGCATTTTTAATAATTTTTTAAGGTTTAATTTATAATTTTAATAAGTTTTAAAAGTTTTTTAAATTTTTTTAATAAATTTTAATTTTTAAATTTTTTTAAACATTTTTTAATAAGTTTTAAAAAATTTCATTAAACTTTTTATATTTAATTTTTAAAATTTAATAATACGTTCAAAAAATTTTAAAAGTTTGAATAAATTACTTAAAAGTGCTTGAAAAGATTATTTAAATGCTTTGGAATGATTTAAAAAATTTTCAACACAAAATTTGAATTATTTTTCATAATTATCAATTTAAAATTATTTAAACGTCTTTAAAAATAGTTTTAAGCATTTTTATTAATTTTTTTAGGTTTAATTTATAATTTTAGCAAGTTTTAAAAGTTTTTTAAATTTTTTTAAAAAATTTTTAATAACTTAAAAAAATTTTATTAAACTATTTATATTTAATTTTTAAAATTTAATAATTTGTTTAAAAAATTTTAAAAGTACAAATAAATTACTTAAAAGTGCTTGAAAAGATTATTTAAATGCCTTGGAATGATTTAAAAAATTTTTAACACAGAATTTGAATTATTTTTAATAATTATCAATTTAAAAATATTTAAACGTCTTTAAAAAAAGTTTTAAGCATTTTTATTAATTTTTTAAGGTTTAATTTATACTTTTATCAAGTTTTAAAAGCTTTTCAAATTTTTTTAAACATTTTTTAAGAAGTTTTAAAAAATTTCATTAAACTTTATATATTTAATTTTTAAAATTTAATTTTACGTTCAAAAAATTTTAAAAGCTCAAATAAATCACTTAAAAGTGCTTGAAAAGATTATTTAAATGCTTTGGAATGATTTACAAAATTTTTAACACAAGATTTGAATTATTTTTAATAATTATCAATTTAAAACTATTTAAACGTCTTTAAAAAAAGTTTTAAGCATTTTTATTAATTTTTTAAGGTTTAATTTATACTTTTATTAAGTTTTAAAAGTTTTTCAAATTTTTTTAAACATTTTTAAAAAATTTCATTAAACTTTTTATATTTAATTTTTAAAATTCAATTTTACGTTCAAAAAATTTTAAAAGTTTAAATAAATCATTTAAAAGTGCTTGAAAAGATTATTTAAATGCATTGGAATAATTTAAAAAATTTTTAACACAAGATTTGAATTATTTTTAATAATTATCAATTTAAAAATATTTAAACGTCTTTAAAAAAAGATTAAAGCATTTTTATTACTTTGTTAAGGTTTAATTTATAATTTTATTAAGTTTTAAAAGCTTTTCAAATTTTTTTAAAAATTTTTTAATAAGTTTTAAAAAATTTCATTAAACTTTTTATATTTAATTTTTAAAATTCAATAATACGTTCAAAAAATTTTAAAAGTTTAAATAAATTACTTAAAAGTGCTTGAAAAGATTATTTAAATGCTTTGGAATGATTTAAAAATTTTTTAACACAAGATTTGAATTATTTTTAATAATTATCAATTTAAAAATATTTAAACGTCTTTAAAAATAGTTTTAAGAATTTTTAATACTTTTTTAAGGTTTAATTTATATTTTTAATAAAATTTAAAAGTATTTTAAATTTTTTTAAGAAATTTTCAATAACTTTTAAAAATTTTTATTAAACTTTTTTATTTAATTTTTAAAATTCAATAATACGTTCAAAAAATTTTAAAAGTACAAATGAATTATTTAAAAAAGCTTAAAAAGATTATTTAAATGCTTTGAAATGATTTAAAAAATTTTTAACACAAGATTTGAATTATTTTTAATAATTATCAATTTAAAAATTTTCAAACGTCTTTAAAAATAGTTTTAAGGATTTTTAATACTTTTTTAAGGTTTAATTTATATTTTTAATAAATTTTAAAAACATTTTAAATTTTTTTAAGAAATTTTCAATAACTTTTAAAAATTTTCATTAAACTTTTTTATTTAATTTTTAAAATTCAATAATACTTTCAAAAAATTTTAAAAGTTTAAATAATTTACTTAAAAGTGCTTAAAAAAATTATTTAAATGCTTTGGAATGTCTTAAAAAGTTTTTAACACAAGTTTTGAATTATTTTTAATAATTATCAATTTAAAAATATTTAAACGTCTTTAAAAATAGTTTTAACCATTTTTATTAATTTTTAAAGATTTAATTTATAATTTTAATAAGTTTTAAAATTTTTTTAAATTTTTTTAAAAAATTTTTAATAACTTTAAAAAAATTTTATTAAACTATTTATATTTAATTTTTAAAATTTAATAATTTGTTTAAAAAATTTTAAAAGTACAAATGAATTACTTAAAAGTGCTTGAAAAGATTATTTAAATGCTTTGGAATGATTTAAAAAATTTTTAACACAAGATTTGAATTATTTTTAATATTTATCAATTTAAAAATATTCAAAAATCTTTAAAAAAAGTTTTAAGCATTTTTAATTATTTTTTAAGGTTTAAATTATACTTTTATTAAGTTTTGAAAGCTTTTCAAATTTTTTTAAACTTTTTTGAAGAAGTTTTAAAAAATTTCATTAAACTTATTATATTTAATTTTTAAATTTCAATTTTACGTTCAAAAAATTATAAAAGTTCAAATAAATTACTTAAAAGTGCTTGAAAAGATTATTTAAATGCTTTGGAATAATTTAAAAAATTTTTAACACAAGATTTGAAGTATTTTTAATAATAATCAATTTAAAAATATTTAAACGTCTTTAAAAAAAGTTTTAAGCATTTTTATTAATTTGTTAAGGTTTAATTTATAATTTTATTAAGTTTTAAAAACTTTTCAAATTTTTTTAAACATTTTTTAATAAGTTTTAAAAAATTTCATTAAACTTTTTATATTTAATTTTTAAAATTCAATTCTACGTTCAAAAAATTTTAAAAGTTTAAATAAATCACTTAAAAGTGCTTGAAAAGATTATTTAAATGCTTTGGAATGATTTAAAAAATTTTCAACACAAAATTTGAATTATTTTCAATAATTATAAGTTAAAAAATATTTAAACGTCTTTAAAAATAGTTTTAAGGATTTTTAATACTTTTTTAAGGTTTAATTATATTTTTAAAAAATTTTAAAAGCGTTTTAAATTTTTTTAAGAATTTTTCAATAACTTAAAAATTTTTATTAAACTTTTTTATTTAATTTTTAAAATTCAATAATACGTTCAAAAAATTTTAAAAGTTCAAATAAATTACTTAAAAGTGCTTGAAAAGATAATTTAAATGCTTTGGGATAATTTAAAAAATTTTTAACACAAGATTTGAATTGTTTTTAATAATTATCAATTTAAAAATATTTAAACGTCTTTAAAAAAAAGTGTTAAGCATTTTTATTAATTTGTTAAGGTTTAATTTATAATTTTATTAAGTTTCAAAAGCTTTTCAAATTTTTTTAAACATTTTTTAATAAGTTTTAAAAAATTTCATTAAACTTTTTATATTTAATTTTTAAAATTCAATAATACGTTCAAAAAATTTTAAAAGATTAAATAAATTACTTAAAAGTGCTTGAAAAGATTATTTAAATTATTTGGAATAATTTATAAATTTTTTAACTCAAGATTTGAATTATTTTTAATAATTATCAATTTAAAAATATTTAAACGTCTTTAAAAAAAGTTTCAAGCAATTTTAATATTTTTTAAGTGTTTAATTTATAATTTTAATAAGTTTTAAAAACTTTTTAGATTTTTTTAAGAAATTTTCAATAACTTTAAAAAATTTTTATTAAACTATTTATATTTAATTTTAAAAAATTTAATAATTCGTTTAAAAAATTTTAAAAGTACAAATGATTTACTTAAAAGTGCTTAAAAAGATTATTTAAATGCTTTGGAATGATTTAAAAAATTTTTAACACAAGATTTGAATTATTTTTAATAATTATCAATTTAAAAATATTTAAACGTCTTTAAAAAAAGTTTTAAGCATTTTGATTAATTTGTTAAGGTTTAATTTATAATTTTATAAAGTTTTAAAAGCTTTTCAAATTTTTTTAAACATTTTTTAATAAGTTTTAAAAAATTTCATTAAACTTTATATATTTAATTTTTAAAATTTAATTTTACGTTCAAAAAATATTAAAAGTTTAAATAAATTACTTAAAAGTGCTTGAAAAGATTATTTAAATGCTTTGGAATGATTTAAAAAATTTTTAACACAAGATTTGAATTATTTTTAATAATTATCAATTTAAAAATATTTAAACGTCTTTAAAAAAAGTTTTAAGCATTTTTATTAATTTGTTAAGGTTTTATTTATAATTTTATTAAGTTTTAAAAGCTTTTCAAATTTTTTTAAACATTTTTTAATAACTTTTAAAAAATTTCATTAAACTTTTTATATTTCATTTTTAAAATTCAATAATACGTTAAAAAAATTTTAAAAGTTTAAATAAATTACTTAAAAGTGCTTGAAAAAATTATTTAAATGCTTTGAAATAATTTAAAAATTTTTTAACAAAAGATTTGAATTATTTTTAATAATTATCAATTTAAAAATATTGAAACGTCTTTAAAAATAATTTTAAGGATTTTTAATACTTTTTTAAGGTTTAAATTATATTTTTAATAAATTTTAAAAGCATTTTAAATTTTTTTAAGAAATTTTCAATAACTTTTAAAAATTTTCATTAAAATTTTTTATTTAATTTTTAAAATTCAATAATACGTTCAAAAAATTTTAAAAGTACAAATGAATTACTTAAAAGTGCTTGAAAAGATTATTTAAATGCTTTGGAATGATTTAAAAAATTTTCAACACAAAATTTGAATTATTTTCAATAATTATCAGTTTAAAAATATTTAAACGTCTTTAAAAATAGTTTTAAGGATTTTTAATACTTTTTTAAGGTTTAATTTATATTTTTAATAAATTTTAAAAGCGTTTTAAATTTTTTTAAGAATTTTTCAATAACTTTTAAAAAATTTTATTAAACTTTTTTATTTAATTTTTAAAATTCAATAATACGTTCAAAAACTTTTAAAAGTTTAAATAAATTACTTAAAAGTGCTTGAAAAGATAATTTAAATGCTTTGGGATAATTTAAAAAATTTTTAACACAAGATTTAAATTATTTTTAATAATTATCAATTTAAAAATATTTAAACGTCTTTAAAAAAAAGTTTTAAGCATTTTTATTAATTTGTTAAGGTTTAATTTATAATTTTATTAAGTTTTAAAAGCTTTTCAAATTTTTTTAAACATTTTATAATAAGTCTTAAAAAATTTCATTAAACTTTTTATATTTAATTTTTAAAATTCAATAATACGTTCAAAAAATTTTAAAAGATTAAATAAATTACTTAAAAGTGCTTGAAAAGATTATTTAAATGCTTTGGAATAATTTAAAAATTTTTTAACACAAGATTTGAATTATTTTTAATAATTATCAATTTAAAAATATTTAAACGTCTTTAAAAAAAGTTTCAAGCAATTTTAATATTTTTTAAATGTTTAATTTATAATTTTAATAAGTTTTAAAAGCTTTTTAGATTTTTTAAGAAATTTTCAATAACTTAAAAATTTTTATTAAACTATTTATATTTAATTTTTAAAATTTAATAATTCGTTTAAAAAATTTTAAAAGTACAAATGATTTACTTAAAAGTGCTTAAAAAGATTATTTAAATGCTTTGGAATGATTTAAAAAATTTTTAACACAAGATTTGAATTATTTTTAATAATTATCAATTTAAAAATATTTAAACGTCTTTAAAAAAAGTTTTAAGCATTTTTATTAATTTGTTAAGGTTTAATTTATAATTTTATTAAGTTTTAAAAGCTTTTCAAATTTTTTTAAACATTTTTTATTAAGTTTTAAAAAATTTCATTAAACTTTTTATATTTAATTTTTAAACTTCAATAAGAAGTTTTAAAAAATTTCATTAAACTTTTTATATTTAATTTTTTAAATTCAATTTTACGTTCAAAAAATTATAAAAGTTCAAATAAATCACTTAAAAGTGCTTGAAAAGATTATTTAAATGCTTTGAAATGATTTAAAAAATTTTTAACACAAGATTTGAGTTATTTTTTATTTTTAATAATTATCAAATTAAAAATATTTAAACTTCTTTAAAAAAAGTTTTAAGCAATTTTAATATTTTTTAAACGTTTAATTTATAATTTTAATAAGTTTTAAAGATGGAGTGATGCCGGTCCATGGCACTTTTACTTTTGGATTTCAAATGGGTGTAGTACTGGACTGTCTCTAATTGGATGATACCTACAATTTTAACTTTGCAGAAGTACTTTGAGAGTGCCCCCACAGTGGTTCATCAGTTTCATTGTGGCGAATGTAATTGTGATTCAAAATAATTATCAGTAACTTTCTTGCATCAGTTGTCAACGCAAACGTGTTCTTGGTCAGATATAGATGTTTACATTTTAATTGAGCCTGCAAAAGTGTTTTGGAGGTGCCGTTGGCAAGTTTCACGGCTGTTCAGCAGTTTGATTGTGACGAGTGTGGTTGCAACGATAATTATTAGTAGCTTTAAAACATCATTTACTAAGGCAATGGCGCCCTCTAAATGTTATTGTTTTGAAATTGTAGGGCCCCTGGACACCAATAGATGTGATTCATGTCGCTTACCTCTGCACCTTAAATGTCTGGAACTATCAAAAGCAGAAGTTGGGATATTGTCTGGTAAGCGGTCGTTTAATATAAAAGTTATGTGCAACAAATGCAGCTCCAATATCGCAATTGCAAACGATTTGAAACAAATCGTACTAGACCTGAAATTGGCAATGGAAACGCGGCTATCTGCGTTAGAAAATTCCCTGACTGCTACTGTTGTGTCTGCTCGTCAACGTGAGGAGATTATTCAGGAGTCAGTTGATCGTTCATTACGCGCTTCTAATATTATTATGGCCAACGTGCCTGAATCTGACGCTAAGCAAGAAGTTGATGTAGTTAATGATATTTTAGAAGTTATTGATCCCGCAGCTATCGCATATCCTGAAAATGTGCGAAGGCTCGGTGTAAAACACGGTAATCAGCCAAGATTATTAAAAGTAGACCTGAAGAGTGCAGAGCTTGTTAAAATAGTTTTGAGGAAACGTTCTATGCTAAAAAAAACTGAATACAAGAATATTATGGTACATGAGGATAGAACCCCTGCTCAAAATAAATACTTTAAAGATTTAAAACAGGAAATTAAACTGAGACAAGATCGTGGTAAGCTTAACCTTGGAATTAAATATACAAAATTACCATTTGTATATTAATTAAATATACAAATAGTATACCGTCGATTGTGACTCGGTCTGAACTTACTGCAAATTCAAATACAAACCTAAGTTCAAATTTAAACTAAACAAGTCCTACACGTTAAATATCTATTATCAGAACGTTAGGGGATTAAATACAAAAACAAATTTATTTCGTACTAATATTAGTGACAGTGAATATGATTTAGTTTTGCTCACTGAAACTTGGCTTACTAACGGTGTCTTGAATTCTGAACTGTTTCCGGACTGTTATATGGTTTATCGGTCAGATCGTGATTTTGTGCGTGCTAACAGAAGCAAAGGTGGTGGAGTTCTACTAGCACTAAAGAGCTCGTTTCATGCTGAAGCTATTGATTTAAAATTATTTGAATGTTTACCTTTAATCGATATTACCGGTTGCAGGTTATTTATAAACAATAAGTTTATCTATGTGTTTGTTGTATATATTCCTCCTGATCTAAGTACAGCGCATTATGAATTATTTTTGGACTTATTTCTTGAATTAAATGTATTATGTCATAACGTTATTATGATTGGTGATTTTAACATGGCCAAATTTATAACAAAAGATTCTTGGGATACAAAGTGCTATTTATTTCAAAACTTTCTTAGTTTTTCAGATTTATCACAATGTAATGATGTAATAAATTCTAATAACACATTACTAGACCTTGTCTGCACCAACTTGTCAAAATGCATAGTAACGCATGACTCAGTTACATTAGTTGGAGAGGATTTACATCATCCAGCATTGAGCATAGACATTGAACTTAAGTGTTCCGTGAGTAAACCTTTTCCAGTACATTCACAGCATACAAGGTATAACTTTAAGAGGGCAAACTTTCAGGGTTTGTATAGTGCTCTCTGTGGTGTGGATTGGTCATTTTTACGCATGTATACGGATGTGAACGCTGCTTGCAATGCATTTTACACTAAACTCTATAACCTGCTTGATAATTACGTTCCTAAGCATAAATACAGACAGCGAAAATATCCACCTTGGTTTTCTAAAGAGGTAAAAGAAAACATTAAAACAAAAAAAAGACCCTTACCATTATCAACAATTCCAAACTCTCAGGCGATTAGTTAAAACTCGCATTAAAAGTGATTACGTCCAATATATTAAACGAACCGAAAACAATTTAAAGTCAAACCCCAAAGAATTTTGGTCTTTTGCAAAGTCTATAAAAGGCTTTTCGCCAGTCCCACCATCAGTTAATTACAATAATGTCATCCACACAAAACCCCAAGATGTAGTCGATGCATTTTCTGATTATTTTTCAAGCATCTATAAAGAATCTCCTTTTTCAGTGAATTGCGTTAACTTGGAAAGCCTGAGCAATAATAACTGTTTGTGGCCAGATATTAGAATTAACCTAATTTCTAGCGAAACAATCTTGGAGTCAATTAACAAAATAAAATCTGCAAATACAGCTGGCAATGACGAGATTCCAATGTTTTTAGTTAAAGACTGCCGTCATATAATAGTTGAACCCTTGTCTATAATTTACAATTTGTCTCTGAAAACATGTGTCTTTCCTAACATTTGGAAGAAAGCAAAAACTTGTCCAATCTTCAAATCTGGGGAGAAAAGTTTGGTTTTAAATTATCGACCCATTGCGATACTTAATAATTTTTCAAAAATATTTGAAGGAGCTGTGCACAATTTAATGTATTCAAAAATAAAAAATGTCATCAACGTGCATCAGCATGGATTTATTAAAGGACGCTCGACAATGACAAATTTATCTTGCGCCAGTCAAATAATAGCAGAAACCATAGACGCAAATGGTCAATTGGATGTGATTTATACCAATATTACAAAGGCATTCGATAAGCTTGATCACAAAATACTTCTTGATAAGATGCAACATTATGGGCTGTCTGATGACCTGCGACAATGGTTTCTGAGTTACTTGTCACATCGGGAGCAGGTTATAACAATAAACGGGTATTGCTCAAAACCTTTCTATCCTACCTCTGGTGTACCCCAAGGCTCAAACCTAGGCCCACTACTATTTTCAATATATATCAACGACGTAACTAAAGTGATAAGCAATTCTAAAGTACTGCTATATGCAGACGATCTTAAGCTTTTTAAAAGAATAGAAAATCTCTCAGATCACTTAGCGTTACAAGCTGATGTGGTAAGTTTTCAAAATTGGTGCATAAAGAACAAGCTTGAGCTTAATATCAAAAAATGTAAGGTAGTAACGTATACAAAACGACGAACTTTTGAACCATTTTTGTATAGAATTAATGACTGTACAATTTTGAGAGATACAAAAATCAAAGATCTTGGGGTATGGTTTGACCAAGAACTGTCATTCGCAGAACATATTAACACTATTATCAGTAGCAGCAGCAAAGGGATTTATAATTAGAAACACTAAAGACTTTTCTAACATCGATACTTTGAAAACACTCTATTATGCTCTAGTAAGATCCCAGCTTGAATATTGTGTTTTGGTCTGGTTACCATTTTATAACCATTATAAAATAGCACTTAAAAAAATACAGCGTAAATTTTTAAAGCAACTACACTACAGAGTGGTAGGCACTTTTCCTCAGCATCGTATAGATCAGGAAAGTTTGTTGTCTAGGTTTAACTTAGTATCCCTAAAATATCGTAGGTACTGTTTATGTCTAACATTTCTTTATAATTTAGTAAACAATATATCAGACTGCCCCGAATTGCTCAACAAAATATGTCTGCATGTACCACGATTAAACGCAAGACAATCTGAGTATTATTCAAATGCTATATGTAGGACTAATGTTGGCAAAAGGGCGCCGGTACACACATTAACATCATACTACAACAAAATAGCGCATTTGTGTGACATTAATGTGTGTACCAAAAATCAATTATTGCAACATATTGAGCAGGCAATTATTGTTTAGATATTATCTCTACATTTAAAATTTTTGTGCATGATTTTTCTAGTTTTATTTAATTAATTTTTATTTTTATTTTTATTTTTACTTTAATTTTTATTTTATTATTACTGTTAGCTTTCATGTTTGTGTTAGGATGCACAATGATTTGTATTGGTCCTGTAAATGGATAAAAATCTGTAGGACAATAAAGATTATTATTATTATTATTATTATTATTAAACGTCTTTAAAAATGGTTTTAAGCATTTTTATTAATTTTTTAAGGTTTAATTTATAATTTTAATAAATTTTAAAAGTTTATTAAATTTTTTTAAAAAATTTTAAATAACTTTAAAAAAATTTTATTAAACTATTTATATTTAATTTTTAAAATTTAATAATTTGTTTAAAAAATTTTAAAAGTACAAATGAATTACTTAAAAGTGCTTGAAACAATTATTTAAATGCTTCGGAATGATTTAAAGAATTTTTAACACAAGATTTGAATTATTTTTAATAATTATCAATTTAAAAATATTTAAACGTTTTTAAAAAAAGTTTTAAGCATTTTTATTAATTTTTTAAGGTTTAATTTATAATTTTAATAAATTTTAAAAATTTTTTAATTTTTTTTAAAAAATTTTAAATAACTTTAAAAAAATTTTATTAAACTATTTATATATAATTTTTAAAATTTAATAATTTGTTTAAAAAATTTTAAAAGTACAAATGAATTACTTAAAAGTGCTTGAAAAGATTATTTAAATGCTTTGGAATGATTTAAAAAAATTTTAACACAATATTTGAATTATTTTTAATAATTATCAATTTAAAAATATTTAAACGTTTTTAAAAAAAGTTTTAAGCATTTTTATTAATTTTTTAAGGTTTAATTTATACTTTTATTAAGTTTTAAAAGCTTTTCAAATTTTTTTAAACATTTTTTAAGAAGTTTTAAAAAATTTCATTAATCTTTTTATATTTAATTTTTTAAATTCAATTTTACGTTCAAAAAATTATAAAAGTTCAAATAAATTACTTAAAAGTGCTTGAAAAGATTATTTAAATGCTTTAGAATGATTTAAAAAATTTTTAACACAAGATTTGAATTATTTTTAATAATTATCAATTTAAAAATATTTAAAAGTCTTTAAAAAAAGTTTTAAGCATTTTTATTAATTTTTTAAGGTTTAATTTATACTTTTATTAAGTTTTAAAAACTTTTCAAATTTTTTTAAACATTTTTTAAGAAGTTTTAAAAAATTTTATTAAACTTTATATATTTAATTTTTAAAATTTAATTTTACGTTCAAAAAATTATAAAAGTTTAAATAAATCACTTAAAAGTGCTTGAAAAGATTATTTAAATGCTTTGAAATGATTTAAAAAATTTTTAACACCAGATTTGAGTTATTTTTAATAATTATCAATTTAAAAATATTTAAACTTCTTTAAAAAAAGTTTTAAGCATTTTTATTAATTTTTTAAGGTTTAATTTATACTTTTATTAAGTTTTAAAAGCTTTTCAAATTTTTTTAAACATTTTTTAAAAAGTTTTAAAAAATTTCATTAAACTTTATATATTTAATTTTTAAAATTTAATTTTACGTTTAAAAAATATTAAAAGTTCAAATAAATCACATAAAAGTGCTTGAAAAGATTATTTAAATGCTTTGGAATGATTTAAAAAAATTTTAACACAAGATTTGAATTATTTTTAATAATTATCAATTTAAAATAATTGAAACGTCTTTAAAAATAATTTTAAGAATTTTTATTATTTTTTTAAGGTTTAAATTTTATTTTTAATAAATTTTAAAAGCATTTTATATTTTTTTAAGAAATTTTCAATAACTTTTAAAAATTTTCATTAAACTTTTTTATTTAATTTTTAAAATACAATAATACGTTCAAAAATTTTTAAAAGTACAAATGAATTACTTAAAAGTGCTTGAAAAGTTTATTCAAATGCTTTGGAATGATTTAAAAAATTTTCAACACAAAATTTGATTTATTTTCAATAATTATCTGTTTAAAAATATTTAAACGTCTTTAAAAATAGTTTTAAGGATTTTTATAACTTTTTTAAAGTTTAATTTATATTTTTATAAAATTTTAAAAGCGTTTTAAATTTTTTTAAGAATTTTTCAATATCTTTTAAAAATTTTTATTAAACTTTTTTATTTAATTTTTAAAATTCAATAATACGTTCAAAAAATTTTAAAAGTTTAAATAAATTACTTAAAAGTGCTTGAAAAGATAATTTAAATGCTTTGGGATAATTTAAAAAATTTTTAACACAATATTTGAATTATTTTTAATAATTATATATTTAAAAATATTTAAACGTCTTTAAAAAAAAGTTTTAAGCATTTTTATTAATTTGTTAAGGTTTAATTTGTAATTTTATTAAGTTTTAAAAGCTTTTCAAATTTTTTTAAACATTTTTTAATAAGTTTTAAAAAATTTCATTAAACTTTTTATATTTAATTTTTAAAATTCAATAATACGTTCAAAAAATTTTAAAAAATTAAATAAATTACTTAAAAGTGCTTGAAAAGATTATTTAAATGCTTTGGAATAATTTAAAAATTTTTTAACACAAGATTTGAATTATTTTTAATAATTATCAGTTTAAAAATATTTAAACGTCTTTAAAAAAAGTTTCAAGCAATTTTAATATTTTTTAAATGTTTAATTTATAATTTTAAAAAGTTTTTAAAGGTTTTTAAATTTTTTTAAGAAATTTTCAATAACTTTAAAAAATTTTTATTAACCTATTTATATTTAATTTTTAAAATTTAATAGTTCGTTTAAAAAGTTTTAAAAGTACAAATGATTTACTTAAAAGTGCTTAAAAAGATTATTTAAATGCTTTGGGATAATTTAAAAAATTTTTAACACAATATTTGAATTATTTTTAATAATTATCAATTTAAAAATATTTAAACGTCTTTAAAAAAAAGTTTTAAGCATTTTTATTAATTTGTTAAGGTTTAATTTGTAATTTTATTAGGTTTTAAAAGCTTTTCAAATTTTTTTAAACATTTTTTAATAAGTTTTAAAAAATTTCATTAAACTTTTTATATTTAATTTTTAAAATTCAATAATACGTTCAAAAAATTTTAAAAGTTTAAATAAATTACTTAAAAGTGCTTGAAAAGATTATTTAAATGCTTTGGAATAATTTAAAAATTTTTTAACACAAGATTTGAATTATTTTTAATAATTATCAATTTAAAAATATTTAAACGTCTTTAAAAATAGTTTTAAGCATTTTTATTATTTTTTTAAGGTTTAATTTATAATTTTAATAAATTTTAAAAGTTTATTAAATTTTTTTAAAAAATTTTAAATAACTTTAAAAAAATTTTATTAAACTATTTATATTTAATTTTTAAAATTTAATAATTGTTTAAAAAATTTTAAAAGTACAAATGAATTACTTAAAAGTGCTTGAAAAGATTATTTAAATGCTTCGGAATGATTTAAAAAATTTTTAACACAAGATTTGAATTATTTTTAATAATTATCAATTTAAAAATATTTAAACGTTTTTAAAAAAAGTTTTAAGCATTTTTATTAATTTTTTAAGGTTTAATTTATAATTTTAATAAATTTTAAAAATTTTTTAATTTTTTTTAAAAAATTTTAAATAACTTTAAAAAAATTTTATTAAACTATTTATATTTAATTTTTAAAATTTAATAATTTGTTTAAAAAATTTTAAAAGTCCAAATGAGGTACTTAAAAGTGCTTGAAAAGATTATTTAAATGCTTTGGAATGATTTAAAAAATTTTTAACACAAGATTTGAATTATTTTTAATAATTATCAATTTATAAATAATTAAACGTTTTTAAAAAAAGTTTTAAGCATTTTTATTAATTTTGTAAGGTTTAATTTATACTTTTATTAAGTTTTAAAAGCTTTTCAAATTTTTTTGAACATTTTTTAAGAAGTTTAAAAAAATTTCATTAAACTTTTTATAATTAATTTTTAAAATTCAATTTTACGTTTAAAAAATTATAAAAGTCCAAATAAATCACTTAAAAGTGCTTGAAAAGATTATTTAAATGCTTTGAAATGATTTAAAAAATTTTTAACACAAGATTTGAGTTATTTTTAATAATTATCAATTTAAAAACATTTAAACTTCTTTAAAAAAAGTTTTAAGCATTTTTATTAATTTTTTAAGGTTTAATTTATACTTTTATTAAGTTTTAAAAGCTTTTCAAATTTTTTCAAACATTTTTTAAGAAGTTTTAAAAAATTTCATTAAACATTATATTTTTAATTTTTAAAATTTAATTTTACGTTCAAAAAATTTTAAAAGTTGAAATAAATTACTTAAAAGTGCTTGAAAAGATTATTTAAATGCTTTGGAATGATTTAAAAAATTTTTAACACAAGATTTGAATTATTTTTAATAATTATCAATTTAAAAATATTTAAGTCTTTAAAAAAAGTTTAAAGCATTTTTATTAATTTGTTTAGGTTTAATTTATAATTTTATTAAGTTTTAAAAGCTTTTCAAATTTTTTTAAACATTTTTTAATAACTTTTAAAAAATTTCATTAAACTTTTTATATTTAATTTTTAAAATTCAATAATACGTTTAAAAAATTTTAAAAGTTTAAATAAATTACTTAAAAGTGCTTGAAAAATTTATCTAAATGCTTTGAAATGATTTAAAAATTTTTTAACAAAAGATTTGAATTATTTTTAATAATTATCAATTTAAAAATATTGAAATGTCTTTAAAAATAGTTTTAAGGATTTTTAATACTTTTTTAAGGTTTAAATTATATTTTTAATAAATTTTAAAACCGTTTTAAATTTTTTTAAGAAATTTTCAATAACTTTTAAAAATTTTCATTAAACTTTTTTATTTAATTTTTAAAATTCAATAATACGTTCAAAAAATTTTAAAAGTACAAATGAATTACTTAAAAGTGCTTGAAAAGATTATTTAAATGCTTTGGAATAATTTAAAAAATTTTCAACACTAAATTGGAATTATTTTCAATAATTATCAGTTTAAAAATATTTAAACGTCTTTAAAAATAGTTTTAAGGATTTTCAATACTTTTTTAAGGTTTAATTTATAATTTTAATAAGTTTTAAAAGTTTTTTAAATTTTTTTAAAAAATTTTTAGTAACTTTAAAAAAATTTAAATGCTTTGGAACAATTTAAAAATTTTTTAACACAAGATTTGAATTATTTTTAATAATTATCAATTTAAAAATATTTAAACGTCTTTAAAAAAAGTTTCAAGCAATTTTAATATTTTTTAAATGTTTAATTTATAATTTTAATAAGTTTTAAAAGCTTTTTAGATTTTTTTAAGAAATTTTCAAAAACTTTAAAAAATTTTTATTAAACTATTTATATTTAATTTTTAAAATTTAATAATTCGTTTAAAAAATTTTAAAAGTACAAATGATTTACTTAAAAGTGCTTAAAAAGATTATTTAAATGCTTTGGAATAATTTAAAAAATTTTTAACACAAGATTTGAATTATTTTTAATAATTATCAATTTAAAAATATTTAAACGTCTTTAAAAATAGTTTTAAGCATTTTTATTAATTTTTTAAGGTTTAATTTATAATTTTAATAAATTTTAAAAATTTTTTAAATTTTTTTAAAAAATTTTAAATAACTTTAAAAAAATTTTATTAAACTATTTATATTTAATTTTCAAATCTTAATAATTTGTTTAAAAAATTTTAAAAGTACAAATGAATTACTTAAAAGTGCTTGAAAAGATTATTTAAATGCTTCGGAATGATTTAAAAAATTTTTAACACACGATTTGAATTATTTTTAATAATTATCAATTTAAAAATATTTAAACGTTTTTAAAAAAAGTTTTAAGCATTTTTATTAATTTTTTAAGGTTTAATTTTAACTTTTATTAAGTTTTAAAAGCTTTTCAATTTTTTTTAAACATTTTTTAAGAAGTTTTAAAAAATTTCATTAAACTTTCTATCATCAATTTTTTAAATTCAATTTTACGTTCAAAAAACTATAAAAGTTTAAATAAATTACTTAAAAGTGCTTGAAAAGATTATTTAAATGCTTTAGAATGATTTAAAAAATTTTTAACACAAGATTTGAATTATTTTTAATAATTATCAATTTAAAAATATTTAAACGTCTTTAAAAAAAGTTTTAAGCATTTTTATTAATTTTTTAAGGTTTAATTTATACTTTTATTAAGTTTTCAAAACTTTTCAAATTTTTTTAAACATTTTTTAAGAAGTTTTAAAAAATTTCATTAAACTTTATATATTTAATTTTTAAAATTTAATTTTACGTTCAAAAAATTTTAAAAGTTCAAATAAATCACTTAAAAGTGCTTGAAAAGATTATTTAAATGCTTTGGAATGATTTAAAAAATTTTTAACACAAGATTTGAATTATTTTTAATATTTAACAATTTAAAAATATTTAAACGTCTTTAAAAAAAGTTTTAAGCATTTTTATTAATTTGTTAAGGTTTAATTTATAATTTTATTAAGTTTTAAAATCTTTTCAAATTTTTTTAAACATTTTTTAATAAGTTTTAAAAAATTTCATTAAACTTTTTATATTTAATTTTTAAAATTCAATAATACGTTTAAAAAATTTTAAAAGTTTAAATAAATTACTTAAGAGTGCTTGAAAAATTTATCTAAATGCTTTGAAATGATTTAAAAATTTTTTAACAAAAGATTTGAATTATTTTTAATAATTATCAATTTAAAAATATTGAAATGTCTTTAAAAATAGTTTTAAGGATTTTTAATACTTTTTTAAGGTTTAAATTATATTTTTAATAAATTTTAAAACCGTTTTAAATTTTTTTAAGAAATTTTCAATAATTTTTAAAAATTTTCATTAAACTTTTTTATTTAATTTTTAAAATTCAATAATACGTTCAAAAAATTTTAAAAGTACAAATGAATTACTTAAAAGTGCTTGAAAAGATTATTTAAATGCTTTGGAATAATTTAAAAAATTTTCAACACTAAATTGGAATTATTTTCAATAATTATCAGTTTAAAAATATTTAAACGTCTTTAAAAATAGTTTTAAGGATTTTCAATACTTTTTTAAGGTTTAATTTATAATTTTAATAAGTTTTAAAAGTTTTTTAAATTTTTTTAAAAAATTTTTAGTAACTTTAAAAAAATTTAAATGCTTTGGAACAATTTAAAAATTTTTTAACACAAGATTTGAATTATTTTTAATAATTATCAATTTAAAAATATTTAAACGTCTTTAAAAAAAGTTTCAAGCAATTTTAATATTTTTTAAATGTTTAATTTATAATTTTAATAAGTTTTAAAAGCTTTTTAGATTTTTTTAAGAAATTTTCAAAAACTTTAAAAAATTTTTATTAAACTATTTATATTTAATTTTTAAAATTTAATAATTCGTTTAAAAAATTTTAAAAGAACAAATGAATTACTTAAAAGGGCTTGAAAAGATTATTTAAATGCTTTGGAATGATTTAAAAAGTTTTTAACACAAGATTTGAATTATTTTTAATAATTATCAATTTAAAAATATTTAAACGTCTTTAAAAAAAGTTTTAAGCATTTTTATTAAATGTTTAAGGTTTAATTTATACTTTTATTAAGTTTTAAAAGCTTTTCAAATTTTTTTAAACATTTTTTAAGAAGTTTTAAAAAATTTCATTAAACTTTTTATATTTAATTTTTAAAATTCAATTCTACGTTCAAAAAATTTTAAAACTTCAAATAAATCATTTAAAAGTGCTTGAAAAGATTATTTAAAAGCTTTGGAATGATTTAAAAAATTTTCAACACAAAATTTGAATTAGTTTTAATAATTATCTATTTAAAAATATTTAAACGTCTTTAAAAATAGTTTTAAGCATTTTTAATATTTTTTAAGGTTTAATTTATAATTTTAATAAGTTTTAAAAGTTTTTTAAATTTTTTTAAAAAATTTTTAATAACTTTAAAAAAATTTTATTAAACTATTTATATTTAATTTTTAAAATTTAATAATTTGTTTAAAAAATTTTAAAAGTACAAATGAATTACTTAAAAGTGCTTGAAAAGATTATTTAAATGCTTTGGAATGATTTAAAAAATTTTTAACACAAGATTTGAATTATTTTTAATAATTATCAATTTATAAATATTTAAACGTCTTTAAAAAAAGTTTTAAGCATTTTTATTAATTTGCTAAGGTTTAATTTATAATTTTAATAAGTTTTAAAAGCTTTTCAAATTTTTTTAAACATTTTTTAATAAGTTTTAAAAAATTTTTTTAAACTTTTTATATTTAATTTTTAAAATTTAATAATACGTTCAAAAAATTTTAAAAGTTTGAATAAATTACTTAAAAGTGCTTGAAAAGATTATTTAAATGCTTTGTAATGATTTAAAAAATTTTTAACACAAGATTTGAATTATTTTTAATAATTATTAATTTAAAAATATTTAAACGTTTTTAAAAATAGTTTTAAGCATTTTTATTAATTTTTTAAGGTTTAATTTATAATTTTAATAAATTTTAAAAATTTTTTAATTTTTTTTAAAAAATTTTAAATAACTTTAAGAAAATTTTATTAAACTATTTATATTTAATTTTTAAAATTTAATAATTCGTTTAAAAAATTTTAAAAGTACAAATGAATTACTTAAAAGTGCTTGAAAAGATTATTTAAATGCTTTGGAATGATTTAAAAAACTTTTAACACAAGATTTGAATTATTTTTAATAATTATCAATTTAAAAATATTTTAACGTCTTTAAAAATAGTTTTAAGAATTTTTAATACTTTTTTAAGGTTTAATTTATATTTTTAATAAATTTTAAAAGCATTTTAAATGTTTTTAAGAAATTTTCAATAACTTTTAAAAATTTTTATCAAACTTTTTTATTTAACTTTTAAAATTCAATAATACGTTCAAAAAATTTTAAAAGTACAAATGAATTACTTAAAAGTGCTTAAAAAGATTATTTAAATGCTTTGGAATGATTTAAAAAATTTTTAACACAAGATTTGACTTATTTTTAATAATTATCAATTTAAAAATATTTAAACGTCTTTAAAAATAGTTTTAAGGATTTTTTTTAAAAAATTTCATTAAACTTTATATATTTAATTTTTAAAATTTAATTTTACGTTCAAAAAATTTTAAAAGCTCAAATAAATCACTTAAAAGTGCTTGAAAAGATTATTTAAATGCTTTGGAATGATTTACAAAATTTTTAACACAAGATTTGAATTATTTTTAATAATTATCAATTTAAAACTATTTAAACGTCTTTAAAAAAAGTTTTAAGCATTTTTATTAATTTTTTAAGGTTTAATTTATACTTTTATTAAGTTTTAAAAGTTTTTCAAATTTTTTTAAACATTTTTAAAAAATTTCATTAAACTTTTTATATTTAATTTTTAAAATTCAATTTTACGTTCAAAAAATTTTAAAAGTTTAAATAAATCATTTAAAAGTGCTTGAAAAGATTATTTAAATGCATTGGAATAATTTAAAAAATTTTTAACACAAGATTTGAATTATTTTTAATAATTATCAATTTAAAAATATTTAAACGTCTTTAAAAAAAGATTAAAGCATTTTTATTACTTTGTTAAGGTTTAATTTATAATTTTATTAAGTTTTAAAAGCTTTTCAAATTTTTTTAAAAATTTTTTAATAAGTTTTAAAAAATTTCATTAAACTTTTTATATTTAATTTTTAAAATTCAATAATACGTTCAAAAAATTTTAAAAGTTTAAATAAATTACTTAAAAGTGCTTGAAAAGATTATTTAAATGCTTTGGAATGATTTAAAAATTTTTTAACACAAGATTTGAATTATTTTTAATAATTATCAATTTAAAAATATTTAAACGTCTTTAAAAATAGTTTTAAGAATTTTTAATACTTTTTTAAGGTTTAATTTATATTTTTAATAAAATTTAAAAGTATTTTAAATTTTTTTAAGAAATTTTCAATAACTTTTAAAAATTTTTATTAAACTTTTTTATTTAATTTTTAAAATTCAATAATACGTTCAAAAAATTTTAAAAGTACAAATGAATTATTTAAAAAAGCTTAAAAAGATTATTTAAATGCTTTGAAATGATTTAAAAAATTTTTAACACAAGATTTGAATTATTTTTAATAATTATCAATTTAAAAATTTTCAAACGTCTTTAAAAATAGTTTTAAGGATTTTTAATACTTTTTTAAGGTTTAATTTATATTTTTAATAAATTTTAAAAACATTTTAAATTTTTTTAAGAAATTTTCAATAACTTTTAAAAATTTTCATTAAACTTTTTTATTTAATTTTTAAAATTCAATAATACTTTCAAAAAATTTTAAAAGTTTAAATAATTTACTTAAAAGTGCTTAAAAAAATTATTTAAATGCTTTGGAATGTCTTAAAAAGTTTTTAACACAAGTTTTGAATTATTTTTAATAATTATCAATTTAAAAATATTTAAACGTCTTTAAAAATAGTTTTAACCATTTTTATTAATTTTTAAAGATTTAATTTATAATTTTAATAAGTTTTAAAATTTTTTTAAATTTTTTTAAAAAATTTTTAATAACTTTAAAAAAATTTTATTAAACTATTTATATTTAATTTTTAAAATTTAATAATTTGTTTAAAAAATTTTAAAAGTACAAATGAATTACTTAAAAGTGCTTGAAAAGATTATTTAAATGCTTTGGAATGATTTAAAAAATTTTTAACACAAGATTTGAATTATTTTTAATATTTATCAATTTAAAAATATTCAAAAATCTTTAAAAAAAGTTTTAAGCATTTTTAATTATTTTTTAAGGTTTAAATTATACTTTTATTAAGTTTTGAAAGCTTTTCAAATTTTTTTAAACTTTTTTGAAGAAGTTTTAAAAAATTTCATTAAACTTATTATATTTAATTTTTAAATTTCAATTTTACGTTCAAAAAATTATAAAAGTTCAAATAAATTACTTAAAAGTGCTTGAAAAGATTATTTAAATGCTTTGGAATAATTTAAAAAATTTTTAACACAAGATTTGAAGTATTTTTAATAATAATCAATTTAAAAATATTTAAACGTCTTTAAAAAAAGTTTTAAGCATTTTTATTAATTTGTTAAGGTTTAATTTATAATTTTATTAAGTTTTAAAAACTTTTCAAATTTTTTTAAACATTTTTTAATAAGTTTTAAAAAATTTCATTAAACTTTTTATATTTAATTTTTAAAATTCAATTCTACGTTCAAAAAATTTTAAAAGTTTAAATAAATCACTTAAAAGTGCTTGAAAAGATTATTTAAATGCTTTGGAATGATTTAAAAAATTTTCAACACAAAATTTGAATTATTTTCAATAATTATAAGTTAAAAAATATTTAAACGTCTTTAAAAATAGTTTTAAGGATTTTTAATACTTTTTTAAGGTTTAATTATATTTTTAAAAAATTTTAAAAGCGTTTTAAATTTTTTTAAGAATTTTTCAATAACTTAAAAATTTTTATTAAACTTTTTTATTTAATTTTTAAAATTCAATAATACGTTCAAAAAATTTTAAAAGTTCAAATAAATTACTTAAAAGTGCTTGAAAAGATAATTTAAATGCTTTGGGATAATTTAAAAAATTTTTAACACAAGATTTGAATTGTTTTTAATAATTATCAATTTAAAAATATTTAAACGTCTTTAAAAAAAAGTGTTAAGCATTTTTATTAATTTGTTAAGGTTTAATTTATAATTTTATTAAGTTTCAAAAGCTTTTCAAATTTTTTTAAACATTTTTTAATAAGTTTTAAAAAATTTCATTAAACTTTTTATATTTAATTTTTAAAATTCAATAATACGTTCAAAAAATTTTAAAAGATTAAATAAATTACTTAAAAGTGCTTGAAAAGATTATTTAAATTATTTGGAATAATTTATAAATTTTTTAACTCAAGATTTGAATTATTTTTAATAATTATCAATTTAAAAATATTTAAACGTCTTTAAAAAAAGTTTCAAGCAATTTTAATATTTTTTAAGTGTTTAATTTATAATTTTAATAAGTTTTAAAAACTTTTTAGATTTTTTTAAGAAATTTTCAATAACTTTAAAAAATTTTTATTAAACTATTTATATTTAATTTTAAAAAATTTAATAATACGTTTAAAAAATTTTAAAAGTACAAATGATTTACTTAAAAGTGCTTAAAAAGATTATTTAAATGCTTTGGAATGATTTAAAAAATTTTTAACACAAGATTTGAATTATTTTTAATAATTATCAATTTAAAAATATTTAAACGTCTTTAAAAAAAGTTTTAAGCATTTTGATTAATTTGTTAAGGTTTAATTTATAATTTTATAAAGTTTTAAAAGCTTTTCAAATTTTTTTAAACATTTTTTAATAAGTTTTAAAAAATTTCATTAAACTTTATATATTTAATTTTTAAAATTTAATTTTACGTTCAAAAAATATTAAAAGTTTAAATAAATTACTTAAAAGTGCTTGAAAAGATTATTTAAATGCTTTGGAATGATTTAAAAAATTTTTAACACAAGATTTGAATTATTTTTAATAATTATCAATTTAAAAATATTTAAACGTCTTTAAAAAAAGTTTTAAGCATTTTTATTAATTTGTTAAGGTTTTATTTATAATTTTATTAAGTTTTAAAAGCTTTTCAAATTTTTTTAAACATTTTTTAATAACTTTTAAAAAATTTCATTAAACTTTTTATATTTCATTTTTAAAATTCAATAATACGTTCAAAAAATTTTAAAAGTTTAAATAAATTACTTAAAAGTGCTTGAAAAAATTATTTAAATGCTTTGAAATAATTTAAAAATTTTTTAACAAAAGATTTGAATTATTTTTAATAATTATCAATTTAAAAATATTGAAACGTCTTTAAAAATAATTTTAAGGATTTTTAATACTTTTTTAAGGTTTAAATTATATTTTTAATAAATTTTAAAAGCATTTTAAATTTTTTTAAGAAATTTTCAATAACTTTTAAAAATTTTCATTAAAATTTTTTATTTAATTTTTAAAATTCAATAATACGTTCAAAAAATTTTAAAAGTACAAATGAATTACTTAAAAGTGCTTGAAAAGATTATTTAAATGCTTTGGAATGATTTAAAAAATTTTCAACACAAAATTTGAATTATTTTCAATAATTATCAGTTTAAAAATATTTAAACGTCTTTAAAAATAGTTTTAAGGATTTTTAATACTTTTTTAAGGTTTAATTTATATTTTTAATAAATTTTAAAAGCGTTTTAAATTTTTTTAAGAATTTTTCAATAACTTTTAAAAAATTTTATTAAACTTTTTTATTTAATTTTTAAAATTCAATAATACGTTCAAAAACTTTTAAAAGTTTAAATAAATTACTTAAAAGTGCTTGAAAAGATAATTTAAATGCTTTGGGATAATTTAAAAAATTTTTAACACAAGATTTAAATTATTTTTAATAATTATCAATTTAAAAATATTTAAACGTCTTTAAAAAAAAGTTTTAAGCATTTTTATTAATTTGTTAAGGTTTAATTTATAATTTTATTAAGTTTTAAAAGCTTTTCAAATTTTTTTAAACATTTTATAATAAGTCTTAAAAAATTTCATTAAACTTTTTATATTTAATTTTTAAAATTCAATAATACGTTCAAAAAATTTTAAAAGATTAAATAAATTACTTAAAAGTGCTTGAAAAGATTATTTAAATGCTTTGGAATAATTTAAAAATTTTTTAACACAAGATTTGAATTATTTTTAATAATTATCAATTTAAAAATATTTAAACGTCTTTAAAAAAAGTTTCAAGCAATTTTAATATTTTTTAAATGTTTAATTTATAATTTTAATAAGTTTTAAAAGCTTTTTAGATTTTTTAAGAAATTTTCAATAACTTAAAAATTTTTATTAAACTATTTATATTTAATTTTTAAAATTTAATAATTCGTTTAAAAAATTTTAAAAGTACAAATGATTTACTTAAAAGTGCTTAAAAAGATTATTTAAATGCTTTGGAATGATTTAAAAAATTTTTAACACAAGATTTGAATTATTTTTAATAATTATCAATTTAAAAATATTTAAACGTCTTTAAAAAAAGTTTTAAGCATTTTTATTAATTTGTTAAGGTTTAATTTATAATTTTATTAAGTTTTAAAAGCTTTTCAAATTTTTTTAAACATTTTTTATTAAGTTTTAAAAAATTTCATTAAACTTTTTATATTTAATTTTTAAACTTCAATAAGAAGTTTTAAAAAATTTCATTAAACTTTTTATATTTAATTTTTTAAATTCAATTTTACGTTCAAAAAATTATAAAAGTTCAAATAAATCACTTAAAAGTGCTTGAAAAGATTATTTAAATGCTTTGAAATGATTTAAAAAATTTTTAACACAAGATTTGAGTTATTTTTTATTTTTAATAATTATCAAATTAAAAATATTTAAACTTCTTTAAAAAAAGTTTTAAGCAATTTTAATATTTTTTAAACGTTTAATTTATAATTTTAATAAGTTTTAAAGATGGAGTGATGCCGGTCCATGGCACTTTTACTTTTGGATTTCAAATGGGTGTAGTACTGGACTGTCTCTAATTGGATGATACCTACAATTTTAACTTTGCAGAAGTACTTTGAGAGTGCCCCCACAGTGGTTCATCAGTTTCATTGTGGCGAATGTAATTGTGATTCAAAATAATTATCAGTAACTTTCTTGCATCAGTTGTCAACGCAAACGTGTTCTTGGTCAGATATAGATGTTTACATTTTAATTGAGCCTGCAAAAGTGTTTTGGAGGTGCCGTTGGCAAGTTTCACGGCTGTTCAGCAGTTTGATTGTGACGAGTGTGGTTGCAACGATAATTATTAGTAGCTTTAAAACATCATTTACTAAGGCAATGGCGCCCTCTAAATGTTATTGTTTTGAAATTGTAGGGCCCCTGGACACCAATAGATGTGATTCATGTCGCTTACCTCTGCACCTTAAATGTCTGGAACTATCAAAAGCAGAAGTTGGGATATTGTCTGGTAAGCGGTCGTTTAATATAAAAGTTATGTGCAACAAATGCAGCTCCAATATCGCAATTGCAAACGATTTGAAACAAATCGTACTAGACCTGAAATTGGCAATGGAAACGCGGCTATCTGCGTTAGAAAATTCCCTGACTGCTACTGTTGTGTCTGCTCGTCAACGTGAGGAGATTATTCAGGAGTCAGTTGATCGTTCATTACGCGCTTCTAATATTATTATGGCCAACGTGCCTGAATCTGACGCTAAGCAAGAAGTTGATGTAGTTAATGATATTTTAGAAGTTATTGATCCCGCAGCTATCGCATATCCTGAAAATGTGCGAAGGCTCGGTGTAAAACACGGTAATCAGCCAAGATTATTAAAAGTAGACCTGAAGAGTGCAGAGCTTGTTAAAATAGTTTTGAGGAAACGTTCTATGCTAAAAAAAACTGAATACAAGAATATTATGGTACATGAGGATAGAACCCCTGCTCAAAATAAATACTTTAAAGATTTAAAACAGGAAATTAAACTGAGACAAGATCGTGGTAAGCTTAACCTTGGAATTAAATATACAAAATTACCATTTGTATATTAATTAAATATACAAATAGTATACCGTCGATTGTGACTCGGTCTGAACTTACTGCAAATTCAAATACAAACCTAAGTTCAAATTTAAACTAAACAAGTCCTACACGTTAAATATCTATTATCAGAACGTTAGGGGATTAAATACAAAAACAAATTTATTTCGTACTAATATTAGTGACAGTGAATATGATTTAGTTTTGCTCACTGAAACTTGGCTTACTAACGGTGTCTTGAATTCTGAACTGTTTCCGGACTGTTATATGGTTTATCGGTCAGATCGTGATTTTGTGCGTGCTAACAGAAGCAAAGGTGGTGGAGTTCTACTAGCACTAAAGAGCTCGTTTCATGCTGAAGCTATTGATTTAAAATTATTTGAATGTTTACCTTTAATCGATATTACCGGTTGCAGGTTATTTATAAACAATAAGTTTATCTATGTGTTTGTTGTATATATTCCTCCTGATCTAAGTACAGCGCATTATGAATTATTTTTGGACTTATTTCTTGAATTAAATGTATTATGTCATAACGTTATTATGATTGGTGATTTTAACATGGCCAAATTTATAACAAAAGATTCTTGGGATACAAAGTGCTATTTATTTCAAAACTTTCTTAGTTTTTCAGATTTATCACAATGTAATGATGTAATAAATTCTAATAACACATTACTAGACCTTGTCTGCACCAACTTGTCAAAATGCATAGTAACGCATGACTCAGTTACATTAGTTGGAGAGGATTTACATCATCCAGCATTGAGCATAGACATTGAACTTAAGTGTTCCGTGAGTAAACCTTTTCCAGTACATTCACAGCATACAAGGTATAACTTTAAGAGGGCAAACTTTCAGGGTTTGTATAGTGCTCTCTGTGGTGTGGATTGGTCATTTTTACGCATGTATACGGATGTGAACGCTGCTTGCAATGCATTTTACACTAAACTCTATAACCTGCTTGATAATTACGTTCCTAAGCATAAATACAGACAGCGAAAATATCCACCTTGGTTTTCTAAAGAGGTAAAAGAAAACATTAAAACAAAAAAAAGACCCTTACCATTATCAACAATTCCAAACTCTCAGGCGATTAGTTAAAACTCGCATTAAAAGTGATTACGTCCAATATATTAAACGAACCGAAAACAATTTAAAGTCAAACCCCAAAGAATTTTGGTCTTTTGCAAAGTCTATAAAAGGCTTTTCGCCAGTCCCACCATCAGTTAATTACAATAATGTCATCCACACAAAACCCCAAGATGTAGTCGATGCATTTTCTGATTATTTTTCAAGCATCTATAAAGAATCTCCTTTTTCAGTGAATTGCGTTAACTTGGAAAGCCTGAGCAATAATAACTGTTTGTGGCCAGATATTAGAATTAACCTAATTTCTAGCGAAACAATCTTGGAGTCAATTAACAAAATAAAATCTGCAAATACAGCTGGCAATGACGAGATTCCAATGTTTTTAGTTAAAGACTGCCGTCATATAATAGTTGAACCCTTGTCTATAATTTACAATTTGTCTCTGAAAACATGTGTCTTTCCTAACATTTGGAAGAAAGCAAAAACTTGTCCAATCTTCAAATCTGGGGAGAAAAGTTTGGTTTTAAATTATCGACCCATTGCGATACTTAATAATTTTTCAAAAATATTTGAAGGAGCTGTGCACAATTTAATGTATTCAAAAATAAAAAATGTCATCAACGTGCATCAGCATGGATTTATTAAAGGACGCTCGACAATGACAAATTTATCTTGCGCCAGTCAAATAATAGCAGAAACCATAGACGCAAATGGTCAATTGGATGTGATTTATACCAATATTACAAAGGCATTCGATAAGCTTGATCACAAAATACTTCTTGATAAGATGCAACATTATGGGCTGTCTGATGACCTGCGACAATGGTTTCTGAGTTACTTGTCACATCGGGAGCAGGTTATAACAATAAACGGGTATTGCTCAAAACCTTTCTATCCTACCTCTGGTGTACCCCAAGGCTCAAACCTAGGCCCACTACTATTTTCAATATATATCAACGACGTAACTAAAGTGATAAGCAATTCTAAAGTACTGCTATATGCAGACGATCTTAAGCTTTTTAAAAGAATAGAAAATCTCTCAGATCACTTAGCGTTACAAGCTGATGTGGTAAGTTTTCAAAATTGGTGCATAAAGAACAAGCTTGAGCTTAATATCAAAAAATGTAAGGTAGTAACGTATACAAAACGACGAACTTTTGAACCATTTTTGTATAGAATTAATGACTGTACAATTTTGAGAGATACAAAAATCAAAGATCTTGGGGTATGGTTTGACCAAGAACTGTCATTCGCAGAACATATTAACACTATTATCAGTAGCAGCAGCAAAGGGATTTATAATTAGAAACACTAAAGACTTTTCTAACATCGATACTTTGAAAACACTCTATTATGCTCTAGTAAGATCCCAGCTTGAATATTGTGTTTTGGTCTGGTTACCATTTTATAACCATTATAAAATAGCACTTAAAAAAATACAGCGTAAATTTTTAAAGCAACTACACTACAGAGTGGTAGGCACTTTTCCTCAGCATCGTATAGATCAGGAAAGTTTGTTGTCTAGGTTTAACTTAGTATCCCTAAAATATCGTAGGTACTGTTTATGTCTAACATTTCTTTATAATTTAGTAAACAATATATCAGACTGCCCCGAATTGCTCAACAAAATATGTCTGCATGTACCACGATTAAACGCAAGACAATCTGAGTATTATTCAAATGCTATATGTAGGACTAATGTTGGCAAAAGGGCGCCGGTACACACATTAACATCATACTACAACAAAATAGCGCATTTGTGTGACATTAATGTGTGTACCAAAAATCAATTATTGCAACATATTGAGCAGGCAATTATTGTTTAGATATTATCTCTACATTTAAAATTTTTGTGCATGATTTTTCTAGTTTTATTTAATTAATTTTTATTTTTATTTTTATTTTTACTTTAATTTTTATTTTATTATTACTGTTAGCTTTCATGTTTGTGTTAGGATGCACAATGATTTGTATTGGTCCTGTAAATGGATAAAAATCTGTAGGACAATAAAGATTATTATTATTATTATTATTATTATTAAACGTCTTTAAAAATGGTTTTAAGCATTTTTATTAATTTTTTAAGGTTTAATTTATAATTTTAATAAATTTTAAAAGTTTATTAAATTTTTTTAAAAAATTTTAAATAACTTTAAAAAAATTTTATTAAACTATTTATATTTAATTTTTAAAATTTAATAATTTGTTTAAAAAATTTTAAAAGTACAAATGAATTACTTAAAAGTGCTTGAAACAATTATTTAAATGCTTCGGAATGATTTAAAGAATTTTTAACACAAGATTTGAATTATTTTTAATAATTATCAATTTAAAAATATTTAAACGTTTTTAAAAAAAGTTTTAAGCATTTTTATTAATTTTTTAAGGTTTAATTTATAATTTTAATAAATTTTAAAAATTTTTTAATTTTTTTTAAAAAATTTTAAATAACTTTAAAAAAATTTTATTAAACTATTTATATATAATTTTTAAAATTTAATAATTTGTTTAAAAAATTTTAAAAGTACAAATGAATTACTTAAAAGTGCTTGAAAAGATTATTTAAATGCTTTGGAATGATTTAAAAAAATTTTAACACAAGATTTGAATTATTTTTAATAATTATCAATTTAAAAATATTTAAACGTTTTTAAAAAAAGTTTTAAGCATTTTTATTAATTTTTTAAGGTTTAATTTATACTTTTATTAAGTTTTAAAAGCTTTTCAAATTTTTTTAAACATTTTTTAAGAAGTTTTAAAAAATTTCATTAATCTTTTTATATTTAATTTTTTAAATTCAATTTTACGTTCAAAAAATTATAAAAGTTCAAATAAATTACTTAAAAGTGCTTGAAAAGATTATTTAAATGCTTTAGAATGATTTAAAAAATTTTTAACACAAGATTTGAATTATTTTTAATAATTATCAATTTAAAAATATTTAAAAGTCTTTAAAAAAAGTTTTAAGCATTTTTATTAATTTTTTAAGGTTTAATTTATACTTTTATTAAGTTTTAAAAACTTTTCAAATTTTTTTAAACATTTTTTAAGAAGTTTTAAAAAATTTTATTAAACTTTATATATTTAATTTTTAAAATTTAATTTTACGTTCAAAAAATTATAAAAGTTTAAATAAATCACTTAAAAGTGCTTGAAAAGATTATTTAAATGCTTTGAAATGATTTAAAAAATTTTTAACACCAGATTTGAGTTATTTTTAATAATTATCAATTTAAAAATATTTAAACTTCTTTAAAAAAAGTTTTAAGCATTTTTATTAATTTTTTAAGGTTTAATTTATACTTTTATTAAGTTTTAAAAGCTTTTCAAATTTTTTTAAACATTTTTTAAAAAGTTTTAAAAAATTTCATTAAACTTTATATATTTAATTTTTAAAATTTAATTTTACGTTTAAAAAATATTAAAAGTTCAAATAAATCACATAAAAGTGCTTGAAAAGATTATTTAAATGCTTTGGAATGATTTAAAAAAATTTTAACACAAGATTTGAATTATTTTTAATAATTATCAATTTAAAATAATTGAAACGTCTTTAAAAATAATTTTAAGAATTTTTATTATTTTTTTAAGGTTTAAATTTTATTTTTAATAAATTTTAAAAGCATTTTATATTTTTTTAAGAAATTTTCAATAACTTTTAAAAATTTTCATTAAACTTTTTTATTTAATTTTTAAAATACAATAATACGTTCAAAAATTTTTAAAAGTACAAATGAATTACTTAAAAGTGCTTGAAAAGTTTATTCAAATGCTTTGGAATGATTTAAAAAATTTTCAACACAAAATTTGATTTATTTTCAATAATTATCTGTTTAAAAATATTTAAACGTCTTTAAAAATAGTTTTAAGGATTTTTATAACTTTTTTAAAGTTTAATTTATATTTTTATAAAATTTTAAAAGCGTTTTAAATTTTTTTAAGAATTTTTCAATATCTTTTAAAAATTTTTATTAAACTTTTTTATTTAATTTTTAAAATTCAATAATACGTTCAAAAAATTTTAAAAGTTTAAATAAATTACTTAAAAGTGCTTGAAAAGATAATTTAAATGCTTTGGGATAATTTAAAAAATTTTTAACACAATATTTGAATTATTTTTAATAATTATATATTTAAAAATATTTAAACGTCTTTAAAAAAAAGTTTTAAGCATTTTTATTAATTTGTTAAGGTTTAATTTGTAATTTTATTAAGTTTTAAAAGCTTTTCAAATTTTTTTAAACATTTTTTAATAAGTTTTAAAAAATTTCATTAAACTTTTTATATTTAATTTTTAAAATTCAATAATACGTTCAAAAAATTTTAAAAAATTAAATAAATTACTTAAAAGTGCTTGAAAAGATTATTTAAATGCTTTGGAATAATTTAAAAATTTTTTAACACAAGATTTGAATTATTTTTAATAATTATCAGTTTAAAAATATTTAAACGTCTTTAAAAAAAGTTTCAAGCAATTTTAATATTTTTTAAATGTTTAATTTATAATTTTAAAAAGTTTTTAAAGGTTTTTAAATTTTTTTAAGAAATTTTCAATAACTTTAAAAAATTTTTATTAACCTATTTATATTTAATTTTTAAAATTTAATAGTTCGTTTAAAAAGTTTTAAAAGTACAAATGATTTACTTAAAAGTGCTTAAAAAGATTATTTAAATGCTTTGGGATAATTTAAAAAATTTTTAACACAATATTTGAATTATTTTTAATAATTATCAATTTAAAAATATTTAAACGTCTTTAAAAAAAAGTTTTAAGCATTTTTATTAATTTGTTAAGGTTTAATTTGTAATTTTATTAGGTTTTAAAAGCTTTTCAAATTTTTTTAAACATTTTTTAATAAGTTTTAAAAAATTTCATTAAACTTTTTATATTTAATTTTTAAAATTCAATAATACGTTCAAAAAATTTTAAAAGTTTAAATAAATTACTTAAAAGTGCTTGAAAAGATTATTTAAATGCTTTGGAATAATTTAAAAATTTTTTAACACAAGATTTGAATTATTTTTAATAATTATCAATTTAAAAATATTTAAACGTCTTTAAAAATAGTTTTAAGCATTTTTATTATTTTTTTAAGGTTTAATTTATAATTTTAATAAATTTTAAAAGTTTATTAAATTTTTTTAAAAAATTTTAAATAACTTTAAAAAAATTTTATTAAACTATTTATATTTAATTTTTAAAATTTAATAATTGTTTAAAAAATTTTAAAAGTACAAATGAATTACTTAAAAGTGCTTGAAAAGATTATTTAAATGCTTCGGAATGATTTAAAAAATTTTTAACACAAGATTTGAATTATTTTTAATAATTATCAATTTAAAAATATTTAAACGTTTTTAAAAAAAGTTTTAAGCATTTTTATTAATTTTTTAAGGTTTAATTTATAATTTTAATAAATTTTAAAAATTTTTTAATTTTTTTTAAAAAATTTTAAATAACTTTAAAAAAATTTTATTAAACTATTTATATTTAATTTTTAAAATTTAATAATTTGTTTAAAAAATTTTAAAAGTCCAAATGAGGTACTTAAAAGTGCTTGAAAAGATTATTTAAATGCTTTGGAATGATTTAAAAAATTTTTAACACAAGATTTGAATTATTTTTAATAATTATCAATTTATAAATAATTAAACGTTTTTAAAAAAAGTTTTAAGCATTTTTATTAATTTTGTAAGGTTTAATTTATACTTTTATTAAGTTTTAAAAGCTTTTCAAATTTTTTTGAACATTTTTTAAGAAGTTTAAAAAAATTTCATTAAACTTTTTATAATTAATTTTTAAAATTCAATTTTACGTTTAAAAAATTATAAAAGTCCAAATAAATCACTTAAAAGTGCTTGAAAAGATTATTTAAATGCTTTGAAATGATTTAAAAAATTTTTAACACAAGATTTGAGTTATTTTTAATAATTATCAATTTAAAAACATTTAAACTTCTTTAAAAAAAGTTTTAAGCATTTTTATTAATTTTTTAAGGTTTAATTTATACTTTTATTAAGTTTTAAAAGCTTTTCAAATTTTTTCAAACATTTTTTAAGAAGTTTTAAAAAATTTCATTAAACATTATATTTTTAATTTTTAAAATTTAATTTTACGTTCAAAAAATTTTAAAAGTTGAAATAAATTACTTAAAAGTGCTTGAAAAGATTATTTAAATGCTTTGGAATGATTTAAAAAATTTTTAACACAAGATTTGAATTATTTTTAATAATTATCAATTTAAAAATATTTAAGTCTTTAAAAAAAGTTTAAAGCATTTTTATTAATTTGTTTAGGTTTAATTTATAATTTTATTAAGTTTTAAAAGCTTTTCAAATTTTTTTAAACATTTTTTAATAACTTTTAAAAAATTTCATTAAACTTTTTATATTTAATTTTTAAAATTCAATAATACGTTTAAAAAATTTTAAAAGTTTAAATAAATTACTTAAAAGTGCTTGAAAAATTTATCTAAATGCTTTGAAATGATTTAAAAATTTTTTAACAAAAGATTTGAATTATTTTTAATAATTATCAATTTAAAAATATTGAAATGTCTTTAAAAATAGTTTTAAGGATTTTTAATACTTTTTTAAGGTTTAAATTATATTTTTAATAAATTTTAAAACCGTTTTAAATTTTTTTAAGAAATTTTCAATAACTTTTAAAAATTTTCATTAAACTTTTTTATTTAATTTTTAAAATTCAATAATACGTTCAAAAAATTTTAAAAGTACAAATGAATTACTTAAAAGTGCTTGAAAAGATTATTTAAATGCTTTGGAATAATTTAAAAAATTTTCAACACTAAATTGGAATTATTTTCAATAATTATCAGTTTAAAAATATTTAAACGTCTTTAAAAATAGTTTTAAGGATTTTCAATACTTTTTTAAGGTTTAATTTATAATTTTAATAAGTTTTAAAAGTTTTTTAAATTTTTTTAAAAAATTTTTAGTAACTTTAAAAAAATTTAAATGCTTTGGAACAATTTAAAAATTTTTTAACACAAGATTTGAATTATTTTTAATAATTATCAATTTAAAAATATTTAAACGTCTTTAAAAAAAGTTTCAAGCAATTTTAATATTTTTTAAATGTTTAATTTATAATTTTAATAAGTTTTAAAAGCTTTTTAGATTTTTTTAAGAAATTTTCAAAAACTTTAAAAAATTTTTATTAAACTATTTATATTTAATTTTTAAAATTTAATAATTCGTTTAAAAAATTTTAAAAGTACAAATGATTTACTTAAAAGTGCTTAAAAAGATTATTTAAATGCTTTGGAATAATTTAAAAAATTTTTAACACAAGATTTGAATTATTTTTAATAATTATCAATTTAAAAATATTTAAACGTCTTTAAAAATAGTTTTAAGCATTTTTATTAATTTTTTAAGGTTTAATTTATAATTTTAATAAATTTTAAAAATTTTTTAAATTTTTTTAAAAAATTTTAAATAACTTTAAAAAAATTTTATTAAACTATTTATATTTAATTTTCAAATCTTAATAATTTGTTTAAAAAATTTTAAAAGTACAAATGAATTACTTAAAAGTGCTTGAAAAGATTATTTAAATGCTTCGGAATGATTTAAAAAATTTTTAACACACGATTTGAATTATTTTTAATAATTATCAATTTAAAAATATTTAAACGTTTTTAAAAAAAGTTTTAAGCATTTTTATTAATTTTTTAAGGTTTAATTTTAACTTTTATTAAGTTTTAAAAGCTTTTCAATTTTTTTTAAACATTTTTTAAGAAGTTTTAAAAAATTTCATTAAACTTTCTATCATCAATTTTTTAAATTCAATTTTACGTTCAAAAAACTATAAAAGTTTAAATAAATTACTTAAAAGTGCTTGAAAAGATTATTTAAATGCTTTAGAATGATTTAAAAAATTTTTAACACAAGATTTGAATTATTTTTAATAATTATCAATTTAAAAATATTTAAACGTCTTTAAAAAAAGTTTTAAGCATTTTTATTAATTTTTTAAGGTTTAATTTATACTTTTATTAAGTTTTCAAAACTTTTCAAATTTTTTTAAACATTTTTTAAGAAGTTTTAAAAAATTTCATTAAACTTTATATATTTAATTTTTAAAATTTAATTTTACGTTCAAAAAATTTTAAAAGTTCAAATAAATCACTTAAAAGTGCTTGAAAAGATTATTTAAATGCTTTGGAATGATTTAAAAAATTTTTAACACAAGATTTGAATTATTTTTAATATTTAACAATTTAAAAATATTTAAACGTCTTTAAAAAAAGTTTTAAGCATTTTTATTAATTTGTTAAGGTTTAATTTATAATTTTATTAAGTTTTAAAATCTTTTCAAATTTTTTTAAACATTTTTTAATAAGTTTTAAAAAATTTCATTAAACTTTTTATATTTAATTTTTAAAATTCAATAATACGTTTAAAAAATTTTAAAAGTTTAAATAAATTACTTAAGAGTGCTTGAAAAATTTATCTAAATGCTTTGAAATGATTTAAAAATTTTTTAACAAAAGATTTGAATTATTTTTAATAATTATCAATTTAAAAATATTGAAATGTCTTTAAAAATAGTTTTAAGGATTTTTAATACTTTTTTAAGGTTTAAATTATATTTTTAATAAATTTTAAAACCGTTTTAAATTTTTTTAAGAAATTTTCAATAATTTTTAAAAATTTTCATTAAACTTTTTTATTTAATTTTTAAAATTCAATAATACGTTCAAAAAATTTTAAAAGTACAAATGAATTACTTAAAAGTGCTTGAAAAGATTATTTAAATGCTTTGGAATAATTTAAAAAATTTTCAACACTAAATTGGAATTATTTTCAATAATTATCAGTTTAAAAATATTTAAACGTCTTTAAAAATAGTTTTAAGGATTTTCAATACTTTTTTAAGGTTTAATTTATAATTTTAATAAGTTTTAAAAGTTTTTTAAATTTTTTTAAAAAATTTTTAGTAACTTTAAAAAAATTTAAATGCTTTGGAACAATTTAAAAATTTTTTAACACAAGATTTGAATTATTTTTAATAATTATCAATTTAAAAATATTTAAACGTCTTTAAAAAAAGTTTCAAGCAATTTTAATATTTTTTAAATGTTTAATTTATAATTTTAATAAGTTTTAAAAGCTTTTTAGATTTTTTTAAGAAATTTTCAAAAACTTTAAAAAATTTTTATTAAACTATTTATATTTAATTTTTAAAATTTAATAATTCGTTTAAAAAATTTTAAAAGAACAAATGAATTACTTAAAAGGGCTTGAAAAGATTATTTAAATGCTTTGGAATGATTTAAAAAGTTTTTAACACAAGATTTGAATTATTTTTAATAATTATCAATTTAAAAATATTTAAACGTCTTTAAAAAAAGTTTTAAGCATTTTTATTAAATGTTTAAGGTTTAATTTATACTTTTATTAAGTTTTAAAAGCTTTTCAAATTTTTTTAAACATTTTTTAAGAAGTTTTAAAAAATTTCATTAAACTTTTTATATTTAATTTTTAAAATTCAATTCTACGTTCAAAAAATTTTAAAACTTCAAATAAATCATTTAAAAGTGCTTGAAAAGATTATTTAAAAGCTTTGGAATGATTTAAAAAATTTTCAACACAAAATTTGAATTAGTTTTAATAATTATCTATTTAAAAATATTTAAACGTCTTTAAAAATAGTTTTAAGCATTTTTAATATTTTTTAAGGTTTAATTTATAATTTTAATAAGTTTTAAAAGTTTTTTAAATTTTTTTAAAAAATTTTTAATAACTTTAAAAAAATTTTATTAAACTATTTATATTTAATTTTTAAAATTTAATAATTTGTTTAAAAAATTTTAAAAGTACAAATGAATTACTTAAAAGTGCTTGAAAAGATTATTTAAATGCTTTGGAATGATTTAAAAAATTTTTAACACAAGATTTGAATTATTTTTAATAATTATCAATTTATAAATATTTAAACGTCTTTAAAAAAAGTTTTAAGCATTTTTATTAATTTGCTAAGGTTTAATTTATAATTTTAATAAGTTTTAAAAGCTTTTCAAATTTTTTTAAACATTTTTTAATAAGTTTTAAAAAATTTTTTTAAACTTTTTATATTTAATTTTTAAAATTTAATAATACGTTCAAAAAATTTTAAAAGTTTGAATAAATTACTTAAAAGTGCTTGAAAAGATTATTTAAATGCTTTGTAATGATTTAAAAAATTTTTAACACAAGATTTGAATTATTTTTAATAATTATTAATTTAAAAATATTTAAACGTTTTTAAAAATAGTTTTAAGCATTTTTATTAATTTTTTAAGGTTTAATTTATAATTTTAATAAATTTTAAAAATTTTTTAATTTTTTTTAAAAATTTTTAAATAACTTTAAGAAAATTTTATTAAACTATTTATATTTAATTTTTAAAATTTAATAATTCGTTTAAAAAATTTTAAAAGTACAAATGAATTACTTAAAAGTGCTTGAAAAGATTATTTAAATGCTTTGGAATGATTTAAAAAACTTTTAACACAAGATTTGAATTATTTTTAATAATTATCAATTTAAAAATATTTTAACGTCTTTAAAAATAGTTTTAAGAATTTTTAATACTTTTTTAAGGTTTAATTTATATTTTTAATAAATTTTAAAAGCATTTTAAATGTTTTTAAGAAATTTTCAATAACTTTTAAAAATTTTTATCAAACTTTTTTATTTAACTTTTAAAATTCAATAATACGTTCAAAAAATTTTAAAAGTACAAATGAATTACTTAAAAGTGCTTAAAAAGATTATTTAAATGCTTTGGAATGATTTAAAAAATTTTTAACACAAGATTTGACTTATTTTTAATAATTATCAATTTAAAAATATTTAAACGTCTTTAAAAATAGTTTTAAGGATTTTTAATACTTTTTAGGTTTAATTTATATTTTTAATAAATTTTAAAAGCATTTTAAATGTTTTTAAGAAATTTTCAATAACTTTTAAAAATTTTCATCAAACTTTTTTATTTAACTTTTAAAATTCAATAATACGTTCAAAAAATTTTAAAAGTACAAATGAATTACTTAAAAGTGCTTAAAAAGATTATTTAAATGCTTTGGAATGATTTAAAAAATTTTTAACACAAGATTTGAATTATTTTTAATAATTATCAATTTAAAAATATTTAAACATCTTTAAAATAAAGTTTTAAGCATTTTTATTAATTTGTTAAGGTTTAATTTATAATTTTATTAAGTTTTAAAAGCTTTTTAAATTTTTTTAAACATTTTTTAATAAGTTTTAAAAAATTTCATTAAACTTTTTATATTTAATTTTTAAAATTCAATAATACGTTCAAAAAATTTTAAAAGTTTGAATAAATTACTTGAAAGTGCTTGAAAAGATTATTTAAATGCTTTGGAAGGATTTAAAAATTTTTTAACACAAGATTTGAATTATTTTAAATAATTATCAATTTAAAATCATTTAAACGTCTTTAAAAATATTTTTAAACATTTTTATTAATTTTTTAAGGTTTAATTTATAATTTTAATAAATTTTAAAAATTTTTTAAATTTTTTTAAAAAATTTTAAATAACTTTAAAAAATTTTTATTAAACTATTTATATTTAAATGTTAAAATTTAATAATTTGTTTAAAAAATTTTAAAAGTACAAATGAATTACTTAAAAGTGCTTGAAAAGATTATTTAAATGCTTTGGAATGATTTAAAAAATTCTTAACACAAGATTTGAATTATTTTTAATAATTATCAATTTAAAAATATTTAAGTCTTTAAAAAAAGTTTTAAGCATTTTTATTAATTTTTTAAGGTTTAATTTATACTTTTATTAAGTTTTAAAAGCTTTTCAAATTTTTTTAAACATTTTTTAAGAAGTTTTAAAAAATTTCATTAAACTTTTTATATTTAATTTTTAAAATTCAATTTTACGTTCAAAAAATTATAAAAGTCCAAATAAATCACTTAAAAGTGCTTGAAAAGATTATTTAAATGCTTTGAAATGATTTAAAAAATTTTTAACACAAGATTTGAGTTATTTTTAATAATTATCAATTTAAAAACATTTAAACTTCTTTAAAAAAAGTTTTAAGCATTTTTATTAATTTTTTAAGGTTTAATTTATACTTTTATTAAGTTTTAAAAGCTTTTCAAATTTTTTCAAACATTTTTTAAAGAAGTTTTAAAAAATTTCATTAAACTTTATATTTTTAATTTTTAAAATTTAATTTTACGTTCAAAAAATTTTAAAAGTTCAAATAAATCACTTAAAAGTGGTTGAAAAAATTATTTAAATGCTTTGAAATGATTTAAAAAATTTTTAACACAAGATTTGAATTATTTTTAATAATTATCAATTTAAAAATATTTAAGTCTTTAAAAAAAGTTTTAAGCATTTTTATTAATTTGTTTAGGTTTAATTTATAATTTAATTAAGTTTTAAAAATAATTCAAATCTTGTGTTAAAAAATTTTTAAATCATTCCAAAGCATTTAAATAATTTTTTCAAGCACTTTTAAGTGATTTATTTGAACTTTTAAAATTTTTTGAACGTAGAATTGAATTTTTTTTAAAATTAAATATAAAAAGTTTAATGAAATTTTTTAAAACTTCTTAAAAAATGTTTAAAAAAATTTGAAAAGCTTTTAAAACTTAATAAAAGTATAAATTAAACCTTAAAAAATTAATAAAAAGGCTTAAAACTCTTTTTAAAGACGTTTAAATATTTTTAAATTGATAATTATTTAAAATAATTAAAATCTTGTGTTAAAAATTTTTTAAATCATTCCAAAGCATTTAAATAATTTTTTCAAGCACTTTTAAGTAATTCATTTGTACTTTTGAAATTTTTTAAACGAATTATTAAATTTTAAAAATTAAATATAAATAGTTCAATAAAAATTTTTTAAAGTTATTGAAAATTTTTTAAAAAAATCTAAAAAGCTTTTAAAACTTATTAAAATTATAAATTAATCATTTAAAAAATATTAAAATTGCTTAAAACTTTTTTTAAAGACGTTTAAATATTTTTAAATTGATAATTATTAAAAATAATTCAAATCTTGTGTTAAAAAATTTTTAAATTATTCCAAAGCATTTAAATTTTCTTTTCAAGCACTTTTAAGTAAGTTATTTGAAATTTTAAAAATTTTTGAACGTATTATTGAATTTTAAAAATTAAATAAAAAAGTTTAATAAAAATTTTTAAAAGTTATTGAAAAATTCTTAAAAAAATTTAAAATGCTTTTAAAATTTATTAAAAATATAAATTAAAATTTAAAAAAGTATTAGAAATCCTTAAAACTTTTTTTAAAGACGTTTAAATATTTCTAAATTGATAATTATTAAAAATAATTCAAATCTTGTGTTAAAAATTTCTTAAAACATTCCAAAGCATTTAAATAATCTTTTCAAGCACTTTTAAGTGATTTATTTGAACTTTTAAAATTTTTTGAATGTAAAATTGAATTTTAAAAATTAAATATAAAAAGTTTAATGAAAATTTTTAAAACTTATCAAAAAAAGTTTAAAAAAATTTGAAAAGCTTTTAAAACTTAATAAAATTATAAATTAAACCTTAACAAATTAATAAAAATGCTTAAAACATTTTTTAAAGACGTTTAAATATTTTTAAATTGATAATTATTAAAAATAATTGAAATCTTGTGTTAAAAATTTTTTAAATCATTCCAAAGCATTTAAATAATTTTTTCAAGCACTTTTAAGTGATTTATTTAAACTTTTAAAATTTTTTGAACGTAAAACTGAATTTTAAAAATTAAATATAAAAAGTTTAATGAAATTTTTTAAAATTTTTTAAAAAATGTTTAAAAAAATTTGAAAAGTTTTTAAAACTTAATAAAAGTATAAATTAAACCTTAAAAAATTAATAAAAATGCGTAAAACTATTTTTAAAGACGTTTAAATATTTTTAAATTGATAATTATTAAAAATAATTCAAATCTTGTGTTAAAAATTTTTTAAATCATTCCAAAGCATTTAAATAATCTTTTCAAGCACTTTTGAGTAATTTATTTAAACTTTTAAAAATTTTTGAACGTATTATTGAATTTTAAAAATTAAATAAAAAAGTTTAACAAAAATTTTTAAAAGTTATTGAAAAATTCTTAAAAAAATTTAAAACGCTTTTAAAATTTATTAAAAATATAAATTAAACCTTAAAAAAGTATTAAAAATCCTTAAAACTATTTTTAAAGACGTTTAAATATTTTTAAACTGATAATTATTGAAAATAATTCAAATTTTGTGTTGAAAACTTTTTAAATCATTCCAAAGCATTTAAATAATTTTTTCAAGCACTTTTAAGTGATTTATTTGAACTTTTAAAATTTTTTGAACGTATTATTGAATTTTAAAAATTAAATAAAAAAGTTTAATGAAAATTTTTAAAAGTTATTGAAAATTTCTTAAAAAAATTTAAAATGTTTTTAAAATTTATTAAAAATATAAATTAAACCTTGAAAAAGTATTAAAAATCCTTAAAACTATTTTTAAAGACGTTTAAATATTTTTAAATTGATAATTATTAAAAATAATTCAAATCTTGTGTTAAAAATTTTTTAAAACATTCCAAAGCATTTAAATAATCTTTTCAAGCACTTTTAAGTGATTTATTTGATCTTTTAAAATTTTTTGCACGTAAAATTGAATTTTAAAAATTAAATATAAAAAGTTTAATGAAATTTTTTAAAACTTCTTAAAAAATGTTTAAAAAAACTTGAAAAGCTTTTAAAACTTAATAAAAGTATAAATTAAACCTTAAAAAATTAATAAAAATGCTTTAAACTTTTTTTAAAGACGTTTAAATATTTTTAAATTGATAATTATAAAAAATAATTCAAATCTTGTGTTAAAATTTTTTTAAATCATTCCAAAGCATTTAAATAATCTTTTTAAGCACTTTTAAGTAATTTATTTGTACTTTTAAAATTTTTTGAACGTATTATTGAATTTTAAAAATTAAATAAAAAAGTTTAATAAAAATTTTTAAAAGTTATTGAAAAATTCTTAAAAAAATTTAAAATGCTTTTAAAATTTATTAAAAATATAAATTAAACCTTGAAAAAGTATTAAAAATCCTTAAAACTATTTTTAAAGACGTTTAAATATTTTTAAATTGATAATTATTAAAAATAATTCAAATCTTGTGTTAAAAATTTTTTAAATTATTTCTAAGCATTTAAATAATCTTTTCAAGCATTTTTAAGTAATTCATTTGTACTTTTAAATTTTTTTAAACAAATTATTAAATTTTAAAAATTAATTATAAATAGTTTAATAAAATTTTTTTAAAGTTAATAAAAATTTTTTAAAAAAATTTAAAAAACTTTTAAAACTTATTAAAATTATAAATTAAACCTTAAAAAATTATTAAAAATGCTTGAAACTATTTTTAAAGACGTTTAAATATTTTTAAACTGATAATTATTGAAAATAATTCAAATTTTGTGTTGAAAATTTTTTAAATCATTCCAAAGAATGATTTGAAAGAAGAATTGAATTGATTAATTAAATTTTTTTTTATTTTAAACATTTTTTTACACAAGACTTGAATTATTTTTTATAATTATCAATTTAAAAATATTTAAACGTCTTTAAAAATAGTTTTAAGGATTTTTAATACTTTTTTAAGATTTAGTTTATATTTTTAATAATTTTTAGAAGCAATTTAAATTTTTTTAAAAAATTTTCAATAACTTTTAAAAATTTTTATTAAACTTTTTATATTTAATTTTTAAAATTCAATTTTACGTTCAAAAAATTTTAAAAGTTCAAATAAATTACTTAAGAGTGCTTGAAAAGAGAATTTAAATGCTTTGGAATGATTTAAAAAATTTTTAATACAAGATTTGAATTATTTTTAATAATTATCAATTTAAAAATATTTAAACGTTTTTAAAAATAGTTTTAAGGGTTTTTAATACTTTTTTAAGGTTTAATTTATACTTTTAATAAGTTTTAAAAGCTTTTCAATTTTTTTTAAACATTTTTTAAGAAGTTTTAAAAAATTTTATTAAACTTTTTATATTTAATTTTTAAAATTCAATTCTACGTTCAAAAAATTTTAAAAGTTCAAATAAATCACTTAAAAGTGCTTGAAAAAATTATTTAAATGCTTTGGAATGATTTAAAAAGTTTTCAACACAAAATTTGAATTATTTTCAATAATTATCAGTTTAAAAATATTTAAACGTCTTTAAAAATAGTTTTAAGGATTTTTAATACTTTTTTAAGGTTTAATTTATATTTTTAATAAATTTTAAAAGCGTTTTAAATTTTTTTAAGAATTTTTCAATAACTTTTAAAAATTTTTGTTAAACTTTTTTATTTAATTTTTAAAATTCAATAATACGTTCAAAAAATTTTAAAAGTTTAAATAAATTACTTAAAAGTGCTTGAAAAGATAATTTAAATGCTTTGGAATGATTTAAAAAAATTTTAACACCAGATTTGAATTATTTTTAATAATTATCAATTTAAAAATATTTAAACGTCTTTCAAAATAGTTTTAAGCATTTTTAATAATTTTTTAAGGTTTAATTTATAGTTTTAATAAGTTTTAAAAAAGTTTTAAATTTTTTAAAAAATTTTTTAATAACTTTAAAAAAATTTTATTAAACTATTTATATTTAATTTTTAAAATTTAATAATTTGTTTTAAAAATTTTAAAAGTACAAATGAATTACTTAAAAGTGCTTGAAAAGATTATTTAAATGCTTTGGAATGATTTAAAAATTTTTTAACACAAGATTTGAATTATTTTTAATAATTATCAATTTAAAAATATTTAAACGTCTTTGAAAATAGTTTTAAGCATTTTTAATAATTTTTTAAAGTTTAATTTATAGTTTTAATAAGTTTTAAAAAATTTTTTAATAACTTTAAAAAAATTTTATTAAACTATTTATATTTAATTTTTAAATTTTAATAATTTGTTTAAAAAATTTTAAAAGTACAAATGAATTACTTAAAAGTGCTTGAAAAGATTATTTAAATGCTTTGGAATAATTTAAAAAATTTTTAACACAAGATTTGAATTATTTTTAATAATTATCAATTTAAAAATATTTAAACGTCTTTAAAAAAAGTTTTAAGCATTTTTATTGATTTTTTAAGGTTTAATTTACACTTTTATTAAGTTTTAAAAGCTTTTCAAATTTTTTTAAACATTTTTTAAGAAGTTTTAAAAAATTTCATTAAACTTTTTATATTTAATTTTTAAAATTCAATAATACGCTCAAAAAATTTTAAAAGTTTAAATAAATTACTTAAATGTGCTTGAAAAGATTATTTAAATGCTTATAAATAATTTAAACATTTTTTAACACAAGACTTGAATTATTTTTAATAATTATCAATTTAAAAATATTTAAACGTCTTTAAAAATAGTTTTAAGGATTTTTAATACTTTTTTAAGGTTTAGTTTATATTTTTAATAAAATTTAGAAGCATTTTAAATTTTTATAAAAATTTTCAATAACTTTTAAAAATTTTTATTAAACTTTTTATATTTAATTTTTAAAATTCAATTTTACGTTCAAAAAATTTTAAAAGTTTAAATAAATTACTTAAAAGTGCTTGAAAAGATAATTTAAATGCTTTGGAATGATTTAAAAAATTTTTAATACAAGATTTGAATTATTTTTAATAATTATCAATTTAAAAATATTTAAACGTTTTTAAAAAAAGTTTTAAGCATTTTTATTAATTTGTCAAGGTTTAATTTATAATTTTATTAAGTTTTAAAAGCTTTTCAAATTTTTTTAAACATTTTTTAAGAAGTTTTAAAAAATTTCATTAAACTTTTTATATTTAATTTTTAAAATTCAATAATACGCTCAAAAAATTTTAAAAGTTTAAATAAATTACTTAAATGTGCTTGAAAAGATTATTTAAATGCTTTTACATTTAAAAATTTTTTAACACAAGATTTGAATTATTTTTAATAATTATCAATTTAAAAATATTTAAACGTCTTTAAAAATAGTTTTAAGGATTTTTAATACTTTTTTAAGGTTTAATTTATATTTTTAATAAATTTTAAAAGCATTTTAAATTTTTTTAAGAGTTTTTCAATAACTTTTAAAAATTTTCATTAAAGTTTTTTATTTAATTTTTAAAATTTAATAATACTTTCAAAAAATTTTAAAAGTTTAAATAAATTACTTAAAAGTGCTTGAAAAGAGTATTGAAATGCTTTGGAATGATTTAAAAAATTTTTAACACAAGATTTGAATTATTTTTAATAATTATCCATTTAAAAATATTTAAACGTCTTTAAAAATAGTTTTAAGCATTTTTATTAATTTTTTAAGGTTTAATTTATAATTTTAATAAGTTTTAAAAGTTTTTTAAATTTTTTTAAATTTTTTTAAAATATTTTTAATAACTTTAAAAAAATTTTATTAAACTATTTATATTTAATTATTAAAAATTAATAATTTGTTTAAAAAATTTTAAAAGTACAAATGAATTACTTAAAAGTGCTTGAAAAGATTATTTAAATGCTTTGGAATTATTTAAAAAATTTTTAACACAAGGTTTGAATTATTTTTAATAATTATCAATTTAAAAATATTTAAACGTCTTTAAAAAAAGTTTTAAGCATTTTTATTAATTTTTTAACGTTTAATTTATACTTTTATTAAGTTTTAAAAACTTTTCAAATTTTTTTAAACATTTTTTAAGAAGTTTTAAAAAATTTCATTAAACTTTTTATATTTAATTTTTAAATTCAATTTTACGTTCAAAAAATTATAAAAGTTCAAATAAATCACTTAAAAGTCCTTGAAAAGATTATTTAAATGCTTTGGAATAATTTAAAAAATTTTTAACACAAGATTTGAATTATTTTTAATAATTATCAATTTAAAAATATTTAAAAGTCTTTAAAAAAAGTTTTAAGCATTTTTATTAGTTTTTTAAGGTTTAATTTATACTTTTATTAAGTTTTAAAAGCTTTTCAAATTTTTTTAAACTTTTTGAAAGAAGTTTTGAAAAATTTCATTAAACTTTATATATTTAATTTTTAAAATTCAATTTTACGTTCAAAAAATTTTAAAAGTTCAAATAAATTTCTTAAAAGTGCTCGAAAAGATTATTTAAATGCATTGGAATGATTTAAAAAAATTTTAACACAAGATTTGAATTATTTTTAATAATTATCAATTTAAAAATATTTAAACGTCTTTAAAAAAAGTTTTAAGCATTTTTATTAATTTTTTAAGGTTTAATTTATACTTTTATTAAGTTTTAAAAGCTTTTCAAATTTTTTTAAACATTTTTTAAGAAGTTTTAAAAAATTTCATTAAACTTTTTATATTTAATTTTTAAAATTTAATAATAAGCTCAAAAAATTTTAAAAGTTGAAATAAATTACTTAAATGTGCTTGAAAAGATTATTTAAATGCTTATAAATGATTTAAACATTTTTTAACACAAGACTTGAATTATTTTTAATAATTATCAATTTAAAAATATTTAAACGTCTTTAAAAATAGTTTTAAGGATTTTTAATATTTTTTTAAGGTTTAGTTTATATTTTTAATAAATTTTAAAAGCAATTTAAATTTTTTTAAAAAAATTTCAATAACTTTTAAAAATTTTTATTAAACTTTTTATATTTAATTTTTAAAATTCAATTTTACGTTCAAAAAATTTTTTAAAAGTTTAAATAAATTACTTAAAAGTGCTTGAAAAGATAATTTAAATGCTTTGGAATGATTTAAAAAATTTTTAATACAAGATTTGAATTATTTTTAATAATTATCAATTTAAAAATATTTAAACGTTTTTAAAAATAGTTTTAAGAATTTTTAATACTTTTTTAAGGTTTATTTTATACTTTTAATAAGTTTTAAAAGCTTTTCAATTTTTTTTAAACATTTTTTAAGAAGTTTTAAAAAATTTTATTAAACTTTTTATATTTAATTTTTAAAATTCAATTCTACGTTCAAAAAATTTTAAAAGTGCAAATAAATCACTTAAAAGTGCTTTAAAAAATTATTTAAATGCTTTAGAATGATTTAAAAAGTTTTCAACACAAAATTTGAATTATTTTCAATAATTATCAGTTTAAAAATATTTAAACGTCTTTAAAAATAGTTTTAAGGATTTTTAATACTTTTTTAAAGTTTAATTTATACTTTTATTAAGTTTTAAAAGCTTTTCAAATTTTTAAACATTTTTTAATAAGTTTTAAAAAATTTCATTAAACTTTTTATATTTAATTTTTAAAATTCAATAATACGTTCAAAAAATTTTAAAAGTTTAAATAAATTACTTAAAAGTGCTTGAAAAGATTATTTAAATGCTTTGGAATGATTTAAAAATTTTTTAACACAAGATTTGAATTATTTTTAATAATTATCAATTTAAAAATATTTAAACGTCTTTGAAAATAGTTTTAAGCATTTTTAATAATTTTTTAAGGTTTAATTTATAGTTTTAATAAGTTTTAAAAAATTTTTAAATTTTTAAAAAAATTTTTTAATAACTTTAAAAAAATTTTATTAAACTTTTTATATTTAATTTTTAAAATTTAATAATTTGTTTAAAAAATTTTAAAAGTACAAATAAATTACTTAAAAATGCTTGAAAAGATAATTTAAATGCTTTAGAATGATTTAAAAAATTTTTAATACAAGATTTGAATTATTTTTAATAATCATCAATTTAAAAATATTTAAACGTTTTTAAAAATAGTTTTAAGAATTTTTAATACTTTTTTAAGGTTTATTTTATACTTTTAATAAGTTTTAAAAGCTTTTCAATTTTTTTTAAACATTTTTTAAGAAGTTTTAAAAAATTTTATTAAACTTTTTATATTTAATTTTTAAAATTCAATTCTACGTTCAAAAAATTTTAAAAGTTCAAATAAATCACTTAAAAGTGCTTGAAATAATTATTTAAATGCTTTGGAATGATTTAAAAAGTTTTCAACACAAAATTTGAATTATTTTCAATAATTATCAGTTTAAAAATATTTAAACGTCTTTAAAAATAGTTTTAAGGATTTTTAATACTTTTTTAAGGTTTAATTTATACTTTTATTAAGTTTTAAAAGCTTTTCAAATTTTTAAACATTTTTTAATAAGTTTTAAAAAATTTCATTAAACTTTTTATATTTAATTTTTAAAATTCAATAATACGTTCAAAAAATTTTAAAAGTTTAAATAAATCACTTAAAAGTGCTTGAAAAGATTATTTAAATGCTTTGGAATGATTTAAAAATTTTTTAACACAAGATTTGAATTATTTTCAATAATTATCAATTTAAAAATATTTAAACGTCTTTGAAAATAGTTTTAAGCATTTTTAATAATTTTTTAAGGTTTAATTTATAGTTTTAATAAGTTTTAAAAAATTTTTAAATTTTTAAAAAAATTTTTTAATAACTTTAAAAAAATTTTATTAAACTTTTTATATTTAATTTTTAAAATTTAATAATTTGTTTAAAAAATTTTAAAAGTACAAATAAATTACTTAAAAGTGCTTGAAAAGATTATTTAAATGCTTTGGAATAATTTAAAAAATTTTTAACACAAGATTTGAAATATTTTTAATAATTATCAATTTAAAAGTATTTAAACGTCTTTAAAAAAAGTTTTGAGCATTTTTATTGATTTTTTAAGGTTTAATTTACACTTTTATTAAGTTTTAAAAGCTTTTCAAATTTTTTTAAACATTTTTTAAGAAGTTTTAAAAAATTTCATTAAACTTTTTATATTTAATTTTTAAAATTCAATAATACGCTCAAAAAATTTTAAAAGTTTAAATAAATTACTTAAATGTGCTTGAAAAGACTATTTAAATGCTTATAAATGATTTAAACATTTTTTAACACAAGACATGAATTATTTTTAATAATTATCAATTTAAAAATATTTAAACGTCTTTAAAAATAGTTTTAAGGATTTTTAATACTTTTTTAAGGTTTAGTTTATATTTTTAATAAAATTTAGAAACATTTTAAATTTTTTTAAAAAATTTTCAATAACTTTTAAAAATTTTTATTAAACTTTTTATATTTAATTTTTAAAATTCAATTTTACGTTCAAAAAATTTTAAAAGTTCAAATAAATTACTTAAAAATGCTTGAAAAGATAATTTAAATGCTTTAGAATGATTTAAAAAATTTTTAATACAAGATTTGAATTATTTTTAATAATTATCAATTTAAAAATATTTAAACGTTTTTAAAAAAAGTTTTAAGCATTTTTATTAATTTGTCAAGGTTTAATTTATAATTTTATTAAGTTTTAAAAGCTTTTCAAATTTTTTTAAACATTTTTTAAGAAGTTTTAAAAAATTTCATTAAACTTTTTATATTTAATTTTTAAAATTCAATAATACGCTCAAAAAATTTTAAAAGTTTAAATAAATTACTTAAATGTGCTTGAAAAGATTATTTAAATGCTTTTAAATGATTTAAAAATTTTTTAACACAAGATTTGAATTATTTTTAATAATTATCAATTTAAAAATATTTAAACGTCTTTAAAAATAGTTTTAAGGATTTTTAATACTTTTTTAAGGTTTAATTTATATTTTTAATAAATTTTAAAAGCATTTTAAATTTTTTTAAGAGTTTTTCAATAACTTTTAAAAATTTTCATTAAAGTTTTTTATTTAATTTTTAAAATTCAATAATACTTTCAAAAAATTTTAAAAGTTTAAATAAATTACTTAAAAGTGCTTGAAAAGAGTATTGAAATGCTTTGGAATGATTTAAAAAATTTTTAACACAAGATTTGAATTATTTTTAATAATTATCAATTTAAAAATATTTAAACGTCTTTAAAAATAGTTTTAAGCATTTTTATTAATTTTTTAAGGTTTAATTTATAATTTTAATAAGTTTTAAAAATTTTTAAATTTTTTAAAATTTTTTTAAAATATTTTTAATAACTTTAACAAAATTTTATTAAACTATTTATATTTAATTTTTAAAATTTAATAATTTGTTTGAAAAATTTTAAAAGTACAAATGAATTACTTAAAAGTGCTTGAAAAGATTATTTAAATGCTTTGGAATGATTTAAAAAATTTTTAACACAAGATTTGAATTATTTTTAATAATTATCAATTTAAAAATATTTAAACGTCTTTAAAAAAAGTTTTAAGCATTTTTATTAATTTTTTAAGGTTTAATTTATACTTTTATTAAGTTTTAAAAGCTTTTCAAATTTTTTTAAACATTTTTTAAAAAGTTTTAAAAAATTTCATTAAACTTTTTATATTTAATTTTTAAAATTCAATTTTACGTTCAAAAAATTTTAAAAGTTCAAATAAATTTCTTAAAAGTGCTCGAAAAGATTATTTAAATGCATTGGAATAATTTAAAAAATTTTTAACACAAGATTTGAATTATTTTTAATAATTATCAATTTAAAAATATTTAAACGTTTTTAAAAAAAGTTTTAAGCATTTTTATTAATTTTTTAAGGTTTAATTTATACTTTTATTAAGTTTTAAAAGCTTTTCAAATTTTTTTAAACATTTTTTAAAAAGTTTTAAAAAATTTCATTAAACTTTTTATATTTATTTTTTAAAATTCAATTTTACGTTCAAAAAATTTTAAAAGTCCAAACAAATCACTTAAAAGTGCTTGAAAAGATTATTGAAATGATTTAGAATGATTTAAAAAATTTTTAACACAAGATTTGAATTATTTTTAATAATTATCAATTTAAAAATATTTAAACGTCTTTAAAAAAAGTTTTAAGCATTTTTATTAATTTGTTAAGGTTTAATTTGTATTTTATTAAGTTTTAAAAGCTTTTCAAATTTTTTTAAACATTTTTTAATAAGTATTAAAAAATTTCATTAAACTTTTTATATTTCATTTTTAAAATTCAATGCTACGTTCAAAAAATATTAAAAGTTCAAATAAATTACTTAAAAGTGCTTGAAAAGATTATTTAAATGCTTTGGAATGATTTAAAAAATTTTTAACACAAAATTTGAATTATTTTCAATAATTATCAATTCAAAAACATTTAAACGTCTTTAAAAATAGTTTTAAGGATTTTTAATACGTTTTTAAGGTTTAATTTATATTTTTAATAAATTTTAAAAGCATTTTAAATTTTTTTAAGAATTTTTCAATAACTTTTAAAAATTTTTATTAAACTTTTTTATTTAATTTTTAAAATTCAATAATACGTTCAAAAAATTTTTAAAAGTTTAAATAAATTACTTAAAAGTGCTTGAAAAAATAATTTAAATGCTTTGGAATGATTTAAAAAATTTTTAACACAAGATTTGAATTATTTTTAATAATTATCAATTTAAAAATATTTAAACGTCTTTAAAAAAAATTTTAAGCATTTTTATTAATTTGTTAAGGTTTAATTTATAATTTTATTGAGTTTTAAAAGCTTTTCAAATTTTTTTAAACATTTTTTGATAAGTTTTAAAAAATTTCATTAAGCTTTTTATATTTAATTTTTAAAAATCAATAATACCTTCAAAAAATTTTAAAAGTTTAAATAAATTACTTAAAAGTGCTTGAAAAGATTATTTAACTAGACCTGACCTGATCTGACCTGACCCGACCCGACCCGACCTGACCTGACCTGACCTGACCTGACCTGACCTGACCTGACCTAACCTGACCTGACCTGACCTGACCTAACCTTACCCAACTTTTTTTTTGAGAAGAACTCAACCTTGAGTTACTTACTTATTTCTTTTTCTTTTATTCGGCTCCTTCTGCTGTTATTTCATTCTTTTCTAGAGCTCTTTCGTCTTTTTCTTTCTAGACCATTATATTTCTAACCATTGCTGTTGCACTTTACCACGTCTTCTGTGTTAAACATTATTTTGCACCAATTTTTTCCTGACTGCCAAGCCGATGTAAATTCTTAAAACTTAATTCTTTTTTGAGTCCATCTATTGCAATAAAAAATTGTAAGCTCTGAGTCATCTGTGCTATTACAGTACTAACATTTATCAGTGGTTGCTTTTCCTATCTTAAATAAATAGGTTAAAAAGCAGCCATGTTCACTAAACGCCTGCATCATGTGGTATTCTAGCTCGCCGTGTTTCTTTTCTGACCATATTCTTATTTTGGAAAGCAATCTGTTGGTCCATCTACCTTTATCACAGCTATCCCATCTAGATTACCACACCGCAAGGTTTCTCTCTTATGTAGCTTTTCTGTCTATGATATTTTATCAGTGTTGCATCTGTTTAGAGGCCTACAAGTCAAATAAAAACTTTCCAGTCAGCACTTGTAAAGCTTCTGTTGACACCGTTCTATACGCACAAATTATTCTTAACAATATTTTTTTTTTTGTGTTTTTCCACAATTTTTCCATACAGTTTAATCTTTGGTGCTTGCGCTCACACTGGGGCCGCATACAGCATTTTACTGTTTACCACTGACGCAATAAGCTGTCTGGTCCGTTGCCCTGCTCTTCTCGCATTTAGCTGTATGTTGGCAGTTAGTCTAGCTAGTTTTTCCGCTTAAGACGCACTTTTTTCTAAGTGATATTTAAAGATCATCTTTGTGTCAAGCCCACACTCTCAGATACATAATTTGTTCTTCAGGCACTATTACTTCTTCTCCTAGCCTAAATTCAATATATCCGTATCTTCTTTGACCCACCAGCATTACAGCCTCTGTTTTTACCTCAGCCAGCTTTAGCCCGACCTTTGTCATCTATTCTCTATATTCTGTAGTATGCCGTTAATTATTGTACAAAGTTCATCTTTGCTCCAAGCCGTACCAACCACAGCTAGATCGTCTGCAAATCCAATCAGCCTTGAACCTGCCAGTATTTCCACAGCCAATAGATCATTGTAAAGATTATTCCAAAGTATCGGGCCTAAAACCGATCTCTGTAGAACTCCACACGTCAGCAGGAAAGCTTTGTTTTCTCAGCCTAGCAAGTATCTATTTTGCTAATAGCTTTGCAAAATATTTATCAAACTCACGCTGATGCTACGTCTTCTAACAGCATCTAGGATTTTATCTCACGGTGCTGAGTTGAAAGCAATCTGTACATCAAGCGTTACAAGAACGCAAATTTTGCAAATTTAAGAACTTCTTCTATTGCATCTTTGGTTGATTTTCTCTTTCTAAACCCGTACAGGTTTTCAGATAAAACAGCCTTTTCGTGTAATTCCTTTTGCAGTTTTTTGGTTATTACTTTTTCCATCAGTTTCCCTAGAGAGTTTAACAAGCAGATAGGTCTAAACTTCCTGTAGCTCGTTCAGGGTGATTTATTCAATGTTTTTATCTATACTTTTATATATAATTTACGGCTTTATTGGAAACAATTTTCTTACTTTTTTCTCGTGTTCTTCTGCAGTAACAAGTCTTGTTTTTTTTAACTTACCTGTTGCTATTTTATAGCCTTTACCATACGTATCTTCTTCAACATCATTTATTAGTTTAGCCCACGCGCTTTTTTTGCTTTTTTTAACGCTTTGTCAAGGCTTCTTTTCGCTTCTTTATATTCAAGATAAGGCCGATCGGCTTTATCATAGTTTTACTTTGCTCAAGCCTTTGTCACTTTTCTTTTAGCCGCGTGGCAGACTGTGCGTTTATCTGCTATTTTCGCTGACCACCAATAGACCGGGCTCCACTTTTTGAAAGTTTTTTGTTTCAGTATATTTTGACATGTGCTTTGTATTTCATATGTTAATTCTTTTGCCTAAACTACAGATTTTGTTTTCGCTGTTTATCAGTATTTTTCGTTAAATTTGTTCTACAATTAATCTTGCCATATATATGAAATTCTTTGAATTGCGCTCTGGTTTTTTATAGCATTTTTTGCTGTACAGTCCTGCTACTATTTGCTATTATGTATTCGATATGATAATGATCGCTATGTGTTTCTTTGTCTAGTACTTTCCAGTGACTAACGCACACTTTTCTAGTGCTAAACGTAACAGCTACTATTGAACAAGCATTTTTCCGCAAAGCAAAAAGATTGGCTTATTACCAGTATCTGGAACTGAGAGGTCATGTTGACAGATCCACTCTGAAACTCTCCTTTTTTATCCGTTTGATTTGAACCCTACAGTGTAGACTTAGCATTTATGTCTCTTCCTAAAACTTCAGGTTTTTTTGAACACCTTATTGCTTGGCTTAGTGTTTTAATTATTAAACCCGCGTTGATGCCACGCTTTCTTACAGCACCCAGGATTTTATCCCACGGTGCTTAGTAGAAAACATTCTCTACATCAAGCGTTACTAGAACGCTAATTTTGCAAATTAAAAAACTTTTTCTATTGCATCTATTGCTGATTTTCTTATTCTAAACCCGTACTGATTTTCAGATAAAACAGCCAATTCGTCTAATTCCTTTTGCAGTTTTCCGGTTACTGCTTGTTCCATCAGTTTCCCTAGAGAGTTTAACAAGCAGATAGGTCTAAAACTTCCTGTTTTCGTCATCTCTTCTCTCTTTAGTTATCAGCACTAGTCTACCGACGTTATATTCTACAAGAAATATGCCTGCTTTATACGTTCGGTTCGTAATTTCTAAGATCAATCCCGGTTCTTGTGCCACTAGTGCCTTTACTGCTTCCGCCGAGACATCGTCAAGTCCAACTACTTTCTTCGTTCTTAACCGTTTTGCTGCTTCCTGTAGCTTGTTTAGGATGATTTCTTGATCTTTCTTTCTACACTTTGCCTTATAATTTCCGGCTTAATTGGAAACAATTTTCTTACTGCTTTCGCGTGTTCTTCTGCAGTAACGTCATGCTGTTTTCAACTTACCAGTTGCTATTTTATAGCCTTTACCCCACGAATCTTCTTCAACATTATCTGTTAGTTTAGCCCACGCGCATTTTTTTCTTTATTTATCGCTTTGTAAAGGGTTCTTTTGGCTTCTTTATATTCAAGATAGAGCCGGTCTGCTTCATCATACGGTGACATATTTCCGGTGACGACCAATAGAATGGGCTCCACTTTCTAAAGCTTTTTTGTTCCAGTATATTTTGACAAGTGCTTTGTATTTCATATGTTAATTTTTTCGCCAAAACTACAGATTTTGTCTTCGCCTTTTTTCTGTATTTCTTCATGAATTTGTTCTCCAATTCATCTTGTCATTCATATGATACTTTTTTAATTGCGCTCTTGTTTTTTACAGCATCTTTTTGCTGTACAGTCCTGCTACTATTTGCTATTATGTATTCGATATGTTAGTGATCGCTATGTGTTTATTTGTCTAGTACCATCCAGTGACTGACGCACACTTTTCTAGTGCTAAACGTAACAGCTACTATTGAACAAGCATTTTTCTGCAAAAAGGTTAGCTTATGACCAATATCTGAAACTGAGAGGTCATGTTGACAGATCCACTCCAAAACTAGCTCTCCTTTTTTATCCGTTTGATTTGAGCCCCACAGTGTAGACTTAGCATTTATGTCTCTTCCTGAAACCTCAAGTTTTTTTGAACACCTTATCGCTTGGCTTAGTGTTTTCAACTATTCTTCGACTTCCTTCAACGTCTTATTCGAGAAAAAGTAGAACGCTATAAGAGGCACTTTTGACGTTTCTATCCAGGCGAATCCCACCCCCTTGATTTTGGCCTCGATGAGTAAATTTTGGTAATTCCAGATAGCAACGTTTTTGCTTCCTCATTTTTTGCTCCATTTCAGTTAGGCTCACTGATCAACAATACCTCGTATTTATCATTAGCCTTATCCGCTGCCAACAAGTCCATTGCTGCATGACATCTGTTTGCGTTCGCTTGTAGTATTTGTAGTTCTTCTACGTATGTTCCGCTGTTTTTTTAGTGGCTTTCCAATAGCCTTTATAACACCTACTTCTCCCGGCGGCATGCGTTTTTCGCTTCTTTTAGCGCATCTTAAAATATTGTACATATTCTCATCCTTGCAAAGTGCCCCATCTTTTGCGTAAGGCGCATTGACGTTGCTCTGCTTTACACTCGTTTTTATTATGGTCTATAGGCCGGCACTTATAGCTGTTATTTGTGCGATCAGGCCCTTTGCATTCTTTTGCCGTGTTATATTCCCAGCACTTAAAACACCTTTGCACTTTTATATCCTTTCTTGGACTTCACACTCGGTAAGGCCTATTTTGATTTTTTTTTTCTCTGTTAACAGGTCCGCTTCTTCTTTTGGAATTGCAATGATCGCATTTTGGTTTCTTCCAAATGTTGGCTTAAGCGTTAAAACTTGCGCATTTACACAGCTGTCTTTAACGGTGTTTAACGCTTCTTTGATTTCTTCTTCTGTGGTTACTCCGTCGATGTTTCTAACAAAGACCACTTTCTCTTCTTTTCCGCCCAGATGATGGAGTTCTCTCTCCTGGGTCAATTCTTTGATTATATGTAGGTTTTTTTTCCCTATACTCCCTTCTTATTGTTGATAAGCAAATCTCCTTCCACTGTCTTTCTGACACTTTCTATTCTTTCCCCTACGTTTTCTTTTCAACGTTTTTCTTTGATACGCATTACAGTTTGTGCGTATGTTTCCTTCTCTATTTGCACAAGGATTGCCTCGCTTTTTTCGGCTAGCTTTTTTTTTTCTGTCGCAGAAAGCGGCATGTGCACCTTTATCACAGCGTACATTCCATAGAATATGGCTTCAACCATTTTTCAAAAAACTTCTCAACTTATGCCTGATGGTGCTTGATGGTATTTTCCAGTGCAATTTTTTTTCAAATGTTTACGCATCATCGCAAACATGTCTTCAAGGCTAACGCTTTTACGGTTATACAAAAATATTTTTAATATTTTTTCTTTGAACTGTGTCTGTCCGCCTACTCCGTAGCTGCGTACATGGTGTAATATAACCACACTTCCTGCAGGGCATGTAGTGCTTTTGCATTCTTCTGCTTCCCCAAGTTTTCCTAGGATATTAATGTTCCTTCTTATTCTTTCGACCATCTTGTCTTCGACGAAAAAAACAACATGCTCTTCAGTCATTTTAATCGGATCCGTGTGGTCTACGCTAGTAATCTTAAACGCACTCTCTGCTCATTTCTCATCTTTAATACCTTCAATTTTTTTAAAGGTTTGGCAGGACTTAGCAATGGTGTTCATCACTTCTTGTCTTTTGCACCTTCTACAAATTGTCTGGGGTTTAAGCTCTTTCACCTGGTCTTCCAGTTTTTTGATGCAATTATTTTGTTGCGCTATTATTGCTCATAGGCTGCAAATTTCTTCGTCGGTTCTCATTTGGTGATTATTGCCAACATAATGCCAAATACGAGAAGAGCAAAGCAACGGACCAGAAAACTAATTGCGTCAGTGGTAGACAGTAAGATGCTGTATACGGCCCCAGTGTAAGCGCAAGCACTTAAGATTAAACTGTATGCAAAAATTGTGGAAAAAGCACACAGAAAAGCATTGTTGCCAGCAGATCATTGTAAAGATTATTCCAAAGTATCGGGCCTAGAACCGATCCCTGTAGGACTCCACACGTCACCTGGAAAGCTTTGTTTTCTCAGCCTAGCAGGTATCTATTTTGCTAATAGCTTTGCAAAATATTTATCAAACTCACGTTGATGCTACGTCTTCTAACAGCATCTAGGATTTTATCTCACGGTGCTGAGTTGAAAGCAATCTCTACATCAAGCGTTACAAGAACGCAAATTTTGCAAATTTAAGAACTTTTTCTATTGCATCTTTGGTTGATTTTCTCTTTCTAGACCCGTACAGGTTTTTAGATAAAACAGCTTTTTCGTCTAATTTTTTTTGCAGTTTTTTGGTTATTACTTGTTCCATCAGTTTCCCTAGAGAGTTTAACAAGCAGATAGGTCTAAATTTTTTGTTTTCGTTATCTCCTCCCTTTTTAATTATGAGCACTAGCATACCGACGTTATATTCTACAAGAAATATGCCTGCTTTGTACGTTCGGTTGATAACTTCTAAGATCAATCTCGGTTCTTGTGCCACTAGTGCCTTTACTGCTTCCGCCGAGGCACCGTCAGGTCTAACAGCTTTTTTCATTTTTAACCGTTTTGCTGCTTCCTGTAGCTCGTTAAGAATTTCTTTAATCTTTTTTTCTACACTTTGCCATATAATTTTCGGATTTATTAGACACAATTTCCTTACTGCTTTCTCGTGTTCTTCTGCAGTAAGCGGTCTTGCTCTTTTCAACTTACCTGTTGCTATTTTATAGCCTTTACCCCACGAATCAGGTTTCAACATGATCTATTAGTTTAGCCCACGCGCTTTTTTTGCTTTCTTTCATCGCTTTGTTAAGGGTTTTTTTGGCTTCTTTATATTCAAGATGGAGCCGATCTGCTTAGTCATAGTTTTGCTTTGCTCTGGTCCTTGTCACCTTTTATTTAACCGCGAGACAGACTTTGCGTTTATCTGCCTTTCCGCTGACCACCAATAGACCGGGCTCCACTTTTCAAAGTTTTTTTGTTTCAACAAATCCATTGCTGCATGACATCTGTTTGCGTTCGCTTGTAGTATTTGTAGTTCTTCTACGTATGTTCCGCTGTTTTTTTAGTGGCTTTCCAATAGCCTTTATAACACCTACTTCTCCCGGCGGCATGCGTTTTTCGCTTCTTTTAGCGCATCTTAAAATATTGTACATATTCTCATCCTTGCAAAGTGCCCCATCTTTTGTGTAAGGCGCATTGACGTTGCTCTGCTTTACACTCGTTTTTATTATGGTCTATAAGCCGGCACTTATAGCTGTTATTTGTGCGATCAGGCCCTTTGCATTCTTTTGCCGTGTTATATTCCCAGCACTTAAAACACCTTTGCACTTTTTTATCCTTTCTTGGACTTCACACTCGGTAAGGCCTATTTTGATTTTTCTTTTCTCTGTTAACAGGTCCGCTTCTTCTTTTGGAATTGCAATGATCGCATTTTGGTTTCTTCCAAATGTTGGCTTAAGCGTTAAAACTTGCGCATTTACACAGCTGTCTTTAACGGTGTTTAAAGCTTCTTTGATTTCTTCTTCTGTGGTTACTCCGTCGATGTTTCTAACAAAGACCACTTTCTCTTCTTTTCCGCCCAGATGGTGGAGTTCTCTCTCCTGGGCCATTTCTTTGATTTTATGTAGGTTTTTTTTCCCTATACTCCCTTCTTATTGTTGATAAGCAAATCTCCTTCCACTGTCTTTCTGACACTTTCTATTCTTTCCCCTACGTTTTCTTTTCAACGTTTTTCTTTGATACGCATTACAGTTTGTGCGTATGTTTCCTTCTCTATTTGCACAAGGATTGCCTCGCTTTTTTCGGCTGGCTTTTTTTTTTCTGTCGCAGAAGGCGGCATGTGCACCTTTATCACAGCGTACATTCCATAGAATATGGCTTCAACCATTTTTCAAAAAACTTCTCCGCTTATGCCTGATGGTGCAGTTATGCTCTCTATATATTTTCCAGTGCAATTTTTTTTCAAATGTTTACGCATCATCGCAAACATGTCTTCAAGGCTAACGCTTTTACGGTTATACAGAAATATTTTTAATATTTTTTCTTTGAACTGTGTCTGTCCGCCTATTCCGTAGCTGCGTACATGGTGTAATATAACCACACTTCCTTCAGGGCATGTAGTGCTTTTGCATTCTTCTGCTTCCCCAAGTTTTCCTAGGATATTAATGTTCCTTCTTATTCTTTCGACCATCTTGTCTTCGACGAAAAAAACAACATGCTTTTCAGTCATTTTAATCGGATCCGTGTGGTCTACGCTAGTAATCTTAAACGCACTCTCTGCTCATTTCTCATCTTTAATATCTTCAAATTTTTTAAAGGTTTGGCAGGACTTAGCAATGGTGTTCATCACTTCTTGTCTTTTGCACCTTCTACAAATTGTCTGGGGTTTAAGCTCTTTCACCTGGTCTTCCAGTTTTTTGATGCAATTATTTTGTTGCGCTATTATTGCTCATAGGCTGCAAATTTCTTCGTCGGTTCTCATTTGGTGATTATTGCCAACATAATGCCAAATACGAGAAGAGCAAAGCAACGGGCCAGAAAACTAATTGCGTCAGTGGTAGACAGTAAGATGCTGTATACGGCCCCAGTGTAAGCGCAAGCACTTAAGATTAAACTGTATGCAAAAATTGTGGAAAAAGCACACAGAAAAGCATTGTTGCCAGCAGATCATTGTAAAGATTATTCCAAAGTATCGGGCCTAGAACCGATCCCTGTAGGACTCCACACGTCACCTGGAAAGCTTTGTTTTCTCAGCCTAGCAGGTATCTATTTTGCTAATAGCTTTGCAAAATATTTATCAAACTCACGTTGATGCTACGTCTTCTAACAGCATCTAGGATTTTATCTCACGGTGCTGAGTTGAAAGCAATCTCTACATCAAGCGTTACAAGAACGCAAATTTTGCAAATTTAAGAACTTTTTCTATTGCATCTTTGGTTGATTTTCTCTTTTTAGACCCGTACAGGTTTTTAGATAAAACAGCTTTTTCGTCTAATTTTTTTTGCAGTTTTTTGGTTATTACTTGTTCCATCAGTTTCCCTAGAGAGTTTAACAAGCAGAAAGGTCTAAATTTTTTGTTTTCGTTGTCTCCTCCCTTTTTAATTATGAGCACTAGTCTACCGACGTTATATTCTACAAGAAATATGCCTGCTTTGTACGTTCGGTTGATAACTTCTAAAATCAATCTCGGTTCTTGTGCCACTAGTGCCTTTACTGCTTCCGCCGAGGCACCGTCAGGTCTAACAGCTTTTTTCATTTTTAACCGTTTTGCTGCTTCCTGTAGCTCGTTAAGAATTTCTTTAATCTTTTTTTCTACACTTTGCCATATAATTTTCGGATTTATTAGACACAATTTCCTTACTGCTTTCTCGTGTTCTTCTGCAGTAAGCGGTCTTGCTCTTTTCAACTTACCTGTTGCTATTTTATAGCTTTTACCCCACGGATTAGGTTTCAACATGATCTATTAGTTTAGCCCACTCGCTTTTTTTGCTTTCTTTCATTGCTTTGTTAAGGGTTTTTTTGGCTTCTTTATATTCAAGATGGAGCCGATCTGCTTAGTCATAGTTTTGCTTTGCTCTGGTCCTTGTCACCTTTTATTTAACCGCGAGACAGACTTTGCGTTTATCTGCCTTTCCGCTGACCACCAATAGACCGGGCTCCACTTTTCAAAGTTTTTTTGTTTCAGTATATTTCGACGTGTGCTCTGTATTTCATATGTTAATTTTTTCGCCAAAACTACAGATTTTGTCTTCGCTTTTTTTCTGTATTTTTTTATGAATTGGTTCTCCAATTTATCTTGCCTTTCATATGATACTCCTTTAATTGCGCTCTTGCTTTTCATAGCATTTTTTGCTGTACAGTCCTGCTACTATTTGCTATTATGTATTCGAGATGTTAGTGATCGCTATGTGTTTCTTTGTCTAGTACTTTCCAGTGACTGACGCACACTTTTCTAGTGCTAAACGTAACAGCTATTATTGAACAAGCATTTTTCCGCAAAGCAAAAAGATTGGCTTATTACCAATATCTGGATCTGAGAGGTCATGTTGACAGATCCACTCTGAAACTCTCTTTTTTTATCCGTTTGATTTGAACCCTACAGTGTAGACTTAGCATTTAGGTCTCTCCCTAAAACTTCAGGTTTTTTTGAACACCTTATTGCTTGGCTTAGTGTTTCCAACTATTTTTTGAGTTTTTTTCGCGTCTTATTTGGAAAAAAGTAGAACGCTATAAGAGGCACTTTTGATTTTTTTATCCAGGCAAATCTCACCCCCTTGCTTTCGGCCTCAATGAGTAAATTTTGATGATTCCAGATAGCAACGTTTTTGCTCCCTCATTTCTTGCTCGATTTCTGTAAGGCTCACTTATCAACAATACCTCGTACTTATCATTAGCCTGATCCGCTGCCAACAGGTCCATTGCTGCATGACATCTGTTTGCGTTAGCTTGTAGTATTCGTAGTTCTTCTACGTATGTTCCGCTGTTTCCTTCAGTGACTTTCCGATAGCTTTTACTACACCTACTTCTCCTGGCGGCATGCGATTATTTTTAGATGGGATAGTTGTGATAAAGGCAGATGAACCAACAGATTGTTTCCCAAAATTAGAATATGGTCATAAAGAAGGTGTTGTGAAGGCTATCGGAAAGCCACTAAAGAGGACAGCGGAATATACGTAGAAGAGCTACAAATACTACAAGCTAACGTAAACAGATGTCATACAGCAATAGACCTGTTGGCAGCGGATAAGGTCAATGATAAGTACGAGATAATGTTGATCAGTAAGCGTAACAAAAATTAAGCAAAAAATAAGAGAGCGCTTATGGACATGAGCGAAGACGTTGCTATCTGAAATCACCAAAATTTACTCATCAAGGCCGAAAGCAAGGGGGTGGAATTTGCCTCGATAAAAACGTCAAAAGTGCGTCTTATAGCGTTCTACTTTTCTCCGAATAAGACGTTGAAGGAACTCGGAAAATAGTTGAAAACACTAAACCAAGCGATAAAGTGTTTGAAAAAACCTTGTGTTTCAGGTAGGGACATAAATGCTAAGTCTAAACCGTAGGGCTCAAATCTAACCGATTAAAAAAGGAGAGCTAGTTTCAGAGTGGATCTGTCAACATGACCTCTTAGTTGCAGTAATTAGTGATAAACCAACCCTTTTACGGAAAAATGCTTGTTCAATAATAGATGTTACGTTTAGCACTAGAAAAAAGGCGTTGGTCACAGGAAAGTACTAGAGAAAGAAACACATAGCGATCACCAACATATCGAATACATAATAGCAAATAGTAGCAGGACTGTACAGCAAAAAGATGCTATAAAAAACAAAAGCGCAATTAAAGGGGTATCATAAATATGGCAAGATTAATTGTAGAACAAATTTAAGGAAAAATACAGATAAAAAGCGAAAACAAAATCTGTAGTTTTGGCAAAAGAAATAACATATGAAATACAAAGCACATGTCAAAATATACTAAAACAAAAAAGTTTTGAAAAGTGGAGCCCGGTCTATTGGTGGTCAGCGGAAATAGCAGATAAACGCACAGTCTGCCAGGCGGCTAAAAGAAAAGTGACAAGGGCTTGAGCAAAGTAAAACTAAGATGAAGCAGATCGGCTTCATCTTGAATATGAAGAAGCCAAAAGAAGCCTTGACAAAGCGATAAAAAAAGCAAAAAAAGCGTGTGGGCTAAACTAATAGATGATGTTGAAGAAGATCCGTATGGTAAAGACTATAAAATAGCATCAGGTAAGTTAAAAAAAGCAAGACCTGTTACTGCAGAAGAACACGAGAAAAAAGTAAGAAAAATGTTTCCAATAAAGCCGTAAATTATATGGCAAAGTATAGATAAAAACATCGAAGAAATCACCCTGAACGAGCTACAGGAAGCAGCAAAACGGTTGAAAACAAAAAAAGCAGTTGGACCTGACGGTGTCTCGGCGAAAGCAGTAAAGGCACTAGTGGCACAAGAACCGGGATTGATCTTAGAAGTTATCAACCGAACGTACAAAGCAGGCATATTTCTTGTAGAATGGAACGTTGGTAGACTAGTGCTCATAATTAAAGAAGGAGGAAATGACGAAAACAGGAAGTTTAGACCTATCTGCTTGTTAAACTCTCTTGTAAAACTGATGGAAAAAGTAACCAAAAAACTGCAAAAGGAATTACACGAAAAGGCTGTTTTATTTAAAAACCTGTACGGGTTTAGAAAGAGAAAATCAACCAAAGATGCAATAGAAGAAGTTCTTAAATTTGCAAAATTTGCGTTCTTGTAACGCTTGATGTACAGATTGCTTTCAACTCAGCACCGTGAGATAAAATTCTAGATGCTGCTAGAAGACGTAGCATCAGCGTGAGTTTGATAAATATTTTGCAAAGCTATTAGCAAAATAAATACTTGCTAGGCTGAGAAAACAAAGCTTTCGAGGTGACGTGTGGAGTTTTACAGGGATCGGTTTTAGGCCCGATACTTTGGAATAATCTTTACAATGATCTGTTGGCTGTGGAAATACTGGCAGGTTTAAGGCTGATTGGATTTGCAGACGATCTAGCTGTGGTTGGTACGGTTCGGAGCAAAGATGAACTTTGTACAAATATAAACGGCATACTACAGAATATAGAGAATAGATGACAAAGGTTGGGCTAAAGCTGGCTAAGGTAAAAACAGAGGCTGTAATGCTGGTGGGTCAAAGAAGATACGGATATATTGAATTTAGGCTAGGAGAAGAAGTAATAGTGCCTAAAGAACAAATTATGTATCTGAGAGTGTGGGCTTGACACAAAGATGATCTTTAAATATCACTTACAAAAAAGTGCGTCCAAAGCGGAAAAATTAGCTAGACTAACAGCCAACATACAGCCAAATGCGAGAAGAGCATGGCAACGAATCAGACAGCTTATTGCGTCAGTGGTAAACAGTAAGATGCTGTATGCGGCCCCAGTGTGGGCGCAAGCACCAAAGATTGAGCTGTATGGAAAAATTGTGGAAAAACACAAAGAAAAATATTGTTAAGAGTAATTTGTGCGTATAGAACTGTGTCAACAGAAACTTTACAAGTGCTGGCCAGAAAGTTTTTATTTGACTTGCAGGCCTCTAAACAGATGCAACACTGACAAAATATTATAGACAGAAAAGCTACAGAAGAGAGAAGCCTTGCGGTGTGGTAATCTAGATGGGATAGCTGTGATAAAGGTAGATGGACCAACAGATTGCTTTCCAAAATTAGAATATGGTCAGAAAAGAAACACGGCGGGCTAGAATACCACATGATGCAGGCGTTTAGTGAACATGGCTGCTTTTTGACCTATTTATTTAAGATAGGAAAAGCAACCACTGCTAAATGTTGGTACTGTAATAGCACAGATGACTCAGAGCTTACAATTTTTTATTGCAATAGATGGACGCAAAAAAGAATTAAGTTTTAAGAATGTACATCGGTTTAGCAGTCAGTAAGAAATTGGTGCAAAATAATGCTTAACACAGAAGACGTGGTAAAGTGCAACAGCAATGGTTAGAAATATAATGGTCTAGAAAGAAAAAGACGAAAGAGCTCCAGCAAAGAATGAAATCTGAACAGCAGAAGAAGCCAAATAAAAAAAAAAAATAAGTAAATAACTCAAGGTTGAGTCCTTCTCAAAAAAAAGTTAGGTAAGGTTAGGTCAGGTCAGGTCAGGTCAGGTCAGGTTAGGTCAGGTCAGGTCAGGTCAGGTCAAGTCCACTCCCGTGGGTCCACCTGGTCGTGGTGGGAGGGCCGAGTACCTACCCAGCAAGCCAGCTGGAGGGGAAACTAACGGACTCAACAACACAACAACACAACAACACACACACACATACACACTCACATACACAAACACTTACACAAACACGCCCAGCGCCAGACCGGATGATGAATGCTCGGGGACCCTATAAACGGGCTCCTTCCGAAAAAGCGAATGAAGGGAATCCCTATAAACGGGCTCTTCCCAGGAGTGGAAAGGAATCTCTATAAACAAGCTCTTCCTATGAATGGATTCCGGTCTGCCGTCACGGGCACTTGTTTTTACACTGGACTGACTCGACAAACCGGGGGACGGGGGTGCATGCTCGACTTCGGGTATGGACCCTCGGATCTCCGGGGGTGTGGGAGGTCTGGGCGTGCGGCGCTTATTTGGGCGGCGTACGCGTGGGTCCTCCTGTACCAAGGGGAGACAACCCCGTAAAAAACCTAAATCTAAGGTGGCTGACCAGGCCGAAAGATGCGTGGCGGAATAGAGGATTCGTCCCTACTGGCAGGTGTCCGCGTCTTGTGTAGTTTTGACTTGTCTGTGTTTGTGCTATATGTTTTGTGTGGGGTTCGCCCGAGTGGGGACAACCACTTTAAAAAGTCAGTTAATGAAATGTTGCAGGACAAAATCAAAATACCCCGGGAGGGTACCGCCGATGGCGGAGAATCCCTCCTTGTCGGAGCTCCGGCTCTGGCAGGCTGCCCCACGGATTCCGGGAGAGGCAGAAATGCAGTTCCGTCGCCGTTTGTACGGCAGAGCAGGCTGAAGTTGTCGCCCGTCAAGACCACGGCTGACGTTAGCCTTGTTTGGGACGAGACTGGAGGACAGTCCGTCAAGAAACGCAGGCGGATGGACGAAGGGCGCCAGGAGCAGGAGGGCACGGATGCCCGTGCACTCCTCCGAATGTTGACTGCCCTCAAGAAATTGAGGTCGGAGGGCATTGTAATGACGAAGGAGGTCGTTAAGAATACGAAGCAGGAGCTGAGAGGGGCAGTGGGGAGAGTAGCCGGAATCATCACCTCCGTGACCAAACCCGGCATGCTCAGAGCCCTGGAGGAACTGGTGAGTGAGATAAACAAGGACTGTGGTGTGTGTGCGAAAGAGGTTGAAACGAAGGAGGTTGAAACGAGGGAGATGTTAACCCAGACGTGCGACCAGGAGGAGGAGGTTAATAAATTGATGGGAGTGCTGAAGGATGAAAGGAAGAGTTTGGAAGACTTTAAAGAGGTGAATGGTATGAGTGTATGGCCTAGGGAGGCCTACGAATGTATGAAAAGGGAGGTGTGTGATGGAAGGGGTATGGGTGCGAAGAGAAACGTGATATGTGTGGTGAGTGAAGATGGAGTGGAAGGATGTATGGAGGAGGCCACCATCGCAGGGAAGGAGGGCGTAGTAGGGAGGCTTCTGAAAGCCAGCGAGGAGAAAGCGGGGGTGCTCTGCTACGTCAGGAAGGAGTGGAGTGGGCTGGTCCTCGGAGGGCAGAATGTTGGTGGTGAGAGAGACGAGAAGCCCGAAGTGGAAGGTGTAGTTAGAATTAGGAAAGGTGTGTATGAAGAAGAAGATTTGTATGAGGGTATGAAAAGTATGGTAGTGAGCATGAGTGGAATAAGTGTGGAGAATGTGTGCGTGCGTGGGTATGGTTTGGGGGGACCCAGAACCTTGGAGAGGGTAGTGGAGTACCTGACAAGGGGAACGGGTCTGAAGCCGACCATACTGGCGAGGGGTATGGAGGTGGGTGAGGGTGTGGGGCGTGGTGGGGGTGGCCCGGGGGTTGCGTTTAAAAGCGACACCCTCTTGGTCAGACCCGCTACGGGCGCTACATACGCTGATGCCATGAGGAAGATGATGAAGGAGGTGGACGTGAATGAGGCGGGGGTTAGAGTTATGAGTGTAAGGAAAACAAAGGGGGGTGAAATTGCGATAAGGGTGAGAGAGCAAAAGGCTGGGGGCAATGAAAGGATGAAAGGAAAGATGATTGAATGTGTGGGGGATAAGAATGTAAAGATGGAGAGCGAGAAAACGATGAGTGTGATTGTAAGGGATTTGGACGAAATGGTAACGAAAGAGGACGTGGAGAAGGCCATCGAGGCAGCAGTGGGACGAAAGGACCCTGCTGCTTTCAAGGTCCACGACCTGATGGCAACTGCCAAAGGGGAGGGAAGATGGCGAGTGGCGAGGGTCGACATCCGCAAGGACCTGGGAGCGATCCTCGTTAATAGAAAGAGAGTGAGAGTGGGATGGATGGGATGTCGGGTGAATGAGCGAATGAACCCCGAGAGATGCTACCGGTGTCAAGAGTATGGGCACAAGATGATAGAGTGTAAGAATGAAAGGAGAGAGAGAAAATGCAACAGGTGTGGGGAGAGCGGGCACGAGGCGAGAGGATGTGAGAAAGATGTGTGTTGTTATGTATGCGGTGTGAAGGGGCACAGACCCGACACGATGGGGTGCCCGAAGTTTAAACAAGTGGTAGAGGAAATGAGGAAGAGAGAACGGGAGAGGGAAAAACGATAGGAAATGCGTATGGAAGTGAGAGTGTTACAAGGAAATGTGGATCGTGGGGCGGCGGCACAGGAGCTTCTTGAACACACCGCGATGGAGGAGGGCGCGGTCCTGGGGATCATGGCGGAGCCGAACCGACGTCTGTCGGCGCAACGGGGACGAGGTTGGATCCTGGACGAGCGGGGTGACGTTGGGGTTAGGGTCTTTATTGGAGACCCGGCCTACAACGTCAAGAACATCAGGAGGGCCCCTGGGATAGTGGGCCTAGAGCTGGAAAGCATCACCGTGTGCGGGGTTTACGTCTCTCCGAATATCGGGTGGCGTGAATTCCGTACGATGCTGGACGGCTGGAAGGGTGTCCTGCGCTCGTGCGGGGGGCCCATGATTCTTGGCGGCGACGTGAACGCGAAGAACGTGGAGTGGGGCTCGGACAGGACCGACCGGAGGGGTGAGGAGGTGGCTGAGCTGGCGGCGGCGCTCGGCCTGTCTTTTGTGAACCGGGGTAACGCGCCAACCTTCGTTCGCGGTGCTCAGGGCTCTGTGATTGACGTCACCCTGATGAGTGAGTGTCTGACGCGGAGGGTAAAGGAATGGAAGGTGTGTGAGAATGAAACTCTCAGTACTCACAGGTACATCTTTATGAGCCTGGAGACTGAGAGTAGGGTACAAGAAACTGAGAGTGTAATTGGGTGGAGAGTAAATGAGGAATCAATGGAGCGTGGCGGATAGGGGAAAGCCTCCCAGATATGGGTGGTAGTGGTGAAATCAAATAGCCACCGCGGACCAAAAACTCTTGCAAATCAAAACAGTGACTGACCCGGAGCGGGCGGCTGTTTGGTCGGCGTCTGACCCGGAGCGGGCGGCCGGAACCTACAGCAAAAAATCTTGTGTACCATCTTTACCATAATACAAAAAACCTGGCAGTAGGTATAAAATGCAACAAAAAAAAAAAAATGTCGACTGGTAAACATATATTACCCCAGGCGGGTACCGGAAACGGAGAATCCCGCTCTGCTACGGCAGACCGTCCCATGGATTCTGGGGAGGACAATCAAGCGACTAAAACGCCTCATCGCCCAACAAGCGATGACGAAGAGCTGACACCGAGGAGGGCGACGTTAAGAAACCTGAGCACCACTACATCTCCACCGTGGTCTAGCAAACAGAGTATGATAGCAAAACAAAGCGAAACGCCTCTAAGTAGAAGTATCTGCATCGACTTATGTTGGGACGACAACGAAGCCAGATCCGTCAAAAAAAGAAGAAGAACTGAAGACAAGCCAGAAAGCATAGATAACAATCCGGAAGAAGCAGATTACAAAAAACTAAAAAAAGTTAAAGATCTTATTAAACAAATAGAAGAAGTATCAAGAGAACTCACCAAACAAGTTGTATACAACAGCAACACTAAGAGAGAGATCAAAGAATTAACTGCGACATTAAGAGGAAGGTCAAGCCAGTTAAATACCGCAGATATGTGGGCCCTAACTAACTCTCTGACGTTCAATAAAGGCCACAAAAAAGAAGAAGACACAAAGGAAACAGAAACGGCAGAAATGGCAACGCAAACTAAAAACAGTGCACCCACTCTGCCCGAGTCACCGGAAATGAAAGATATCGCATGTCAGACAAACCTAGATGAGGAAGAAGAGGCATCTAATATTAGGTCAACTTTTGACCACTGCCACGACCCACAAGAGCTACAAAACTTGATGAGACTGGAATGGCCTACTCAAACTTACCACAAGACAAAACAGAAAGTCGGTAACCCTATAAGTCTTGCTACAGCTGGGGATATTGCAATATTTCCTCTCCAAGCAGAGGCACAATTAGATGCCGGGATATTTAAAATGGCTAAAAATAGATTTCCAGAACTAATGAGCCTAGAAGTAGACCATGACGATGAGGAGATTACGTACATCACCCAAACCACGAGGATAATAAAAAACAGCCAAAAAACTGAAAAACACAAATACGTTTTTAAGCGCATCCTTGAAGATAACCAGGCAAGCTCTGTTATCAAAGCAGTAGAAAGCTTAGCGCGATCAATGATGGCAGAAAATAGAGACACCGTTGCTATACCAGTGGTGTCAAATTTAAGCCCAGAATGCATGCGCAAGCTGGCTGAAATTGCGTTGGCAAAAACGTCAGTAAATGCCATTATCTACTCCCCTGAAAGAAGCAGGATAAACAGTATAGCTCCGAGTAGCAAGCCAAAGAAATCTAGCACTATGATAGAGGACAGAACATACTTTGTAAAAAGCAATGGAGACAAATATTCAGACATGCTGAAAACTATCAAAGAAGAAGTTTGTAGAAAAAGCATTGGAACAGACATCAAAGTAATAAGAGAAACGAAAGAGGGCAACCTTCTCCTAACGCTCAGGAAACAAACACCTGAGGACGTAGAGCTAGAAAAAACCCTTAAAAATAGTTTCGGTAACGACAGGGTGCGGTCCAACGCGCAAAACAAGCGAAAAATTTTTCACGTAAAAAATATTGATGGACTCACCTCGAAGGACGAGATAATAGACGCAATCAAGCTCGCAACCAAGTTAGACGACGAGAGCTTTGAGGTCACAAATGTCAGACCAAGCTACGGGTTCTGCCAAATAGCAACAGTTCGCGCTACAGAACTGGCTGCAAACAGCTTAAACACCCTCAAAACTATTCCCATTGGAATAACGAGGTGCTATGTTAGCGAGCGACAAGAAGACCGCAGATGTAGACGCTGTTGGAGTCATGATCATCTAGACCAGGCATGCACAGGAAAAGACAGACGGACTCTCTGCTATAAATGCGCTAAAGAAGGGCACATTTTGAGAGAATGCAAAAATACAGCATACTGTCCTCACTGCGAAATAGACGGTCATAGCGCGGGAGATAGAGAATGCCCGCAGTTTAGAAAAACTGCAGGTTTTCGGCTACCCCCGGGCCAGAGGCTAGTGGTGAAATCAAAATCAGAGTCCCGTTAAATCACTAGAGCTTAATCCCCTCTGAAGTAATGCTTCGCGGCGGTTCCAAAGGGGTCTACTTTTAGCTGCGAGGGGGTTTTTAGCCGGTAGAAGTCCGGCACTATTGTGCAGTACGGGCTGCACAATGTCCATGAGGATTTCCCCCTCCCGACATAAAAAAAAAAAAAAAAAGGTCAGGTCAGGTCAGGTCAGGTCAGGTCAGGTCAGGTTAGGTCAGGTCAGGTCAGGTCAGGTCAGGCCAGCTCAGGTCAGGTCAGGTCAGGCCAGGTCAGGTCAGGTCAGGTCAGGTCAGGTCAGGTCAGGTCAGGTCAGGTCAGGTCAGGTCAGGTCAGGTCAGGTCAGGTCAGGTCAGGTCAGGTCAGGTCAGGTCAGGTCAGGTCAGGTCAGGTCAGGTCAGGTCAGGTCAGGTCAGGTCAGGTCAGGTTAGGTCAGGTCAGGTCAGGTCAGGTCAGGTCAGGTCAGGTCAGGTCTAGAAAAGTAAGCGTTAGTCACTGCAAAGTACTAGACAAAGAAACACATAGCGATCACTAACATATCGAATATATAAAAGCAAATAGTAGCAGGACTGTACAGCAAAAAGATGTTAGAAAAACAAAAGCGCAATTAAAAGGGTATCATATATATGCAAGATGAATTGGAGAACAAATTTATGGCAAAATACCGAAAAAAAGCGAAGACAAAATCTGTAGTTTTGGCAAAAGAATTAACATACGAAATACAAAGCATACGTTAAAATATACTGGAACAAAAAAACTTTGGAAAGGGAAGCCCGGTCTATTGGTGGTCAGCAGAAATAACAGACAATCGCAAAGTCTGTCACGCGGTTAAAATAAAGGTGACAAAGGCTAGAGCAAAGCAAAACTATGATAAAGCAGAGCAGCTCCATCTTGAATATAAAGAAGCCAAAAAAACCCTTAACAAAGCGTTATAAAAACAACAGAAAAGCGCGTGGGCTAAACTAATAGATAATGTTAAAGAAGATTCACAGAATAGCAACTGGTTAGTTAAATGAGCAAGACCTGTTACTGCAAAAGAACACGAGAAAGCAGTAAAAAAACTGTTTCTAATAAAGCCGGAAATCATATGGCAAAGTATAGATAAAATTATCGAAGAAATCACCCTAAGCGAGCTCTAACCGTTTTAATATAATTTCTTTTTAGAAAAAGGTTTTAGAATATAAAATTTTCCAATATCTTTAAAAAATTTTATTGAACTTTTTATTTTTAATTTTTAAAATTCAATAATACTTTTAAAAAAACAAATAAATCACTTAAAAAGATTATTTAAATGCTTTGAAATGATTTGAAAAATTTTCAACACAAAATTTTAATTATTTTCAATAATTATCAATTTAAAGATATTTAAACGTCTTTAAAAATAGTTTTAAGCATTTTCAATACTTTTTTAAGGTTTAATTTATATTTTTAATAAGTTTTAAAAGCTGTTTAAATTTTTTTCAAAAACTTTAAAAAAATTTCATTAAACTTTTGTATTTAATTTTTAAAGTTCAATAATACGTTTAAAAAGTTTTAAAAGTACAAATAATGTACTTAAAAGTGCTTAAAAAGATTATTTAAATGCTTTGAAATAATTTAAAAAATTTTCAACACAAAATTTGAATTATTTTCAATAATTATCAATTTAAAAATATTTAAACGTCTTTAAAAATAGTTTTAAGCATTTTTAATACTTTTTTAAGGTTTAATTTATATTTTTAATTAATTTTAAAAGCTTTTTAAAGATTTTCAAAAACTTTTCAATAACTTTAAAAAAATTTCATTAAACTTTTTATATTTATATATATATATATATATAATTATATTTAATCACTCAAGAATTGCCTTTTTAAAAAAGTTTATTAATTACTTGAGCGAGAGCTCCAACTACAAATATCAATAAGAACAGTATGTTCTCTAACAAAATGCAATCTAGAACTGACTTATTCTAAATAGGCCATGCCTTATATACTAACATAACAGGAAACTATTCCTTTCTAAAAACAACTTATCAGACTACTATCACTAGACAGCTAATGTGTTTATGCCTAGGGGTGGTTCACATAATTCCTCCCTCCTTAGTCAAAAACGTCCTCGTTTTGTATTGGGGCGGTCGATAATTCTGGGTAAATTGATTGAAGTGGTATTGATGTTTCTTCATTTTTCTGTGTTTTGTTGCGGATTTTCTTTATTTGTTCTTTTATGTTGTTTCGAAAAATGTACACGATTGCTAGAATTATTCCTGTAATGATTATAATAGATGTAATTGACATGTGTGTGAGGTGTAGCATAGGATCCAGTTGAGTAAGATCTTGAAGGTTTCGGGCTTCTTCTTGAATTTCAGAGAAGTCATCTAAATGTTTTTGTTCAAATTCGATTTCTTTGGTTGCACTAAAATTGATATTGAATATTTCGGGAAATACGTATGAGTGGTTACTGTAGGTGTTTTCAAAATTTTCATGATTGATTATTATTCTGCAAAAGTTTTCTTCTGAAGAGATTAACGTTGTTTCTCTGATGGTTACGTCTTTGATTTCTGTTCCGCATATTTCGGTTACCTTGATTGGATCCTTTGTAGACACTAAGATTTTGTTATTTGTTAGTTGTTTTATTATTTTATAATTGTTAATAGCTGAGATGAAATTGCACGTAGACATGTTGGTTAATAAGCATCTATCTTTTTCTGGAACTTGGGTACAAATAGTTCTTTTTTCTATGTTGAGGCAGGATTCATCTGTCCATAATTCACCATTATCTCCAACTACTCGAAATTTCTTTGGTGGAAATAGAATGTTATTGTGTTTATTGGGTATGGGGTAGATTCTTTGATATGTGTAAGGGTTTGGATTAAGGATAGGAATATATAATATACATGTTATTATTCGGTCAACAGAAATTATCTTATATTTTGAAAATTCAATAATTTTGATTAGATGCGTTGAATCTAAATCAATTAATTCATCTTTCTTATAAATTAAACGTAGATGATTTATTATTTCAATAAGTTCACTAGTTGAGATAGTTTCTATGTTGGCAATTCCGTTAAATGCTAAAGTTATTGTTCTTTGAATATTCTGAAGACTTGAAAGAAGTTTTTCCGCAAGGTAAATGTTGTATTGAATTAGCAATTGATCGTCTATTTTATTATTTAGTTTTGTAAAGGCTGCAAGAGATTTATTAATATTATGTTGTATAATATTCATATCTCTGGCATACCGATCTGTGATGTGATTTGCAAAAGATGTGAACTTGTCTATTTGTTTTATTGTTTTATCTTGATTTTTAAATAATGATTGAATATTTGAATTTATGTTCCTTAGATCGTTTTGGTCCAGATTACCTGTTATCATTCTTATTGCGGATCCTAACCCATCTATAAGTGATCTTTTAAATCTAAAATTAAATTTGCTTAGCGTGTCTTTTATTTGAGTAGTCAAATCTGTTAAAATTGAACTTAAAATTTTTGGGTTATCCTTACTTTTTAGTTCTAAAATATAACTATTAGATAAAAGATTCTTATAACTAGCTTCTATATTACTAATGTTAAAATAAAAATAGAATTTGTGAAAATGGTTGACGGTTTTCATTATTCCTAAATCTTCTAGGAAGTAACCATTATTTGGGATCTGGTCTACTTGAAGGGCCAGGCTTATTCCCAGGAGGGTCGTCCTGTAAAGAAAATGTTTTTCTTATTCGTTTTAGTTTTCTTGTGTGGATATTAGCAGCGACATTAGAGCGTTCCTTAATTCCTGAAACTTTATTTTTATCTGTAGAGGTTATATTGACCTTATCATAACAAGCATCTGCCTTCCGAATCTTCGGTTTTCTAAAATATGCTACGGGTTCATTTATTGGAATAGATTTTTCCTTGTTATTTCTTTTGTTTAAAATTTGGGTCTCTTTTTCCAATTGTTTTTGATATAATTGATCGTAAAAAGGCATTAACTCAGTTTTTCTTTTGTTGTTGTAATTTTCATAGATTGCTAAATTCAGGTCTAGTTCGTGAGCATTTAGATTTTCATAAGGACCATATAGTAGGCTAAATGGTGTAAATTTTGTTGCTGAATGTATAGATTGGGTTGTAGACTTGAAGTGCCGATATCATAATATTTTGGGGCGTCTCATTTGCGTTTTCTATTTTAATGGTTCTGATTTTTTCAAGTAGAGTTGAATGGGTTCGCTCGATAGGTGAGTTTGAGTTTGCGTTATAGTTTGTTGTAAAATGAAGGTTGATCTTAAATAGTTTACAATATTCTTGAAATACGTTGTTTTTAAATTCCTTGCCTTCATCACACACAATTTTCTTAGAATGGTTGTGATGTGCAAAGTAGTGTCGTAGTTTCGCCCCAAAATACTCTTTAAACGTCGTTTCATTTGAATATTTATTGTAATTTCTATTATATTCGCTTCATCCCTTTGACATTTCGGGGGGCATGCTCTATCAATATAAGATTTTAGTATTTAATAAAAAAAACTCAACAAACATACCCAAGACTCTTCTTTCTATTATTTCCTCTCTCTTTTCCAATATAAAAAAACATTTTAATCAATTTGGGGCTCAATGTTAGAAGACCTATTACCCAAAGCTTTTCTTTCAGCCATAATAACCTTCTCGACTTTTTAATCTTTACATCTAACTTTTAAGGTTATGTTTTCTTATATTTCTTCTATCTTTTCCAATATAAAAAACATTTCAATTAATTTGGGGCTCAATTTTGAAAGACCTATTAACCCAAAGCTTCTCTTTTCGCCCCAAAATACTCTTTAAACGTCGTTTCATTTAAATATTCATTGTAATTTCTATTATATTTGCTTCATCTCTTAGACAATTCGGGGGGCATGCTCTATCAATATAAGATTTTAGTATTTAATAAAAAAAAGTCAACAGACATACCCAGGACCCTTCTTTCTATTATTTCCTCTCTCTTTTCCAATTTAAAAAAGCATTTTAATTAATTTAAGGCTCAATGTTAGAAGACCTATTACCCAAAGCTTTTCTTTCAGCCATAATAACCTTCTCGACTTTTTATTCTTTACATCTAACTTTTAAGGTTATTTTTTTCTTATATTTCTTCTATCTTTTCCAATATAAAAAAGCATTTCAATTAATTTGGGGCTCAATTTTAGAAGACCTATTAACCCAAAGCTTTTCTTTTCGCCCCAAAATAATCTTTAAACGTCGTTTCATTTAAATATTTATTGTAATTTCTTTTATATTTGCTTCATCCCTTCGACATTTCGGAGGGCATGCTCTATCAATATAAGATTTTAGTATTTAATAAAAAAAAGTTAGCAGACATACCCAGGACTCTTCTTTCTATTATTTCCTCTCTCTTTTCCAATATAAAAAAGCATTTTAATTAATTTAAGGCTCAATGTTAGAAGACCTATTACCCAAAGCTTTTCTTTCAGTTATAATAACCTTCTCGACTTTTTAATCTTTACATCTAACTTTTAAGGTTATGTTTTCTTATATTTCTTCTATCTTTTCCAATATAAAAAAGCATTTCAATTAATTTGGGGCTCAATTTTGGAAGACCTATTAACCCAAAGCTTCTCTTTTCGCCCCAAAATACTCTTTAAACGTCGTTTCATTTAAATATTCATTGTAATTTCTATTATATTTGCTTCATCCCTTCGACATTTCGGGGGGCATGCTCTATCAATATAAGATTTTAGTATTTAATAAAAAAAAGTCAACAGACATACCCAGGACCCTTCTTTCTATTATTTCCTCTCTCTTTTCCAATTTAAAAAAGCATTTTAATTAATTTAAGGCTCAATGTTAGAAGACCTATTACCCAAAGCTTTTCTTTCAGCCATAATAACCTTCTCGACTTTTTAATCTTTACATCTAACTTTTAAGGTTATTTTTTTTTATATTTCTTCTATCTTTTCCAATATAAAAAAGCATTTCAATTAATTTGGGGCTCAATTTTGGAAGACCTATTAACCCAAAGCTTTTCTTTTCGCCCCAAAATAATCTTTAAACGTCGTTTCATTTAAATATTTATTGTAATTTCTATTATATTTGCTTCATCCCTTCGACATTTCGGAGGGCATGCTCTATCAATATAAGATTTTAGTATTTAATAAAAAAAAGTCAACAGACATACCCAGGACTCTTCTTTCTATTATTTCCTCTCTCTTTTCCAATATAAAAAAACATTTTAATCAATTTGGGGCTCAATGTTAGAAGACCTATTACCCAAAGCTTTTCTTTCAGCCATAATAACTTTCTCGACTTTTTAATCTTTACATCTAACTTTTAAAGTTATGTTTTCTTATATTTCTTCTATCTTTTCCAATATAAAAAAGCATTTCAATTAATTTGGGGCTTAATTTTGGAAGACCTATTAACCCAAAGCTTTTCTTTTCGCCCCAAAATAATCTTAAAACGTCGTTTCATTTAAATATTTATTGTAATTTCTATTATATTCGCTTCATCCCTTCGACATTTCGGGGGACATGCTCTATCAATTTAAGATTTTAGTATTTAATAAAAAAAAGTCAACAGACATACCCAGGACTCTTCTTTCTATTATTTCTTCTCTCTTTTCCAATATAAAAAAGCATTTCAATTAATTTGGGGCTCAATTTTGGAAGACCTATTAACCCAAAGCTTCTCTTTTCGCCCCAAAATACTCTTTAAACGTCGTTTCATTTAAATATTTATTGTAATTTCTATTATATTTGCTTCATCCCTTCGACATTTCGGGGGGCATGCTCTATCAATATAAGATTTTAGTATTTAATAAAAAAAAGTCAACTACCATACCCAGGACTCTTCTTTCTATTATTTCCTCTCTCTTTTCCAATATAAAAAAGCATTCTAATTAATTTAAGGCTTAATGTTAGAAGACCTATTACCCAAAGCTTTTCTTTCAGCCATAATAACCTTCTCGACTTTTTAATCTTTACATCTAATTTTTAAGGTTATGTTTTCTTATATTTCTTCTATCTTTTCCAATATAAAAAAGCATTTCAATTAATTTGGGGCTCAATTTTGGAAGACCTATTAACCCAAAGCTTTTCTTTTCGCCCCAAAATAATCTTTAAACGTCGTTTCATTTAAATATTCATTGTAATTTCTATTATATTCGCTTCATCCCTTCGACATTTCCGGGGGCATGCTCTATCAATATAAGATTTTAGTATTTAATAAAAAAAAGTCAACAGACATACCCAGGATTCTTCTTTCTATTATTTCCTCTCTCTTTTCCAATATAAAAAAGCATTTTAATTAATTTGCTCTTCTGATTGCATCCATTTCAACGGCCGCTATTTTCCTTTCAAATGTACACTAATCACGTTCAAGCCATTTAAACTGAAAAAAATTAAGCGTTTAGTTTTACAAATCATTTATATTTAAAGTAAAAAATAATATAATTATAATAATAAAGTATATACCTACATATCTTTTCTAAAAAAGCTTCTTGCTTTTTATTAAAATTGAAAGGCACTCATCATTGAAGCCCTACAATTTTATTTTTGTTTTCTATAATCTAGAAAAAAATCTTTCAAATAAAACATTAAAAGTTTTCTCGACTTACCTGATTCTCACTTAGGGATGTTTAAATATGCAATTTCCTATTTAATTATTATTGTAATAATTAAATTATAAACATTTATTACATTTAAGTTCTCGTTTCATTTGACATATGTCAAATATACTTTTTGACATTTAATTGATTTTTTAATTATAAAAATTCAAGTGGTATAGAATTTTGACAGAATTTAAAGAATTAGGTCAAAAGGTCATTGACCTGAATACTTTAAATTTATATTACATTAATGTTAATTCGTTATTCCATTTCAAAACCCTAAAACAAAATATTATTTATATATTATATCTCATTGTTATTTGTATCAATCAATACGCAGATTTGAATGTACACTAATCACATTCAAACCATTTAAACTTAAAAAGATTTAGCGTTTAGTTTTACAAATCATTTATATTTAAAGTAAAAAATAATATAATTATAATAATAAAGTATATACCTACATATCTTTTCTAAAAAAACTTCTTGCTTTTTATTAAAACTGAAAGGCTTTTGTCTTTCTAAATTCCATCTTCCATCTTCTAAATATGGGGGGGTTGACCCTGCCCTTACTCCCCAAAATAGTGTTTATTTCCTCAAAAAAATAGGGGGGAGGGTGATCTTCTTCCTGTGCCAGTTATTTTCATATTTTTCATATAATTCATGTAACTTTGTTGCAAATTAGCAAATTTTTGAAGAGTTAGAAATAGTAGAGTAGGTTGTTTTGTATTAAAATTCAATACAATGCTTTGTTTCGGAACATTCTTCAACACGACTTTCACAGTCTGAAGTTTGATCCTCCAATAAGCCCCCATCAACTAATCAAACCAACGTAGTTATCAACGTTTCTGTATATTTAACCTCACTTTTCTTCACCTTAAAAAATAAAAAAGAGCTCCGCTATCGACAGCTTTTTTTATCATAAACAACACACAAAACACTGCTTTATTTTCCACCACAATAAGTCGAACTCCTTTCCAGTTTCCAATAAATATATAAAAATCCATCGCTTGACACATGAAGGTGTAAAACTCTTCTATTACATGAAATCTCTTCTATTACATATCGATTTTAATAAAACCACTTTAGACCTTTTAATAAGTATGTCCCCATCACTTAAAAGTTTCATTTATTATATTCCAGCTGTATTTAGTAATGATTCGTGAGATTCGCCCCAAAAAAAAATACGTCGACAATTTTTGCACAATGCACTTTCCCATCAAGAAAACAAAACAAACCACTACCACCAGCATATCCCATCGACATTTTAGCCACATTAAAAGCTTTATTTTTATTATTTTTCACAATTATAAATATAAATATTTAAAATGACATAACCTAACATCTTGGAACTGTCACAGTTAGACATAAGACTGACGCTATGTCAGTAAAAAATGACATCCTTCAAAGTTTTATATCTAGAGTACGTTTGTCCGTCCTTCATAGCAGCATTTCGATCATTCTATCTCTTTCTTAAAGTTTACTCGCGGTACAACATACAGCCAAGGAGGCTTACAAATAAAAAAAAAAACTTTACCACGCAAAATAAAACACAAATAATTGTCATAATAGATAAAATTTATTTAATTTAAATAATACCTTTAATAATAAAATTAAAAAAATTTTCAATTTGTTAGAAAGAGCTACTACATCAGCTTTTATTATAGTTAAACGAAAGTATGGTTTCGCACCCTCCGGGTGCTTACCCTACTCTCTTGGGTAGAGGGTTGCCTACGGCAACGTGTATAAACTTAGAGGGGTTGCCGTATAAGCGCACTTTTTTTTTTATTAGATTATTGAAAATTTATTTTTTTATTGTAATATTTTTTTCTTTATTTCTTTTTGTACTTTTTCTACTTTCTCATATCAACGTTTGCCTTTGACAACATTTATATAAACCTAGCTCATTATTATTTATCTTAAAATTTATTATTATTTATTTAAAAAAAATTAATTAGATTTTATTAATTATACTTTTTTCTTTTTCCTTTATCTTTCTCATCTTTTTTTTATAATAAAGCAAGCATATTACCATTTACTAAAATTTTTTTTTTATTTTATTTTGTACTTGTTCTACTTACTCGTATTGAATGTTGCCTGCGGCAACATATATCAATCTATTATTTATTTTTAAAAATACTTTTACTATTAACATAAGATTTATATATGTTGCCTGCGGCAACATATATAAATCTATTATTTATTTTTGAAAATACTTTTACTATTAATTATTATTATAATTTTTTTATTTTTTTCTCATTATTTAGGTGGCGGACAGTCATTTTTTGTTATAAAAATTCTCGTCATAACATTTGAGATCAGATTTTGACATAACGTTTTTATTTTAATATTACTTTAATATTTAAAAATAATATTACTATCTATCATTATTTTATATTATTTATATTATATATATATTTTTTATTCCTTCTTGTTCTTACTATACTCTCTTATATGTAAAAGGTTGCCTTTGGCAACATTAACACTTCTGATATTTTAACATTTTTTTTTCCGTATTTATAACATAGTTTTCCAATCTAAACATTTTCTTTTCTATAAATTTTTTTTTCAATTTTTTTTATTTTTTACTTAATTTTATCAATTTTTATTTTTCTACAACAACCATAAATTTGTTTTTCTATACTACTTAAATTATTAGATTATTGATTATTAATTGTTTTTATTGTAATATGGTTCTATTTATTCTTTTTTGTACTTTTTCTACTTTCTCATATCATGGTTTGCCTTTGACAACATTTATATAAACCTAGCCTATTATTATTTATCTTGAAATTTATTATTATTTATTTAAAAAAATTTAATTTGATTTTATTAATTATACTTTTTTCTTTTTCTTTTATCTGTCACATTTTTTTTTTATAATAAAGCAAGCATATTACCATCTACTAAAATTTTTTTTTTTATTTTTTTTTGTACTTATTTTACTCACTCGTATTGAATGTTGCCTGCGGCAACATATATAAATCTATTATTATTTATTTTTGAAAATACTTTTACTATTCATTATTATTATAATTTTTTTATTTTTTTCTCATTATTTAGGTGGCGGACAGTCATTTTTTGTTATAAAAATTCTTGTTATAACATTTGAGATCATATTTTGACATAACGTTTTCATTTTAATATTACTTTAATATTTATAAATAGTATTACTATCTATCATTATTTTATATTATTTATATATTTTTTTTATTCCTTATTGTTCTTACTATACTCTCTTATATGTAAAAGGTTGCCTTCGACAACAATTTTTTTTTATAAAATAATTTTGCATTACATTTTATTTAATTTACTTGATTTTTATTCTTCTTTTTTTTTCAAATTTTTTTCTTTCTTTTATTTGTATTTTTTTTTCTTCGTTTTAATTTTTTTTATTTTAATATTAATTTTATTATTTTAATAATAATTGTTATTAAAATTAGAAGAATAAAAACTATAATATATTATAGTTTTTATATATATATAAACAGTTTTTATATATTATACATTAACAAAACTCCCCAAATTGTCACCCAAAAAAACTAGTTCTAGGCAAGCCATTTTGTTGTTCCTTACTTTATACCAATATTGCTTCTCTCTTGGCAAAATTTAATGATTTGGTTGCCGAAATTATTTTGACTCAGCCAGCCATTATAGCACTTACTGAAACATGGCTCACCTCAGCGGTAAATGACACTACAATCCAAATCGACAACTATACAATATTCAGAAAAGACCGCGTCCACGGTAGGGGAGGTGGCGTTTGTATGTACGTCTCTAACTCTTTGATAAACCACAATTATTCTGTAACTATTTTGGACGTAGATACTGAGCCATACAACTCGCTCTGGCTAAAATTCTCAAACAACCTGTTTTCATTTGTGATGTGCTGTTTATATAGACCTCCTAGCGGAACCAACTACAATTCAACAGAAAACGACAAACTACTTGTGAAAACAATCGCAGATCAATTTCAGCTGCACTCCAATTTAATTCTTGTTGGAGACTTCAATTACCCCAACATTGGCTGGAGCAAAAACCAATACATAAGCAAGAATTCTGCTGAATTGCTCTTTGTCAATATGCTGCATGAGCATGGTATTTTTCAATTGATATCTGAGCCCACCCGTTTTCGTTCTAACCAACAATCTTCTTTGTTGGACCTGGTACTATTACAAGATAGAGATCTTATTTCAAATGTTAAATTATCTGATCCTGTTGGCTCATCAGACCATATTACTATATATCTGACCATACAAGTTCTTTTATACTCCAGTCCCAACATTGAAACGTTTGTAAATAAACGACTGTGTTACTCTTCTCTTAAACAGAATCTGGAGAATATTGACTGGAATTATTTATATAAGACAACTGTGATTGAAGATCAATGGAAGTTTTTTGTTAACACTATCACTAGTCTAATAAATAAAAGCACAAGTTACTACACTTCCAAGCGTATACACAAAAAACCGTGGATAAATAAACACATGATAAACAAAATAAAACATAAGAAAAAATTGTGGAAACAATTCAAGCGTTCTGATAGCAACTTGGACTATGTCACACATCGTAACTTTTCAAATCTGTTAAAAACAGAAATTCAAGCAGCTAAATATAAATTTGAAAACAGTTTACTACAAACACCAAAAGCTTTTTACTCCTATGTTCGCAAACATATAGCGTCAAAAGTTTCTAATCCGATGATTTGCGATAGCAACAGAGTTTTGTGTTCAGATGACACTGCTGCAGCAAATGTGTTTGCCGATTTCTTTGCTTCTGTCTACCTTAATGATCCCATCACATATTTTCCCAACATCAACAACCACATGTGTAAAACAAAATTGAGTAATATTCACATTGATCAATGTGTGGTTAATAACTACCTATCCAAACTTTCCGAAACCACTGCTCCGGGTCCAGACACTATTTCTTCAAAAATTCTAAAGATATGTGCCGATTATCTTGTCGAACCAATAACAGAAATTATTAAAACTTCGTTCTCTACCGGTTCGTTACCCAATCAATGGCGCCAAGCCAGCGTTACTCCGATTTTTAAGAAAGGTGACAAACTGGACGCTAAAAACTACCGACCCATTAGCCTTACAAGCACAGTATGCAAACTGATGGAAAAATTAATAGCAAACCATTTGCTGCAACACTTTTTTGCAAACAATATTATTCCACAACAGCAACATGGTTTTTTGCCTAATCGTTCGGTGCTAACCAACCTAATTTCATCAGTAAATCAATGGACCAAAATTTTGGATCAATATGGCTCTCTTGATGTAATTTTTTTAGACTTTAGTAAAGCTTTTGACACGGTTTCGCATGACTTGTTGCTGCATAAACTTAAACTTCTCGGAGTTGAGGGCATGTGTCTTCGGTGGATTAGGTCTTTCTTGATATCTCGGACATTTTCGGTTCGTGTAGGTAGTTGTACATCCTCTTATAGACCCGTTACTAGCGGTGTTCCTCAAGGTTCTGTTTTGGGTCCAATACTATTTATCGCATATACCAGCGACTTGTTACTGTCATTACAAACTGGGTACTCTGCATATGCAGATGATTTAAAATTATTTGGATTCTCAAACATTGAGCTACAACACAAACTAAACCTCGTTGCAGAGTGGTGTAGAAAGTGGAAGCTCTCACTAAACACGCAAAAATGTACTGTTATGTATTTTGGTTTCCACAACTCGAAAACCAAGTATTTGATACATAATAATGTGCTGCCTAAAGTTGACTCTCAAAATGACCTAGGGGTTACAGTAACACCGGACCTTTCATGGTCCGAACAAACCGCTAAGGCCGCACTTCGAGCAACAAAGTCATTTCATATGTTAAAAAAAGTGTTTCCACATCCCTCTCCATCCACAGTTAAAAAATTGTACACTACCTACATACGACCGCATATCGAATTTGCAGTGCCTGTATGGCGACCTCTTTATGCAAAAGACCAAAATTTACTTGACAAGGTACAACATGCAGTAACAAGATGGTCGTCAAGTTTGGCGATAAAACCATATTGCGAACGCCTAGCCCAACTAGATATTGCAAGTCTAAAAGACAGGCAAGACAGAGCCGACTTGATTCAAATCTTCAGATTAACTCATGCGCTTTTTCCGGAACCTTGTGACAATTTTGTCACTATGGGAGACAATCAACGTTTACGAGGACACTCTTTTAAACTTGTTAAAGAACCATTTAAAACAACGATTAGGCAACACTTTCTGACTAATAGAGCTTTCGATAAATGGAACGGCTTGTCAAACCGCGTTGTTGGCGCAACTTCGGTATATCAGTTCAAAAAACGTTTTGATGAACTGTAGTAAAAGCTTCAAGTTTACAATAACTACTTATCAAGATATTAAATAAATAAGAGCCTGCATTCAAAGCGACTAGTAACCAAATTCTTTCAATAAATTGCAAAATAGGTTTGCCTCTGCAATTTTTCAAAGTTTAATAATAATAATAATAATATTATAATAATTTATATGAATTTTTTCTTATTCTCTTCTAAAGCGAGTTTTTTATTATTTTTTTTCAAAATTAAAATTGTTATTTTATATATTTTTTTTGTTTCTATTATTATATTTTTTTATTTATTCTCCCTTTTTCTTACCTTACTCTCTTACATTAAGGTTGCCTTCGGCAACCATAAAACAACCATATTTTATTTTTATTAAAAAGGTTCGTATTACATTTTATTAATTATATACTATATTCTTTCTTTTTTTTTTTATTTGTTTTCTTTTTCTAATTTATTTCCCTATTTTCTATTTAATTTTTTTAAAATATGTAATCATTCAATTACAATCATACATAATCTAAAGAAAAAATCAATAAAAATTATTTATATTTTAGTTATATATCATATATCAAATTCAAAAAAACAACTACTCTATAGAAATTCGTACATTGAAACTTTTATTTTCTCTTTCTTTTTATTCTTTTTCTTTTTTATCTCTTCAACTTTTTTTTTCGAACTCGTTTTTTCATTTCTCTTCACTTTCTTCTTTTTGATTCTATTTGTTCCTATTTTTATAATGTATTTACTTAATTTTCATTTTTTTTTAATTTTTTTTTATTTGCGTCTTATTTCTCTCTTACATTTTCTTTTTTTGTGTATTCTAATTTTTTTTATACTATTCTTTTTTTAATATTGTATTATCCATCTATACACTCCTGATATTTTAACACTTTTTTTTCCATATTTATAACATAGTTTTCTAATCTAAAAATTTTTTTTTTGATTTTTTTTATTCTTTACTTAATTTTATTAAGTTTTATTTTTCTACAATAACGATAATTTTGTTTTTCTATACTACTTAAATTATCTTTTCTTTTTTATTATCAACAAATGTATAATTTCTTTTAGTATTTCTTGATGCTTTTTTTACTTAAATCATAGCATATCTTTTAAATTAACATTTTATATTTTTTAATTTTTTGCAAATTTTTTTTTCCGCACATTTGATTGTCGGAAATTAAATATCAAAATTTTCAAATTTTTCTTGTATAATTATTAATTAGAAACATTTGTTTAGAATTAGAAACATTTGTTGAAAATTAATACAATCAAAAAAAAAATTTTTTTTAATAAATATTTAATTTGGCAACACTTTTAAAAAAAAAATTTTTAATTGCCAAGTTGCAACAATGTAACCGAAAACGTTTGTTTCTTGACAAATATTTGACGTATCTTTCATAAAAAAAAATTAGGTTATATCGTAGCGAACACATTGACATCTTTCAATAATATTGTCAATGTTAAAGATATGTCACACATAATCAATATTAAGTTGCTGCCATTGTGCACTTTTATTATGAAATTTAAGATTGCCAACCCAAACACTACTAAACGTGCTTAATAATGATTTTTTAATTGGCAATACTTTTTAGAGTATACTGTTTAGAGTATACAATACTTTCACATTCACTTTTTTCTATTTTCTATTTAATTTTCCCAAAATATGTAATCATTCAATTACAATCATACATAATCTAAAAAAAAAATCAATAAAAGTTATTTATATTTTAGTTATATATTATATATCAAATTGAAAAAAAACAAACACTCTATATAAAATTCTACATTAAAATTGACAAAAAAACGTTTCATATTTCATGTTATTTATAAAATATAAAGCATTAATATTAAGTGATCGCTTTGTATTTTTTAATTAATTATGTCAACAATAATAATTGACAATTGACATCGTATTTTTTTTAAGATTTTTAATTGTTTATTTAAAAATATAAAAATAAGTACGTACGATTGAGAAAAAAATATATAGTCTGTATAGATATTTTTCCAATATAATTTTCCATTTCCATTTTATTTTAATTCATTTATATCAATCTTCTTTCATCAATGGGTCTCAAACACAACTTAACCTCACTTTTCATATAAACAATTATAAATTTTCCTACAACCACAGTTCTATATCTTATATAATATAATCAAAAAGGTTCTTCTAGCCATTCGTATTATATTTCCATATTATAATAAAGGAAAAAATGTAAAACAAGCCAAAAAAATTTTCATCAAACCTTTTCTAAAAAAAAAATTATAGACAATGAGATTGAAGAATTATTAAACCTACTTTATTTTAAGCTTTTCACTTATATTTTGCAAAAAAAACAACACTTAATTTTGTAAAATATGTAAATACTTTACAAAAATTCTAAAGATAATTAATTTATTATTAATTTTTTATGTTGTTACTAACAGCAACAATGTCAAAAATATTAAAGCGGTAAATTTAAAATTTTTCATATCAATTAAAAATTAAAATTATTACTAAATAAAGTTTTGTACCATTTTAAAATCAAATATATGGATTACCAACTAACTTCAACATTTCGCTTTGATTATATTTATTTTATTACTTTGAAGATACAGATTTATAGCATTTTCTCAAAATAATTACATTGTATAATCGATCAAAAATAAACTTATAAACAGTCTAGATAACAATTTACTGTAAATGTGCAGCATCTGAGACAGCCTATAATAATAATAATTTCATTCAATTGCAAATTAATTATTAAAAGATGTACATTATTCTCATTCGAGTCACTTTCCAAAAACAAAATGTCAAACGGTGTCAAAATGCTTAGTACGGATGATATTAAGCATTCATTTAAAATCTAATCATTTCTAATAATAATTTGTATATCTCTTTATCTTTTTTCTCTGAAAGGTTTCTCATGGTCTTCTTTGCTTCATCGTATTTCAAACATCTTAACGCCCAATCAATAAATTCTAATCTCCAAACGAATCGATTCAATTTATCCATACGACAATTTCTATTTTCAAAAGAAGTCTATAGTTTAGATAAGCAGTTACTGTAAATATTATTAAAACTAAAAATTTTTATCTTCATTTTAATACAGAATCTGAGACAACATGAATTTCATTGGAGAAAATCCTATAATTATCAATGTCTCTATATTTTTCAATAATTAGGTCAAAAGGTCATTGACCTTAATACTTTAAATTTATATTACATAAGTGTTAATTCGTTATTCCATTTCAAAACCCTAAAACAAAATATTATTTATATATTATATCTCATTGTTATTTGTATCAATCAATACGCAGATTTGAGTGTACACTAATCACATTCAAGCCAAACTGAAAAAAATTAAGCGTTTAGTTTTACAAATCATTTATATTTAAAGTAAAAAATAATATATTTTTATAATAATAATCTATATACCTACATATCTCTTCCAAAAAAGCCTCTACTTTAGATTCTTAATCGCTGTTAAAAAATTTTAACCTCACTTTTATTTTTCATTAAAATTGAAAGGGCTTTCGTCTTTATTTTATTATACAATATCTCGCATAGCATTTCATAATCCTTTTCATTGAAAAACCATTTAAAAAAATGTACATATTTGCAGTCAATCCTTTTCAATCTTGTAAAGATTTATAAACCTCTGGACGGTGAATTTTTCTAGAAAAACTTTTTAAATAAAACATCAAAACTCTTTACCATTTACCTGAGAAACGTTGGGATGTTTGAAAAATCGATTTCCAAATAAATAACCTTATGTAAAACTGTCACCGTTGGATGGCATATGACTTTTTGTGAGCTTTTGATATTTTGACCGAAACCAAAAAAAAGACTCCTTTCGCCTTTTCGATCTTTGCTTCTAACTTTTGGGTGAATGCCACTTGTTTATTTAACTTATATTTTCATTGTTTTAAGCTGTATTTACGTAGATTTTCTATCAAATTCTGACTCTCTTGACACTTCGGGAGCCACTTATTCTTCCTCTACAAAATACCTTAAAATCTTTGAAAAAAATGATTCAAACCTTTATCGGTCGCTTCAAAATAGTTTTTAAACAATGTTTTCACTTAAATATTCATTGAAATTCGGTCTATTCTCACTTCCACTCCTTTAACAGTTTAAGGGCTGCAAATTTTAAAATCTTCTTTCTTGACAAAATTATATTAAATTTCTTGATGGGATATGTTTATAAATAAAACCCACATGTTTATTTAATAGATTTAAGCTGTATTTTGGTAGATTTTCGCCAAAATTACACTGACAGGTTAGACACTGACAAACATAACCTAATGTAAAACTGTCACCGTTGAATGGCATATGGCATTGTTTTGACCTTGTGTCAGTGAAAAAGCCCAGCCTTCAAAGTTTTCTATCTAGAGTACGTTTTTCCGTCATTCATAACAGCATTTCGATCATTCTATCTCTTTCTTAAAGTTTACTGGCGGTACAACATACAGCCAAGGGGGCTTACAAATGAAAAAAAAAACTTTACCACGCAAAATAAAACACAAATAATTGTCATAATAGCGAAAATTTCGTTAATTTAAACAATCGCTTTAATACAAAAATTAAAAAAATTTACAATTTGTGCGAGAAGGCCGCAGCTAACGCATTTTATTATAGCAGTAACGAGAGTTGGGTCGCGCACCCTCCGGGTGCTTACCCTACTCTCTTGAGTAGAGGGTTGCCTTCGGCAACGTGTATAAACCTAGAGGGGTTGCCTTCGGCAACCGGTAGTATAAGCGCACTTTTTTTTTTTTTTTTTTTATTAGATTATTGACTATTAATTGTTTTTATTGTAATATATTTTAATTTATTCTTTTTTGTACTTATTCTACTTTCTCATATCAACGTTTGCTTTTGACAACATTTATATAAACCTAGCCCATTATTATTTATCTTGAAATTTATTATTATTTATTTAAAAAAATTTAATTAGATTTTATTAATTATACTTATTTCTTTTTCTTTTACCTTTCTCATCTTTTTTTTATAAAAAAGCCAGCATATTACCATTTACTAAAATTTTTTTTGTTTATTTTTTTTGTACTTGTTCTACTCACTCGTATTGAATGTTGCCTGCGGCAACATATATAAATCTATTATTATTTATTTTTAAAAATACTTTTACTATTCATTATTATTTTAAATTTTTTATTGTTTTCTCATTATTTAGGTAGCGAACAGTCATTTTCTGTTATAAAAATTCTCGTTATAACATTTTGAGATCAGATTTTGACATAACGTTTTCATATTAATATTACTTTAATATTTAAAAATACTATCTATCATTATTTTATATTATTTATATTAAATATATTTTTTTTATTCCTTCTTGTTCTTACTATACTCTCTTATATGTAAAAGGTTGCCTTCGGCAACAATAACACAACAATTTTTTTTTATAAAATAATTTTGCATTACATTTCATTTAATATACTTGATTTTTATTTTTCTTTTTTTTTCAAATTTTTTTCTCTCTTTTATTTGTATTTTTTTTTCTTCGTTTCAATTTTTTTTTTTTCATAATAATTTTATTACTTTAATAGTAATTGTTATTAAAATTAGAATAAAAACTATAATATATTATAATAATTTATATGAATTTTTTCTTATTCTCTTCTAAAAAAAGTCTTTTATTATTTTTTTTCAAAACCAAAATTGTTATTTTATATATTTTTTTTGTTTCTATTATTATATTCTTTTATTTGTTTTCCCTTTTTCTTACCTTACTCTCTTACATTAAGGTTGCCTTCGGCAACCATAAAACAACCATATTTTATTTTTATTAAAAAGGTTTGTCTTACATTTTATTCTATATTCTTTCTTTTTTTTTTTATTGGTTTTCCTTTTCTATTTTTTTTTTCCTATTTTCTATTTAATTTTTTTAAAATATGTAATCATTCAATTACAATCATACATAATCTAATGAAAAAATCAATAAAAATTATTTATATTTTAGTTATATATCATATATCAAATTCAAAAAAACAATTAGTCTATAGAAATTCGTACATTGAAACTTTTATTTTCTCTTTCTTTTTATTTTTTTTCTTTTTTATCTCTTCAACTTTTTTTTTCGAACTCGTTTTTTTATTTCTCTTCACTTTTATCTTTTTGATTCTATTTGTTCCTATTTTTATAATGTATTTACTTAATTTTAATTTTTTTTTCAATTTTTTTTATTTTCGTCTTATTTCTCTCTTACATTTTCTTTTTTTGTGTATTCTAATTTTTTTTATACTATTCTTTTTTTAATATTGTATTATCCATCTATAAACTCCTGATATTTTAACATTTTTTTTTCCGTATTTATAACATAGCTTTCCAATCTAAACATTTTCTTTTCTATAATTTTTTTTTTCGATTTTTTTTATTCTTTACTTAATTTTATCAATTTTTATTTTTCTGCAACAACCATAATTTTGTTTTTCTATACTACTTAAATTATCTATTCTTTTTTATTATCAACAAATTTATAATATCTTTTAGTTTTTCTTGATGCTTTTTTTACTTAAATCATAGCATATCTTTTAAATTAACATTTTTTTATTTTTAATTTTTTGCAAATTTTTTTTTTCGCACATTTGATTGTCTGAAATTAAATATCAAAATTTTCAAATTTTTCTTGTATAATTATTAATTAGAAACATTTGTTTAGAATTAGAAACATTTGTTTATAATTAATACAATAAAAAAAAAAAATTTTTTTTAATAAATATTTAATTTGGCAACACTTTTAAAAAAAAATTTTTAATTGCCAAGTTGCAACAATGTAACCGAAAACGTTTGTTTCTTGACAAATATTTGACGTATCTTTCATAAAAAAAAATTAGGTTATATCGTAGCGAACACATTGACATCTTTCAATAATATTGTCAATGTTAAAGATATGTCACACATAATCAATATTAAGTTGCTGCCATTGTGCACTTTTATTATGAAATTTAAGATTGCCAACCCAAACACTACTAAACGTGCTTAATAATGATTTTTTAATTGGCAATACTTTTTAGAGTATACTGTCACTTTTTTCTATTTTCTATTCAATTTTCCCACAATATGTAATCATTCAATTACAATCATACATAATCTAAAAAAAAAATCAATAAAAGTTATTTATATTTTAGTTATATATTATATATCAAATTAAAAAAAAACAACCACTCTATAGAAATTTGTACATCAAAATTGACAAAAAAACGTTTCTTATTTCATACTACTTATAAAATATAAAGCATTAATATTAAGTGATCACTTTGTATTTTCTAATTGATTATGTCAACAATAATAATTGACAATTGACATCGTATTTTTTTTAAGATTTTTAATTGTCTATTTATAAATATAAAAATAAGTACGTACGATTGAGAAAAAAATATATAGTCTGTATAGATATTTTTCCAATAAAAATTTCCATTCCCATTTTATTTTAATTCATTTATATCAATCTTCTTTCATCAATGGGTCTCAAACACAACTTAACCTCACTTTTTATATAAACAATTATAAATTTTCCTACAACCACAGTTCTATATCTTATATAATATAATCAAAAAGGTTCTTCTAGCCATTCGTGTTATATTACCATATTATAATAATCTAAAAAAAAATCAATAAAAGTTATTTATATTTTAGTTATATATTATATATCAAATTAAAAAAAAACAAACACTCTATATAAAATTCTACATTAAAATTGACAGAAAAACGTTTCGTATTTCATGTTATTTATAAAATATAAATTAATGATATTAAGTGATCACTTTGTATTTTTTAATTGATTATGTTAAATAATAATAAAACGCGTTAGCCGCATCTCTGTCGGACAAATTTTAGATTTTTAAAAAATTTTTTTCCTTTTAAATGAGTTTTTGTATGAAAAAGTAGCTATCTTTGAAATTACAATGTTTTTTTAATAATTTCTAAAAATTTTTTTCAAATTTGATAACCCCCTTGAACGTAGGATGTACCACAAACAGAGTTTGAGAAAGAGATGGAATGTGTCAAAATCGCGATAATAACGTCTAAACTTACTATGGCTAGATTCTATATCACTAAGAATTTTTTCAACAAATGTCATTTGTCAGTGTCTAACCTGTCAGTCGTATCGTAATTTTACGAAAATCTACCAAAATACAGCTAAAATCTATAAAATATCTATTAAATAAACATGGGGGTTTTATTTATAATGTCATCACATCAAGAGATTTAATGTAATTTCGTCAAGAAAGAAAAAAAGTCATTTCAAGAGAAGATTATAATATAATCGAAATTACAATGAATTTTCAAATAAAAACAACGTTTAAAGGCTATTTTGGAAAGACCGAAGACCGATAAAGGTTTGTAAAGGTTGTATTTAGTTTTTAATAGATTTTAAGGCATTTTGTAGAGGAAAATCAACAAATGTCAGTGTCTAACCTGTCAGTGTCTAACCTGTCAGTCGTATCGTAATTTTGGCGAAAATCTACCAAAATACAGCTAAAATCTATAAAATATCTATTAAATAAACATGGGGGTTTTATTTATAAAGTCATCACATCAAGAGATTCAATGTAGTTTTAAAAAGTCATTTCAAGAGAAAATTATAACTTCAGGAGTGAAGTGATGGAAAAATGGGGTTCAATGATGAGTGCAAAAATGTTGATTGAATAGGTCCATTTAGAGATTATATGTGTTAATATTATAGATAAAAAAAAAGAGTTTAATAGTGTGAGTTTATATTTAATTAATTTTCAGGTTTTTCTACTTTTTTTTAGAGTTTCATGTGAGAGATATCATCAACTACAAAAAAAAAGTCGAAACAAAACATTACTCTCATTGAAAAGGAATTTTGAAGAAAATATAGCCTTGAATTGATTATAGATTGGTAGTTATAGAAAAAAATCGAATTGTTTCTTCACAAGAAGACCACAATAAAAAATCTTTTACATTATATAAAGAGTTTATATTGTAAAATCATCATGTGGGAAAAAAACTTTTAATTAAGCTTTAAGAGTGTTTGAGTTGGAAAACTTAAATATTTTATATTAAAATTGTATTAAGATAATAACTTTCTATTGATAATGAGTGACAAATCTATGACACCGACAGATGTCATTATGTTTGCTATGACATAACCTACTTTTTTTTTTTCATAAAAGTTACGTCAAATATTTAAAAAAAAGTGTTTTCGGTTACAGTGTTGCCACTAGGCAATTAAAAAATTTATAAAAAGTGTTGCCAACTGAAAAAAAAATATTGATAAAAAATTTTGGCTCTTTTTATGCTGTACAAGCAAATTTTTATAATTAATAGTTAAAAAAGAAAAGTTTTGAATTTGTGTTTATCTAAATTGGTAACAAGAGGAAATAGAAACGGCGTTTTTGGTTACAGTGTTGCAGATAGGTGCAATAAAAAAGTCTCTAAAAAGTATTGCCAATTAAAAAATCATTATTAAGCACGTTTAGTAGTGTTTGGGTTGGAAATCTTATATTTCATAATAAAAGTGCACAATGGCAACAACTTAATATTGATTATGTGTGACACATCTTTAACATTGACAATATTATTGAAAGATGTCAATGTGTTCGCTACGATATAACCTAATTTTTTTTTATGAAAGTTACGTCAAATATTTGTCAAGAAACAAACGTTTTCGGTTACATTGTTGCAACTTGGCAATTAAAAAATTTTTTTTTAAAAGTGTTGCCAAATTAAATATTTATTAAAAAAAATTTTTCTTTTGATTGTATTAATTATAAACAAATGTTTCTAATTTTAAACAAATATTTCTAATTAATAATTATACAAGAAAAATTTGAAAACTTTGATATTTAATTTCCGACAATCAAATGTGCGAAAACAAAAATTTGCAAAAAATTAAAAATTAAAAAATTAGAGATGTCCCGACTAGTCGGCGACTAGTCGGTAAAGCCGACTATCCGGCCACTATTGTAGTCGTCGATTAGTCGGCGACTAATCGGCAAAGAGCGCCGACTATCCGGCTTCTTACGTTGTATGTATTTCTCAATAATATGCATGCGGGGGAACTACATGAAATAAAGACCTTGATTATATATTATTTTTTTTATTTTATAATCAGTCTTTTATACATTAAAAAATGTAAAGCAATCTTTCCTTTGGTAATCAGTTTTTAAAATTACTTGCTTGTAAAGAAAACATAATTAATTATGACATTTATTGAACAAAATTAGTACCTATCCTAATAAAACTCGACCATTACACAAGCAAAAATGAAGGAACAATGCGAAGTAAACAAAACATGTTCCGACACGCTCGCGGCGTATGCGATTACGCGTGAATCAGCCGTAAACGAAGCGTAATCGGTTTAGCCGACTAGTCGGTCTTATTACAACCGACTAATCGGCTAGTCGGCTAGTCGGCGAAAGTCATAATCGGCACATCACTATAAAAAATGTTAATTCAAAAGATATGCTATGATTTAAGTAAAAAAAGCATCAAGAAAAACTAAAAGAAATTATAAATGTGTTGATAATAAAAAAGAAAAGATAATTTAAGTAGTATAGAAAAACAAAATTATGGTTGTTGTAGAAAAATAAAAATTGATAAAATTAAGTAAAGAATAAAAAAAATCGAAAAAAAAATTTATAGAAAAGAAAATGTTTAGATTGGAAAACTATGTTATAAATAAGGAAAAAAAAATGTTAAAATATCAGGAGTTTATAGATGGATAATACAATATTAAAAAAAGAATAGTATAAAAAAAATTAGAATACACAAAAAAAGAAAATGTAAGAGAGAAATAAGACGAAAATAAAAAAAATTAAAATTAAGTAAATACATTATAAAAATAGGAACAAAGAGAATCAAAAAGAAGAAAGTGAAGAAAAATAAAAAAACGAGTTCGAAAAAAAAAGTTGAAGAGATAAAAAAGAAAAAGAATAAAAAGAAAGAGGAAACAAAAGTTTCAATGTACGAATTTCTATAGAGTAGTTGTTTTTTTGAACTTGATATATGATATATAACTAAAATATAAATAATTTTTATTGATTTTTTCTTTAGATTATGTATGATTGTAATTGAATGATTACATATTTTAAAAAAATTAAATAGAAAATAAGAAAATAAAATAGAAAAGAAAAACAAATAGAAAAAAAAAAGAAAGAAAATAGTATATAATTAATAAAATGTAATACGAACCTTTTAAATAAAAATAAAATATGGTTGTTTTATGGTTGCTTAAGGCAACCTTATATATATAAGAAAGTGAGGTAAGTAAAAGGAGGAATAAATATAAAAATATAATAATAGAAACAAAAATAAATATATAAAATAACAATTTTAATTTTGGAAAAAAATAATAGAAGACTTTTTTTAGAAGAGACTAAGAAAAAATTTATATAAATTATTATAATATATTATAGTTTTTATTCTTCTAATTTTAATAACAAATATTATTAAAGTAATAAAATTAATATAAAAATAAAAAAAATTAAAACAAAGAAAAAAAAATTAAAATAAAAGAAAGAAAAAAATTTGAAAGAAGAAGAAGAATAAAAATCAAGTATATTAAATAAAATGTAATGCAAAATTTTTTTATAAAAAAAAAATTATTGTGTTATTGTTGCCGAAGGCAACCTTTTACATATAAGAGAGTATAGTAAGAACAAAAAGGAATAAGAAATATATATATAATATAAATAATATAAAATAATGATAGATAGTAATATTATTTTTAAATATTAAAGTAATATTAATATGAAAACGTTATGTCAAAATCTGATCTCAAATGTTATAACGAGAATTTTTATAACCGAAAATGACTGTCCGCCACCTAAATAATGAGAAAAAAATAAAAAATTTATAATAATAATAAATAGTAAAAGTATTTTCAAAAATAAATAATAATAGATTTATATATGTTGCCGCAGGCAACATTCAATACGAGTGAGTAGAACAAGTACAAAAAAAAAATAAAAAAAAAATTTAGTAAATGGTAATATGCTTGCTTTTGTATAAAAAAAAAATGAGAAAGATAAAAGAAAAAGAAAAAAGTATAATTAATAAAATCTAATTAAAATTTTTTAAATAAATAATAATAAATTTCAAAATAAATAATAATGGGCTAGGTTTATATAAATGTTGTCAAAGGCAATGATATGAGAAAGTAGAATAAGTACAAAAAGAAATAAATAAAAAAATATTACAATAAAAAAATAAATTTTCAATAATCTAATAAAAAAAAAAACTGCGTCTATTTTACGGTTGCCGAAGGCAACTCTTCTAGGTTCATACACGTTGCCGTAGGCAACCCTCTACTCAAGAGAGTAGGTAAGCACCCGGAGGGTGCGAAACCATACTCTCGTCAACAATAATAATTGACAATTGACATCGTATTTTTTTTAAGATTTTTAATTGTTTATTTAAAAATATAAAAATAAGTACGTACGATTGAGAAAAAAATATATATTCTGTGTAGATATTTTTCCAATAAAAATTTCCATTCCCATTTTATTTTAATTCATTTATATCAATCTTCTTTCATCAATGGGTCTCAAACACAACTTAACCTCACTTTTCATATAAACAATTATAAATTTTCCTACAACCACAGTTCTATATCTTATATAATATAATCAAAAAGGTTTTTCTAGCCATTCGTGTTATATTACCATATTATAATAATCTAAAAAAAAATCAATAAAAGTTATTTATATTTTAGTTATATATTATATATCAAATTAAAAAAAAACAAACACACTATATAAAATTCTACATTAAAATTGACAGAAAAACGTTTCATATTTCATGTTAGTTATAAAATATAAAGCATTAATATTAAGTGATCACTTTGTATTTTTTAATTTATTATGTCAACAATAATAATTGACAATTGACATGGTATTTTTTTTAAGATTTTTAATTGTTTATTTAAAAATATAAAAATAAGTACGTACGATTGAGAAAAAAATATATAGTCTGTATAGATATTTTTCCAATAAAATTTTCCATTCCCATTTTATTTTAATTCATTTATATCAATCTTCTTTCATCAATGGGTCTCAAACTCAACTTAACCTCACTTTTCATATAAACAATTATAAATTTTCCTACAACCACAGTTCTATATCTTATATAATATAATCAAAAAGGTTCTTCTAGCCATTCGTATTATATTACCATATTATAATAATCTAAAAAAAAATCAATAAAAGTTATTTATATTTTAGTTATATATTATATATCAAATTGAAAAAAAACAAACACTCTATATAAAATTCTACATTAAAATTGACAGAAAAACGTTTCGTATTTCATGTTATTTATAAAATATAAATTAATGATATTAAGTGATCACTTTGTATTTTTTAATTGATTATGTCAACAATAATAATTGACAATTGACATCGTATTTTTTTTTTAAATATTTAATTGTTTATTTAAAAATATAAAAATAAGTACGTACGATTGAGAAAAAAAAATATATTCTGTATTAGATACTTTTCGAATATAATTCTCGAATTAATTATTAAAAGATGTACATTATTCTCATTCGAGCCACTTTCCAAAAACAAAATGTCAAACGGTATCAAAATGCTTAGTACGGATGATACCAAGCATTCATTTAAAATCTAATCATTTCTAATAATAATTTGTATATCTCTTTATGTCTTTTAAAAAAAGGTTTCTCATCGTCTTCTTTGCTTCATCGTATTTCAAACATTTAAGATTTAACGCCCAATCAATAAATTCTAATCTCCAAACAAATCGATTCAATTTATCCATACGACAGTTTCTATTTTCAAAAGAAGTCTATAGTTTAGATAAGCAGTTAGATACTGTAAATATTATTTAAATTAAAAACTTTTATCTTCATTTTAATAGAGAATCTGAGACTCTATATTATTAGCCTCTTTTTTCAATAATTAGGTCAAAAAGTCATTGACCTTAATACTTCAAATCTATATTACATTATAATTTCTTCTGGAAAAAGTTGTAATTATGTCCTCTTCACTTCTTCCTTCACCTCTTCACCTCTTCACCTCTTCACATTTTCTTTACAATAAGAAAAACATTGACTCATGTTTGCTTATACTCAAAAAGCACGCAGATTTGAAGGCACTCATCATTGAAACCCTACAATTTTATTTTTGTTTTCTATAACCTAGAAAAAAATCTTTCAAATAAAACATTAAAAGTTTTCTCGACTTACCTAATTCTCACTTAGGGATGTTTAAATATGCAATTTTCTATTTAATTATTATTGTAATAATTAAATTATAAACATTTATTACATTTAAGTTCTCCTTTCATTTGACATATGTCAAATATACTGTTTGACATTTTATTGATTTTTTAATTCCAAAAATTCAAGTGGTACAGAGTTTAAAGAATTAGGTCAAAAGGTCATTGACCTTAATACTTTAAATTTATATTACATTAATGTTAATTCGTTATTCCATTTCAAAACCCTAAAACAAAATATTATTTATATATTATATCTCATTGTTATTTGTATCAATCAATACGCAGATTTGAATGTACACTAATCACATTCAAGCCAAACTGAAAAAAATTAAGCGTTTAGTTTTACAAATCATTTATATTTAAAGTAGTAAATAATATAATAATGTAAATACCTTTTCCAAAAAAACCTCTTGCAATTTATTAAAATTGAAAGGCTTTTGTCTTTCTAAATTCCATCTTCCATTTTCTAAATATTTAAATATTTCTAAGTATTGACCTTGTCCTTACTCTCCAAAATAGTATTTATTTCCTCAAAATAGGGGAAAAATCTTCTTCCTGTGCCAGTTATTTTAATATTTTTCATATAATTCATGTAACTTTGTTGCAAATTAGCGAATTTTTGAAGGGTTTTTAACCTTAGAAATAGTAGAGTAGCTTGTTTTGTATTGAAATGCAAAATACAATGCTTTGTTTCGGAACATTCTTCAACACGACTCTCACAGTCTGTGAAGTTTGATGCTTCAATAAGGCTCCATCAACTAATCAAACCAACGTAGTTATCAACGTTTCTGTATATTTAACCTCACTTTTCTTTACCTTAAAAAATAAAAAAGAGCTTCGCTATCAACACCTTTTTTTATCGTAAACAACACACAAAACACTGCTTTATTTTCCACCACAATAAGTCAAACTCCTTTCCAGTTTCCAATAAATATATAAAAATCAATCGCTTGACACATGAAGGTCACCCTCCTATTACATGAAATCTCTTCTATTACATATCGATTTTAATAAAACCATTTTAGACCTTCTACTAAGTATGTCCCCATCACTTAAAAATCCCATTTATTATATTCCAGCTGTATTTTGTTATGATTCGTGATAGCTCCAAAAAAATTATCGTCGACAATTTTTGCACTTTCCCATCAAGAAAACTAAACAAACCACTACCACCAGCATACGACCCATCAACATTTTAGCCACATTAAAAGCTTTATTTTTATTATTTTTCACAATTATAACGATAAATATTTAAAATGACATAACCAAACAATTTAGAACTGTCACAGTTAGACATAAGACTGACGCTATGTCAGTGAAAAAGCCCAGCCTTCAAAATTTTCTATCTAGAGTGGTTTTTTGGCGAAATGTCCTATCCGTTTACTCACTTTATCAGTCATTTTTTTGAAAAATTTTTTTTACTAAGAATCCCTCCTGCCCCTTTCGTCTAGCACAAAAAAATCCAATTCTTCGCTCAAAACATTACAGCGAAACTCTCGTGACAAAGTTTTTTCGCAAATTTCTTAAAACATTTATCAATTTCTCATAATTAATAAATCTTTTTCAAGCGTCACATTTGCAAGACAGAGATGCGGTTATCATATTTTACTTATAGTTAACGAGAGTATGGTTTTGCACCCTCCGGGTGCTTACCTACTCTCTTGAGTAGAGGGTTGCCTACGGCAACGTGTATGAACCTAGAGGGGTTGCCTTCGGCAACCGTAAAATAGACGCACTTTTTTTTATTAGATTATTGTTTATTTATTTTTTTATTGTAATATATTTTTATTTATTTCTTTTTGTACTTTTTCTACTTTTTCATATCATGGTTTGCCTTTGACAACATTTATATAAACCTAGCCTATTATTATTTATCTTGAAATATATTATTATTATTTATTTAAAAAATTTTAATTTGATTTTATTAATTATACTTTTTTCTTTTTCTTTTATCTTTCTCATCTTTTTTTTATGATAAAGCAAGCATATTACCATTTACTAAAATTTTTTTTTTTATTTTTTTTTGTACTTATTCTACTCATTTGCATTGAATGTTGCCTGCGGCAATATTTATAAATCTATTACATATTATTTATTTTTGAAAAGACTTTCACTATTCATTATTATTATAATTTTTTTATTTTTTTCTCATTATTTAGGTGGCGGACAGTCATTTTTTGTTATAAAAATTCTCGTTATAACATTTGAGATCAGATTTTGACATAACGTTTTCATTTTAATATTACTTTAATATTTAAAAATAGTATTACTATCTATCATTATTTTATATTATTTATATTAAATATATTTTTTTTATTCCTTCTTGTTTTTACTATACTCTCTTATATGTAAAAGGTTGCCTTCGGCAACAATAACACAACAATTATTTTTTATAAAATAATTTTGCATTACATTTTATTTAATATACTTGATTTTTAATCTTCTTTTCTTTTCAAATTTTTTTCTTTCTTTTATTTGTATTTTTTTTTCTTTGTTTTAATTTTTTTTTATTTTTATATTAATTTTATTACTTTAATAATAATTGTTATTAAAATTAGAATAAAAACTATAATATATTATAATAATTTATATGAATTTTTTCTTATTCTCTTCTAAAGCGAGTTTTTTATTATTTTTTTTCAAAATTAAAATTGTTATTTTATATATTTATTTTTGTTTCTATTATTATATTTTTTTATTTATTTCTCCTTTTACTTACCTCACTTTCTTATATAGATAAGGTTGCCTTAGGCAACCATAAAACAACCATATTTTATTTTTATTAAAAAAGTTCGTATTACATTTTATTAATTATATACTATATTCTTTTTTCTTTTTCTATTTGTTTTCTTTTTCTATTTTTCTCCTATTTTCTATTTAATTTTTTCAAAATATGTAATCATTCAATTACAATCATACATAATCTAAAGAAAAAATCAATAAAAATTATTTATATTTTAGTTATATATCATATATCAAATTCAGAAAAACAACTACTCTATAGAAATTTGTACATTGAAATTTTTATTTTCTCTTTCTTTTTATTCTTTTTCTTTTTTATCTCTTCAACTTTTTTTTTTAAACTTTTTTTTTCATTTCTCTTCACTTTCTTCTTTTTGATTCTATTTGTTCCTATTTTTATAATGTATTTACTTAATTTTAATTTTTTTTTTCAATTTTTTCTATTTTCGTCTTATTTCTCTTTTCCATTTTCTTTTTTTGTGTATTTTAATTTTTTTTTATACTATTTTTTTTTTAATATTGTATTATCCATCTATAAACTTCTGATATTTTAACATTTTTTTTTCCGTATTTATAATATAGTTTTCCAATCTAAACATTTTCTTTTCTATAAATTTTTTTTTCGATTTTTTTTATTCTTTACTTAATTTTATGAATTTTTATTTTTCTACAACTACCATAATTTTGTTTTTCTATACTACTTAAATTATCTTTTTTTTTTTTTATCAACAAATTTATAATTTCTTTTAGTTTTTCTTGATGTTTTTTTTACTTAAATCATCGCATATCTTTTAAATTAACATTTTTTTTTTTTTAATTTTTTGCAAATTTTTTTTTCGCATCTTTGATTGTCGGAAATTAAATAACAAAAATTTCAAATTTTTCTTGTATAATTATTAATTAAAAACATTTGTTTATAATTAATACAATCAAAAAACAAATTTTTTTAATAAATATTTAATTTAGCAACAAATTAAAAAAAAAAATTTTAATTGCCTAGTTGCAACAATGTAACCAAAAACGTTTGTTTCTTGACAAATATTTGACGTATTTTTCATAAAAAAAAATTAGGTTGTATTGTAGCGAACACATTGACATCTGTCAATAATGTTGTCAGCGTTAAAGATGTCACACATAATCAATATTAAGTTGTTGCCATTGTGCACTTTTATTATGAAATATAAGATTTCCAACCCAAACACTACTAAACGTGCTTAATAATGATTTTTTAATTGGCAATACTTTTTTTAGACTTTTTTATTGCACCTATCTGCAACACTGTAACCAAAAACGCCGTTTCTATTTCCTCTTGTTACCAATTTAGATAAACACAAATTCAAAACTTTTCTTTTTTAACTATTAATTAAAAAAATTTGCTTGTACAGCATAAAAAGAGCCAAAAATTTTTATCAATATTTTTTTTTCAGTTGGCAACACTTTTTATAAATTTTTTAATTGCCTAGTGGCAACACTGTAACCGAAAACACTTTTTTTTAAATATTTGACGTAACTTTTATAAAAAAAAAAGTAGGTTATGTCATAGCAAACATAATGACATCTGTCGGTGTCATAGATTTGTCACTCATTATCAATAGAAAGTTATTATCTTGATACAATTTTAATATAAAATATTTAAGTTTTCCAACTCAAACACTCTTAAAGCTTAATTAAAAGTTTTTTTCCCACATGATGATATTACAATATATCACCTATAAGTCTCACTTATAACATTTAAACCCTTTTTAGTTAAGATTATTGATAGCCCCAAAAAACAACGGGCGCCACTTCTCTCAACGTCTCTATATAGTTAGCCTCACTTTTTTCAATAATTAGGTCAGAAGGTTATTGACCTAAATAATTTAGATCTATAATACATTTTGATTTCTTTTGGAAGAATCTGGGAAGGTGGCTATCTTCATCGCAGCCTTGTGCTTTCATCAACAAAGCAAACAAAAAAAAATTTCCATAATATTCCATCAACATTTAAGCGTCGATAAAACTCTATTTTGCAATCTCTTCTTCTCAATTCAATTATTGTATGATCTGAAAAAAATGTTTTTTAAATAAAACAATGAAACTTCTTCTCACTAACCTGGACCGCTTTGGGATCAACACAAATTAAGCAAACAAACGTCCCACAATATCTCATCAATATATAAAGACGTCAATTAAATTTAATTTTCTTATCTTATTGTTTCTCTTCAAAATTATTGTATAACCTAGAAAAAAATCTTTTGAATAAAACAATAAAACTGCTCTCCACTTACCTAATTCGCTTTGGAATGTTTAAATAATCAATTTTCTATTAAATTATTATTGTAATTTTCATCATCAATATAAATACAAAGATCAATCGACCGCTTGACACCACATGATAGAAGAGTCCAGATTTTTGAAATATTTTTTTTTTCTAAGCAATTCTATTAAATGTTTTTCTAAGCCTTTCGGACGTTCTATTAAGTAAAGCTTTATTGTTCGCTAATCTCATTTATTACATTTAAGCCCTCGTTTCAATAAATTTTAGAAAATTTGTAAATCAATAACATTTATGACACATGTCAATTTTTTTTTGACATTTGACATTATTGATTTTTTAATGTCAAAAATTTTAATGAAATTAATTTATAATAACCTAAAGCTGTCACTTTGACAATTTTTTTTTGTGAATTTTTGATATTTTGACCGAAACCAAAAAAAAGCCCCTTTTCGACTTTTTGATCTAACGTCTCTATATAGTTAGCCTCACTTTTTTCAATAATTAGGTCAAAAGGTTATTGACCTAAATAATTTAAATCTATATTACATTTTGATTTCTTTTGGAAGAATCTGGGAAGGTGTCATTCTTCATCGCAGCCTTGTGCTTTCATCAACAAAGCAAATAAAAAAAGAACCCATAATATTCCATCAACATTTAAGCATCGATAAAACTCTATTTTGCAATCTTCTTTTCTCAATTCAATTATTGTATGATGATGAAAAAAATGTTTTTTAAATAAAACATTGAAACTTCTCCTCACTAACCTGGACCGCTTTGGGATCAGCACAAATTAAGCAAACAAACGTCCCACAATATCTCATCAATATATGAAGACGTCAATTAAATTTAATTTTCTTATCTTATTGTTTCTCTTCAAAATTATTGTATAACCTAGAAAAAAATCTTTTGAATAAAAGAATAAAACTGCTCTCCACTTACCTAATTCGCTTTTGAATGTTTAAATAATCAATTTTCTATTAAATTATTATTGTAATTTTCATCATCAATATAAATACAAAGATCAATCGACCGCTTGACACCACATGATAGAAGAGTCCAGATTTTTGAAATATTTTTTTTTTCTAAGCAATTCTATTAAATGTTTTTTTAAGCCTTTCGGACGTTCTATTAAGTAAAGCTTTATTGCTCGCTAATCTCATTTATTACATTTAAGCCCTCGTTTCAATAAATTTTAGAAAATTTGAAAAAAAAGACCCCTTCCGACTTTTCGATCTTTGCTTATAACTTTTGGGTGAATGCCACTTGTTTATTTAACTTATATTTTCATTGTTTTAAGCTGTATTTACGTAGATTTTCCATCAAATTCTGACTCTCTTGACACTTCGGGAGCCACTTATTCTTCCTCTACAAAATACCTTAAAATCTTTGAAAAAAATTATTCAAACCTTAATCGGTCGCTTCAAGATAGTTTTTAAACAATGTTTTCACTTAAATATTTATTGAAATTCGGTCTATTCTCACTTCCACTCTTTTGACAATTTAGGGCTGAGCTACAAATTTTGTAAAAATCTTCTTTCTTGACAAAATTACATTAAATTTCTTGATGGAAAATTTTTTTAAATAAAACTCCCATGTTTATTTAATAGATTTAAGCTGTATTTTTCGCCAAAATTACACTGACAGGTTAGACACTGACAAACATAACCTAATCTAAAACTGTCACCGTTGGATGGCATATGACATTGTTTTGACCTTGCGTCAGTGAAAAACCCCAGCCTTCAAAGTTTTCTATCTAGAGTACGTTTTTCCGTCATTCATAGCAGCATTTCGATCATTCTATCTTTTTCTTAAAGTTTACTAGCGGTACAACATACAGCCAAAGGGGCTTACAAATGAAAAAAAAAAACTTTACCACGCAAAATAAAACACAAATAATTGTCATAATAGATAAAATTTATTTAATTTAAACAATATCTTTAATACAAAAATTTAAAAAATTTACAATTTGTTAGACAGAGCTACTACATCAGCTTTTATTATAGGTGTAACGAGAGTTGGTTCGCGCACCCTCCGGGTGCTTACCCTACTCTCTTGGGTAGAGGGTTGCCTACGGCAACGTGTATAAACTTAGAGGGGTTGCCTTCGGCAACCGGTAGTATAAGCGCACTTTTTTTTTTTTTTTATTAGATTATTGAAAATTTATTTTTTTATTGTAATATTTTTTTATTTATTTCTTTTTGTACTTTTTCTACTTTCTCATATCAACGTTTGCCTTTGACAACATTTATATAAACCTAGCTCATTATTATTTATCTTAAAATTTATTATTATTTATTTAAAAAAAAATAATTAGATTTTATTAATTATACTTTTTTCTTTTTCTTTTATCTTTCTTATCTTTTTTTTATAATAAAGCAAGCATATTACCATTTACTAAAATTTTTTTTTTATTTTTTTTGTACTTGTTCTACTTACTCGTATTGAATGTTCTCATTTATTACATTTAAGCCCTCGTTTCAATAAATTTTAGAAAATTTGTAAATCAATAACATTTATGACACATGTCAATTTTTTTTTGAAATTTGACATTATTGACTTTTTAATGTCAAAAATTTGAATGAAATTAATTTATAATAACCTGAAGCTGTCAATTTGACAATTTTTTTTTGTGAATTTTTGATATTTTGACCGATACCAAAAAAAAGACCCCTTTCGACTTTTCGATCTAACGTCTCTATATAGTTAGCCTCACTTTTTTCAATAATTAGGTCAAAAAGTTATTGACCTAAATAATTTAAATCTATATTACATTTTGATTTCTTTTGGAAGAATCTGGGAAGGTGTCTATCTTCATCGCAGCCTTGTGCTTTCATCAACAAAGCAAATAAAAAAAGGTCCCATAATATTCCATCAACATTTAAGCGTCGATAAAACTCTATTTTGCAATCTCCTTTTCTCAATTCAATTATTGTATGATCTGAAAAAAATGTTTTTTAAATAAAACAATGAAACTTCTCCTCACTAATCTGGACCGCTTTGGGATCAACACAAATTAAGCACACAAACGTCCCACAATATCTCATCAATATATAAAGACGTCAATTAAATTTAATTTTCTTATCTTATTGTTTCTCTTCAAAATTATTGTATAACCTAGAAAAAAATCTTTTGAATAAAACAATAAAACTGCTCTCCACTTACCTAATTCGCTTTGGAATGTTTAAATAATCAATTTTCTATTAAATTATTATTGTAATTTTCATCATCAATATAAATACAAAGATCAATCGACCGCTTGACACCACATGAAAGAAGAGTCCAGATTTTTGAAATATTTTCCTTTTCTAAGCAATTCTATTAAATGTTTTCTTAAGCTTTTCGGACGTTCTATTAAGTAAAGCTTTATTGCTCGCTAATCTCATTTATTACATTTAAGCCCTCGTTTCAATAAATTTTAGAAAATTTGAAAAAAAAGACCCTTTCCGACTTTTCGATCTTTGCTTCTAACTTTTGGGTGAATGCCACTTGTTTATTTAACTTATATTTTCATTGTTTTAAGCTGTATTTACGTAGATTTTCCATCAAATTCTGACTCTGTTGACACTTCGGGAGCCACTTATTCTTCCTCTACAAAATACCTTAAAATCTTTGAAAAAAATTATTCAAACCTTAATCGGTCGCTTCAAAATAGTTTTTAAACAATGTTTTCACTTAAATATTCATTGAAATTCGGTCTATTCTCACTTCCACTTTTTTGACAGTTTGAAAGCTACAAATTGTAAAATCTTCTTTCTTGACAAAATTACATTAAATCTCTTGATGGGAAACCTTTATAAATAAAACCCCCATGTTTATTTAATAGATTTAAGCTGTATTTTGGTAGATTTTCGCCAAAATTACACTGACAAGTTAGACACTGACAAACATAACCTAATGTAAAACTGTCACCGTTGGATGGCATATGACACTGTTTTGACGCTATGTCAGTAAAATGACATCCTTCAAAGTTTTATATCTAGAGTACGTTTGTCCGTCCTTCATAGCAGCATTTCGATCATTCTATCTCTTTCTTAAAGTTTACTCGCGGTACAACATACAGCCAAGGGGGCTTACAAATGAAAAAAAAAACTTTACCACGCAAAATAAAACACAAATAATTGTCATAATCGATAAAATTTATTTAATTTAAATATTATCTTCAATACAAAAATTAAAAAAATTTACAATTTGTCTGACAGAAACGCGACTATCATGTTTTACTTATAGTTAACGAGAGTTGGGTCGCGCACCCTCCGGGTGCTTACCTTACTTTCTTGAGTAGAGGGTTGCCTACGGCAACGTGTATAAACCTAGAGGGGCTGTCTTCGGCAAACGTAAAATAAACGCACTTGTATTTTTTTTTTATTAGATTATTGATTATTAATTGTTTCTTTTATAATATGATTTTATTTATTCTTTTTTGTACTTTTTTTACTTTCTCATATCATGGTTTGCCTTTGACAACATTTATATAAACCTAGCTCATTATTATTTATCTTAAAATTTATTATTATTTTTCTTAAAATTTATTATTATTTATTTAAAAAATTTTAATTAGATTTTATTAATTATACTAATTTCTTTTTCTTTTATCATTCTCATCTTTTTTTTATAATAAAGGAAGCATATTACCATTTACTAAAATTTTTGTTTTTATATTTTTTTTTTGTACTTATTCTACTCACTCGTATTGAATGTTGCCTGCGGCAACATATATAAATCTATTTTTATTTATTTTTGAAAATACTTTTACTATTCATTATTATTATAAATTTTTTATTTTTTTCTCATTATTTAGGCGGACAGTCATTTTCTGTTATGAAAATTCTCGTTATAACATTTGAGATCAGATTTTGACATAACGTTTTCATATTAATATTACTTTAATATTTAAAAATAATATTACTATTGTAAGATGCTTTTATTCTAATCTTACGTTTAGCCAAATTTTAACGCTTTAAATTCAATTAAATAACAGTTAACTCTTTCTCCATAATAAATTTGTCAGGATGTCTATGTTCTACAATTATTAGCTTTCATTATTCACTCGAAAACAGTGTACAGAATAGCAACAACCAGCTACATTATCATCAACAATCTACTTCAACTCACCCCTCTATATTCATTGTTAGAGAAACGCTTGAGCAGTCAGACGGATCGATTGGGCGACACATGAAACATATTTACACTTAATGTACCTGTCAATAATACCTGTAAAGTAACTCACCGGGGGCTTTTCTCCCCCTCGCAGGATTCTTTTCACCCCTTTTCTTTAACATCGTTTTCTCAATTATGTCTTCATTGTTTCGGTACCTCATTATTCCTCCGAATTCAGGGAGACAGCACTGAATTCACATTAATCCACCGAATTCAGGGAGACAGCACTGAATTCACAATATTCCTCCAAATTTAGGGAGACAGCACTGAATTTTGTAATCCACCGAATTCAGAGAGACAGCACTGAATTCACATTATTCCACCAAATTCAGGGAGACAGCACTGAATTCACATTAATCCACCGAATTCAGGGAGACAGCACTGAATTCACATTATTCCACCGAATTCAGGGAGACATCACTGAATTCACATTATTCCTCGGAATTCAGGGAGACAGCACTGAATTCACATTATTCCTCGGAATTCAGGGAGACAGCACTGAATTCACATTTATACCACAAAACAACATATGATCAAAAGATCAACACGTTAACTAGCTTTCTCTTTCAATAAACAATTAACAGTTTAAATACTCATAATACTGCCCGTCCGACCGCTCTCACCGTTCTTTAATCAACATTCTCAGCTGACTGACTGCACTCCACCCTTCCAGGGATGCTAAGCCCATGTTCTCCCTCTTTTACTTAAGATGCCATATGGCCCTCATCGAGATGATTTAATTATACAAGCGATTTAGCGCCTTATTGGCTTATTTTTATTTAAAAAAATAACTAAAAATTAATCAAAAACTCTCACACTATCTATCATTATTTTATATTATTTATATTATATATATATTTTTTATTCCTTCTTGTTCTTACTATACTTTCTTATACGTAAAAGGTTGCTTTCGGCAACAATAACACAACAATTTTTTTTTATAAAATACCTTTGCATTACATTTTATTTAATATACTTGATTTTTATTCTTCTTTTTTTTTTAAATTTTTTTCTTTCTTTTATTTGTATTTTTTTTTCTTCGTTATTTTAAATATTTTTTTTGTTTCTATTATTATATTTTTTTATTTGTTACTCTTTTTTTCTTACTTTACTCTCTTACATTAAAGTTGCCTTCGGCAACCATAAAACAACCATATTTTATTTTTATTAAAAAGGTTCGTATTACATTTTATTAATTATATATACTATATTTTTTTTTTTTTATTTTTTTTTTTTTTTTGTTTGGTTGGATTTCGTGAGAAATAGGACTTTGTTTGTAATCAAAACACTTTTTTTGTTACTCTACGTTTCGCAGCTGGTTTGGCTGCTTCATCATGAGCTATTCAAGACATTTTATTATTGTTATTTGTGTTACATCAAATTAGCCTACACTTACCTACAAAATTTTTTACAAATACGAAACTGATAATAAGAAAATGAAATTAGAACTTATTAACTGCATTTTCTTTACATGACCCAATGGAAATAAGAGAGAAAAAAAAAACAACAATTAAAAATTAAAACTGTTACAAATAGCGACGTCGTAATTCGTTTCGTGCTGTGTCATCACCGTCATCTGTCATCGGTCTAGGGAATTTTTGCTCCCCATACGTTGTCAGCTTTACCCTGCACCGCTGTTCTTCCGTGTGATCTTTTTGTTTTCCGTCGATTTCGATATTAAGTGCATGTATACGTTCGAAAGGTCTTGTGTGTCCGTCCTAAAATTACAACTGTCTTCAGCTAGAATAAACACCATTTCGCTTATGTTCCGACGGTTTTTGTTAGCCTCGAAGTCTAATATAGTAGCATTATCAAAGTCGAACGTATGTCCGGTGGAAAACCTGTGAAATGTCAGCGCAGTCTTTTTGTCATTTGCCGCCTGCCACGGCCTACAATCATTAGTGTGCTGTTGCAGCCTCTGCTTCAATCTTTGGCCTGTTTGGCCGACATAGCATTTGGGACATTGCTTGCATTGGATTGTATAGACGATATTGCAGTGGTCTAATTTTTCTATTTTATCTTTGGTATTGGAGAACAATGGCCCATTGGTTATCAAGTTGTAGGGTGCTATACTCATAGAATAATTGCTCAGCAGTCGGCATATTTGCGGTGTCAATTGTTGTATAAATGGAAATCTGCAATATCTTGTGGGACTGACCTCTAATCTCGCAGTACCATTGGAGCGTGTATTACTGCCTTTTCCTTCAGCCATGTTTATAAGTCTTCCTATCAAAGATCTTGGATAGCCGTTTTGCAATAGCCTCTTGGAAACTTCCGTTTTAATCAATTTCATAAAAATAGGGTCCGTTAAATTAATGGCTTTTTTGATTAGATTGTTGATAACATTTAATTTTTGTGTTTTAGAGTGTGCTGAGTTGAAATTAATAATCCTACCCGAAGCGGTTGGTTTGCTGTACCATTTTGTTTTTATGGTTCCGTCTTCGCACCTGTTGATCATTAAGTCTAGGAATGGTAACCAACGATTATTTTCTTTTTCCACCGTAAATGTCAGGTTTTGATCATATGTGTTGAACTGATTAATGATTTGGTCAATTGATTTTTCTTCTACAATTAGGTAGGTGTCGTCCACATATAAAAACTTTTCAATTATTTCTTCTTTCAGATCATTTAACACTGTTTCCAACAAATCTGTCATGACTAAATTGGCGATAGAGGGACTTGCCACGTTGCCCATAGCAGTGCCGCTAATTTGTTTATAGAAAGTGTTGTCAAATTTAAAATAACTTGTATCGAAAATAAAATAAATTAGGTTTTTGAACGTGGTTTTGTCGATCGTTGTGAAACATTTGATGTAATGCCATTTTTTGTCGATGACTTTTATCACTGTTTCTTTTTTTAAGTTAGTGAAAAGAGACGTTACGTCCATTGAAATCTGGGTGAAGTTTTGTGGAATGATAATATTATTTAACCGGTTTTAAGCTGGGCACTATTTTTAATGTTGTATGTAGAAGTAGACGTTACTTGTGTAATGATGTTATGTAGTAATTGAGCTGTGTGGGTTGTTGGTGAATTTATGCAAGATACTATTGGCCGAAAGTGGGTGCCATCCTTATGTATTTTTCTTAGCCCATATAGACGTGGGGAAACCGCATTGTAGAATTTCATCTTTTTCCCTTTTTGGGGGTCGAGGAGCTCTTTGCTAGTTAGTTGGTTGATCATATCGTTTGCCAATCTTTCATATTTACGTGTAGGATCTTTTTCCATTGGTACAACATACAGCCAAGGGGGCTTACAAATGAAAAAAAAAACTTTACCACGCAAAATAAAACACAAATAATTGTCATAATCGATAAAATTTATTTAATTTAAATATTATCTTCAATACAAAAATTTAAAAAATTTACAATTTGTCTGACAGAAACGCGACTATCATGTTTTACTTATAGTTAACGAGAGTTGGGTCGCGCACCCTCCGGGTGCTTACCTTACTTTCTTGAGTAGAGGGTTGCCTACGGCAACGTGTATAAACCTAGAGGGGCTGTCTTCGGCAAACGTAAAATAAACGCACTTGTATTTTTTTTTTATTAGATTATTGATTATTAATTGTTTCTTTTATAATATGATTTTATTTATTCTTTTTTGTACTTTTTTTACTTTCTCATATCATGGTTTGCCTTTGACAACATTTATATAAACCTAGCTCATTATTATTTATCTTAAAATTTATTATTATTTTTCTTAAAATTTATTATTATTTATTTAAAAAATTTTAATTAGATTTTATTAATTATACTAATTTCTTTTTCTTTTATCATTCTCATCTTTTTTTTTATAATAAAGGAAGCATATTACCATTTACTAAAATTTTTGTTTTTATATTTTTTTTTTGTACTTATTCTACTCACTCGTATTGAATGTTGCCTGCGGCAACATATATAAATCTATTTTTATTTATTTTTGAAAATACTTTTACTATTCATTATTATTATAAATTTTTTATTTTTTTCTCATTATTTAGGCGGACAGTCATTTTCTGTTATGAAAATTCTCGTTATAACATTTGAGATCAGATTTTGACATAACGTTTTCATATTAATATTACTTTAATATTTAAAAATAATATTACTATTGTAAGATGCTTTTATTCTAATCTTACGTTTAGCCAAATTTTAACGCTTTAAATTCAATTAAATAACAGTTAACTCTTTCTCCATAATAAATTTGTCAGGATGTCTATGTTCTACAATTATTAGCTTTCATTATTCACTCGAAAACAGTGTACAGAATAGCAACAACCAGCTACATTATCATCAACAATCTACTTCAACTCACCCCTCTATATTCATTGTTAGAGAAACGCTTGAGCAGTCAGACGGATCGATTGGGCGACACATGAAACATATTTACACTTAATGTACCTGTCAATAATACCTGTAAAGTAACTCACCGGGGGCTTTTCTCCCCCTCGCAGGATTCTTTTCACCCCTTTTCTTTAACATCGTTTTCTCAATTATGTCTTCATTGTTTCGGTACCTCATTATTCCTCAGAATTCAGGGAGACAGCACTGAATTCACATTAATCCACCGAATTCAGGGAGACAGCACTGAATTCACAATATTCCTCCAAATTTAGGGAGACAGCACTGAATTTTGTAATCCACCGAATTCAGAGAGACAGCACTGAATTCACATTATTCCACCAAATTCAGGGAGACAGCACTGAATTCACATTAATCCACCGAATTCAGGGAGACAGCACTGAATTCACATTATTCCACCGAATTCAGGGAGACATCACTGAATTCACATTATTCCTCGGAATTCAGGGAGACAGCACTGAATTCACATTATTCCTCGGAATTCAGGGAGACAGCACTGAATTCACATTTATACCACAAAACAACATATGATCAAAAGATCAACACGTTAACTAGCTTTCTCTTTCAATAAACAATTAACAGTTTAAATACTCATAATACTGCCCGTCCGACCGCTCTCACCGTTCTTTAATCAACATTCTCAGCTGACTGACTGCACTCCACCCTTCCAGGGATGCTAAGCCCATGTTCTCCCTCTTTTACTTAAGATGCCATATGGCCCTCATCGAGATGATTTAATTATACAAGCGATTTAGCGCCTTATTGGCTTATTTTTATTTAAAAAAATAACTAAAAATTAATCAAAAACTCTCACACTATCTATCATTATTTTATATTATTTATATTATATATATATTTTTTATTCCTTCTTGTTCTTACTATACTTTCTTATACGTAAAAGGTTGCTTTCGGCAACAATAACACAACAATTTTTTTTTATAAAATACCTTTGCATTACATTTTATTTAATATACTTGATTTTTATTCTTCTTTTTTTTTTAAATTTTTTTCTTTCTTTTATTTGTATTTTTTTTTCTTCGTTATTTTAAATATTTTTTTTGTTTCTATTATTATATTTTTTTATTTGTTACTCTTTTTTTCTTACTTTACTCTCTTACATTAAAGTTGCCTTCGGCAACCATAAAACAACCATATTTTATTTTTATTAAAAAGGTTCGTATTACATTTTATTAATTATATATACTATATTTTTTTTTTTTTATTTTTTTTTTTTTTTTGTTTGGTTGGATTTCGTGAGAAATAGGACTTTGTTTGTAATCAAAACACTTTTTTTGTTACTCTACGTTTCGCAGCTGGTTTGGCTGCTTCATCATGAGCTATTCAAGACATTTTATTATTGTTATTTGTGTTACATCAAATTAGCCTACACTTACCTACAAAATTTTTTACAAATACGAAACTGATAATAAGAAAATGAAATTAGAACTTATTAACTGCATTTTCTTTACATGACCCAATGGAAATAAGAGAGAAAAAAAAAACAACAATTAAAAATTAAAACTGTTACAAATAGCGACGTCGTAATTCGTTTCGTGCTGTGTCATCACCGTCATCTGTCATCGGTCTAGGGAATTTTTGCTCCCCATACGTTGTCAGCTTTACCCTGCACCGCTGTTCTTCCGTGTGATCTTTTTGTTTTCCGTCGATTTCGATATTAAGTGCATGTATACGTTCGAAAGGTCTTGTGTGTCCGTCCTAAAATTACAACTGTCTTCAGCTAGAATAAACACCATTTCGCTTATGTTCCGACGGTTTTTGTTAGCCTCGAAGTCTAATATAGTAGCATTATCAAAGTCGAACGTATGTCCGGTGGAAAACCTGTGAAATGTCAGCGCAGTCTTTTTGTCATTTGCCGCCTGCCACGGCCTACAATCATTAGTGTGCTGTTGCAGCCTCTGCTTCAATCTTTGGCCTGTTTGGCCGACATAGCATTTGGGACATTGCTTGCATTGGATTGTATAGACGATATTGCAGTGGTCTAATTTTTCTATTTTATCTTTGGTATTGGAGAACAATGGCCCATTGGTTATCAAGTTGTAGGGTGCTATACTCATAGAATAATTGCTCAGCAGTCGGCATATTTGCGGTGTCAATTGTTGTATAAATGGAAATCTGCAATATCTTGTGGGACTGACCTCTAATCTCGCAGTACCATTGGAGCGTGTATTACTGCCTTTTCCTTCAGCCATGTTTATAAGTCTTCCTATCAAAGATCTTGGATAGCCGTTTTGCAATAGCCTCTTGGAAACTTCCGTTTTAATCAATTTCATAAAAATAGGGTCCGTTAAATTAATGGCTTTTTTGATTAGATTGTTGATAACATTTAATTTTTGTGTTTTAGAGTGTGCTGAGTTGAAATTAATAATCCTACCCGAAGCGGTTGGTTTGCTGTACCATTTTGTTTTTATGGTTCCGTCTTCGCACCTGTTGATCATTAAGTCTAGGAATGGTAACCAACGATTATTTTCTTTTTCCACCGTAAATGTCAGGTTTTGATCATATGTGTTGAACTGATTAATGATTTGGTCAATTGATTTTTCTTCTACAATTAGGTAGGTGTCGTCCACATATAAAAACTTTTCAATTATTTCTTCTTTCAGATCATTTAACACTGTTTCCAACAAATCTGTCATGACTAAATTGGCGATAGAGGGACTTGCCACGTTGCCCATAGCAGTGCCGCTAATTTGTTTATAGAAAGTGTTGTCAAATTTAAAATAACTTGTATCGAAAATAAAATAAATTAGGTTTTTGAACGTGGTTTTGTCGATCGTTGTGAAACATTTGATGTAATGCCATTTTTTGTCGATGACTTTTATCACTGTTTCTTTTTTTAAGTTAGTGAAAAGAGACGTTACGTCCATTGAAATCTGGGTGAAGTTTTGTGGAATGATAATATTATTTAACCGGTTTTAAGCTGGGCACTATTTTTAATGTTGTATGTAGAAGTAGACGTTACTTGTGTAATGATGTTATGTAGTAATTGAGCTGTGTGGGTTGTTGGTGAATTTATGCAAGATACTATTGGCCGAAAGTGGGTGCCATCCTTATGTATTTTTCTTAGCCCATATAGACGTGGGGAAACCGCATTGTAGAATTTCATCTTTTTCCCTTTTTGGGGGTCGAGGAGCTCTTTGCTAGTTAGTTGGTTGATCATATCGTTTGCCAATCTTTCATATTTACGTGTAGGATCTTTTTCCATTGGTACAACATACAGCCAAGGGGGCTTACAAATGAAAAAAAAAACTTTACCACGCAAAATAAAACACAAATAATTGTCATAATCGATAAAATTTATTTAATTTAAATATTATCTTCAATACAAAAATTTAAAAAATTTACAATTTGTCTGACAGAAACGCGACTATCATGTTTTACTTATAGTTAACGAGAGTTGGGTCGCGCACCCTCCGGGTGCTTACCTTACTTTCTTGAGTAGAGGGTTGCCTACGGCAACGTGTATAAACCTAGAGGGGCTGTCTTCGGCAAACGTAAAATAAACGCACTTGTATTTTTTTTTTATTAGATTATTGATTATTAATTGTTTCTTTTATAATATGATTTTATTTATTCTTTTTTGTACTTTTTTTACTTTCTCATATCATGGTTTGCCTTTGACAACATTTATATAAACCTAGCTCATTATTATTTATCTTAAAATTTATTATTATTTTTCTTAAAATTTATTATTATTTATTTAAAAAATTTTAATTAGATTTTATTAATTATACTAATTTCTTTTTCTTTTATCATTCTCATCTTTTTTTTTATAATAAAGGAAGCATATTACCATTTACTAAAATTTTTGTTTTTATATTTTTTTTTTGTACTTATTCTACTCACTCGTATTGAATGTTGCCTGCGGCAACATATATAAATCTATTTTTATTTATTTTTGAAAATACTTTTACTATTCATTATTATTATAAATTTTTTATTTTTTTCTCATTATTTAGGCGGACAGTCATTTTCTGTTATGAAAATTCTCGTTATAACATTTGAGATCAGATTTTGACATAACGTTTTCATATTAATATTACTTTAATATTTAAAAATAATATTACTATTGTAAGATGCTTTTATTCTAATCTTACGTTTAGCCAAATTTTAACGCTTTAAATTCAATTAAATAACAGTTAACTCTTTCTCCATAATAAATTTGTCAGGATGTCTATGTTCTACAATTATTAGCTTTCATTATTCACTCGAAAACAGTGTACAGAATAGCAACAACCAGCTACATTATCATCAACAATCTACTTCAACTCACCCCTCTATATTCATTGTTAGAGAAACGCTTGAGCAGTCAGACGGATCGATTGGGCGACACATGAAACATATTTACACTTAATGTACCTGTCAATAATACCTGTAAAGTAACTCACCGGGGGCTTTTCTCCCCCTCGCAGGATTCTTTTCACCCCTTTTCTTTAACATCGTTTTCTCAATTATGTCTTCATTGTTTCGGTACCTCATTATTCCTCAGAATTCAGGGAGACAGCACTGAATTCACATTAATCCACCGAATTCAGGGAGACAGCACTGAATTCACAATATTCCTCCAAATTTAGGGAGACAGCACTGAATTTTGTAATCCACCGAATTCAGAGAGACAGCACTGAATTCACATTATTCCACCAAATTCAGGGAGACAGCACTGAATTCACATTAATCCACCGAATTCAGGGAGACAGCACTGAATTCACATTATTCCACCGAATTCAGGGAGACATCACTGAATTCACATTATTCCTCGGAATTCAGGGAGACAGCACTGAATTCACATTATTCCTCGGAATTCAGGGAGACAGCACTGAATTCACATTTATACCACAAAACAACATATGATCAAAAGATCAACACGTTAACTAGCTTTCTCTTTCAATAAACAATTAACAGTTTAAATACTCATAATACTGCCCGTCCGACCGCTCTCACCGTTCTTTAATCAACATTCTCAGCTGACTGACTGCACTCCACCCTTCCAGGGATGCTAAGCCCATGTTCTCCCTCTTTTACTTAAGATGCCATATGGCCCTCATCGAGATGATTTAATTATACAAGCGATTTAGCGCCTTATTGGCTTATTTTTATTTAAAAAAATAACTAAAAATTAATCAAAAACTCTCACACTATCTATCATTATTTTATATTATTTATATTATATATATATTTTTTATTCCTTCTTGTTCTTACTATACTTTCTTATACGTAAAAGGTTGCTTTCGGCAACAATAACACAACAATTTTTTTTTATAAAATACCTTTGCATTACATTTTATTTAATATACTTGATTTTTATTCTTCTTTTTTTTTTAAATTTTTTTCTTTCTTTTATTTGTATTTTTTTTTCTTCGTTATTTTAAATATTTTTTTTGTTTCTATTATTATATTTTTTTATTTGTTACTCTTTTTTTCTTACTTTACTCTCTTACATTAAAGTTGCCTTCGGCAACCATAAAACAACCATATTTTATTTTTATTAAAAAGGTTCGTATTACATTTTATTAATTATATATACTATATTTTTTTTTTTTTATTTTTTTTTTTTTTTTGTTTGGTTGGATTTCGTGAGAAATAGGACTTTGTTTGTAATCAAAACACTTTTTTTGTTACTCTACGTTTCGCAGCTGGTTTGGCTGCTTCATCATGAGCTATTCAAGACATTTTATTATTGTTATTTGTGTTACATCAAATTAGCCTACACTTACCTACAAAATTTTTTACAAATACGAAACTGATAATAAGAAAATGAAATTAGAACTTATTAACTGCATTTTCTTTACATGACCCAATGGAAATAAGAGAGAAAAAAAAAACAACAATTAAAAATTAAAACTGTTACAAATAGCGACGTCGTAATTCGTTTCGTGCTGTGTCATCACCGTCATCTGTCATCGGTCTAGGGAATTTTTGCTCCCCATACGTTGTCAGCTTTACCCTGCACCGCTGTTCTTCCGTGTGATCTTTTTGTTTTCCGTCGATTTCGATATTAAGTGCATGTATACGTTCGAAAGGTCTTGTGTGTCCGTCCTAAAATTACAACTGTCTTCAGCTAGAATAAACACCATTTCGCTTATGTTCCGACGGTTTTTGTTAGCCTCGAAGTCTAATATAGTAGCATTATCAAAGTCGAACGTATGTCCGGTGGAAAACCTGTGAAATGTCAGCGCAGTCTTTTTGTCATTTGCCGCCTGCCACGGCCTACAATCATTAGTGTGCTGTTGCAGCCTCTGCTTCAATCTTTGGCCTGTTTGGCCGACATAGCATTTGGGACATTGCTTGCATTGGATTGTATAGACGATATTGCAGTGGTCTAATTTTTCTATTTTATCTTTGGTATTGGAGAACAATGGCCCATTGGTTATCAAGTTGTAGGGTGCTATACTCATAGAATAATTGCTCAGCAGTCGGCATATTTGCGGTGTCAATTGTTGTATAAATGGAAATCTGCAATATCTTGTGGGACTGACCTCTAATCTCGCAGTACCATTGGAGCGTGTATTACTGCCTTTTCCTTCAGCCATGTTTATAAGTCTTCCTATCAAAGATCTTGGATAGCCGTTTTGCAATAGCCTCTTGGAAACTTCCGTTTTAATCAATTTCATAAAAATAGGGTCCGTTAAATTAATGGCTTTTTTGATTAGATTGTTGATAACATTTAATTTTTGTGTTTTAGAGTGTGCTGAGTTGAAATTAATAATCCTACCCGAAGCGGTTGGTTTGCTGTACCATTTTGTTTTTATGGTTCCGTCTTCGCACCTGTTGATCATTAAGTCTAGGAATGGTAACCAACGATTATTTTCTTTTTCCACCGTAAATGTCAGGTTTTGATCATATGTGTTGAACTGATTAATGATTTGGTCAATTGATTTTTCTTCTACAATTAGGTAGGTGTCGTCCACATATAAAAACTTTTCAATTATTTCTTCTTTCAGATCATTTAACACTGTTTCCAACAAATCTGTCATGACTAAATTGGCGATAGAGGGACTTGCCACGTTGCCCATAGCAGTGCCGCTAATTTGTTTATAGAAAGTGTTGTCAAATTTAAAATAACTTGTATCGAAAATAAAATAAATTAGGTTTTTGAACGTGGTTTTGTCGATCGTTGTGAAACATTTGATGTAATGCCATTTTGTGTCGATGACTTTTATCACTGTTTCTTTTTTTAAGTTAGTAAAAAGAGACGTTACGTCCATTGAAATCTGGGTGAAGTTTTGTGGAATGATAATATTATTTAACCGGTTTTAAGCTGGGCACTATTTTTAATGTTGTATGTAGAAGTAGACGTTACTTGTGTAATGATGTTATGTAGTAATTGAGCTGTGTGGGTTGTTGGTGAATTTATGCAAGATACTATTGGCCGAAAGTGGGTGCCATCCTTATGTATTTTTCTTAGCCCATATAGACGTGGGGAAACCGCATTGTAGAATTTCATCTTTTTCCCTTTTTGGGGGTCGAGGAGCTCTTTGCTAGTTAGTTGGTTGATCATATCGTTTGCCAATCTTTCATATTTACGTGTAGGATCTTTTTCCATTATGTTGTATGTGTCCTGGTTTTTCAGCATTCTATTCATTTCACAAAGATATTCGTGTCTATATTGTATTACTGCTGCGCCACCTTTGTCTGCAGTAGTCACAATAATTTCTTGATGGTCTTTCAGGAACTTGTACGCTTTCTTCTGAAGCTGTCTGAGAGGGCAACTTATTTTCTTATTTCTGGAATTGTTGTAAGCGTTAGTGATTATATTAACTGCCCTTGTTCTTACTTCTTCGACTTTATTTTCGTCCGCTATGTTTAAGTTTGAAATAAGAAATTCAGTATCTTTTATTAACGTGTGCATTGGGATATCGACAGCGTATGCTGGATAGCTATGCTTTTTCCCTAAACTTATAATGTGTTCCACTTCTTTAGGTAAAAGAACACGCGTTAGATTTTTAAGCCACCTTCCATTGGGGTTCTTTGCCTCTGCCACCCGGTTTTTTTGTAAACGCAATATTTTATGGATGTTTTTCTGTTTTATATAGCAAAATTCCTTTTCGTATTTCTTGTTCACTGATCTTATGTATCTGAAAGAATATATACTATATTCTTTCTTTTTTTTTCTATTTGTTTTCCTTTCCCATTTTTTTTTCCTATTTTTTATTTAATTTTTTCAAAATATGTAATCATTCAATTACAATCATACATAATCTAAAAAAAAAATCAATAAAAATTATTTATATTTTAGTTATATATCATATATCAAATTCAAAAAAACAACTACTTTATAGAAATTCGTACATTGAAACTTTTATTTTCTCTTTCTTTTTATTTTTTTTCTTTTTTATCACTTCAACTTTTTTTTTCAAACTCGTTTTTTTATTTCTCTTTACTTTCTTTTTTTTGATTCTATTTGTTCCTATTTTTATAATGTATTTACTTAATTTTAATTTTTTTTTATTTTCGTTTTATTTCTCTCTTACATTTTCTTTTATTGTGTAATCTTATTTTTTTTTATACTATTCTTTTTTCAATATTGTATTATCCATCTATAAACTCCTGATATTTTAACATTTTTTTTTTCCGTATTTATAACATAGTTTTCCAATCTAAACATTTTCTTTTCTATAATTTTTTTTTTCGATTTTTTTTATTCTTTACTTAATTTTATCAATTTTTATTTTTCTACAACAACCATAAATTTGTTTTTCTATACTACTTAAATTATCTTTTCTTTTTTATTATCAACAAATTTATAATTTCTTTTAGTTTTTCTTGATGCTTTTTTTACTTAAATCATAGCATATCTTTTAAATTAACATTTTTTAATTTTTAATTTTTTGCAAATTTTTTTTTTCGCACATTTGATTGTCGGAAATTAAATATCAAAGTTTTCAAATTTTTCTTGTATAATTATAAATTAGAAACATTTGTTTAGAATTAGAAACATTTGTTTATAATTATTACAATAATATAAAAATTTTTTTTAATAAATATTTAATTTGGCAACACTTTAAAAAAAAAAATTTTTAAATGCCAAGTTGCAACAATGTAAACGAAAACGTTTGTTTTTTGACAAATATTTGACGTAACTTTTATAAAAAAAATTAGGTTATATCGTAGCGAACACATTGACATCTTTCAATAATATTGTCAATGTTAAAGATGTGTCACACATAATCAATATAAAGTTGCTGCCATTGTGCCTTTTTATTATAAAATTTAAGATTGCCAACCCAAACACTACTAAACGTGCTTAATAATGATTTTTTAATTGGCAATACTTTTTTGACTATACTGTTTAGAGTATACAATACTTTCACATTAAGTTTTTTCTATTTTCTATTTAATTTTCCCACAATATGTAATCATTCAATTACAATCATACAGAATCTAAAGAAAAAATTAATAAAAATTATTTATATTTTAGTTATATATCATATACCAAATTCAAAAAAACAAGCACTCTATAGAAATGTGTACATTAAAATTGACAAAAAAACGTTTCATATTTCATGTTAGTTATAAAATTTAAAGCATTAATATTAAGTGATCACTTTGTATTTTTTAATTGATTATGTCAACAATAATAATTGACAATTGACATCGTATTTTTTTTTAAATATTTAATTGTTCATTTAAAAATATAAAAATAAGTACGTACGATTGAGAAAATAATATATATTCTGTATTAGATACTTTTCGAATATAATTCTCAAATTAATTATTAAAAGATGTACATTATTCTCATTCGAGCCACTTTCCAAAAACAAAATGTCAAACGGTGTCAAAATGCTTAGTACGGATGATACTAAGCATTCATTTAAAATCTAATCATTTCTAATAATAATTTGTATATCTCTTTATCTTTTTTAAAAAAGATTTCTCATGGTCTTCTTTGCTTCATCGTATTTCAAACATTTAAGATTTAACGCCCAATCAATAAATTCTAATCTCCAAACGAATCGATTCAATTTATCCATACGACAATTTCTATTTTCAAAAGAAGTCTATAGTTTAGATAAGCAGTTACTGTGTAAATATTATAAAAATTAAAAACTTTTATCTTCATTTTAATACAGAATCTGAGACTCTATATTATTAGCCTCTTTTTTCAATAATTACGTCAAAAGGTCATTGACCTTAATACTTCAAATCTATATTACATTATAATTTCTTCTGGAAAAACCTGTAATTATGTCTTCTTCACTTCATTTTCTTTAGAATAAGGAAAATCTTGAATTTTTAGTTAATAAATAAGAGCATCTGTTTGTTTATACTCAAAAAAATAGAATAAATAGCATCATAATCTTTGAACTTTTTTCTTTCATGTATCCGTTATTCCATTTCACAAAGCCTAAAACAAAATATTTATTATATTATATCTCATTGTTATTTTGATAAAAAATATTGTCTAGTGCACGCAAATTTAAATGTACACTAAGCACATTCAAGCCATTTAAACTTGGAAAAATTAAGCGTTTAGTTTTACAAATCATTTATATTTAAAGTAGCAAATAATATAATAATAATAAAGTAAATACCTACATATCTTTTCCAAAAAAGCCTCTTGCTTTTTATTAAAATTGAAAAGCTTTTGTCTTCATTTTTCATGCACTAAGAAATTACATTGAATCTCTTGATGGGAAATCTTCTTTATAAATAAAACCTCTATGTTTATTTAATAGATATTTTATAGATTTTAGCTGTATTTTGGTAGATTTTCGCTAAAATTAAATTAAATTGACAGGTTACAACATTTGTTAGTTAGGTCAAAAGGTCATTGACCTTAATACTTCAAATCTATATTACATTATAATTTCTTCTGGAAAAACCTGTAATTATGTCTTCTTCACTTCATTTTCTTTACAATAAGGAAAATCTTGAATTTTTAGTTAATAAATGAGAGCATCTGTTTTCTTATACTCAAAAAAATAGATTAAATAGCATCATAATCTTTAAACTTTTTTCTTTCATATATCCTTTATTCCATTTCACAAAGCCTAAAACAAAATATTTATTATATTATATCTCATTGTTATTTTGATAAAATATTCTCTAATGCACGCAAATTTAAATGTACACTAAGCACATTCAAGCCATTTAAACTTGAAAAAATTAAGCGTTTATTTTTACAAATCATTTATATTTAAAGTAGCAAATAATATGATAATAATAAAGTAAATACTTACATTTCTTTTCCAAAAAAGCCTCTTGCTTTTTATTAAAATTGAAAGGCTTTTGTCTTCATTTTTCATGCACTAAGAAATTACATTAAATATCTTGATGGGAAATCTTCTTTATAAATAAAACCCCCAGGTTTATTTAATAGATATTTTATAGATTTTAGCTGTATTTTGGTAGATTTTCGCTAAAATTAAATTAAATTGACAGGTTATGACATTTGTCTGGGGCTCTTATTTTTCTCTACAAAATGCCTTAAAATCTTTAAAAAAAATTATTCAAACCTTTATCGGTCGCTTCAAAATAGTTTTTAAATAATGTTTTCATTTAAATATTCATTGAAATTCGGTCTATTCTCACTTCCACTCTTTTGACAGTTTGAGGCTGAGCTACAAATTTTGTAAAAATTTTTTTTCTTGATGAAATTACATTAAATCTCTTGATGGGAAATCTTCTTTATAAATAAAACCCTCATGTTTATTTAATAGATATTTTATAGATTTTAGCTGTATTTTGGTAGATTTTCGCTAAAATTAAATTAAATTGACAGGTTATGACATTTGTCTGGAGCCCTTATTTTTCTCTACAAAAGGCCTTGAAATCTTTAAAAAAAATTATTCAAACCTTTATCGGTCGCTTCAAAATAGTTCTTAAATAATGTTTTCATTTAAATATTCATTGAAATTCGGTCTATTCTCACTTCCACTCTTTTGACAGTTTGAGGCTGAGCTACAAATTTTGTAAAAATCTTTTTTCTTGATGAAATTACATTAAATCTCTTGATGGGAAATCTTCTTTATAAATAAAACCCTCATGTTTATTTAATAGATATTTTATAGATTTTAGCTGTATTTTGGTAGATTTTCGCTAAAATTAAATTAAATTGACAGGTTATGACATTTGTCTGGGGCCCTTATTTTTCTCTACAAAATGCCTTAAAATCTTTGAAAAAAATTATTCAAACCTTTATCGGTCGCTTCAAAATAGTTCTTGAATAATGTTTTCATTTAAATATTCATTGAAATTCGGTCTATTCTCACTTCCACTCTTTTGACAGTTTGGGACTGAGCTACAAATTTTGTAAAAATCTTCTTTTTTGATAAAATTACATTAAATCTCTTGATGGGAAATTGTTAGAAATAAACCGCCCATTTTTATTTCATAGATATTTTATAGATTTTAGCTGTATTTTGGTAGATTTTCGCTAAAATTAAATTAAATTGACAGGTTATGACATTTGTCTGGGGCCCTTATTTTTCTCTACAAAATGCCTTAAAATCTTTGAAAAAAATTATTCAAACCTTTATCGGTCGCTTCAAAATAGTTTTTAAATAATGTTTTCATTTAAATATTCATTGAAATTCGGTCTATTCTCACTTCCACTCCTTTAACAGTTTGGAGGCTACAAATTGTAAAATCTTCTTTCTTGATGAAATTACCTTAAATCTCTTGATGGGAAATCTTTATAAATAAAACCCCCATGTTTATTTAATAGATTTAAGCTGTGTTTTGGTAGATTTTTGCCAAAATTACACTGACAGGTTAGACACTGACAAACATAACCTAATGTAAAACTGTCACCGTTGGATGACATATGACATAAGATTGACCTTGCGTCATTAAAATGACAGCTTTAATTGAGAGTGATGCATATTATATCTATGTACGTTTGTCCGTCATTATCATCAAGATTTGATCATTCTATCACTTTCTTAAATTTTACTGTCGGTACAACATACAGCCAAGGGGGCTTACAAATAAAAAAAAAATCTTTACCACGCAAAACGAAACACAAATAATTGTCATAATAGATAAAATTTGGTTAATTTAAACAATATCTTCAATACGAAAATTACAAAAATTTACAATTTGTCCGAGAAGACCGCGGCTAACGCTTTTTATTATAGTTAACAAGAGTTGGGTCGCGCACCCTCCGGGTGCTTACCCTACTCTCTTGAGTAGAGGGTTGCCTACGGATACGTGTATAAACCTAGAGGGGTTGTCTTCGGCAACCGTAAAATAGACGCACCTTTTTTTTTTTTATTAGATTATTGAAAAAAATGATTTTGTAATTGTAATATTTTTTTATTTATTTCTTTTCGTACGTTTCCTACTTTTTCATATCATGGTTTGCCTTTGACAACATTTATATAAACCTAGCCCACTATTATTTATCTTGAAATTTATTATTATTTATTTAAAAAATTTTAATTAGATCTTATTAATTATACTTTTTTCTTTTTCTTTTATCTTTCTCATCTTTTTTTTTATAATAAAAAAAGCATATTACCATTTACTAAAATTTTTATTTTTTTATTTTTTTTTTGTACTTGTTCTACTCACTCATATTGAATGTTGTCTACGGCAACATATATAAATCTATTATTATTTATTTTTAAAAATACTTTTACTATTCATTATTATTATAAATTTTTTATTTTTTTCTCATTATTTAGATGGCGGACAGTCATTTTTTGTTATAAAAATTCTCATTATAACATTTGAGATCAGATTTTGACATAACGTTTTCATATTAATATTACTTTAATATTTAAAAATAATGTTACTATCTATCATTATTTTATATTATTTATATCATATATATTTTTTTTATTTTTTCTTGTTCTTACTATACTCTCTTATATGTAAAAGGTTGCCTTCGGCAACAATAACACAACAATTTTTTTTTATAAAATAATTTTGCATTACATTTTATTTAATATACTTGATTTTTATTCTTCTTTTTTTTTCAAATTTTTTTTTTTCTAATATTTGTATTTTTTTTCTTCGTTTTAATTTTATTACTTTAATAATAATTGTTATTAAAATTAGAATAAAAACTATAATATATTATAATAATTTATATGAATTTTTTCTTATTTTGTTCTAAAGCAAGTTTTTTATTATTTTTTTTCAAAATTAAAATTGTGGTTTTATATATTTTTTTTGTTTCTATTATTAAATTTTTTTATTTGTTTTCCTTTTTTTTTACCTTACTCTCTTACATTAAGGTTGCCTTCGGCAACCATAAAACAACCATTATTTATTTTTATTAAAAAGGTTCGTATTACATTTTATTAATTATATATACTATATTTTTTCTTTTTTTTTCTATTTGTTTTCCTTTCCCATTTTTTTTTCCTATTTTCTATTTAATTTTTTCAAAATATGTAATCATTCAATTACAATCATACATAATCTAAAGAAAAAATCAATAAAAATTATTTATATTTTAGTTATATATTATATATCAAATTCAAAAAAACAACTACTCTGTAGAAATTCATACTATTCGTTTATATTTTCAAAAAAAAAAATTTTTAATTGCCAAGTTGCAACAATGTAACCGAAAACGTTTGTTTCTTGACATATATTTGACGTAACTTTTATAAAAAAAATTAGGTTATATCGTAGCGAACACATTGACATCTTTCAATAATATTGTTAATGTTAAAGATGTGTCACACATAATCAATATTGAGTTGTTGCCATTGTGCACTTTTATTATGAAATTTAAGATTGCCAACCCAAACACTACTAAACTTGTTAAATGATGTTTTTTTAATTGGAAATACTTTTTAGAGTAAACTGTTTAGAGTATACAATATTTTCACATTCATTTTTTTCTATTTTCTATTTAATTTTCCCACAATATGTAATCATTCAATTACAATCATACATAATCTAAAAAAAAAATCAATAAAAGTTATTTATATTTTAGTTATATATTATATATCAAATTCAAAAAAACAACCACTCTATAGAAATTTGTACATCAAAATTGACAAAAAAACGTTTCATATTTCATGTTAGTTATAAAATATAAAGCATTAATATTAAGTGATCACTTTGTATTTTTTAATTGACTATGTCAACAATAATAATTGACAATTGACATCGTATTTTTTTTTTAAATATTTAATTGTTTATTTAAAAATATAAAAATAAGTACGTACGATTGAAAAAAAAATATATATTCTGTATTAGATACTTTTCGAATATAATTCTCAAGTTAATTATTAAAAGATGTACATTATTCTCATTTGAGCCACTTTCCAAAAACAAAATGTCAAACGGTGTCAAAATGCTTAGTACGGATGATACTAAGCATTCATTTAAAATCTAATTATTTCTAATAATAATTTGTATATCTCTTTATCTTTAAAAAAAAAATTTCTCATGAGTGTCAAGCAATGAAAATGCTTAATTTACATATAAGCAAAAGAGGTCTATAGTTTAGATAAGCAGTTACTGTAAATATTATTAAAATTAAAAACTTTTATCTTCATTTTAATACAGAATCTGAGACAACATGAATTTCATTGGAGAAAATCCTATAATTAAGCCTTATAATTTAGCCTTACTTTTTTCAATAATTAGATCAAAAGGTCATTGACCTAAATAATTTAAATCTATATTACATTATAATTTCTTCTGGAAAAAGTTGTAATTATGTCCTCTTCACATTTTCTTTACAATAAGAAAAACATTGAGTCATGTTTGCTTATACTCAAAAAGGTGGTTTATTAATCCGTAATTCCATTCCAAAACCCTAAAACAAAATATTATTTATATTATATTTCATTGATATTTTGATAAAATATTGTATAATGCACACAAATTTGAGTGTACACTAAGCACATTCAAGCCATTTAAACGTGGAAAAATTAAGCGTGTAGTTTTAACAATACAGAATCTGAGACAACATGAATTTCATTGGAGAAAATCCTATAATTAAGCCTTATAATTTAGCCTTACTTTTTTCAATAATTAGGTCAAAAGGTCATTGACCTAAATAATTTAAATCTATATTACATTATAGTTTCTTCTGGAAAAAGTTGTAATTATGTCTTCTTCACATTTTTTTTACAATAAGAAAAACATTGAGTCATGTTTGCTTATACTCAAAAAGGTGGATTATTAATCCCTAATTCCATTTCAAAACCCTAAAACAAAGTATTATTTATATCTCATTGTTATTTTGATAAAATATTGTCTAATGCACGCAGATTTGAATGTACACTAAGCACATTCAAGCCATTTAAACTTAAAAAGATTAAGCGTTTAGTTTTACAAATCACTTATATTTAAAGTAGCAAATAATATAATAATAATAATAATGTAAATACCTACATATCTTTTCTAAAAAAGCTTCTTGCTTTTTATTAAAATTGAAAGGCTTTTGTCTTTCTAAATTCCATCTTCCATCTTCTAAATATAGGGGGTTGACCTTGTCCTTACTTCCCAAAATAGTATTTATTTTCTCAAAATAGGGGGGAGGGGGATCTTTTTCCTGTGCCAGTTATTTTCATATTTTTCATATAATTCATGTAACTTTGTTGCAAATTAGCGAATTTTTGAAGGGTTCTTAACCTTAGAAATAGTAGAGTAGTTTGTTTTGTATTGAAATTCAATCATGCTTTGTTTCGGAACATTCTTCAACACGACTCTCACAGTCTGAAGATTGATGCTTCAATAAGCCCCCATCAACTAATCAAACCAACGTAGTTATCAACGTCTCTGTATATTTAACCTCACTTTTCTTCACTTAAAAAAAGGAGCTCCGCCATCAACAGCTTTTTTATCATAAACAACACACAAAACACTGCTTTATTTTCCACCACAATAAGTCAAACTCCTTTCCAGTTACCTGGGTAGCGTTGAAATGTTAAAAATAATCATCAATTTCCAATAAATATATAAAAATCAATCGCTTGACACATGAAGGTGTAAAACTTTATACAATCTTCTATTACATATCGATTTTAATAAAACCACTTTGGACCTTTTAATAAGTAGGGCCCCCATCACTTAAAAGTTTCATTTATTATATTCCAGCTGTATTTTGTTATGATTCGTGATAGCTCCAAAAAAATCATCGTCGACAATTTTTGCACTTTACAATGCACTTTTCCATCAAGAAAACAAAACAAACCACTACCCCATTATATCCCATCGACATTTTAGCCTCATTAAAAGCTTTACTTTCATTATTTTTCACAATTATAAATATAAATATTTAAAATGACATAACCCAACAACTTAGAACTGTCACCGTTAGACATAAGATTGACGCTGCGTCATTAAAATGACATCCTCCAAAGTTTTATATCTATAGTACGTTTGTCCGTCATTTATAACAGCATTTCGATCATTCTATCTCTTTCTTAAACTTTACTGTCGGTACAACATACAGCCAAGGGGGCTTACAAATGAAAAAAAAATCTTTACCACGCAAAACGAAACACGAATAATTGTCATAATAGATAAAATTTATTTAATTTAAACGATACCTTCTATAAGAAAATTAAAAAAATTTACAATTTGTTAGAAAGAGCTACTACATCAGATATTATTATAGTTAAACGAGAGTTGGGTCGCGCACCCTCCGGGTGCTTACTTACTCTCTTAAGTAGAGGGTTGCCTACGGCAACGTGTATGAACCTAGAGGGTTGCTTTCGGCAACCGTAGAGCAAACGCACCTTATTCATATTAGATTTTTATTTATTAATTATTTATTTCTTTTTGTGCTTATTCTACTCTCTCATTTAGATCATTACCTGCGGCAACAATTTAGTATTATTTACCTTTAAAATGAATATTATTTATTATTATATTATATGATTTTTTGTTATTTTGTGTTTCATATTAATATATTTTTATTCAATCTTTCTTATGCTTACCCTACATGTAAAGCAAACATAAAACAACCATATTTTGTATGTATTGAAAATCTTTTATTATATTTTATAAATTATACTTATTCCTTTTTTATTATTTTTCTATCTTTCCCATTTTTTTTTGTTGTAATAAAGCAAACATATTATTAATTACGATTAAAGTTTTTTTTATTTTTTGTTGTTGTAATAGTTTCCTACGGCAACATATATAAATCATATATCATTTATATTTAAAAATACTTTTACTATTCATTATTATTTTATATATATATTTTTTTTTTTATTTGTTTTTTAATATATTTTTTTATTTATTTCTTTTTGTAATTACCCTACTATCTTATACGTAAACAATTGCCTTCGGCAACCTTAGTTGGATTTTGTTAAAAAAAATTTATATCACATTTTCTTTATTATATTTTTTTTCTTTCTTTTTATTTTCTCATGTTCATATTAAATATACTACTATAATTTTTAAAAATAATATTACTATTTATTATTATTTTATATAATTTTTTTCACTTATTATGTATTTATTTTTTATTTATTCCTTCTTTTGCTTACCATTCTCTCCTATATTTTTGCTTACCATACTTTCTTATAAGATGTTGCCTTCGGCAACAATAAAACAACAATATTTCTTTTTTATTAATAACACGTGCATTACATTTTATTTAACGCACATCATATTATTTTTTTTTCGAAATTAAAATTGTTATTTTATATATTTTTTGTTGTTTCTATTATTATATTTTATCATTTATTTGCTTTTTTGCTTGCTTACTTTACTCTCTTATAGGGTTGCCTTAGGCAACAATAAAACAACCATATTTTATTTTTATTAAAATAGTTCGTATTTTCAAAATATGTAATCAATCAATTACAATCATACATAATCTAAAAAAAAAATCAAAAAAATATATATAAATTTCTTCTTCTTCTCACACCATCTCCCTTCGAAGCTTGGTGATCCAAATAGCCATCATTGTTTTTAGACACTGCTGCACGGAAGATTTCAATTGATGTGCAACCGAACCATCGACGTAGATCTTTCAGCCACGAGTTCTGCCGCCTTCCGATTGATCGTTATATATGTGCAGCTTTGGGTTTATTAGTTTCGCGTCCTATGGTAGATGACGGGGGGATTCTTAGCACCCTCTCTTCACTTAAGAGGTGCCCCGGACTGAAGGCCGTGTTTACGTTTTCATCTGCCATTTGGATATTTGGATATTTTGGAATGATATAGTATAGTAGAAGTTCCGTTTTCTTTCTATACTGCAATACGAAAGCCGTTGAGACTGTTCCAGTTGCGTCTTTCGCTAATTTGCTGGTAGCAGAGCGTGGCTTCGAACCACGGACCTCTGGGTTATGGGCCCAGCATGCTTCCACTGCGCTAGTGGAGCCCTTATATAAATTTAGGTATATATTATATATCAAATTTAAAAAAACGGCCACTCTATAGAAATTTGTACATTAAAATTGACAGAAAAACGTTTCATATTTCACGTTAGTTATAAAATATAAATCATTAATATTAAGTGATCACTTTGTATTTTTTAATTGATTATGTTGTAATAATAATTGACAATTGAAATCGTATTTTTTTTTTAAATATTTAATTGCTTATTTAAAAATATAAAAATAAGTACGTACGATTGAGAAAAAAATATATATTCTGTATAGATACTTTTCGAAAATAATTTTCCACTTCTATCTGATTTTAATTCATTTATATAAATCTTCTTTCATCGATTGGTCTCAAACACAACTTATTCTCACTTTTCGTATACATAATTATAAATTTTCCTACAACCACAGTTCTATATCTTATATAATATAATCAAAAAAGCTCTTCTAGCCATTCGTATTATATACCCATATTGTAATAAAAGAAAAAATGTAAAACAGACCAAAAAATTAGATGCCTCCTCAAAAATTTTCATCAAATCTTATCTAAAAAAAAAATTATAGACAATGAGATTAAATAATTATTAAACCTACTTCATTTTAAGCTTTTCACTTATATTTTGCAAAAAAACAACACTTTTACACTTAATTTTGTAAAATATGTAAATACTTTTTGAAAATTCTTAAGATAATTAATTTATTATTATATTTTTTTGTTGCTAACAACAACGATGTCAAAAATATTAGAGTGGTAAATTTAAAATTGTCTTTCATTATTTCCTTTTCAAAGACCACTTTCAGGCATGCTCTATCAATATAAAGATTTTAGTATTTAATAAAAAAAAGTCAAAAAACCTACCCAGAGCTTTTCTTTCTATTATTTCTTCTATCTTTTCCAATATAAAAAAGCATTTCAATTAATTTGGGGCTCAATTTTAGAAGAACTATTAACACAAAATCTTTTCTTTCAACCATAACAAATTTATAATAACCTAAAACTGTCAATTTGCCAATTTTTTTTGTGAGCTTTTGATATTTTGACCGAAACTAAAAAAAAGACTCCTTTCGGGGGCACTAATTTTTCTCTAAAAATGTCATGAAATCTATTAAAAAGTAAACCAAACCTATGGAAATTTTTATCGGTCGCTTCAAAATAGTTTTTAAACAATGTTTTTTTCATTTAAATATTCATTGAATTGTTCTCCCATTAAATTCACACTCCACTCTATTGACAGTTTGGGGGGCTACAATTTATAAAACCTTCTTTCTTGACGAAATTACATTAAATCTCTTAATGGGAAATCTTTATAAATAAAATTCCCATGTTTATTTAATAGATATTTTATAGATTTAAGCTGTATTTTGGTAGATTTTCGTAAAATTACGATACGACTGACAGTCATTTAAATATTCATTGAATTGTTCTCCCATTAAATTCCCACTCCACTCTATTGACAGTTTGGGGGACTACAATTTATAAAATCTTCTTTCTTGACGAAATTACATTAAATCTCTTGATGGGAAATCTTTATAAATAAAACCCCCATGTTTATTTAATAGATATTTTATAGATTTAAGCTGTATTTTGGTAGATTTTCGTAAAATTACGATAAGACTGACAGTCATTTAAATATTCATTGAATTGTTCTCCCATTAAATTCACACTCCACTCTATTGACAGTTTGGGGGGCTACAATTTATAAAATCTTCTTTCTTGACAAAATTACATTAAATCTCTTGATGGGAAATCTTTATAAATAAAACCCCAATGTTTATTTAATAGATATTTTATAGATTTAAGTAAGCTGTATTTTGGTAGATTTTCGTAAAATTACGATACGACTGACAGTCATTTAAATATTCATTGAATTGTTCTCCCATTAAATTCACCTTCCACTCTATTGACAGTTTGGGGGGCTACAATTTATAAAACCTTCTTTCTTGACGAAATTACATTAAATCTCTTGATGAGAAATCTTTATAAATAAAACCCCCATGTTTATTTAATAGATATTTTATAGATTTAAGCTGTATTTTAGTAGATTTTTGTAAAATTACGATACGACTGAGAGTCATTTAAATATTTATTGAATTGTTCTTCCATTAAATTCACACTCCACTCTATTGACAGTTTGGGGGGCTACAATTTATAAAATCTTCTTTCTTGATGAAATTACATTAAATCACTTGATGGGAAATCTTTATAAATAAAACCCCCATGTTTATTTAATAGATATTTTATAGATTTAAGCTGTATTTTGGTAGATTTTCGTAAAATTACGATACGACTGACAGGTTAGACACTGACAAATGACATTTGTTGAAAAAATCCTTAGTGATATAGAATCTACCCATAGTACGTTCAGACGTTATTATCGCGATTTTGACACATTTCATCTCTTTCTCAAACTCTGTTTGTGGTACATCCTACGTTCAAGGGGGTTATCAAATTTGAAAAAAATTTTTAGAAATTATTAAAAAAACATTGTAATTTTAAAAATAGCTACTTTTTCATACAAAATCTCATTTAAAAAAAAAAAAATTTTTAAAAATTCTCAAAATTTGTTAGACAGAGCAACTAAATCGGGTTTTATTATTATATACGAGAGTATGGTTTCGCACCCTCCGGGTGCTTACCTACTCTCTTGTAAAGAGAGTTGCCTACGGCAACGTGTATGAACCTAGAGGGGTTGCCTTCGGCAACCGTAAAATAGACGCACTTTTTTTTTATTAGATTATTGATTATTTATTTTTTTATTGTAATAAATTTTTATTTATTTCTTTTTGTACTTATTCTACTTTCTCATATCAACGTTTGCCTTCGACAACATTTATATAAACCTAGCCCATTATTATTTATCTTGAATTTTATTATTATTTATTTAAAAAATTTTAATTAGATTTTATTAATTATACTTATTTCTTTTTCTTTTATCTTTCCCATCTTTTTCTAATAATAAAGGAAGCATATTACCATTTACTAAAATTTTTGTTTTTTTATTTTTTTTGTACTTGTTCTACTCACTCGTATTAAATGTTGCCTGCGGCAACACATATAAATCTATTATTAATTATTTTTGAAAATACTTTTACTATTCATTATTATTATAATTTTTTTATTTTTTTCTCATTATTTAGGTGGCGAACAGTCATTTTCTGTTATAAAAATTCTTGTTATAACATTTGAGATCATATTTTGACATAACGTTTTCATATTAATATTACTTTAAAATATTTAAAAATATTATTACTATCTATCATTATTTTATATTATTTATATTATATATATATTTTTTATTCCTTCTTGTTCTTACTATACTCTCTTATATGTAAAAGGTTGCCTTCGGCAACAAAAACACAACAATTTTTTTTTTATAAAAAAATTTTGCATTACATTTTTTTATTTAATATATTTGATTTTTATTCTTCTTTTTTTTTCAAATTTTTTTCATTCTTTTATTTTTATTTATTTTTCTTCGTTTTAATTTTTATATTAATTTTTCTACTTTAATAATAATTGTTATTAAAATTAGAAGAATAAAAACTATAATATATTATTATAATTTATGTGAGAGTTTTTGATTTTATAATAATTTATAATTATTTTTTGTAAGTAAAATTAAGCCAATAAGGCGCTAAATCGCTTGTATAATTAAATGACCTCGATGAGGGCTATATGGCATCTTAAGTAAAAGAGGGAGAACATCGGCTTAGCATCCCTGGAAAGGTGGTGGTAGAGGCCAGTTAGTAAAAACTGAGCCGGGCGTCAGAGCAGTCGGACGGGCAGTATTATGGATATTTAAACTGTTAATTGTTTATTGAAAGAGAAAGATAGTTAACCTGTTGATCTTGTTGATCGTGTGTTGTTTTGTGGTATAATTGTGAATTCAGTGCTGTCTCCCTGAATTCGGAGGAATAATGAGTAAAGTTATATTGATAAACATCAATATGTTAATATGAAATATCCACGGCAGAAACTATAGTTTAATACCTGGGGTACGGTCTATGTGTTAATTCATTTTAGAATGAGGTGGTACTCCCATGACGTCTGTAGACATTTACAGATTGCTATCCTGGCTCTCTACTTCCTCGAACAGAGGCGAAGAGGTAGAGGGGTGGGCTGGAGCCTGTTAACCGCTATGGTTATGTTCCTATCAGTGTATAAAAAGGTTGTGGATTTCCCTTTTGCTGGTATGACGGGGTAATGCGTAATGTCCTTAGGTTCTTCACTCATTAATCTTTATTTTATACCTTTTCCTATTACGTATTATTCTTGGCCAGTCTATTTCGCGTAATGTGATTGAGGCCTAGCGACACCGTCCACGTTGCTCCCGAACCAGGTACCGAAACAGTGAAGACATCATTGAGAACACGATGCTAAAGAAAAGGGGTGAAGATTGAGTCAATCGAGTTCATAGAGTGGTGGTCCAAGTCCAATGAGCCTGGTGATGTCGTCCATTATCAGTTCGAGAGGAAGAGAATCCTGCGAGGGGGAGAAAAGCCCCCGGTGAGTTACTTTACAGGTATTATTGACAGGTACATTATGTGTAAATATGTTTCATGTGTCGCCCAATCGATCCGTCTGACTGCTCAAGCGTTTCTCTAACTATGAATATAGAGGGGTGAGTTGAAGTAGATTGTTGATGATAATGTAGCTGGCTGTTGCTATTCTGTACACTGTTTTTGAGTTAATAATTAAGGCTAATAATCGTAGAACATAGACATCCTGACAAATTTATTATGGAGAAAGCGTTAACTGTTATTTAATTCAAGTTAATTGTTAAAATTTGGCAAAACGTAAGATTAGAATAAAAGAGTCTTACAAATTTCAGAAGTGGGATAAGAATTTGCGTTAAACCTCATTAATTAATTAACTAAATAGTGCATATTTAATAATTAAATCAATAGCATCTAATGACAATCAAAATGTCCAGTTTGAGTAACTTTTTGAGATTAAAATCGTAAAATGTAAACAGCAGCTACATTATTGAGACTTTCTGCAACAACAACCTTGTACAAATTATTGTTTATAATTGGTTTTTATAAAATAGTTGAATTTTATACATAAATAACAGTTTGCTAGCATATTCATTTTGAGTATATTGAGATATAATAATGTCTGATAGGAGTTTCTTTAAACAAAATTAAATTATGAAAATATTTTGAGTATATTGAGACATAATAATGTCTGAAAGGAGTTTCTCTAAACAAAATTGAGTATGAATTAATATGAATTAATTTATTCAAGCTTACCTGATGATTAAAGTGTTCAATTGAAGTGATTTTATGTGTTTATAAGAAAACATCTTTATAAAATGAATTTAAAGTTTTATTAGAGTTCTATTCTAGTTTTTGCGACAAACAATATTGCAAACTTAATTTATTGACAACAAAAAAACAATTTGCATTAAATTATTAATTTAATCAAAGAAAAGCAGTTGTATAGTACAGTTTTTAGATTTCTGTATAGATATAGTCTGAGTCTGGAGTTTAAAGGGTTTAAACGTAGTTTATATTAATTATTTGAAATGTCACTTAGACTAAATTATTATTTATTCCTGCGTTATAAATTATGACAATCAAATGAGCAATCAAAGTGTTCCCTTTTAGGAAAGACTTTCGAATAAAAAAAAAAAAGAAGTTAAAGTTAAATTTGCAAAGTTAGTTATAAAGTATTAAGTGTAATTGTTGTGGTGTAATCACTTTAGATAATTAGAAGATATTTGAAAGGTGACTGAGAAAACAATCGCTTTAAAATAATGTAAATATTTGATTTATTGAAAAGCTTGCTTAAACATTTAAGGCTAAATTCTTTAATATTATTCTTGCAATTTAAGAAAAACATTGTAAAGTCGGAATTATTTAAATTATGGCTATCTTTTTGGCGACACTAAGGCGACGGTTTTGTTTAAATTCGAACCATATGTTGAAAATCATGTACAGGTCTAAATAAAATTGATGCAGCCTCAAGAGCTTTGACAGATTGATGTTTTTTAGTTATATCTTTGGTTTTTGAAAATTTTAGTTGAATAGATTTCAAGTATGTATTTATGACAAACACATTGCCACATGTAAAGTAAAGTTAGGGTGGGTATCACTTTCGACGTATTAACGTATTTTGTTCTATTTCATCTCGACAGATTTATTAGGCTTTTGAGTGTTCGACGAGAAACAAACTGACCTATTTAAAATCTTAGAATTCGTGGGAAACCATTTAAGGGTGTTTAAACAATTGATTACAAAACGTATTGTATGAAAGGGGACATGAACAGAAATTAGTAACAAGATTATGTAAATTTCATAAAGTATAGAGTAATCACCAATTTTAAAGAGAAAGCTCTAGTTAATATTTTCTTTTAGTTGATACTGGGTCACCATTAATTTGATAAATGTTGAATTAAGATTTAAAATTAATAAAATCATTGAACGTAAAGGATTAAAATGTTGAAAATTAATTTGTGTAAGTAGATTATTGCGATTTAAAATATATATATATATATATATATTTTGTAAAGTATTTTTATGAAATTATATCTTGTCGACTCAGTCCATATGGTAAAGATAATTCTCTTTTGACAGCGAATCGAAAAACGAAATGTTTAAAAAAGCTGGCTTTTTGCATCAAATGGGTTATGAACTCCCAAATTTTCTCAGTCGTTCAGTAATGAATTGTTAACATTTATTCAAACTTTTTGGGGAATTAATTTGTGTAGTAAAATTAAATTTGCGCCTTAACTATTTATTAATTTTTGTATTGACACCTTTATAGCTTTTTGAGATACATGTTCTAGTTGGAAATATTCAATCAAAAATCTATTTATGAACAATAATAGATTGCATTGTTTACAAAACCCCTCTTGGAACTTTTAATGTTGTGGTAACATCTACTAAGGCATTGTCTTTCAATGGTAATAGCAAAGAGAATTGTTCTATTATAACAATAAATAATTGTCAAAAACCTAATTCAAAACAGCATAAAACCAGAACTTTGTTTATTTAGATTTTCAGCAAAATAGTGAAATAATTAGACGAAAATGAAAATGTGAAAAAAAAAGGGTTTTTCAAAAATAATAGCTCAAGGAATTCTTTAGAGGGCTTTCTAAAGGGGGTTTTAGCAAAACTAATCGGTAAAGTGTCAACAGCTGCAACACAACTGAAAAAAAAAAAAGATCACAAATTATTATTGTCAAGGGTGAAGGCAGGTTGAAATACTTACTCAATTGTTAAAATAAAATTTTGAGAAGTAATAAGTTGCAAATACAATTTTCCAAATTGTATTGAGTATAAAATAACTAATTTGAGTAAATTAAAAAAAAAAATACTTTGATATTTTAGTAACAAAACATTTTTGTAAATTGATCTTAACGTTTTAAAGTTAATTTGGTTTCAATAATACAAAAAAATATATAAATCAAAACTACAAAACTACCACTTAAAGGATTAATAATTTATAAACAAAAATTTTCGTACAGCAATTAATCTCATCTGGCAAAATTATACTTTTATAAGTCTAATTAATAAAGTTATGTTACTATTTAAAAATTTAGTAGAGCTAAGTAAATAATAATTATAGTTTCTAAAATTCATAATTAATTATGTGTATTGGTACTTGCAATAAAATCCAGTATGAATTTTATAATCATTAATTGATAGTTAGCTGAGTATTCTAAAGCCGCAAAGTTTACAATTTAAATTTGATAAAAAAAAAAGACATTTGGTTAAATAGGTAGTTTATTAGTTTAGAGTTTCTTAAAATAAGATTAGGTAAAGATTATTGAAGGATTCTATCTGCTTTTATATGTCTACCTGCCATCAAGTAATTTTGTCAAACTAACTTTAAGTACAATTAAATTACAAAAACCAACATTAAATATTCTAATTCATCAAATAAAAATTGGTACCTTCTCTCACTAATACTTATCATGTACACCTAAATTTTTGAAAATAGTCATTTAAGGCATTTCATATCATCATTTGTCACACATAAATTTATTAGTTTATTGTGAAGGGGTGAAACTAAACAAAAAAAAAATAAAAAGAATCTGGAGCTGCCTCACGTGTTGACCACATGTTGTTAGATATTGTCGCCGTTAAGCAAGTAGTCTTGACCGTTTTGGGTTTAAAGTGAATGCCGTTTCTGAGTTTTAAATTAAAGAAATAATATTAATATTGTATACAGTGGAACCTATTTTAATTCATGATACATGATTTATTTGTTTTACAATCAGTTTTGATTTGAATTCATAATTACAAAGAATAAAATTGAGAAATTAAGAGAATTGAATCTTTAAATTGAAATTAAACCATTTAGAATTACATTTGCAAAAAAAAAAAAATAATAATCGCTGACACAACAAAGTTAAAACAAAATAAAAATTTAATAGAAGTTAGTTTTGAGTATTTAAAATTTCTTAAATTAAAGTTTGACACTCGAAGATAATTATCAGCGATGAATGAAACTATAGCAATGATTGTTAGTTTAAAAGTCTTATTTTCAATTAGTTTTCTTCAAACAATTAGTATGCAGTAAATAGGCAACTTGTTCTTTAAAAGCAATTATCATTTTTAAATAATTTAAATTATATTACAAAGTGTAGAAGAAAAAAAAAACAATCAAAACTAAATTGTTGTAATTGGTTAACATGCTAAAGCTTAATTTTTGATTGAGTCAGACGTCGTTAGTTTTAATTGAAAGTTGAAAAAAAAAAGAGGTAAATTATGTAGTTAGAAACGTTTAAATGTTAGTCCTGTTTCAGTCAAATTATTTAAACTTGTAAAATACACTGCTCCTACTCTCTTTAAAAAAAATTAAATAAATAAAAACATTTTTATTTTGATAACAGAAGTTTTAATAAATGTCTTGTTAATTGGATAAATAAGAGACTCAAAATGTTTAAATTTTAAATAGTGAACACGTAAGTGCTGACTTAATTAGTAAATTAAAAATTTGACAAATTAAAATTAAAAAAAAAAAATAATTAAAAAAAAAACAAATAAATAAAACAATTCAAAAATTAAATTAAAATTTGATTTTTCAATCTAAAAGGTTTCAAACAAGAACTTAATTATATTAAAGCAATAATGCTTATCTCAAATATCTTATAAGTATTTCATTTTAATAGTTGGGTGACTTGACATAAAATTACATCAGTTAAGTAATACTTAACAACTGAAAAGTAAATATACGATAGAAACAACTAAGGGTATTCATGACTTATAACTTTGACTATTGACTAAAAGAAAAAAAAAATAACAAAAGAAGAAAGAAGAGAGAAGATAAACATGAGAAATAATTGGAGGAAGTTAGCAACTGATAACGTGTGCACACAAATCAAGAAAAACTATAAGAAACAAAAGCAATTGCTAAATTACATCAAAGATTATAAATAACAAAAAAGGTATACCTTATCAACGATTATGAGATCTCAAAATATAAAAAACAGCACAAAAATAAAATGAAGAAAGAAAAAAAAAACTGAAACCAAAACATCTGTACAAATACAAGGATTGGTGGTAACAGATAGAACTTAGTACAAACAAAACTTGAAGAAGAGACAGTTGACTGTTGACGTAGACAAACTCAAATGGGGTTAATTTTTATCTGCTTTTGATACAGTATTGCTATTTATTTAGGGGGTAACAAGTATTATTATAGTTGTAATTGAACAGTAGAAAAATAAAAATTGTTACTCTTGTATTTGGTAATTAGATATTGAACACGTTTTTAAGGTTTAAGCTAATGTGAATACAATTAGGTTAAAGTAAAATAATTATTAATAACTTTTAGATTAAAGCTTGAGAATAAAGCGTAAAATCATTATTAAAATAATAAGTAGAAAATCTTGGGGACAAGATTGAAGTCAGGATGGCCGAATGTGAGAGTTTTTGATTTTATAATAATTTATAGTTATTTTTTGTAAGTAAAATTAAGCCAATAAGGCGCTAAATCGCTTGTATAATTAAATGACCTCGATGAGGGCTATATGGCATCTTAAGTAAAAGAGGGAGAACATCGGCTTAGCATCCCTGGAAAGGTGGTGGTAGAGGCCAGTTAGTAAAAACTGAGCCGGGCGTCAGAGCAGTCGGACGGGCAGTATTATGGATATTTAAACTGTTAATTGTTTATTGAAAGAGAAAGATAGTTAACCTGTTGATCTTGTTGATCATGTGTTGTTTTGTGGTATAATTGTGAATTCAGTGCTGTCTCCTTGAATTCGGAGGAATAATGAGTAAAGTTATATTGATAAACATCAATATGTTAATATGAAATATCCACGGCAGAAACTATAGTTTAATACCTGGGGTACGGTCTATGTGTTAATTCATTTCAGACTGAGGTGGTACTCCCATGACGTCTGTAGACATTTACAGATTGCTATCCTGGTTCTCTACTTCCTCGAACAGAGGCGAAGAGGTAGAGGGGTGGGCTGGAGCCTGTTAACCGCTATGGTTATGTTCCTATCAGTGTATAAAAAGGTTGTGGATTTCCCTTTTGCTGGTATGACGGGGTAATGCGTAATGTCCTTAGGTTCTTCACTCATTAATCTTTATTTTATACCTTTTCCTATTACGTATTATTCTTGGCCAGTCTATTTCGCGTAATGTGATTGAGGCCTAGCGACACCGTCCACGTTGCTCCCAAACCAGGTACCGAAACAGTGAAGACATCATTGAGAACACGATGCTAAAGAAAAGGGGTGAAGATTGAGTCAATCGAGTTCATAGAGTGGTGGTCCAAGTCCAATGAGCCTGGTGATGTCGTCCACTATCAGTTCGAGAGGAAGAGAATCCTGCGAGGGGGAGAAAAGCCTCCGGTGAGTTACTTTACAGGTATTATTGACAGGTACATTATGTGTAAATATGTTTCATGTGTCGCCCAATCGATCCGTCTGACTGCTCAAGCGTTTCTCTAACTATGAATATAGAGGGGTGAGTTGAAGTAGATTGTTGATGATAATGTAGCTGGCTGTTGCTATTCTGTACACTGTTTTTGAGTTAATAATTAAGGCTAATAATCGTAGAACATAGACATCCTGACAAATTTATTATGGAGAAAGAGTTAACTGTTATTTAATTCAAGTTAATTGTTAAAATTTGGCAAAACGTAAGATTAGAATAAAAGAGTCTTACATTTATATGAATTTTTTCTTATTCTCTTCTAAAAAAAGTCTTTTATTATTTTTTTTTAAAACTAAAATTGTTATTTTATATATTTATTTTTGTTTCTATTATTATATTTTTTTATTTATTCCTCCTTTTACTTACCTCACTTTCTTATATAGATAAGGTTGCCTTAGGCAACCATAAAACAACCATATTTTATTTTTATTAAAAAGGTTCGTATTACATTTTATTAATTATATACTATATTCTTTCTATTTTTTTCTATTTATTTTCTTTTTCTATTTTTCTCCTATTTTCTATTTAATTTTTTCAAAATATGTAATCATTCAATTACAATCATACATAATCTAAAGAAAATTATTTATATTTTAGTTATATATCATATATCAAATTCAAAAAAACAACTACTCTATAGAAATTCGTACATTGAAACTTTTATTTTCTCTTTCTTTTTATTCTTTTTCTTTTTTATCTTTTCAACTTTTTTTTTCAAACTCGTTTTTTCATTTCTCTTCACTTTCTTTTTTTTTATTCTATTTGTTCCTATTTTTATAATGTATTTACTTAATTTTCCTTTTTTTTTAATTTTTTTTTTATTTGCGTCTTATTTCTCTCTTACATTTTCTTTTTTTGTGTATTCTAATTTTTTTTATACTATTCTTTTTTTAATATTGTATTATCCATCTATACACTCCTGATATTTTAACATTTTTTTTTCCATATTTATAACATAGTTTTCTAATCTAAAAATTTTTTTTTCTATAAATTTTTTTTTCGATTTTTTTTATTCTTTACTTAATTTTATCAAGTTTTATTTTTCTACAACAACCATAATTTTGTTTTTCTATACTTCTTAAATTATCTTTTCTTTTTTATTATCAACAAATTTATAATTTCTTTTAGTTTTTCTTAATGCTTTTTTTACTTAAATCATAGCATATCTTTTAAATTAACATTTTATATTTTTTAATTTTTTGCAAATTTTTTTTTCCGCACATTTGATTGTCGGAAATTAAATATCAAAATTTTCAAATTTTCCTTGTATAATTATTAATTAGAAACATTTGTTTAGAATTAGAAACATTTGTTTAAAATTAATACAATCAAAAAAAAAAATTTTTTTAATAAATATTTAATTTGGCAACACTTTTAAAAAAAAATTTTTTAATTGCCAAGTTGCAACAATGTAACCGAAAACGTTTGTTTCTTGACAAATATTTGACGTATCTTTCATAAAAAAAAATTAGGTTATATCGTAGCGAACACATTGACATCTTTCAATAATATTGTCAATGTTAAAGATATGTCACACATAATCAATATTAAGTTGCTGCCATTGTGCACTTTTATTATGAAATTTAAGATTGCCAACCCAAACACTACTAAACGTGCTTAATAATGATTTTTTAATTGGCAATACTTTTTAGAGTATACTGTTTAGAGTATACAATACTTTCACATTCACTTTTTTCTATTTTCTATTTAATTTTCCCAAAATATGTAATCATTCAATTACAATCATACATAATCTAAAAAAAAAATCAATAAAAGTTATTTATATTTTAGTTATATATTATATATCAAATTGAAAAAAAACAAACACTCTATATAAAATTCTACATTAAAATTGACAAAAAAACGTTTCATATTTCATGTTATTTATAAAATATAAAGCATTAGTATTAAGTGATCGCTTTGTATTTTTTAATTGATTATGTCAACAATAATAATTGACAATTGACATCGTATTTTTTTTAAGATTTTTAATTGTTTATTTAAAAATATAAAAATAAGTACGTACGATTGAGAAAAAATTATATAGTCTGTATAGATATTTTTCCAATATAATTTTCCATTTCCATTTTATTTTAATTCATTTATATCAATCTTCTTTCATCAATGGGTCTCAAACACAACTTAACCTCACTTTTCATATAAACAATTATAAATTTTCCTACAACCACAGTTCTATATTTTCTATAATATAATCAAAAAGACTCTTCTAGCCATTCGTATTATATTACCATATTATAATAATCTAAAAAAAATCAATAAAAGTTATTTATATTTTAGTTATATATTATATATCAAATTGAAAAAAAACAAACACTCTATATAAAATTCTACATTAAAATTGACAGAAAAACGTTTCGTATTTCATGTTATTTATAAAATATAAATTAATGATATTAAGTGATCACTTTGTATTTTTTAATTGATTATGTCAACAATAATAATTGACAATTGACATCGTATTTTTTTTTTAAATATTTAATTGTTTATTTAAAAATATAAAAATAAGTACGTACGATTGAGAAAAAAATATATATTCTGTATTAGATACTTTTCGAATATAATTCTCGAATTATTTATTAAAAGATGTACATTATTCTCATTCGAGCCACTTTCCAAAAACAAAATGTCAAACGGTATCAAAATGCTTAGTACGGATGATACCAAGCATTCATTTAAAATCTAATCATTTCTAATAATAATTTGTATATCTCTTTATGTCTTTTAAAAAAAGGTTTCTCATCGTCTTCTTTACTTCATCGTATTTCAAACATTTAAGATTTAACGCCCAATCAATAAATTCAAATCTCCAAACAAATCGATTCAATTTATCCATACGACAGTTTCTATTTTCAAAAGAAGTCTATAGTTTAGATAAGCAGTAAGATACTGTAAATATTATTAAAATTAAAAACTTTTATCTTCATTTTAATACAGAATCTGAGACTCTATATTATTAGCCTCTTTTTTCAATAATTAGGTCAAAAAGTCATTGACCTTAATACTTCAAATCTATATTACATTATAATTTCTTCTGGAAAAAGTTGTAATTATGTCCTCTTCACATTTTCTTTACAATAAGAAAAACATTGACTCATGTTTGCTTATACTCAAAAAGCACGCAGATTTGAATGTACACTAATCACATTCACTAACTGAAAAAAATTAAGCGTTTAGATTTACAAATCATTTATATTTAAAGTAAAAAATAATATAATTATAATAATAAAGTATATACCTACATATCTTTTCTAAAAAAGCTTCTTGCTTTTTATTAAAATTGAAAGACACTCATCATTGAAGCCCTACAATTTTATTTTTGTTTTCTATAACCTAGAAAAAAATCTTTCAAATAAAACATTAAAAGTTTTCTCGACTTACCTCATTCTCACTTAGGGCTGTTTAAATATGCAATTTTTTATTTAATTATTATTGTAATAATTAAATTATAAACATTTATTACATTTAAGTTTTCGTTTCATTTGACATATGTCAAATATATAATTTTTGACATTTTATTGAATTTTTATATCAATACGCAGATTTGAATGTACACTAATCACATTCAAACCAATTAAACTGAAAAACATTAAGCGTTTAGTTTTACAAATCATTTATATTTAAAGTAAAAGATAATATAATTATATTAATACGGTATATACCTACATATCTTTTCCAAAAAAACCTCTACTTTAGATTCTTAATCCCTGTTAATAAAATTTTAACCTCACTTTTGTTTTTTATTAAAATTGAAAGAGCTTTCGTCTTTATTTGATTATACAATATCTCGGATAGCATTTCATAACCATTTTCATTGGAAAACCATTTAAAAATATGTGCATATTTGCAATCAATCCTTTCCAATCTTGTAAAGATTTGTAAAATTCTGGAAGGTCAATTTTTCTAGAAAAACTTTCTAAATAAACCATCAAAACACTTTTCCATTTATCTGAGTAGCATTGGGATGTTTGAAAAATCGATTTCCATCTCATAGGTCTCATTTATTATATTCCAGCTTTATTTAGTCATAGCTCGTGAAATGGCCCCATCGAAAAAATTTTGTCGACAATACGATGCACTTTTCCATCAAGAAAACAAAACAAATCACTACTCCATCATATCCCATCGACATTTTAGCCTCATTTAAAGCTTTATTTTCATTATTTTCCACAATTATAAATATAAATATTTTCTGGACATAACCTAACCTATTCTGGAAGGTCAATTTTTCTAGAAAAACTTTCTAAATAAACCATCAAAACACTTTTTCATTTATCTGAGTAGCATTGGGATGTTCAAAAAATCGATTTCTATCTCATAGGTCTCATTTATTATATTCCAGCTTTATTTAGTTATGACTCGTGAAAGAGCCCCATCGAAAAAATTTTGTCGACAATACGATGCACTTTTCCATCAAGAAAACAAAACAAATCACTACTCCATCATATTACATCGACATTTTAGCCTCATTTAAAGCTTTATTTTCATTATTTTTCACAATTATAAATATAAATATTTTCTGGACATAACCTAACCTATTCTGGATGGTTAATTTTTCTAGAAAAACTTTCTAAATAAACCATCAAAACACTTTTCCATTTATCTGAGTAGCGTTGGGATGTTCAAAAAATCGATTTCCATCTCATAAGTCTCATTTATTATATTCCAGCTGTATTTTGTTATGACTCGTGAAAGAGCCCCATCGAAAAAATTTTGTCGACAATACGATGCACTTTTCCATCAAGAAAACAAAACCAACCACTACCACCAGCATACGACCCATCAACATTTTAGCCACATTAAAAGCTTTAATTTCATTAATTTTCACAATAATTATAAATATAAATATTTAAAATGACATAACCAAACAACTTGAAACTGTCACAGTTAGACATAAGACTGACGCTACGTCAGTGAAAAAGCCCAGCCTTCAAAGTTTTCTACCTAGAGTGGTTTTTTGGCAAAATGTCCTATCCGTTTACTCACTTTATCGGTCATTTTTTTGAAAAATTTTTTTTACTAAGAATCCCTCCTGCCCCTTTCGCCTAGCACAAAAAAATTCAATTCTTATCTCAAAACATTACACCGAAACTCTCGTGATGCCGTTTTTTATCAAATTTCTTACAACATTTAACAATTTCTCATAATTAATAAATCTTTTTCAAGCGTCACTTTTGCTAAAAAGAGATGCAGTTATCACGTTTTATTATAGGTGTAACGAGAGTTGGGTCGCGCACTCTCCGGGTGCTTACCCTACTCTCTTGAGTAGAGGGTTGCCTACGGCAACGTGTATAAACCTAGAGGGGTTGCCTTCGGCAACCGGTAGATTGTAGATTGTAGATTGAGAAGGGGTCGTTTGGCGCTTTCCACCTTACAGAACTGCGACCAATTTGATCTATTGTTCTTGAACCCTACGCTCATTGTTTCCCTAGGAATTCTAGACTTTTTGTAAAACCGAGTATATTTCTAAGTGGCTTGTTTTTGACTTCGACAGGCGTTAGTCTCGCACTGTCTAAGTAAGTCTCAGCCTTTGGGACGCTAGCGCACCGCAATTACAGAGTATGTGCTCAGCGGTTTCACTTTCCGATTCACATAGTCTGCAGTTCTCATTGTCCACCAGACCCAGCTTTTTAAGGTGATACCTTACTGAGCAGTGTCCAGTGAACAGGCCTGCAATGATTCTTATATCATTCTTCGATAGAAGAAGAAGCTTTTTTGCATTCTCTGGCGAATATTCGATGAATTTCTTCGCCTGTCTTTGCCCAGGAGTATTCTTCCAGTGGCGCATTTTAGTTGCCAATTCCCACCTAAGGATCTCCGTCCGTTCATGCGATTTCGTTAGTCCACAGAACGGTTCGGGGCCTATTGGAGGAGCTTTCGAACCTGCTTTCGCTAATTCATCGGCAATTTCGTTTCCTTCAATTCCTTCATGACTTGGTACCCAAATGAGGGCAATCTTGTTGCCCATTGCCAAGTTTTTGAGGGACTGTCTGCATTCCCAGGCCATTCGAGACTTAGTGTTGTTTGCACTGACAGCTCTTATGGCCGCTTGACTGTCAGACAGAATGCAGATCTTTTTGCCTTTAATACGCCTTCGCAGACATTCTTGGGCAGTTAGATCTATAGCAAGTGTTTCAGCTTGCATAATTGAGGGTGTGCTACCTAGGGCTATTGTTGCTCGGTATTTTGGACCATAGATTCCTATACCTGTCCCTTTAGTTGTTTTTGATCCATCTGTGTACCAGATAGAGGAGTTCACGCCAATTTGTGCGATTCGACTTCGAGCCGCATGACGGTCAGTAATGACTGTTTCAAACGGGGTTTCGAAGTCATGCATTATTGACATGACGTCCCTTGGTTGTTCAAGAAAACCCGGCTGCAGAAGGTCAAGTATCTTGAGGTGACCTGTTCGGTCTCCTAATTTGAATTTCTTTGTTTGGGCCAGCCTCAGAGATGCTTGCAAACTCTCCCTTTGCACCTGTAGGTGAAGGGGCGTTAAGTTCAGCAGCACCTCTAGAGCGGTAGTAGGAGCCGTGCACATGACTCCTGTAATGCCCAGGCACGCAAGCCGCTGCAATTTCTGCAGCTTGCTTTGTGTCGTTGTTTCTCTGGTTTTCGTCCACCATACAAGAGATGCGTATGTGACGATGGGTCTTATTACCGTAATGTACAACCAGTGTATCATTTTCGGCTTTAGACCCCATGTCTTGCCAAAGAGCTTTCGACATGCCCAAAAGCAGCCCGTTGCTTTGGTAAGAGTCTTGTCGACGTGGGTGTTCCATTTAAGTTTACTATCTAGGGTTACTCCTAGATATTTCACTTCGTTGGAAAATTGAATCGATAATCCTTCCAGTTGCGGAGCTTTAAGGTTTAGCTTCTTGCGTCTGGTAAATGGGACTATGGTGGTCTTTTTAGGGTTAACACAAAGTTCCTCCTTATCACACCATCTTTTGATTGTGTTCAGGGCGTTTTGCATTAGGCTGGAAATGACACCTTCATGCTTGCCTCTGACTAGAATTGTGAGATCATCTGCATACCCTAGTACGCAGTGACCCCTTTGCGTTAACTCACAGAGTAGATCATTTACCACTATTGACCACAGCAAGGGCGATAAAACTCCACCTTGTGGACAACCTTTAACCGTGATCAGCGAAGTGTTTTCTTCTCCCAATGAGGCCGTTATTATGCGGCTTACAAGCATTGATTCAACCCAGCTTGTTACAGCTGGTTCAATGCCGTGTTTTTCTGCTGCCAGCTTTATAGATATAAAGGAGGTGTTATCGAATGCACCCTCTATATCTATGAATATGCCAGCAACTATTTCTTTTGCCTCGATAGTTTTTTCCACTTCTCTAACAATATAGTGAAGCGCGTCTATCGTGGATTTGCCGGGTTGGTAGGCAAACTGTTTGGAGTGTAACTGTGCTCCGTTGTGGAGCACGTTCCTCATGTGGTTATCTACAATTTTCTCCATTGCTTTGAGGAGAAAGGAGGATAAGCTGATTGGGCGATATGATTTGGCCTCGTCCGGAGGCCGTCTGCCCGTCTTTGGTATAAAAACTACCTTTACCTTCCTCCAGGACTGGGGAATATACACTAATGCAAAACTTGCCTTAAAAATGCTAGTAAGGCAAGGGGCAATGACGTTCAGCCCTTTTTGCAGTAAGGCTGGAAATATTCCATCGCCTCCGGGCGATTTGTAGGGCTTGAAGCTGTTTATAGCCCATTTTACCTTTTCAAGGGAAAAGATTTTCCCTGCCAGACGTCTGCTGTCTCTATTTGAGTGTTGGTGTACAACACTCGCGAGAGCGGGGCTTGTCTGACTAATGTTGCGTGTCTCTATGGAACCCGGAAAGTGGGTCGACATCAACACCTGTAGACTTTCTCGGGTATCCTTGGCGAATTCACCATTAGGCTTCTTAATAAGCCCTATTGTGTTTGAGTGGTCTTTAGACAGCACCTTTTGAAGACGCACCGCTGGGGCGAGCTCGTCGATCCCCTCGCAAAAGCGCTTCCAGGACTGCCTTTTGGACCTCCTCAATTCTTTGTTGTATTGTGTTAGGGCTTGTTTGTAGTCCTCCCAGAGTCCTAATCTCTTGGCCCTATTGAACGCTTTTCTAGCTTCGATCTTAAGCTTGGCTAGTTCGGCGTTCCACCACGGTACGTCCCTAGAAACAGTACGCTTCCTTAGAGGGCAGCTGGTTTCGTATGAGGCTATTATTTGTTGCCTCATATGTTCAGAGGCAGCTTCTAACTCCTCTACCGTGGATATTCCGTAGTGAAGGCCTTCGAATTCAGTTCGCAGTGTCTCTGTGAAGAGGCACCAATCCGTTTTCTTTGGCACTCTACACTGCACCATCACCACTTTGGTTGTTTCCAGTTCAAACGCAATGGTCGCGTGATCCGAAAACGATGGTTCATCCATCACTTGCCAGTTTTTGACAAATTGCGTCATGAACGGACTTGCCAGCGTCAGGTCTAGAACCTCTTGGCGAATTGCGTTCATAAAGGTTGGTTTGTTGCCGCGATTAATAATGTCTACATTGTTAGCACAAATAAAATCTAGCAAATCCTTACCTCTTTGATTATTGTCTGAGCTGCCCCATACTTCATGGTGCGCGTTGGCATCACAGCCCAGAATAAGTTGTTTGTTCCCTTTCCGGCACCATTCAGTGAGGCGTTGTACTTCCTCTGGTGGTGCACTGGTCCCATCACCGGGAAAGTAGGCCGAGGCTATAACTACACTCCTCTTGCCTGTCCCAATCGGCAGCTCGACTATAGCCGCCGTTAGGTCTCCCGTGATGAACTCTGGAATTGAGACAAAATTTATATCTTTTCTGAGCAATAATGCTGCTCTTGGTCTTACATGACTGAAGTCAGCTAGAAGGCTATGTGTCCCTCTTGGGAGTCCTTTGATTGCGCCGTTGTTCAGCCAGGGCTCTTGGATTAGCCCTATGCCCACTTGTTCTTTAACAAACCTCCAGAATAAGGCACTAGAAGCTGCCTTTGAGTGCTGGAGGTTTATCTGTATACATTTGAGACCTAGGCCGTTTGGGCTTTAGTCTCACCCTTTTTGGGGTCGGTTTCTTGACGGGGCTTTGAGGCTTTTTGTTTACCTTTTGACCCTGCCTTGGCCATTGGCTTCTTGATCTGGGGCTTCAATGCAATCTTTCCCTCTCTCCGTGGTCCCGGCTGTGAAGCCGGCAACTCGGGAAGAGAGATCGATTCCACCTGCTGTCCACCAGAACCGGAGCTTTCCAGCTCCTTGGATGTTGAGCTGTGCAGCTCCTTGGAGTCAATTTGGGCGTTAGGGATCTTTTGGCCCCTCTTCGAACGCAGCTGGATTTGTCCGAATCGGTAGCCAACCCTATTTCCCAATTTTTTTAGATTTTCGGCAGATCGATGATCTACCGAAAATGCTACCTCTAAAGTTGAAGCAACCGGATTCCTCCGGAGAATTCTCCAGTTAGAGGTTTTGAGGTCCTTATTTTGGCCCTCTATTAACTTCAGGATTTTCTCGTTGGAGTAGTCCTGACTACCTGGCAAATACCCTATAAGGATTTCTGTATGAGGCATTTCAGCCTCTTCTACAACCTTAAGGGATGCCCCTTCCCATGGCTTTAGCTCATTCTGTATGCTTTTTAGCCACTCCGCCGTCGCCGCATCAGCACACAGAAGCGCTAGCCAACCCGGGCGATTGTAGATGTGATGGAATTGAGGCTTGATAGCCTCTGACATCATGTCCACAATTTTGTCCAGTATCGCCTCCTGAGTGGCTGCAAGTTGTTCCACTGTCAGGAGCGTTTCTGGATAGTTGGAGGGTATTATTCCAACCCTTGTGCCAGTCAAAGTTTGAGTAAAAGACGGCTTTTTAACCTTGGTAGGTTCAGCCGTTTCTTCCGCCCTCTTCTGACGTTTTTCCCCTGCTCCAGCCTTGGGAGGAGTGCTGCCATCAGACCTCGCTCTTTTGGAGCTGCCTGTGGGTTTCTGCTCCATAGGCTTGAGGGCAAGTTTTTTGGCTTCTTCAGCCGGAATACCCTTTTGCAGAAGAAATCTATATCTTTTCCGTGCAGCTCCAGAAAGGCGCACCTTGGTCGCCTTCGAGTTAAGGCGTTCCAAGGCGTTTTTAGCCTCTTCGTCGCTGCTTTCGCTGTGACTTTGGAGAAGTATATTCTCCAAGTTTTCTTCAACGGTTTGGCTTGGACCTTCGCCCAATTCCATTGACTCTATTAGGGGTGAGTCAGCCCCTAGATTAATGTTTTTTGTGTCCATAGAAGGTCCCACGAAAAGCTAGGGAAAGAAAGGTCACCTGCAGCAGAGCCCCGCATGCCACAGGAAGGCTATTTAAACCGGAGGTCGCCTGGTATCCGGAGTTCGCATATTAGTGGCTAAGATTACCCTCTTAGTCATACAGAATTCGGCATATGCTGTTCCACCTTAACTTTGGGAATTTTTTATAGAGGCTGTTCTCCTCGCGGACCGGGCGGTGAAGCCAAGCCCCCCGTGCTGCTTCAGCTGCAGCCCTCTCTGCGCCTTGTGAGGGTTTGTTGCAGCGGAAGTAACCTACGGTGTTAACCAGACAAAATGGCGCATGTTTGTCTGTGGCTCAGGTACCTCGGGTTTGCCCTACCCGTACTCAAGTTGCAAGCAACTGGAGCCCTTGAGGGATTCGGCAACCGGTAGTATAAGCGCACTTTTTTTTTTTTTTATTAGATTATTGATTATTGATTGTTTTTATTGTAATTTGATTTTATTTATTCTTTTTTGTACTTTTTCTACTTTCTCATATCATGGTTTGCCTTTGACAACATTTATATAAACCTAGCCTATTATTATTTATCTTGAAATTTATTATTATTTATTTAAAAAAATTTAAATTGATTTTATTAATTATACTTTTTTCTTTTTCTTTTATTTTTCACATTTTTTTTTTATAATAAAGCAAGCATATTACCATCTACTAAAATTTTTTTTTTATTTTTTTTTTGTACTTATTCTACTCACTCGTATTAAATGTTGCCTGCGGCAACATATATAAATCTATTATTATTTATTTTTGAAAATACTTTTACTATTCATTATTATAATTTTTTTATTTTTTTCTCATTATTTAGGTGGCGGACAGTCATTTTTTGTTATAAAAATTCTCTTTATAACATTTGAGATCATATTTTGACATAACGTTTTCATTTTAATATTACTTTAATATTTAAAAATAGTATTACTATCTATCATTATTTTATATTATTTATATTATATATATATTTTTTTTATTCCTTCTTGTTCTTACTATACTCTCTTATATGTAAAAGGTTGCCTTCGGCAACAATAACACATCAATTTTTTTTTATAAAATAATTTTGCATTACATTTTATTTAATACGAGAGTATGGTTTCGCACCCTCCGGGTGCTTACCTACTCTCTTGAGTAGAGGGTTGCCTACGGCAACGTGTATGAACCTAGAGGAGTTGCCTTCGGCAACCGTAGAGCAAACGCACCTTATTTTTATTAGATTTTTGTTTATTTATTTTTTTATTGTAATAAATTTTTATTTATTTCTTTTTGTGCTTATTCTACTCTCTCATTTAGATTATTACCTGCGGCAACAATTTGGTATTATTTACCTTTAAAATGAATATTATTTATTATTATATTATATGATTTTTTTTTATTTTGTGTTTTATATTAATATATTTTTATTCAATCTTTCTTATGCTTACCCTACTCTCTTACATGTAAAGCAAACATAAAACAACCATATTTTGTATGTATTAAAAATCTTTTATTATATTTTATAAATTATACTTATTCTTTTTTTATTATTTTTCTATTTTTCCCATCTTTTTTTTTGTTGTAATAAAGCAAACATATTATTAATTACAATTAAATTTTTTTTTTTTTTTAATTGTAATAGTTTCCTACGGCAACATATATAAATCTATTATCATTTATATTTAAAAATACTTTTACTATTCATTATTATTTTATATATATATTTTTTTAATTTTTTTCTCAATATATTTTTTTATTAATTTTTTTTGTATTTACCCTACTATCTTATGCGTAAACGGTATTTGGATTTTGTTAAAAAATTTTATATCACATTTTCTTTATTATATTTTTTTTCTTCCTTTTTATTTTTTTTATGTTCATATTAAATATACTACTATAATTTTTAAAAATAATATTACTATTTATTATTGTTTTATATAATTTTATAGATGTTGCCTTCGGCAACAATGAAACAACAATATTTCTTTTTTATTAATAAAAATTGCATTACATTTTACTTAATATACTAAATTTTTATTCTTCTTTTTTTTCAATTTTTTTTTCTTTCTCTTCTCTTTAATCTTTTCTAAAGCAAGTCTATTATTAATTTTTTTTCGAAATTATAATTGTTATTTTATATATTTTTTGTTGTTTCTATTATTATATTTTTTCATTTATTTGCCCTTTTGCTTGCTTACTTTACTCTCTTATAAGGTTGCCTTAGGCAACAATAAAACAACCTTATTTTATTTTTATTAAAAAAGTTTGTATTACATTTTATTCATTATATACTTTATTCTTTCTTTCTTTTTTTTTCTATTTGTTTTCTAATTTTCTTAATTTTTTCCTATTTTCTATTTAATTTTTCTATCATTCAATTACAATCATACATAATCTAAAGAAAAATTCAAAAAAAATTATTTATATTCTAGTTAAATATTGTATATCAAATTCAAAAAAACAACCACTCTATAGAAATTTGTACATTAAAATTGACAAAAAAACGTTGCATATTTCATGTTAGTTATAAAATATAAATCATTAATATTAAGCGATCACTATGTATTTTTTAATTGATTATGTCAACAATAATAATTGACAATTGATATCGTATTTTTTTTTAAAGATTTAATTGTTTATTTAGAAATATAAAAATAAGTACATACGATTGAGAAAAAAATATATATCTGTATAGATATTTTTCGAATATAATTTTCCATTTCCATTTTATTTTAATTCATTTATATCAATCTTCTTTCATCAATGGGTCTCAAACACAACTTAACCTCACTTTTCATATAAACAATTATAAATTTTCCTACAACCACAGTTCTATATCTTATATAATATAATAAAAAAGGCTCTTCTAGCCATTTGTATTATATTCCTATATTATAATAAAGGAAAAAATGTAAAACTGGCCAAAAAAATTAGGTGTCTCCTCAAAAATTTTCATCAAACCTTATCTAAAAAAAAAAAATTATAGACAATGAGATTAAATAATTATTAAACTTACTTTATTTTAATCTTTTCATTTATATTTTACCAAAATAACAACACTTTTACACTTATTTTTGTAAAATATGTAAATACTTGAAAATTCTAAAAATAATTATTTTATTATTATTTTTTTTTTGTTGCTAACAACAACGATATCAAAAATATTAGAGCGGTAAATTTAAAATTGTCTCTCATTATTTCCTTTTCAAATACCATTTTCAGGCATGCTCTATCAATAAAAAATTTTAGTATTTAATAAAAAAAAGTCAAAAAACATACCCAGAGCATTTCTTTCGATTATTTCTTCTAGCTTTTCCAATATAAAAAAGCATTTCAATTAATTTGGGGCTCAATTTTGGAAGACCTATTAACCCAAAGCTTTTCTTTTCGCTCCAAAATACTCTTTAAACCATTTCAGTCAGGCTCAGGCCTTTGTCCAGTGTGCATCGGCTCTCTAAATAACTTATTATTAGAAATTTTCTAGCAGTGTTAAAACTTAATCATTTGCTATCTTGTTGTTTTTTTTAATCGGTAATTAGTAAATGTTTTGTGACAAAAAAAATAAAAAAAATCATGCCTTTATAACTATTATAAATCTTGTTAATTAAAATCAAGTCATTCTTAGTGGTTAGTTTGTTTGAGTAAGTGCAGTGAGTTGTTCAGTAGTAGACAAGGTCAGCTGATATACACTAGAATCACACGAGGATAGCCGAAGCCGCTCGCCAATCGTCAAGTAAACAAACTGATAACATTTACATATCAACATTTGGTCTGTGAAATCAATATCAATAATTTTTAAATTAGTTTCGTACTGTTAATATTATAAAGTTTTTTTTCTTTTATCCTCAATTTGACACCACCCCCACACACCGGTTGTTTACAAAAAAAAAAAAAAAAAAAAATGACATTATGTGGGGACTGCAAAAATAATATATCAAGAGATGGATCAAAATCTATTCAGTGTTCAGCCTGCTTAACATTGTTCCACGTTAATAAAAAGTGTTCTAATACGACCACGGAAGACTACAAATTTCTTAATTCACAAAATAAGTTGAAGGATTGGAAGTGTTTGGCGTGCATTCAAGGTAGGAGACAAAGTATGGTCAATTTTATTCCTGGTCAATCATTGAATGAGATGTCAGACTTAAATACAAATGTCACGAAATCTCTCTCAGCTGCTGACATTCAGGCAATTGGCGAGGTGGTTAAAAAAATGATACATTCAGAGTTCTCCCCTACCTTCAAAACAGATTTTTACGAACTTAAAGAAAAAGTCGACGCTTTTGACTTTGAAAATCTACAAAAAAATCTAATCAATGTTGAAAACCGGGTTGGGGCAGCAGAAAATGTAATAGAAGTGTTGTCAAAAGAAAATGCCAATTTAAAAAAAGAAATCGTATACCTACAAAACTATTCAAGAAAAGAAAATATTATAATAACAGGTGTACCTGAAACCAAAAATAAGATAGTCCGGGATATTTTTAATTGCTTATCAGATGTCATAAAAAATGGGGCTACAGGGAAAGATTTAAGTGCTATACATAGAATCCCGGCGCGAGTCAAAAGTAATACCAAACCTATAGTGGTGAAATTCATTAGTAGGATCACTAAAGATCAATGGCTTACTGATTTTTGGAACTATTCTAAAAATGATACCAGTGGTGCTGGTATTTCAACTACGGCAATTAGTCGACATTACGAGGAGGGGAGGGTGTTGGCTCACCAGCACCTCGCCCCCGCAGTTGTGGACCTACTCCGTAAAACAAAAAAAGTGGCTGAAGGCAAAGGGTATAATATTGTGCGAGTGCGGGACTCCAAAATAGTGGTTAAACGTGATGTGAACAGTAAACCGATCATCATAAGTGAGGCGAGCGACTTGGACAACCTCTAATAAGTCTAAGTAATTATACAAATTGTATCATATACTTACTACTACACATTACTAGGTATCTTTGTAAATCTCTTACCTTTCTTAATCTTTTGTATTATCCACATTTTTTTTATTTTGATTTTGTTTTTATTTTTGTTTTTTTTTTTTAATTTATATATATTTACCTATATATATAAATTATTATTAATATTTTATTTTTATTTTTTATTGAACATCATATATATATATATATATATATATATATATATATTGAAATAATATTTTTAAAATTTAGAAAATCAATCTGGATATTTCTGACCTTCTAAATGTTCTTCAAAGTCAATCTAGTAAAACTCGCACATTTTCAGATAACGTTGAAATTAATAAATTTTTCTTTGAGAACAACAAATCCCTGAGTGTTTTCCATGTAAATATTTGCAGTTTAAATAAGAATTTTGATGAGCTGTGTGTTATATTGTCGAGCCTTGATATTGTTTTTGACTTAATTATTTTAACTGAGACTTGGTTTTCCTATGAAGCGGGCTTTGATATTCCTAACTACAGCAAAATTGTTAAGCCTTGTAAATTTAGTAAATGTGATGGGATTGTGTGTATGTAAAAAAGTCTTTGGAATTTTCAGTTATTGATCATGAAGTTGACAATACAAATTCATTAAGTTTTTTATTAAAGCATAAAGATATAAATTTATTTTGTACAGCGATTTACAGATCACCATCAAAAACTGAGGCTGACAAATTTGTTGAGGGACTTGAAACTTTTTTGGAGCAATTGGGGCAGTCGTATGACCATCATATGATTGTTGGTGACACAAATGTTAATATTTTGGACAAAAACATAGGGGGTTTGGGGCATAGGTATCTGGACATTCTTCATGAGGGTGGATTTGTGCAATATCTTAGTGGTTGTACAAGGCGGACGCCCACAAGTGAGTCATGTGTAGATCACATGTTTTTAAAAAGTCTTATCTGTACAATGAATTCCGCTATTTATACTTGTTCACTAACTGATCATTACTGTACTCTATGCCGCATTAACTTTGAACAAAAAAAGGGAGGGTGTTCTAGAAATGCTGTAAAAGCTACGAGCAAGTTTTTACATTCTGAAAATTTTAATAAAAGAATAGAAAATATATCTTGGGATTTTGTTTATAGTGAAAAGGATGCAAAAAAAGCATTTGCCAGTTTTTATGAGAAACTTTTGGAGGTTGCTAATAGTTGTATGAGCAGTGGAATAAAGACATCAAATAAGCTGACCAAAATAAAGCAGTGGATCACAACAGGTCTAATAAAATGCATTAGAAAAAGGGAAAAAATGGCCATGGCGGTTCACAGGGAACCGTTTAATACTCCCTTGGTAGCGAATTTTAAAAGATATAGAAATATTTTGAAATCTGCTATTCGCACATCAAAACAAATGTTTTTTAGGCAAAAGTTTGCAGATTGCGGCACTGATCTAAAAAAAATGTGGCAAACTATTAATTTAGCAACAGATACTGAAAATAACAGTCGCCAACTCATCAATAAAATAGTGACTGCTGATAATCGTACTCTTGGTGTCTCGCAGGAGGGGGAGATGGCAGAGGAATTTAATAATTATTTTACAAATATTGGAAGAGAAATTTCAGATACAATCAAGAATAAAAATAAAAATATGTTACCAAGATACAGGCAGTCTGATGAATTCAGACTGAATAAATCTTTCTTTTTTAAGCCTGTATCGGAGGAAGAAGTCTCAAATTTAATTTCTAAACTAAAAAAAAACGTAGCTCCTGGACAAGATGGATTAACTTCTAAAGCTATCACTGATAATTCCTCTGTCATCTCCCCACCTCTAACATACATAGTTAACTTGTGTTTCCAGCAGGGATACTTTCCAGGGGAACTAAGACTGGCTACAGTGCTTCCGCTTTTCAAGGCGGGAAATAGGGAATTGCCAGGTAACTAGCGCCCTATCTCCCTCCTCTCTTGTATTTCAAAGGTTTTTGAAAAATGTGTAAAATCTCGTATAGTAAACTTCTTAGATAAACATAACATCATCTCTAATCATCAGTATAGTTTTCGTAAAAATATAGGTACATCTGACGCAATTTACAATTTAACTAAAACAGTCTTGGGTCATCTTGACAGAGGCAGAAGATGTCTGGGAGTCTTTCTTGACTTGCAGAAGGCTTTTGACACTGTCAATCAGGACTTACTTCTTGCAAAGATGGAACGGATCGGGTTCAGAGGTGTTGTTAATAAATTTTTTGAATCCTACTTGAGAGGGAAGAGACAGGTGGTCCGAGTGGGTGAGGCAGTTAGTGACGATCAAAATGTAACCACTGGCGTTCCGCAGAGATCTGTCTTAGGGCCGATTCTTTTTTTAATATACATTGATAGTTTACTTAAACTTAAAGTGCCACATTGCACCTTATATTTATTTGCAGATGACACGGTAGCCATCTTCTCGGGTACTTCTTGGGAAAAGGTATTTGATGTGGCTAACTCTGGGATGGATGTGGTCAAGTCTTGGCTTGACCACAACCTTCTAGGGGTTAATATCAGCAAAACCGTAGCCATACCGTTCTCCCTGACTGTGGTTGGTCAGCCCCCAGATGGTGCTCATCAACTTATCATCTATTTCACGGATTGTGATCGGTCCAAATGCTCGTGTGAACCACTAAAGTTGAGTGTTTCAACTAAATACCTGGGTATTGTGGTGGACTGGCACCTGCGCTGGGAGCACCACATCTCGTATTTGTGTACAAGGATTAGAAAATTAATCTACAAGTTTGTTTTACTAAGGTCTGTTCTTCCCTTGGATCAACTGAGAATGGTGTACCTGGCTCTGGTCCAGTCCATCATAGAGTACGGCATGGTGGGTTGGGGCCACTGCGGATCATCCTTACTGCAGCGTTTGATTTTACTTCATAAAAAAATAATTAAGATTTGCTTAAAAAAAACCAGATATTATCCATCAAATTTATTATACAGTGAATTTAATGTCTTACCCATTAACAGAATATACAAACTCTCATTACTTAAATTTGTTCGATCTCACCCTAAAGACTTCCCGGTGGCCCCTGCCCATCAACACTCTACGAGGAGACAGGAAAGAGAGCTCTTGGTAGAGCCTAGAGCCTGCACTGTTGCTGCTGCTTCCCATGCTGCCTTCTATGGGTCCCGCCTGTATAACAGCTTGCCCAAAGAAGTTTCAAGTACCAAACAATTTCATGTTTTTGCTAGGAAGACAAAGAATTGGCTGGCTGAGGAAAGATGTTGAGCACAATTTTTTGTTATTAGTTGTATAAGTCACAATATATTTTTACTTTAAAGAAAAAAAAAAAGTAGAACTTTAATTTTACTTAATGTGTATATATATATATATCGTTAAAACGACCTAGTAGCACCAAAAACTAATTGAACGTCTTGGCACCCAGAAATTCAAAGAGAGAACATGGTCAAGTAGCACCTCATATATATTTAATTTATATATACGCTCGAGCACCGTATATATTTTAGGATAGTCAGGTAAAAAACTAGAGGACCAGATGTTTTTTTCAGCCCCTTATTTAGCCGTTTCCATTGTAAATACCGTTAGTTTCAAGAATTTAATGTTCAATGTGTTGAACATTTAATGTTACATTATCAATTTAGGTCTGCTATTTGGCATTGTTTCAAATAGAAACAATAAAATATTTTCATGATAAACATAACAAACTAGAAAACACAGCTTTTCATAATTTATGGATCTGTGTCTGTAGAGTATTTTTCTTTTATCATAAACAAACAATAAATATAATGAAAAAATTAAACGTTTTATGAAACTTAATTAGTTTTTCAAACTAAATATGACAGAAAAAGAAATTTAATTATTTGTAAAAATTGTTCTAAAACTGTTTTTAAGATTTATTCATGTCAATGTATAAATATACAGTTATTAAAGCTTTTGTTTAAAACATGATTTTTAGCAAGAGGTGACAGTAGGAAGTGAACATTAAACCTGAAATGATTTATTTAATATGAAGTCTTTTATGTTGATTATTTATAACTATAACTAAAAATTACAATTTAAAAATTATATATTGCAATACTGCATTGGTCAATTGACTTTTCTTGCAAATTGCAGCGTGCTTTCTTTGAAGATTAAGTTTCCTTCGGCTTAAAAAAAAAGTTACAAAATTTATTAAAGAAATTGTATTGCAGAGCAAACACGAATTTACAAATTAAATTAAAGAAATCCTTACAAAAAAAATTGTCAATTTATCAATAATCTATTTATTTCAATTTTTAGATTCAATTTTAAATTAAAATTGTTTTTTTTATTTTTTTCAAAAGAGAAAAAAATATTAGGTCATGTAGGTCTTTCTAGCAATATGAACAGAGCAGAAAATCTTACAATATCCAACTTTTTTTTAATACAAATTATTTTATTTAATCTTAATTTTAGGAAAAAATAATGCTTATTGTCTTAAAATAATCTCTTGAGAAAAGCTTTTTAACTTATGGTTTTGTAAATAAAGTATTTTTAACAATTTTTATATCAATGAAACTAAAACTTTAAAATGTTTGTCAGTTTCAAAGCTTATTTTTCCAAAATTTGAGCTTTGTACAACTTTTTTTTTGTCAGTTGCTTTTTTGAGAGAGGAAAAAATTATCATTCATGTATCAATCAATAAGTTTTCTTATTTTTTATTAGTTTTAATTTTTTGTTATACAATCAATAATTTAAAAATAATTAGTTAGTAATAGTACATTTTTCACATTGTCTTTATTTTACGTGCCGTTTCAAATGTTGAACTTTGCTTTTTATTTGAGCTACACTTTGCCAAGTTTTCAAATATTTTTTAATAAACAATTTTTTTGCCTAACCTATGCGAAAAGTGTGCTATTTCGAGAGATTTCGGTCTGTGCTCGTAGCGGGCCAACATGTGTGTCGTTCGTATCAAGAGACTTTTTGCAAAATAAAATAAGTCTAAAAAAATGTAAAAATAAAAAAAAATTTTAATTAAAATACTAAATAAAGTGAGGTTGAGACTATTTGTGAGAGTAGTATATTTTTTTTATGTTGTAGGTACCGGCTTCAACGCTTTTTTTAACTTACTTATAGCCAATTGACACTTTTCCGTTTAAAAATGTGCATGTTTTTGTCGGCAAAAATCAAATCCAACAACAAAACTGGTCCTTGCATTTTATAAATTTTATGTCTGCTTTCATCTCAGTTTTCACCCAACATCCCAACTGCAAGAAATTTAAGATCGGGAAACGGGCCCACCAGGCGGGCACTCGGACCACGTCTATTGTATTGTATAATAAAAGTCAGTCATTTTGATAATTGACAAAAGGAAAAAGCTGGCATGTCCTATAAAATTAGAATCTTTCCTACCATAATCTCAGCTTTCACCCAACTTTTTTAAAAGCTTTTATGAACAAATACAATCGACCACGGCTATCTTATCACAGATGTTTCGCACATTTGCAGATGCATAGAATACACTAAGGATGTTATGTAAAGCAGACATAATATTTATAAAATGCAAGGACCAGTTGTTGTTGAATTTGATTTTTGCCGACAAAAACATGGTCATTTTTTGAAACAAAAAAGTGTCAATAGATTATAAATAACTTCGTTGACACCGATACTTACAACATGAAACAATTTACTACACCCACAAATAGTTTCAGCCCCACTTTATTTAGTATTTTAATTTGGCTTTTTTACATTTTTGCGTTTTAACAATTTTTTAAATTTATATCATTTTGCAAAAAGCAATTATTCTGAAAATGAACGATCGTTTGGAGCTGCATCATATGCTTTACATCAAGGAAAAACACTCAAGGATTTAATAGACCTTATTATTTATTTGATATGTAAAGAAGATGAAATTCTTGAAAAAGAATCTTTAAAAAATTCTAAAGGTTTATTGGATGAACTTAAACTGCTACGTAAAATAATTCAGCAAAATTGGGGATGTTTAGTTGGCAGTCTTGCTCTAAAAAACCTGAATACAAGTAAATCAACAAATTACTCTAAAAAACTACTTCCCCTTACCGAAGATGTTATGAAACTCAGAAATTATTGTATAGAAAAGGCCGTAAATGCTGTAGATCTTTTAAAAAATGAAACTAATATTATGCAGTACCGAATTCTTGTAGAGGTAACATTTATTTTACTCCTTTTACACAACAGGAAAAGAGTTGGAGATATTCAGTATATCGAACTTGCTGAAGTTACTAGATCAGAAATGATAGAACAAAGTGACGAAATTTTGCAGAGTCTAAGATCGGCAGAAAAGATGTTAACAAAACTTTACAAAAAAATTCATACGGTAGGAAAAGGCTCGAAAGATTTGTTAGTGTGTATACCAAGAGGTATTCAAAAATTTGTAAATGCTTTATTAACAGATAGGTACAAATATATAGATTCATCTAATAAATATTTTTTTCCTAATTGCAAAGGCACCGATGAATGGATAAAAATTTTAGTTTTATTGACAGAAAAAGTGTTAAAAATACTTTATTAACAAAACCATAAATTAAAAAAACCTTTTTTTTTTGGCAGATTGTTTCAAACCAATACGCATTTTTTTTCTTCTAAAATTAACATTTAATAAATTGTATTGAAAAAATGTGTTTGATATTGTAAGATTTGTGCCTTAAATAACCTACTTTTAAGCACGGTTTTCTGTTTTAATTTTATTTGTATGAAATTTGTGGTATTGGTATAAAAATTACCTTTAAAGCAAGTCTATATCCATCATCAAAAGTATAAAAACTCATTTCAAAAGTAACTGACAATTGAAGTTTAAAAACATATTTTTTGAAACATTTGTTCTCAGTTTCTGTCATGTATTGTTAACATAATAAAACTATTGAAATAAAATTGATTTTATGACATGATAATTTTTCCACTCTTAAAAAAATAAGAAAAAAAAATTTTAATTTTAAACTGAAACTTTTTCTTTAAATAAGCTTGATATAAATTTAAACTAGATATAATCACTAACTTGCTTCTTGCAAATTTTTTAATTTTAATTCAATATAATAATATTCGTGCTCAAGATTTTTTAAAGAGATTTTCTTGTTTTTTAAGGATTCGGTTTTAAACTTGCATTTTCAACATTACTCTTTTGATGTATTTAACTTATTTCAGTTTCAGTTATTTCTTATGTACAATGTTCAATAAATAGTTAAATTCGTAAATAATCCACGCTAAGACTATTTAACAAGTAAATTATCTCAAATTGTATGTTTCTCGAATGTTTACGTTCTAAGGTCACATCTTGCTAAAAAGTATTTTATCTTTAAAAAAAATTATAATTTTATTAAAAATTATTTTTATGGTTTTGCCTTAAATAAATTCAATAATCAAATAAATTCGGTAAATTGGTTAAATTTAATAAAAGTTTTGTGTAGTATAATCGATTAGTTCTTTAGAATACTATTTATTGTTCGTTTAGAATAAAATCAAAATATTCTAATATTTTCTTCACGATAAACACTGCCTGATAGCTCAAAATTGGGGCTCTGTCATTACTACACGCGTGCCCTTGGAGGTGCCGCTACGTCTCAGCCATATTGTATGAATATCTGGTGCCTGATAGAACAATTATACTTCTGCCACCCGCGAGTCGCCACAAGCGCCCTCTGCATACTATATGGCTTCACTAAAATCTTGTTTTTATACACTAGGGGTCCATGCAGCACCATTGGGAAACTTGGACTACGGGCTCCCAAGGTGTTAAGCAGCTCAAATATGCCTTCAAACGTTCTGTATATATAGGTGCCACTTCGACTATATATACCCAAATTTGGTGCCTGAACGTACAATTTCCTATATATATATATACGTATAGTACGGATGATTCCCGCCGTTGATATAGCTCAGGCAAAGGGCCCCCCAGCAGTGGATCCGCGATCCAATCCATATATAATCTTAAACACGCAACTGATATCTCATCGCGTTACAGAAGCCCAATCATTTCGCACATTGTCTCAAGCCCATTGTGTGTTTAAAGTCGATAACTTACGCATGTTTTAAAGCCATTGCAAGGTTGCCGCTTCAAAGAGTGATAACCACATAGTTTCTAGATGTTTTGAGCTTGGTTGAAGAAAACACAGCAAAATTTCTCATGCGCTGCGTGGGATGAAGATCAAACAAAGCAAGAATGGCAGACATTGTGTCTACAGCTACGATATATTCAATTACAAGTGCAGATTTGATATCGAATGTTTCGCTACAAAATTAAATAACAAAATTCTGTTTTAATTTTGATCACGCCTAAATATAGGTATATTATTCAATATCAAAATTATTTTATTGTTCATGTTCTTTATATTTTTTTTTTTTTTTTTTTTTTTTTACAAGGAGGGGAATTCTTTATGGACTACGGCAAGTTGGAATACGCCAGAAGAGAGTGTGGGACTCACCTATTCCTAATGGTATACCCACTAAACCCCTCCTTCCAAACTCTCAACAGGAAACAATCCCCAATTAAAGAGAGTTGAAAGAAAAACGAGCAAAAGGAAAACAGAAAACAAGAAAAAATTTTGAAAACGCATAAAATAAAAGATGAAATTAGGTGCCTAAAAGGACAAAGCACTCAAGTCGATTTTCCTTATAGACCTAAACGAATCGGCATAAAAATCGAAACTTGCCGAATTTACTAAGCGGCCCATTTTGTGCAAAGGCGAAAAGTGCAGGATATTAGTTTTTGCTTTATCCAGATACAAGACAGCTACGGTTCTAGCACAAAGTCTAGGGCAGTGAAACCGCAGCATTTCCAAAGTTTTAGGACATTTAATTGTAGAGTTTACAACTTTGTAAAACATTTTTAAGTACGCTAATTTAGTGCGATCTTCAAAGCTTAGAAATTCAAATTCGAGCAGTAGCTGCCTCTGGGGAATTCCTCTAGAAGGATAAACTCCTTTGCTACGATAAAACAGATATTTTAAGAAGCGTCGCTGCACGTTTTCAAGAGCATTAATGTGTATTTGATAAAAAGGTTTCCAGATTACAGCGGCATATTCTATCTTGGAACGCATCAAAGCAAAGTATATAAGCTTAATCGCAAGCTGATTATGAATCTCACGAGAGTTGCGTAGAACAAAACCAAGTAGCTTGTATGAGTTTGAAATTACATTGTTAACGTGTGTAACGAACGTCAGTTTGTCATCAAACGTAACCCCCAAGTCCTTAATCATTTTAACTCTTTTTAGTGTTTGAAAGTTCACGCTATAGTCAAAGTTGTTTGTAGCATTTTTTCTAGGAAAAGACATAATAAAGCATTTCCCGACATTAAGAGCTAACTTATTATGAAGACACCAATTATTAACTACGTCTAAAGATTTTTGAAGAAGCAGACAATCATCAATCGATTTGACAGGTAAATATATCTTCAGATCATCAGCATACAACAATGCAGAGCATGGCAATTTAGCTATTAAATCGTTGATGTAAACGTTAAAAAATAAGGGCCCCAGCACAGATCCCTGAAGAACGCCTGAGCTTATATTAAAATTAGAAGAATGATATCCAAAGCATTCGACAAAAAAAGAGCGGTCGGTCAGATAATCTGCAAAAAGCTTTACTACATTGACACTAAGACCGGATTGAAGCAATTTAGAGCACAAGAGATCATGATCCAAGCGATCGAATGCTTTAGCCATATCTGTATATATAACGTCCACCTGCAAACCACTGTCTAACTGCGTACATAAATGTTGAGTTAGAACAAACAAGTTTGTCACTGTAGAGCGACCTGAAACAAAACCATGCTGGCTGTCAGACAGTTGACTTCGCAGTTCAAATTCTAGCTGCTCGTGCATTACAAACTCAAAAACTTTTGCCGCATTATTTATAATTGAAATTGGCCGGTAGTTAAGGAAAAGATCACGGTCTCCAGATTTAAAACATGGAAAAACTTTGGCAACTTTCCAAATTTTTGGATATGAATGCAGTTTTATGCAAAGATTATAAATTTTACATAAGGGGATAGCAAAAGCATGAGCACAAGTTTTTAATAGAAAAGAAGGTAGAAGATCAGGTCCTGCAGTGTTTTTAGAACTTAGTTTAAGAAGCTTTTCCTGAACAGTTACTTCATCAAAAAACTTAAACATAAAATTTTTTGATGATGTGGATTCTGCTTCATTTAAAGAAATTCTGTTGGAGGTTGAAAAGTTTGCGACAAAGGACTCACCAAATTTATGTGCAATCTCTTGACAGTCAGAAATCGTTTTGTTATTATACCGCATGTTGCGTGGGACACCTGACGCATGTCGTCGCAGCTTAATATACTTCCAAAAGTTGAGAGGGTTTTGACATATCTTATCTTGAGAATCTGCTAAAAATTTTGCAAAATTAAGATGGATTTCTTTTTTCACCTTTGACCTCAACGTAGTAAATTTAGAATAGTCTGTTTGCCGGCGATGTTTCTTGTACTTGCAGAAAGCCTTGTACTTTGCCTTAATTAACGTAATAATTTTAGATGAAAACCATAGCGGGTAACGCTGAAACTGGGCTGAATGGGAGACAGGCACGTGAGAGACAAAAGTCTTTTCAAGTGTGCTATAAAAATACTCACAAGCTGCGTCAATGTTTAGACAATTGTCAAGGAAAGTCCAATTGATAGTAAGTAACGCTTCATTCAAAGTTGACATGTTAGCTTTTTTAAAATTAAAAGTGGCTGTTGCTTTAGGTTGGAAGTGTTTCTTGTTGATGGTTTTAGTGCTGAAGTCAAAAGTTAAAGCCGGATGATGAACGTCTTCATCTACAAGAATAAAATCTGACCTGTAGACGTCAAACGGTCTATTTGAGACAACCAGGTCTAACAGCTTATCTGAGTTATTGAGAATTTTGTTACATTGAACGTACGATAGAAAACTTAAAAAATTCAATAAGCTTCTTGTTGACAAACACGCCTGATTTACATCAGACTTAAGATTGATAAATCTAGGAATGTTGAAGTCCCCCATAATAAGAACTTCTGGTGTCTTCTTAAATTTACTTATGACTGATTCCAAGATGTCAAACAAGGTATTGTAATAGTCCTCTCCTAAAGAAGGAGGAATATAAATACAAAAAACTAAAAGTGATCTATGGTTTAAATGAACATTAATGCCGACAATGTCAACTAAAGGAATTTTATCTAAGTCTTCTTGTGGAATTTCTATCGAAACAGCTTGGAACGTGCTTCTGACGGCAATAAGAACGCCCCCACCGCGAGACCTGCCTACGGTGTCAAAAGAACGATCTTGTCTGAAAACCAAAAATGAATCGTCGCAGAATTCAGAATTGTGTACGGTATTATTAAGCCAAGTCTCAGTCAGGCATACTAAGTCGTAATTTGATGTTAAAATATTATTATAGAGTAGTAAACATTTAGAATTTAGACTTCTAACGTTCTGATAGTAGACACATATGGAATTGCTTTTGCTGCTGCGAAGTGACGAAGATGCACTTGAATTGCAATGATCGGGCAGAGAATTGTAGTCAGATAGTTGCTATTGCGACAAGATGTTATGAACTATTTTTTTTTGCTGTGCAATAAAAGTGGGACACGAGGGATCCCATGCCGCATGATTAGTGATGTTTGTTCCAGCCTTTCCAGAACAATTAGAACATTTTAGAACATCGCTTTTGCAATCGGCAACTCTATGATTTTCACTGCACCTGGGACAAGCTAAAGTGCTTTTACAAATTCTGGAGGAATGCCCAAAAGCATTGCAGTTAAAGCAACGATCAACGTTTATTGCGTCATACACCGCACAGTAGTCGTAGCCTACAAAAATACTGCCGCAAGAAATCAGATAGTTGTAAGTTTCTTTATCAACTTGGAGAATCCCTTGAAAAACACTAGGTTTCTTCTTAGTTGGCCACACTTTTATAACCGAGCACTCAGCATTTAAATTATAAGAATTCGAGTTGATAGCTATAACGTGTTCCATTAGCTCATTAAGATCATCAGCAGTATAGTGTTGAGAAAGACCAACGATTTTTAGCCTTGGCTTAATTCCTTTCACTTCTTTGATTAAAAAATTTTTAGATAATTTTTCTACAGCAATTTGTTTTAATTTTGAATTATCCTCTTTAGAAGAGCAACCTATTAAAACGCCCCCTTTTTTTGTATTTTTTACAGTTGATATTTTTAATCCCATATCCACAGGGTTAATAGAGGCCGCAACAACGTTTTTAGTATCGGCAGAAGCCGCATCTTTATTATTTTTAGGTTCAATAATGACTGCAGATCGACATTTGTTTTTTATCATTTCCGAGTAACTTGGCATAGATTTTTTATTGGAGTCAGCAACAGGTTGTGCTGAGGTGGACGAGCACAGCAAATCTTTTTTTAAATCAGCAAGTGTTTGATGAAAGCTAGAAATAAACGAATCAAATTTTTGTTCTAGAAATAAATCTAATTTATCCAAATCTATAGAAGGCATTTTAGAGATGCAATCACTGCATTTCCACGATAATCCAGGAACTTTAACAAAATAGTTCTGCAAGCCTACATCAATGCCTGCACATTTATAATGAAATTTTTTGTTGCATAAACCGTTGCATACAAGATAAGTACTGGTAGATCTAAGTTCATTTACACAAATTCCACAATTTAAAGTCATGCTGAATGAGCAAAAATTATCTCAGAAAAATTAAATATCAGTTTTTCGATATTAATAAAATTAGCAACAATTAGGAAATTGGAACACAGCCAATTATTATCAGCGCCAGCTGACACCTTATCAGTGAGGCCACTGATAAAGAAAAAATTGGAACCGTGACCTTTATAGCATTTATAGCATTTATAGAGGAACTAGACAATTCACCTAACTCCAAACAGCCAAAAAAACAATGCACACACCTTAGCAAGGCAGAATCTCACCAAAACGCGATTTAAAAAGTCTCAAAAACACCACCAAACTGCAGAAATTCACCCGATAGCAAACACCACATGCATTCACGGCTACGATCCGACGTTTTTTGCGGCATCTACCGTAAATCTTTCACATATTAGTAAATAATTGCCATTATTTTAGATAATGGCCCTTAGAGCCTGAAAGCAATCTTTTCTTTTTCAATTGAATTTGGGGCAATAAAATTAAATATACCTACATTAACTGAATACTATTCTGATAGAGACTTAATGAATACGTCTTTATTTGTTAATTACATGCTGTAACAAGATTCAAGCCATAATATTCATATCAGTAAGCTATAACATTTCTTTCCACACGTTTGCAATTACTGCATTCCACAACATAATCGTCTATAAAAAAATAGAACTCTCAAATAATAATTAGTTTTCCACCTATTTTTTTAAACATGTAGATTTTTTAAAAATATAAATTTATTAGAATGCAACAGTTTTTTATAGCTAAATGTTTTAGAAAGCTACAATTTAGAAAAATTTTTTACTTAGGTATTTTTTGTGTGTCTTAATAAAAAAGTATTATTACTTTTTTATTAAATAAGCTTTTAACCAAACCTAAATAACAACACTATGTAATATTAATAACACCAATGGCAATAATTCGCCTGTTATTATGAAGTTTTGTTTTTCATATTTATTAAACAATTAACAATTGGGTTAAATACGGGTTTCAAAGGAGTTTCTTACAAATTATCTGCTTACTCAATAATGTCTTCAACTGCGCAGTTTTGTAGTTGCAAAAATAGTTAATCAGAAATATAAATAAATAGAATAAATTTTAATTTTTCTTGGCTACTATAAATGTTCACAATTATAAGAGCCTATAATTTAAAAATTTTCATGAAAGTACTGATTATAGTCAGTTCTTCCATCAGTCAGATACACGGAAACTATTATTTTATAATTTCAATTCTTTTAAAGTTTAAAAGAATTATAATTATAAAATATTTCGAATGTATATGATCCAATATGATCAATGTTATCACTTTTATTGTCAATAACTAGTAATATACAAAATACTTTCTAAAATGTTTTGTAAATAAAAGCGCATTTTCTAAAGTCTAGCATCATAGCGTAGCGAACAACACGCTTGTTTAACATTTTATAAAACATAGTTCGATTCCGACGGCAGCTGTATTTTTTTTTAACAATTTAATTTTTAGCGCTAATTTTTTTCAAATTCAACATTTAATGTACTTAAGTAATATTGTTAGGGGTATATTTTTAATAATACATATAATAATAAGTGATTATAACATAAAATAAGTAAGATTTTCATTCGACCTCGCGCTGTTGCTACTACATGTCAGCTCCACCGTCTTGCTCGTCCGTGCATCTGTGTCCGTGCACTTATCAACATTCCAAGCTTATATAAATAAACAAGACTAATAGATCTCTTCGATAACAATATGTACCTTAGTTTTGTGTTAATAATTAATTAACTTTGATTTATTTATTAACTCGATGCTGTTACAGCTATCCCCATACAGCATTTACAATAAACGTGGTTTGAGCTGTTTTACAATATAGCATCAGCTGTTTGCCGTAAATGTTTATTTTTAAATAATTGTTTTGTGCAAACACATGATTTTTGATGATAATGATGATGTATTGACAATGTTATATAAAGTTTTTAATAATGTATTGATTTTAGTAGCACAATAATATCGAATTCTTCAGCAAGAAGAAACTTTTAATTATTTTATAAAAACTTTTATTCATGTACTATTATATGTTGTGTTATGGATTAAAATAATAATATTTTTAATGTAAGACCCATTCACCATCTTTAGCGACAATTGCTTTCATCATTACGACAATTATGTTATCATCGCATTCCTTCGTTTACTCTCTAATCATGTGGATAATACCAAATTAATAACCAAACTTGAACTGAAAAAAGTAGTACTTTCTTTTTTCATTAAAAAATTATGTTCTCTGGAATTGATAGGCAAATAATTACGATACATTAGTTTTGGTTTAGAGTCCACACGATTAAAGGACTACTATTTAGTCTATTTACCACCATAGATAAATAAACCTCCTCATACTATGTATTTCTTATCTTCAACGAAAAACACCGTTGAATGATTCTCGATTGTTTACGAATAATAATTACGCCAAACAAGCTTATCTATCGCTGTGAGGTCATCTAGCTAGAGACTATGCGTAAGGTATTTTGTTTTCGCGGGTAAATTTGTGGGTATAATGTTTGTGATGTTATTCTTCACCAGATGAAGTATGCAGAAACTAGAAACTTTTTGAAAACAAATTAAAAGGCGTTTACCAAACATAAAGGACTTTTCTTATAATTAAAAGCAAAGTTGTTTCTTTCGCTAGTAATTTATTCAAGAAAATGTTGCAATTATTGCGAAATAAAAAGTTATTAATGAATCATTTGAACTCAAAACTCAACTACTAGTATTTGTAAAATTGATTTTATGCTAAAAATTGTGTTGGATTTCCTAACGTGAGCTTGTATGATTCCTTCATAATCTAAAACAAAAAAATATTCACTCATTTTTTATAGACACGAAAAATTGTGGGTACTCTGTAAATATTTCTTGAATAAACCATAAGCGGCAGAAACAAACAATTCTGAAAGTTTTGTAATATTCTTATGCTTTTGCTAACCATGTAATTTGAAATTGAAATAAAAATTCTAGTAATTGTTTAATTCTTAAACTAGTTATAGACATGAAAGATTAACAGAAAAGGAAAAATATTCAAATACCTTTCATCTTCTGTTACTACTAATGTTACGGGGAATTTTTAGAAAAACACTGAATTTAAAATAACTATTTAATAACAAAACGAAAACAACAAAAAAAATCGGTTTATGAAAAAATAAGTAGAATGAGCTAGTAAGACTGTAAGTCTAAGTCTCAGCGTAAGTAAGTAAGGAAGAATAATGTAAGTAAGTGACCCTCCTCTTCTGGATTTTAATATATATATATGTAGACTTATATTCAAAGTTCGTAGCTTCGGCACATTGATAAACTACCAATCTTTCTTAAATATTTGGCTTCGATTAATAGAACAAAAGTTCCTTAAACATTCTGATAAAAGATTATCGCAATTGAATAGATACGACCTTTGAATAAAGTATTTGCATGTAAAGATAAAAATATTCCTACGATTAATAACAAATAATCAAACAAACAGTAATTTCTTAATTATGACTAATACTAATAGTATAACATCCCATATGACACAGGTGAACATAACATCCCTCCCCCCTTAGAGGAAAAACAGAGGTTTTTTTCAAAACGTAGTCTTCAGGTGTTGTCCAGGTTTCACAAATTGGATGGTCATGAACATTATATAATACATAGTTTTGTTTACAAATCCTAAGATTACCAATAGGGTTTTTACAATTATCTAGGTTTTCTTGTATCAAATATTGTAGTCTGTTACTCGATAGTACAATGTAGTTCGTTTGTGGTTGAATAAATATATATGTAGAGTTAAGGGTTTTATGTTGTATCGGGATAGGCATCAAATGAAATAAATTAAAATTAGTATCAAATATGAGAGGAACAGAAATAACATAAATTAATTTTAAGTCAATATAGAAAAGTCTTAGGTCTACTAAGCTCATGAGTTCGTGTCCGTTCTCAATTGTAACTGGTAAGGGGTATTTTCTTGAGTTCGGAAGGTATGCGATAGTGGAGTAGAGTTCGGTAATAAATTGTTTTGGAGTGATTATAAAAGGATGAATTTGGTTCTTTTGGGCAAAAAGAATTACGAGAATTAATGAATCGATTTCATTGTCCGTCGTTCTTACCAACTGTGACAGTAACATCATATGATTCGTGACAGATTGACTGAGTTCTAAAGCATCAGTCAAGTTTGCAAAAACGTTAGAGTAGTTATTGAAAATTTGAATGTTTTGATCGAGTTTTTGCTGCGCAGAATTATATTCTAAAATGCTATCGTTAAAGGTTTTAAGAGTATTTTGCAAAACTTGCGTTTGATCTCTCAAAAGATTTTTAAAATGGCGGTTATCTAAAATTACACGATTTATAGCGTCATTGTAGTACCGTGCATCATTGTTGTCCATAGTGCCAAATAAAGTCTTAAAAATTGTACCGACTCCATTCACAATCCCTCGTCGATAACGTTTGTGATCGATTAGGTCAATAAACGAAGAGAGTTTACTTCTAATTTGGAAGAGACGTTCGTCCAAAGATGTTAATGATTGCTTACATAAAGTTTTTTCAAGATGAAATGCAACTGATGAGCACATTTCTTTTGTAGGTTCATAAATTTTATTCACGTAATTAATCTTTTGAAAAATAGTTGATATGTTGGAATGAATGACTAAGTTCCAGGTATCGGTATATATTCCTATAGGGCCTAGATTTTCATAATATATCCCAGAAGGGGTAGCGAGTTGAGTTACGTTGTAAGCAGAGACTACGGCCGTGATTCACCTGCAACAGGGGAACTTTGATAAGGTTTCAAACGGTTAACGTGAACCTTTTGATCTTTATTCTTAAGTTTGATAGTGAAATTGGTTGGTGAATTTTGTTGTACTATCTCATACGGTCCAGTGTATTTGGCTGCAAATTTCTTTGATATATGTGGTTTAGATCCTTCGTTAGATAGTAATACTTGATCACCAAGATCAAACACTATGTCTGATGCACTGCGATCATAGTATTTCTTTGACTTTTCTTTACTTTTTATAACGTTTTCCCGAGCAATTTGGTGACATTTGTTTAATTTAAGTTTTAATTGAGCAATGTATGAATCGTATGAGTATTTGAATTCTGGATTTCGAGCAATCGAAGAAGGTAGTTCTGGTTTATTTCCGAAAACGAGTTCATGAGGTGTGTATTTAGTTGCCGTGTGTACCGATGTGTTATATGAAAACATAGCGATATGTATCCATTCGTCCCAATCAGTTTGTTTTGTTAAAATGTAATGTTTAAGGTAGTCGGCTAGAGTAGCATGACTCCTTTCTAAGGCTCCGTTAGATTGTGGACGATATGCAGACGTTTAAATTTGTTTTATGCGAAATAGACGAGCAACCTCCTTCAACAGGGTTGACGTAAAATCTTTTCCTTGGTCTGTTAAAATTTGCATAGGTATACCGAATTTACAAATGAAATGATTAACGAGTTTGTCGGCAATCGTTCGAGCTTCGTGATTTTTGCATGGAAAACCGAGAGAATATTTTGTCAGATCATCTTGTAAGGTGAGAATAAACCTATTTCCGTTTTCGGTTAAAGGTAGCGGTCCGACAATGTCAAGGGCAATACGTTCGAACGGTAGCGTTGATGTAGTAGTAATTTCCATTGGGTGTTTTCGCGTTTTACGTTCGATTTTGTTTTTCTGACATGATTCGCAGTTTCGTATATAATGTTTAATATCATGTTTCATGTTTTTCCATTTGTAACAAAATTTGATTCTATTAAGGGTACGATGGTATCCGGAGTGTCCAGATACGGGATTATCGTGATTTTCTTTGAGAATAGAGGGAATTTCATCATGCGGCGGATTAGTGATTCTATTATTGCAAATCGTAATTTTAATATTAGTATTGCGAAAAACAAATAGTATAATTTCCTTTACTTTATTAGGCAATAGATTTGCAGTTTGATTAGTAAATTTTGGGAAGCAAATGGAGTTTTTGTTATTTTGTACGAGTTCTATTTTTAAATTTTGGATAGCATAAAAAAGGTCGCGATACGAGTAATTATCCCAAAAGTTGCGTTTCACAATCATGTGGTAAATGTTGAAATCTATTTTAGTCGATTTGGATTTTAGAGTATCGTATATTTCGTTTGAACGGGATTTTAATACATCATAATTATCGATAAGATCTTTGATTTCTAGAGGAAGATCTTCGGACATTTCTAGATCGGAAGATATAGTATGAGCAATATGATCCTTTTGTTCCAGAATAGAAGTTTCGGTTTCAATTAGGTTATAAACGTTTGGTGTGAGGTTGCTATAATGAAATTTAATAAAATCGTCGTAGGATTCCTTTTGATCGGCTACTAAGAAAACCCTTTTTTCTTCAATGAGGTCTTCAGGTTTTATACGAGAAAGACAATCGGCATTTGCATTAGAAGTTCCACTCTTGTAAACGATGTTGTAGTCGTACTCTTCGAGTTTAAGTCTCCAACGTATTAAACGCGATCCTGGGTCCTTGACGTTAAAGAGCCATGTAAGAGGTCTATGGTCGGTTATGATTGTAAAGTTTCTCCCATATAAATATGGTCGAAAATGTTTCACTGCCCATACGATAGCTAACAATTCTCTTTCGGTGGTGGAGTAATTTGATTCAGCTCTATTTAGAGTTCTTGATGCATATGAGATTGGGCGGTCGTTAGGTATTTCCCCTTGTGAAAGAATTGCACCAATAGCATAATTGCTTGCGTCTGTAGTCAGAGTGAAAGGTTTTTTAAAATCAGGGAATTTTAATATTTTGTCTGAAGATAGATATTCTTTTAGAATTTTAAATGCGGTTTGTTGCGACGTTGTCCAATTAAACTTGACGTCCTTTTTTAGTAAGCTAGTTAAAGGTTTTGTAATTTTACTGAAATTTTCAATAAATCTTCTATAATATCCGGCGAGTCCTAGAAATGCTTTAATATCTTTTGCGGTTTTTGGCGTTGGATAACCCGTAATAGTTTTAACAGTATTAGGGTTTGGCTTCACACCGTTTTCAGTTATGAGGTGACCTAAATAAGCGATTTCTTTTCTCAAAAATTCGCATTTTTCCGGTTGAAGTTTTAGATTGTATTTGTGCAATCGTTCGAATACTTCCGTTAACTTTTTCTCGTGTGTTTGGAGAGAATCGGCATAAATAACGATATCGTCCATATAAACAAAACATTTTATTCCTTGCAATCCAGACAAAGCATTGTTCATTAGACGCTGGAACGTTGCGGGAGCGTTTTTCAAGCCAAAAGGCATTCTGCAAAACTCATAATGTCCAGATGGAGTTGAAAAAGCGGTTTTGTTCTGGTCTTCTGGGTCTAATTTGATCTGATGAAATCCGGATGCCAAATCAAGTACTGTAAAGTATTTAGAGTTTCCTAGCTGGTCTAGAATATCGCTTATGTTAGGCAATGGATAAGCATCACCTACTGTAACATCGTTGAGACGTCGGTAGTCAATTACAATTCGCCATTTAGTTTCACCAAGTGCATTAGGTTTCTTCTTCACGATCCATAAGGGAGCATTCCATGGAGAAGTTGAAGGTTTTATAATGCTTTCGTTTAACATTTTTGAGACTTGTTTTTCGACTTCCGTTTTGTGAATTTCCGGATATCTGTATGTTTTAGCTGTTATAGAAGTTGCTGAAGTTGTTGGAATTTTGTGAGTGATTAAATCAGTATGAGATAAGTGGTCGCCTTCTAGATGGAAAACAGAATTAAATTGGTGACATAATTCAAGGATAGACTGGCGCTCTTCGGTATTCAAATGTTCGGTACGCAGTACGTTGTCTAGATTTTGATTTCGATCGTTGTCGCTTATCATTTCTTGGTTCAAAGTTCCTAATAGACAAATGTTTTTATCGTCAATCGGATCAAGAGTAAGATCTAGTTGATTTATGCGAATTTTTTCATTGGTTGTGTTTAAGATAGTTGAATAGGCTTGATTTTTCTCGTCCACTCTAGTGATGCTTCTACATAAGTAGACGTCTTTTAATATTTCAACTTCTGGAGTTATTCCTTCTTTAAGTTCGGGATTTTGAACGTTGAACTTAATCAAGGTTTCGGTACGGGGTTGCAGAATAAAAGAGTTAGGATATCTAGATGTATTAGATTCGTTTTGAGAGCGAAATTGTATAGGGATTTCCATGTTGTAGATAAGAAGCTTATTTGACTCGTAATCCAAGCGAGCTTTTGATTCTCGTAAGAAGTCGTTTCCTAAAATTCCATCTAAAGGAATGTTTGTTTCTTGACCTAGTACGTGAAATTTTTGACTTAGTCCTTTTTTATTGAAGTGGAGATTCAGGAAGCTATATCCGATTGTTTGAGCAGGACAAGAGTTAGCGTTAATGCCATTTAATTTTAAAATTTCTTGTTCGTGGCATAGAGTTTCTCCTTTTAGGCTAGATGTTTTAACAAGACTGATATCGGCTCCGGAATCTAAGAGTAATTTAAGAGTTTTCGATCGAGACTCGTTGACAGGAATTTCAATAAAAGCAGTAGTTTTAGTTATGTTAATAAGTATATTCGCGTTTTTGTCGCGGTTGCTTATTGGGTTTGTTCTGCCATTATTTGATTGATTTTCCGTGATTCGGCAGTTGGAACCAGTTGAAACCACAAAAACTTGAGAATTTAAGTTACCGGTAGAAATAGATGAAGATGAAGTAGATGATTGCAGTTTTTTCTTGTTAACAAAAGCACGCTTCCTACACTCAGCAATAACGTGACCTTTTTTCTTGCAATAATTGCAGTTTTTGTTATAATCTGTCGGATATTGCGATGAAATTTGATTAATTGATTCGGTTTTGACATTAGTATTTACTTTATTTGTATAGTTAGAAAATCTGGGTTGCTTATTGTGAAAACAATTAGATGAAGTATGATTAGATTTTTTACAAACGACGCAAAACTTATTCATTTTCGAATTTTCTCGCATAAAATTTAGAGTTTTTTCTTCGTTTAAGGCTATTTCGTGTGCTTCAGACAATGTGTTTACTCCGCGTGATCTTAATATTAGACTGATTTCGTTTTTTATTCCTATAATAAAAGTTTGCAATGCTATTTGATTAATTGTAGCAAATTTGCCTTTGAGCTCCGATTCGTCCCTGGTAGTTGCTCTAGCTGATTGTAATATCCGAGTAGTACATGTTTCAAGCCTTTGTGTAAATTCAGTGATTGATTCGTGATTAAACTGTTTACAGGCTTGTAGTTCTAGAAGTAAATGACCATATAGTTTCTTATCCGAATAAGAATTAATTAAAAATTCTTTGAGATCAGGCCATGAATTTATATTGTGATTGTTTACGGCGAGTTCCGCTTTATCCCGTAGTTGGGAACAGATATATGCAAAAAGTATATGACGCTGCTGTACAGTAGCAAGATCGTAGGCATTTTGACAATTTCTTACAAATGATTGTAAGGTAGCTTGTTCGCCCGAATAAGGTGCTATGAATTTCAACAATATTGATAAGGGAACTTGTTCGGTTGTATTGGAATTAGATTGTTGTGTATTTGGTAGATTTAATAGTTCATTTTGGATTTGACTTAATGGAATGTCATCTGGGTCAGTATTTGGATTTACGGACATTGTGGATGATTGAGACAATTGAATTGAGATAAAGATTTTAGAATTTAGTTCAATTTGATTTAGTAATAATTTTTGTTTTAATTTGTGATATCGAGTAATTGATTAAAATATTTGACTTACAGTAGCATCGAGATGTTCATCATTTTGTTCGTTGATAGTTGGCAGTAGTTTTCTTGTTTCCCACAGGAATTAGATTATCGAGTTTGTTGGGTGGTTTGGATTCAATAGGGTACAATCTTCCACTCAAAATTTTTCTTCTGACACCACTTTGTTACGGGGAATTTTTATAAAAACACTGAATTTAAAATAACTATTTAATAACAAAACGAAAACAACAAAAAAAATCGGTTTATGAAAAAATAAGTAGAATGAGCTAGTAAGACTGTAAGTCTAAGTCTCAGCGTAAGTAAGTAAGGAAGAATAATGTAAGTAAGTGACCCTCCTCTTCTGGATTTTAATATATATATATGTAGACTTATATTCAAAGTTCGTAGCTTCGGCACATTGATAAACTACCAATCTTTCTTAAATATTTGGCTTCGATTAATAGAACAAAAGTTCCTTAAACATTCTGATAAAAGATTATCGCAATTGAATAGATACGACCTTTGAATAAAGTATTTGCATGTAAAGATAAAAATATTCCTACGATTAATAACAAATAATCAAACAAACAGTAATTTCTTAATTATGACTAATACTAATAGTATAACATCCCATATGACACAGGTGAACATAACACTAATAATTCAATATAAAATTACTAGCATAAGTTTTTTTATATTATCCGCTCATTTTTTGGGTCGCTTTTAGAAGCAAAATACAAGATAGAGCGTGACCTAAAAGCGCACAGTGATCACGAGTAAAAGTTTTCAATTTATTAAGTATTCATTAGACAGAATCTTTTCTTATAAAACATAAAAACTTTATTTATTATTTAATAACATTTTAAATTTTTTACTTTGCTTATCATTACCGATTTTAATTTTTGTATTATTTAGAACGTTGTGGTGTTTTTGTTGCACTTTTAAAAATATTGTTGATTTTATGTATCCCAATAATAAAAAAACCCAAAAATTTGTTTGTGTGGATGTGTTATTTTTGTTTAGAATTTTTTGCTAAATTACCAATCACTTTGATGATACTTATGTGACATAATTTCACGTAGTTTTTTTTTTTGCAAAATATTAAGTGATTTTTCAAAATTTCATTTTTAAAATTTTTCAAATAAGTCAAAATAAACCACACCGTATGATTTTTTATTGTTTACCACATCTTTTATGTGTTTATTCAGCAATCTGCTTACTTACAGTGTGCTTATGGCAAATTTTTAAATATAACGAATTAAATAGGTTAATTAGTTACTTTTTTTTAGCGACACGCTGCCGCTGTGATAATTATTGTACTATTAAAAAGCATTTTAAATAAATTTTGTATCAATATTATGAGATGAATTAAAACTAAAACTTTGGAATATCACTGCAAACTGACAAAAAGAACCTTTTAGGTTTGTATTTGCTCAATATTATAAAGCGTTTGCAATCAAATGTAAAAATTTGATTTATTGAATTTAAACTGTCTACGAGTTACATAAAACGACCTTGCATCAAGTTGGAGGTGAATGACAAAGGAATTCCGTCATTAAGATAACAAAAATTAAATGAAACACTGTTGCAATATGGTGCACAAGACTGAGGAAATTATTCCAGAATAATCAATCTTGGAGCGTAAAATGCGTAATATATAGTTTATTATAAACGCCAGCGTCAACAGCGGGCACTACCGAAAAATGGTTGAACTACAACCGTTTATCTTGATATGTTTCAAGCCATTGAGAAGCCCTGCACCTATTTGGATTATTGTTGATAACAAACAAACCCTTTATGATAAAATGATGACGTAAAGCGTAATGAACGTCTTCAATACCCATCTAAGTATGAGATAAAATTTGGTTGAAAAATAAAAAACCGTTATTGAGAAATTTGATGTTATACATGGAATTTTTCTCAAGCCCGTTTCCGGGCTTGGAAACCGGCCGGTGGGCTAAGCGCCAGATGCAAAGTATGCTGTTTTTGGCTTCATAATGAACGTTTATACGTCTATATATATATATATATATATATTTCTCTCTATTCTGTTCTCCCAGTAAACAGTAATAGAGAATAGGAATTAAAAAAAAAAAAAAAAAAAAAAGAAAAAGAAAAAAAATGAATTAGAAGAATGAAAAAAAAAAAATAAAATAAAAAAAAAAATGAATTAGAAGAAATAATAAAAAAAAAAAAAAAAAAGAAACAATTTCAGTTTATAATTACTTAAGATAGTTTATAAGTGCAAAAAGAGACTTTTATTTTATATAATTTTATTAATATAGAAGGTTTTTGAGCCTGACACCCCTTCAACACGAGCATGGCTCATAGAAGGGGTGGATCTACAGTATCAAATAATCATTGTAATGTCTCAAAACTGTAATGAATCCAATAAAATTATTATTATTATTATTATTATTATTATAAACGTCGTTTCATTTGTATATTCATTGTAATTTCTATTATATTAGCTTTACCTTTTTGACATTTCGGGAGGCATGCTCTATCAATAAAAGATTTTAGTATTTGATAAAAAAAAGTCAAATAACCTACCCAGAGCTTTTCCTTCTATTATTTCTTCTATCTTTTCCAATATAAAAAAGCATTTTAATTAATTTGGGGCTCAATTTTAGAAGACCTATTAACCCAAAGCTTTTCTTTCAGCTATAATAACCTTCTCGACTTTTTAATCTTTACTTCTAACTTTTAAGATTATGTTTTCTTATATTTCTTCTATCTTTTCCAATATAAAAAAGCGTTTCAATTAATTTGGGGCTCAATTTTAGAAGAACTATTAACCCAAAATCTTTTCTTTCAACCATAACAAATTTATAATAACCTAAAGCTGTCAATTTGACAATTTTTTTTTGTGAGTTTTTGATATTTTGACCGAAACCAAAAAAAAGACCCCTTTCGACTTTTCAATCTTTGCTTCTAACTTTTTGGTAAGTGCCACTTGTTTATTTAACCAATATTTTAATTGTTTTGAGCTGAATTTACGTAGATTTTCCATTATATTCTGACTCTGTTGACACTTCGGGGGGTACTTATTATTCCTCTACAAAATACCTTAAAATCTTTGAAAAAAAATTATTCAAACCTTTATCGGTCGCTTCAAAATAGTTTTTAAACAATATTTCATCATTTAAATATTCATTGAAATTCGGTCTATTCTCACTTCCACTCCTTTGGCAGTTTGGAGGCTACAAATTGTAAAATCTTCTTTCTTGATGAAATTACATTAAATCTCTTGATGGGAAATCGTTAGAAATAAACCGCCCATATTTATTTCATAGATATTTTATAGATTTTAGCTGTATTTCGGTAGATTCTCGTTAAAATTACGATACGACTGAAAGGTTAGTTTTATTTTGATATTATTGATTTTTCAATGTCAAAAATTTGAATGAAATCGATTTATAATAACCTGAAGCTGTCAATTTGACAATTTTTTTTTGTGAATTTTTGATATTTTAAACGAAACCAAAAAAAAGACCCCTTTCGACTTTTTGATCTTTGCTTCTAACTTTTGGGTGAGTGCCACTTGTTTATTTAACTAATATTTTCATTATTTTGAGCTGTATTTACGTAGATTTTCTATTAAATTCACTTCACTCTGTTGACAGAATGGGGCCCTTATTTTTCTCTACAAAATGCCTTGAAATCTTTTAAAAAATTAATCAAACCTTTATCAGTCGCTTCATCAGCATATTTATTTCATAGATATTTTATAGATTTCAGCTGTATTTTGGTAGATTTTCGCTAAAATTAAATTAAATTGACGGGTTATTACATTTGTCTGGGGCCCTTATTTTTCTCTACAAAATGCCTTGAAATCTTTTAAAAATTTAATCAAACCTTTATCAATCGCTTCAAAATAGTTTTTAAACAATGTTTTCACTTAAATATTCATTGAAATTCGGTCTATTCTCACTTCCACTCCTTTGACAGTTTGAGGGCTACAAATTGTAAAATCTTCTTTCTTGATGAAATTACATTAAATCTCTTGATGGGAACTCGTTAGAAATAAACCGCCCATATTTATTTCATAGATATTTTATAGATTTTAGCTGTATTTTGGTAGATTTTCGCTAAAATTAAATTAAATTGACAGATTATAACATTTGTCTGGGGCCCTTATTTTTCTCTACAAAATGCCTTGAAATCTTTTAAAAATTTAATCAAACCTTTATCAGTCGCTTCAAAATAGTTTTTAAACAATGTTTTCACTTAAATATTCATTGAAATTCGGTCTATTCTCACTTCCACTCCTTTGACAGTTTGGGGGCTGCAAATTGTAAAATCTTCTTTCTTGATGAAATTACATTAAATCTCTTGATGGGAAATTGTTAGAAATAAACCGCCCATATTTATTTCATAGATATTTTATAGATTTTAGCTGTATTTTGGTAGATTTTCGCTAAAATTAAATTAAATTGACAGGTTATGACATTTGTTGAAAAAATTCTTAGTGATATAGAATCTATCCATAGTAAGTTTAGACGTTATTATCGCGATTTTGACACATTCCATCTCTTTCTCAAACTCTGTTTGTGGTACCTCCTACGTTCAAAGGGGTTATCAAATTTAAAAAAAATTGCTAGAAATCATTAAAAAATCTGTGTAATTGATTTAATAGCTAATTTTTCATCTCCATTCTCCATTCAAACACAAAAATTTTTTTTAAAAACTAAAATTTGTCAGAAAGGGCCAACTAGGTCAGCTTTTATTATAGTTGACGAGAGTTGGGTCGCGCACCCTCCGGGTGCTTACCCTACTCTCTTGAGTAGAGGGTTGCCTACGGCAACGTGTATAAACCTAGAGGGGTTGCCTTCGGCAACCGGTAGTATAAACGCACTTATTTTTTTTTTATTAGATTATTGAGAATTTATTTTTTTATTGTAATATGATTTTATTTATTTCTTTTTGTACTTGTTCTACTTTCTCATATCATGGTTTGCCTTTGACAACATTTATATAAACCTAGCCTATTATTAATAATCTTGAAATTTATTATTATTTATTTAAAAAAATTTAATTTGATATTATTAATTATACTTTTTTCTTTTTCTTTTATCTTTCACATTTTTTTTTTATAATAAAGCAAGCATATTACCATCTACTAAAATTTTTTTTTTTATTTTTTTTTGTACTTGTTCTACTCACTCGTATTGAATGTTGCCTGCGGCAACATATATAAATCTATTATTTTTTATTTTTTGAAAATATTTTTACTATTTATTATTATTATAAATTTTTTATTTTTTTCTTATTATTTAGGTGGCGGACAGTCATTTTTCGGTTATAAAAATTCTCTTTGTAACATTTGAGATCAGATTTTGACATAACATTTTCATATTAATATTACTTTAATATTTAAAAATAATATTACTATCTATCATTATTTTATATTATTTATATTATATATATTTTTTTATTCTTTCTTGTTCTTACTATACTCTCTTATATGTAAAAAGTTGCCTTCGGCAACAATAACACAACAATTTTTTTTTATAAAATAATTTTGCACTACGTTTTATTTAATATACTTGATTTTTATTCTTCTTTTTTTTTCAAATTTTTTTCTTTCTTTTATTTGTATTTTTTGTTCTCCGTTTTAATTTTTTTATTTTAATATTAATTTTGTTACTTTAATAGTAATTGTTATTAAAATTAGAAGAATAAAAACTATAATATATTATAATAATTTATATGAATTTTTTCTTATTCTCTTCTAAAGCGAGTTTTTTATTATTTTTTTTTAAAATTAAAATTGTTATTTTATATATTTTTTTTGTTTCTATTATTATATTTTTTTATTTATTCTCCCTTTTTCTTACCTTACTCTCTTACATTAAGGTTGCCTTCGGCAACCATAAAACAACCATATTTTATTTTTATTAAAAAGGTTCGTATTACATTTTATTAATTATATACTATATTCTTTCTTTTTTTTTTCTATTTGTTTTCCTTTTCTAATTTATTTCCCTATTTTCTATTTAATTTTTTTAAAATATGTAATCATTTAATTACAATCATACATAATCTAAAGAAAAAATCAATAAAAATTATTTATATTTTAGTTATATATCATATATCAAATTCAAAAAAACAACTACTCTATAGAAATTCGTACATTGAAACTTTTATTTTCTCTTTCTTTTTATTCTTTTTCTTTTTTATCTCTTCAACTTTTTTTTTCGAACTCGTTTTTTCATTTCTCTTTACTTTCTTCTTTTTGATTCTATTTGTTCCTATTTTTATAATGTATTTACTTAATTTTCATTTTTTTTTCATTTTTTTTTATTTTCGTCTTATTTCTCTCTTACATTTTCTTTTTTTGTGTATTCAAATTTTTTTTATACTATTTTTTTTTTAATATTGTATTATCCATCTATACACTCCTGATATTTTAACATTTTTTTTTCCGTATTTATAACATAGTTTTCCAATCTAAACATTTTTTTTTCTAAAAATTTTTTTTTCGATTTTTTTTATTCTTTACTTAATTTTATCATGTTTTATTTTTCTACAACAACCATAATTTTGTTTTTCTATACTACTTAAATTATCTTTTCTTTTTTATTATCAACAAATTTATAATTTCTTTTAGTTTTTCTTGATGCTTTTTTTACTTAAATCATAGCATATCTTTTAAATTAACATTTTTTATTTTTTAATTTTTTGCAAATTTTTTTTTCCGCACATTCGATTGTCGGAAATTAAATATCAAAATTTTCAAATTTTTCTTGTAAAATTATTAATTAGAAACATTTGTTTAGAATAAGAAACATTTGTTTAAAATTAATACAATCAAAAAAGAAATTTTTTTTAATAAATATTTAATTTGGCAACACTTTTAAAAAAAAATTTTTTAATTGCCAAGTTGCAACAATGTAACTGAAAACGTTTGTTTCTTGACAAATATTTGACGTATCTTTCATAAAAAAAAATTAGGTTATATCGTAGCGAACACATTGACATCTTTCAATAATATTGTCAATGTTAAAGATATGTCACACATAATCAATATTAAGTTGCTGCCATTGTGCACTTTTATTATGAAATTTAAGATTGCCAACCCAAACACTACTAAACGTGCTTAATAATGATTTTTTAATTGACAATATTTTTTAGAGTATACTGTCACTTTTTTCTATTTTCTATTCAATTTTCCCACAATATGTAATCATTCAATTACAATCATACAAAATCTAAAAAAAAAATCAATAAAAGTTATTTATATTTTAGTTATATATTATATATCAAATTCAAAAAAACAACCACTCTATAGAAATTTGTACATCAAAATTGACAAAAAAACGTTTCATATTTCATGTTTGTTATAAAATATAAAGCATTAATATTAAGTGATCACTTTGTTTTTTTAATTGATTATGTCAACAATAATAATTGACAATAACATCGTATTTTTTTTAAGATTTTTAATTGTTTATTTAAAAATTAAAAAATAAGTACGTACGATTGAGAGAAAAATATATAGTCTGTATAGATATTTTTCCAATATAATATTCCATTTCCATTTTATTTTAATTCATTTATATCAATCTTCTTTCATCAATGGGTCTCAAACACAACTTAACCTCACTTTTCGTATACACAATTATAAATTTTCCTACAACCACAGTTCTATATTTTATATAATATAATGAAAAAGGCTCTTCTAGCCATTCGTATTATATTACCGTATAATCTAAAAAAAAAATCTATAAAAATTATTTATATTTTACTTATCTATTATATATCAAATTCAAAAAAACAACCACTATATAGAAATTTGTACATTAAAATTGACAAAAAAACGTTTCATATTTCATGTTAGTTATAAAATATAAAGCATTAATATTAAATGATCACTTTGTATTTTTTAATTGATTATGCAACAATAATAATTGACAATTGATATCGTTTTTTTTTTTAAATATTTAATTGTTTATTTAAAAATATAAAAATAAGTACGTACGATTGAGAAAAAAATATATATTCTGTCGAATATAATTCTCCACTTCCATCTTATTTTAATTCATATATATCAATATTCTTTCATAGATTGGTCTCAAACACAACTTAACCTTACTTTTCGTATACACAATTATAAATTTTCCTACAACCACAGTTCTATATTTTATATAATATAATCAAAAAGGCTCTTCTAGCCATTCGTATTATATTCCCATATTATAATAATCTAAAAAAAAAAAATAAAAGTTATTTATATTTAAGTTATATATTTTTATATATCAAATTCAAAAAAACAACTTCTACAAATTCTACATTAAAATTGCCAGAAAAACGTTTCATATTTCATGTTATTTATCAAATATAAATTAATGATATTAAGTGATCACTTTGTATTTTTTAATTGATTATGTCAACAATAATAATTGACAATTGACATCGTATTATTTTAAGATTTTTAATTGTTTATTTAAAAATATAAAAATAAGTACGTACGATTGAGAGAAAAATATATAGTCTGTATAGATATTTTTCCAATATAATTTTCCATTTCCATTTTATTTTAATTCATTTATATCAATCTTCTTTCATCAATGGGTCTCAAACACAACTTAACCTCACTTTTCATATAAACAATTATAAATTTTCCTACAACCACAGTTCTATATCTTATATAATATAATCAAAAAGGTTCTTCTAGCCATTCGTATTATATTTCCATATTATAATAAAGAAAAAAATGTAAAACAGGCCAAAAAAATTTTCATCAAAACTTTTCTAAAAAAAAAAATTATAGACAATGAGATTGAATAATTATTAAACCTACTTTATTTTAAGCTTTTCACTTATATTTTGCAAAAAAAACAACACTTAATTTTGTAAAATATGTAAATACTTTACAAAAATTCTAAAGATAATTAATTTATTATTAATTTTTTATGTTGTTACTAACAGCAACAATGTCAAAAATATTAAAACGGTAAATTTAAAATTTTTCATATCAATTAAAAATTAAAATTATTACTAAATAAAGTTTTGTACCATTTTAAAATAAAATATATGGATTACCAACTAACTTCAACATTTCGCTTTGATTATATTTATTTTCTTACTTTGAAGATACAGATTTAAAGCATTCTCTCAAAATAATTACATTGTATAATCGATCAAAAATAAACTTATAAACAGTCTAGATAACAATTTACTGTAAATGTGCAGCGTCTGAGACAGCCTATAATAATAATAATTTCATTCAATTGCAAATTAATTATTAAAAGATGTACATTATTCTCATTCGAGCCACTTTTCAAAAACAAAATGTCAAACGGTGTCAAAATGCTTAGTACGGATGATACTAAGCATTCATTTAAAATCTAATCATTTCTAATAATAATTTGTATATCTCTTTATCTTTTTTCTCTAAAAGGTTTCTCATGGTCTTCTTTGCTTCATCGTATTTCAAACATCTTAACGCCCAATCAATAAATTCTAATCTCCAAACGAATCGATTCAATTTATTCATACGACAATTTCTATTTTCAAAAGAAGTCTATAGTTTAGATAAGCAGTTACTGTAAATATTATTAAAATTAAAAATTTTTATCTTCATTTTAATACAGAATCTGAGACAACATGAATTTCATTGGAGAAAATCCTATAATTATCAATGTCTCTATATTTTTCAATAATTAGGTCAAAAGGTCATTGACCTTAATACTTTAAATTTATACTACATTAGTGTTAATTCGTTATTCCATTTCAAAACCCTAAAACAAAATATTATTTATATATTATATCTCATTGTTATTTGTATCAATCAATACGCAGATTTGAGTGTACACTAATCACATTCAAGCCAAACTGAAAAAAATTAAGCGTTTAGTTTTACAAATCATTTATATTTAAAGTAAAAAATAATATATTTTTATAATAATAATCTATATACCTACATATCTCTTCCAAAAAAGCCTCTACTTTAGATTCTTAATCGCTGTTAAAAAATTTTAACCTCACTTTTATTTTTCATTAAAATTGAAAGGGCTTTCGTCTTTATTTTATTATACAATATCTCGCATAGCATTTCATAATCCTTTTTATTGAAAAACCATTTAAAAAAATGTAAATATTTGCAGTCAATCCTTTTCAATCTTGTAAAGATTTGTAAACCTCTGGACGGTGAATTTTTCTAGAAAAACTTTTTAAATAAAACATCAAAACTCTTTACCATTTACCTGAGAAACGTTGGGATGTTTGAAAAATCGATTTCCAAATAAATAACCTAATGTAAAACTGTCACCGTTGGATGGCATATGACTTTTTGTGAGCTTTTGATATTTTGACCGAAACCAAAAAAAAGACCCCTTCCGACTTTTCGATCTTTGCTTCTAACTTTTGGGTGAATGCCACTTGTTTATTTAACATATATTTTCATTGTTTTAAGCTGTATTTACGTAGATTTTCCATCAAATTCTGACTCTCTTGACACTTCGGGAGCCACTTATTCTTCCTCTACAAAATACCTTAAAAACTTTGAAAAAAATGATTCAAACCTTAATCGGTCGCTTCAAAATAGTTTTTAAACAATGTTTTCACTTAAATATTCATTGAAATTTGGTCTATTCTCACTTCCACTTCTTTAACAGTTTAGGGGCTGCAAATTGTAAAATCTTTTTTCTTGACAAAATTACATTAAATTTCTTGATGGGATATGTTTATAAATAAAACCCACATGTTTATTTAATAGATTTAAGCTGTATTTTGGTAGATTTTCGCCAAAATTACACTGACAGGTTAGACACTGACAAACATAACCTAATGTAAAACTGTCACCGTTGAATGGCATATGACACTGTTTTGACCTTGTGTCAGTGAAAAACCCCAGCCTTCAAAGTTTTCTATCTAGAGTACGTTTTTCCGTCATTCATAGCCGCATTTAGATCATTCTATCTCTTTCTAAAAGTTTACTGGTGGTACAACATACAGCCAAGGGGGCTTACAATTGAAAAAAAAAACTTTACCACACAAAACGAAACACAAATAATTGTCATAATAGCTAAAATTTCGTTAATTTAAACAATCGTTTCAATACAAAAATTTAAAAAATTTACAATTTGTTAGACAAAGCTACTAAATCAGCTTTTATTATAGGTGTAACGAGAGTATGGTTTCGCACCCTCCGGGTGCTTACCTACTCTCTTGAGTAGAGAGTTGCCTACGGCAACGTGTATGAACCTAGAGGGGTTGCCTTCGGCAACCGTAAAATAGACGCACTTTTTTTTTTATTAGATTATTGTTTATTTATTTTTTTATTGTAATATATATTGTGAGAGTTTTTGATTTTATAATAATTTATAGTTATTCTTTTAAGTAAAAATAAGCCAATAAGACGCTAAATCGCTTGTTTAATTAAATCATCTCGATGAGGGCCATATGGCATTTTAAGTAAAAGAGGGAGATCATCGGCTTAGCATCCCTGGAAAGGTGGTAGTAGAGGCCAGTCAGTAAAAACTGAGCCGGGCGTCAGAGCAGTCGGACGGGCAGTATTATGAATATTTACAGTTAACAATTGTTAATTGTTTATTGAAAGAGAAAGATAGTTAACGTGTTGATCATATGTGTTTTGTGGTATAATGTGAATTCAGTGCTGTCTCCCTGAATTCGGTGAATTAATACAAATTCAGTGCTGTCTCCCTGAATTTGGAGGAATAATGTGAATTCAGTGCTGTCTCCCTGAATTCGGTGGATTAAGGTAAATTCAGTGCTGTCTCCCTGAATTTGGAGGAATAATGTGAATTCAGTGCTGTCTCCCTGAATTCGGTGGATTAATGTAAATTCAGTGCTGTCTCCCTGAATTTGGAGGAATTATGTGAATTCAGTGCTGTCTCCCTGAATTCGGTGGATTAAGGTAAATTCAGTGCTGTCGCCCTGAATTTGGAGGAATAATGTGAATTCAGTGCTGTCTCCCTGAATTCGGAGGAATAATGTGAATTCAGTGCTGTCTCCCTGAATTCGGTGAAATATTGTGAAATCAGTGCTGTGCATTGTGATGGAATAATGAGGTACCGAAACAATGAAGACATCATTGAGAACACGATGCTAAAGAAAAGGGGTGAAGATTGAGTCAATCGAGTCCATGGAGTGGTTGTCAAAGTCCAATGAGCCTTGTGATGGAATAATGAGGTACCGAAACAATGAAGGCATCATTGAGAACACGATGCTAAAGAAAAGGGGTGAAGATTGAGTCAATCGAGTCTATGGAGTGGTTGTCAAAGTCCAATGAGCCTGGTGATGTCTTCCACTATCAGTTCGAGAGGAAGAGAATCCTGCTAGGGGGAGAAAAGCCCCCGGTGAGTTACTTTACACGTATTTTTGACAGGTACGTTATGTGTAAATATGTTTCATGTGTCGCCCAATCGATCCGTCTGACTGCTCAAGCGTTTCTCTAACAATGAATATAGAGGAATGAGTTGAAGTAGATTGTTGATGATAATGTAGCTGGTTGTTGTTATTGTTGTTGCAGAAAGTCACAATAATGTAGCTGCTGTTTATATTTACGATTTTAATCCCAAAAAGTTACTCAAACTGGACATTTCGATTGTCATTCGATGCTATTGTTTTTAATTATTAAATATGCACTATTTAGCTAATTAATTACTGAGGTTTAACGCAAATTCTTATCCCACTTCTGAAATTTGTAAGATTCTTTTATTCTAATCTTACGTTTTGCCAAATTTTAACAATTAACTTGAATTAAATAACAGTTAACTCTTTCTCCATAATAAATTTGTCAGGATGTCTATGTTCTACGATTATTAGCCTTAATTATTAACTCAAAAACAGTGTACAGATCTTCAGATTTCTATTTTCGTCTAATTATTTCACTATTTTGCTGAAAATCTAAATAAACAAAGTTCTGGTTTTATGCTATTTTGAATTAGGTTTTTGACAATTATTTGTTGTTATCATAAAACAATTCTCTTTACTATTAATATTGAACGACAACGCCTTAGTAGATGTTACCACAACATTAAAATTCCAAGAGGTGTTTTGTAAACAATGCAATCGATTAATGTTCATAGAAGATTTTTGATTCAATATTTTAAACTAGAACATGTATCTCAAAAAGCTATAGATGTGTCAATACAATTAATAAATAGTCCCGTTTAGGCACAAATTTAATTTTCCTACACAAATTAATTTCTCAAAAGGTTTGAATAACTGTTAACAAATCATTACTGAACGACTGAGAAAATTTGGAAGTTCATAATCTATTTGATGCAAAAAGCTAGCTTTCTTAAACATTCCCGTTTTTCAATTAGCTGTCAAAAGAGAATTATCTTTACCATATGGACTGAGTCGACAAGCTATAATTTCATAAAAATACTTTTCAAAATATAAATATATATATTTTTTTTAAATCGCAATAATCTATTTACACAAATCCATTTTCAACATTTTAATCCTTTACTTTCAATGATTTTATTAATTTTAAATCTTAATTCAACATTTATCGAATTAATAGTGACCCAGTATCAACTAGAACAAAATATTAACTAAAGCTTTCTCTTTAAAATTGGTGATTACTCTATACTTCATCAAATTTACATAATCTTGTTACTAATTTTTTGTTCATATCCCCTTTCAAACAATACGTTTTGTAAACAATTATTTAAACACCCTTAAAGTGATTTCATTTCACACGAATTCTAAGATTTTAAATAAGTCAGTTTGTTTCTCGTCGAACACTTAAAACCCCCATAAATATGTCGAGATGAAATAGAACAAAATACGTTAATACGTCGAAAATGACACCTACCCTACTTTATAACCAAAGATTATGTGGCAATGTGTTTGTCATAAATACATTCTTGAAATCTATTCAACTAAAATTTTCAAAAACCAAAGATATAACTAAAAACATCAATCTGTCAAAGCTCTTGAAATACACTCTAACATTTGAGATTCTTTGTATCAATTTTATTTAGACCTTTACAAGATTTTCCACATATGGTTCGAATTTAGAAAAAACCGTCGCCTTAGTGTCGCCAAAAAGATAGCCATAATTTTAATCTATCCGACTTTACAAAGTTTTTCTTAAATTGCAAGAATAATATTAAAGAATTCAGCTTTAAATGTTTAAGCAAGCTTTTCAATAAATCAAATATTTACATTATTTTAAAGCGATTGGTTTCTCAGTCACCTTTCAAATATCTTCTAATTATCTAAAGTGATTACACCACAACAATTACACTTAATACTTTATAACTAACTTTGCAAATTTAACTTAATCCCTTTTTTTGTTTTTATTTGAAAGTCTTTCCTAAAAGTGGACACTTTGATTGTTCATTTGATTGTCATCATTTATAACGCAGTAAACAATAATTTAGTCTATGTGACATTTCAAATAATTAATATAAACTACGTTTTAACCCTTTAAACTCCAGACTCAGACTATATACAGAAATCTAAAAACTGTACTATACAGCTGCTTTTCTTTGATTAAATTAATAATTTAATGCAATTTGTTTTTTTGTTAATAAATTAAGTTGCAATATTGTCTGTCGCAAAAACTAGAATAGAACTCTAATAAAACTTTAAATTCATTTTACAAAAATGTTTTCTTATCAACACATAAAATCACTTCAATTGAACACTTTAATCATCAGGTAAGCTTAAATAAATTAATTCTCATATTCAATTTTGTTTAAAGGAACTCCTTTAAACAAAATTTTATATTCAGACATAATTATGTCTCAATATAATACTTAACATGAATATGCTAGCAAACTGTTATTTATGTATAAAATTTAACTATTTTATAAATACCAATTATAAACAATAATTTGTACAAGAAAAGCTCTTTGGGTAATAGATCTTCTAACATTGAGCCTTAAATTAATTAAAATGCTTTTTTATATTGGAAAAGAGAGAGGAAATAATAGAAAGAAAAGTCCTGGGTATGTTTGTTGACTTTTTTTTATTAAATACTAAAATCTTATATTGATAGAGCATGCCTCCGGAAATGTCGAAGGGATGAAGCGAATATAATAGAAATTACAATAAATATTTAAATGAAACGACGTTTAAAGAGTATTTTGGAGCGAAAAGAAAAGCTTTGGGTTAATAGGTCTTCCAAAATTGAGCCCCAAATTAATTGAAATGCTTTTTTATATTGGAAAAGATAAAAGAAATATAAGAAAACATAACCTTAAAAGTTAGATGTAAAGATTAAAAAGTCGAGAAGGTTATTATGGCTGAAAGAAAAGCTCTTTGGGTAATAGATCTTCTAACATTGAGCCTTAAATTAATTAAAATGCTTTTTTATATTGGAAAAGAGAGAGGAAATAATAGAAAGAAAAGTCCTGGGTATGTCTGTTGACTTTTTTTTATTAAATACTAAAATCTTATATTGATAGAGCATGCCCCCGGAAATGTCGAAAGGATGAAGCGAATATAATAGAAATTACAATGAATATTTAAATGAAACGACGTTTAAAGAGTATTTTGGAGCGAAAAGAAAAGCTTTGGGTTAATAGGTCTTCCAAAATTAAGCCCCAAATTAATTGAAATGCTTTTTTATATTGGAAAAGATAGAAGAAATATAAGAAAACATAACCTTAAAAGTTAGATGTAAAGATTAAAAAGTTGAGAAGGTTATTATGGCTGAAAGAAAAGCTCTTTGGGTAATAGATCTTCTAACATTGAGCCTTAAATTAATTAAAATGCTTTTTTATATTGGAAAAGAGAGAGGAAATAATAGAAAGAAAAGTCCTGGGTATGTTTGTTGACTTTTTTTTATTAAATACTAAAATCTTATATTGATAGAGCATGCCCCCGGAAATGTCGAAGGGATGAAGCGAATATAATAGAAATTACAATGAATATTTAAATGAAACGACGTTTAAAGAGTATTTTGGAGCGAAAAGAAAAGCTTTGGGTTAATAGGTCTTCCAAAATTAAGCCCCAAATTAATTGAAATGCTTTTTTATATTGGAAAAGATAGAAGAAATATAAGAAAACATAACCTTAAAAGTTAGATGTAAAGATTAAAAAGTTGAGAAGGTTATTATGGCTGAAAGGAAAGCTCTTTGGGTAATAGATCTTCTAACATTGAGCCTTAAATTAATTAAAATGCTTTTTTATATTGGAAAAGAGAGAGGAAATAATAGAAAGAAAAGTCCTGGGTATGTTTGTTGACTTTTTTTTATTAAATACTAAAATCTTATATTGATAGAGCATGCCCCCGGAAATGTCGAAGGGATGAAGCAAATATAATAGAAATTACAATGAATATTTAAATGAAACGACGTTTAAAGAGTATTTTGGAGCGAAAAGTAAAGCTTTGGGTTAATAGGTCTTCCAAAATTGAGCCCCAAATTAATTGAAATGCTTTTTTATATTGGAAAAGATAGAAGAAATATAAGAAAACATAACCTTAAAAGTTAGATGTAAAGATTAAAAAGTCGAGAAGGTTATTATGGCTGAAAGAAAAGCTCTTTGGGTAATAGATCTTTTAACATTGAGCCTTAAATTAATTAAAATGCTTTTTTATATTGGAAAAGAGAGAGGAAATAATAGAAAGAAAAGTCCTGGGTATGTCTGTTGACTTTTTTTTATTAAATACTAAAATCTTATATTGATAGAGCATGCCTCCGGAAATGTCGAAGGGATGAAGCGAATATAATAGAAATTAGAATGAATATTTAAATGAAACGACGTTTAAAGAGTATTTTGGAGCGAAAAGAAAAGCTTTGGGTTAATAGGTCTTCCAAAATTGGCAACTTTTTACATATAAGAGAGTATGGTAAGAACAAGAAGGAATAAAAAAAAGTATATACATAATGATTGAAAAAAATAATATAAAACAATGATAGATAGTAATACTATTTTTAAATATTAAAGTAATATTAATATGAAAACGTTATGTCAAAATCTGATCTCAAATGTTATAACGAGAATTTTTATAACAGAAAATGACTGTCCGCCACCTAAATAATGAGAAAAAAATTTAAAATAATGAATAGTAAAAGTATTTTTGAAAATAAATAATAATAGATTTATATATGTTGCCGCAGGCAACATTCAATACGAGTGAGTACAAAAAAAAAAAATAAAAAAATATTAGTAAATGCTAATATTCTTGCTTTATTATAAAAAAAGATAAGAAAGATAAAAAAAAAACAAGTATAATTAATAAAATTAATTTTTTTTAAATAAATAATAATAAATTTCAAGATAAATAATAATGGGCTAGGTTTATATAAATGTTTTCAAAGGCAAACCATGATATGAAAAAGTAGAAAAAGTACAAAAAGAAATAAATAAAAATATATTACAATAAAAAAATAAATAAACAGTAATATAATAAAAAAAAAGTGCGTCTATTTTACGGTTGCCGAAGGCAACCCCTCTAGGTTCATACACGTTGCCGTAGGCAACCCTCTACTCAAGAGAGTAGGTAAGCACCCGGAGGGTGCGAAACCATACTCTCGTTACTTTAATAATAATTGTTATTAAAATTAGAAGAATAAAAACTATAATATATTATAATAATTTATATGAATTTTTTCTTATTCTCTTCTAAAGCGAGTTTTTTATTATTTTTTTTCAAAATTAAAATTGTTATTTTATATATTTTTTTTGTTTCTATTATTATATTTTTTTATTTATTCTCCCTTTTTCTTACCTTACTCTCTTACATTAAGGTTGCCTTAGGCAACCATAAAACAACCATATTTTATTTTTATTAAAAAGGTTCGTATTACATTTTAATAATTATATACTATATTCTTTCTTTTTTTTTCTATTTGTTTTCTTTTTTTATTTTTCTCCTATTTTCTATTTAATTTTTTCAAAATATGTAATCATTCAATTACAATCATACATAATCTAAAGAAAGAAATCAATAAAAATTATTTATATTTTAGTTATATATCATATATCAAATTCAGAAAAACAACTACTCTATAGAAATTTGTACATTGAAATTTTTATTTTCTCTTTCTTTTTATTCTTTTTCTTTTTTCTCTTCAACTTTTTTTTTTAAACTCTTTTTTTTATTTCTCTTCACTTTCTTCTTTTTGATTCTATTTGTTCCTATTTTTATAATGTATTTACTTAATTTTAATTTTTTTTTTCAATTTTTTTTATTTTCGTCTTATTTCTCTTTTACATTTTCTTTTTTGTGTATTTTAATTTTTTTTTATACTATTTTTTTTTTAATATTGTATTATCCATCTATAAACTTCTGATATTTTAACATTTTTTTTTCCGTATTTATAATATAGTTTTCCAATCTAAACATTTTCTTTTCTATAAATTTTTTTTTCGATTTTTTTTATTTTTTACTTAATTTTATGAATTTTTATTTTTTTACAACTACCATAATTTTGTTTTTCTATACTACTTAAATTATCTTTTTTTTTTTTTATCAACAAATTTATAATTTCTTTTAGTTTTTCTTGATGCTTTTTTTACTTAAATCATCGCATATCTTTTAAATTAACATTTTTTTATTTTTAATTTTTTGCAAATTTTTTTTTCGCATATTTGATTGTCGGAAATTAAATAACAAAAATTTCAAATTTTTCTTGTATAATTATTAATTAAAAACATTTGTTTATAATTAATACAATCAAAAAAAAAATTTTTTTAATAAATATTTAATTTAGCAACAATTTAAGAAAAAAAATTTTAATTGCCTAGTTGCAACAATGTAACCAAAAACGTTTGTTTCTTGACAAATATTTGACGTATTTTTCATAAAAAAAAATTAGGTTGTATTGTAGCAAACACATTGACATCTGTCAATAATGTTGTCAGCGTTAAAGATGTGTCACACATAATCAATATTAAGTTGTTGCCATTGTACACTTTTATTATGAAATATAAGATTTCCAACCCAAACACTACTAAACGTGCTTAATAATGATTTTTTAATTGGCAATACTTTTTATAGACTTTTTTATTGCACCTATCTGCAACACTGTAACCAAAAACGCCGTTTCTATTTCCTCTTGTTACCAATTTAGATAAACACAAATTCAAAACTTTTTTTTTTAACTATTAATTAATAAAATTTGCTTGTACAGCATAAAAAGAGCCAAAAATTTTTATCAATATTTTTTTTTTAGTTGGCAACTCTTTTTATAAATTTTTTAATTGCCTAGTGGCAACACTGTAACCGAAAACACTTTTTTTTAAATATTTGACGTAACTTTTATTAAAAAAAAAGTAGGTTATGTCATAGCAAACATAATGACATCTGTCGGTGTCATAGATTTGTCACTCATTATCAATAGAAAGTTATTATCTTGATACAATTTTAATATAAAATATTTAAGTTTTCCAACTCAAACACTCTTAAAGCTTAATTAAAAGTTTTTTTCCCACATGATGATTTTACAATATATCACCTATAAGTCTCACTTATAACATTTAAACCCTTTTTAGTTAAGATTATTGATAGCCCCAAAAAACAACGGGCGCCACTTCTCTCAACGTCTCTATATAGTTAGCCTCACTTTTTTCAATAATTAGGTCAAAAGGTTATTGACCTAAATAATTAAATCTATATTACATTTTGATTTCTTTTGGAAGAATCTGGGAAGGTGTCATTCTTCATCGCAGCCTTGTGCTTTCATCAACAAAGCAAATAAAAAGAGGTCCCATAATATTGCATCAACATTTAAGCGTCGATAAAACTCTATTTTGCAATCTCTTTTTCTCAATTCAATTATTGTATGATGATGAAAAAAATGTTTTTTAAATAAAACATTAAAACTTCTCCTCACTAACCTGGACCGCTTTGGGATCAACACAAATTAAGCAAACAAACGTCCCACAATATCTCATCAATATATGAAGACGTCAATTAAATTTAATTTTCTTATCTTATTGTTTCTCTTCAAAATTATTGTATAACCTAGAAAAAAATCTTTTGAATAAAAGAATAAAACTGCTCTCCACTTACCTAATTCGCTTTTGAATGTTCAAATAATCAATTTTCTATTAAATTATTATTGTAATTTTCATCATCAATATAAATACAAAGATCAATCGACCGCTTGACAGCACATGATAGAAGAGTCCAGATTTTTGAAATATTTTCCTTTTCTAAGCAATTCTATTAAATGTTTTTCTAAGCCTTTCGGACGTTCTATTAAGTAAAGCTTTATTGTTCGCTGATCTCATTTATTACATTTAAGCCCTCGTTTCAATAAATTTTAGAAAATTTGTAAATCAATAACATTTATGACACATGTCAATTTTTTTTTGACATTTGACATTATTGATTTTTTAATTCTAAAAATTCAAGTGGTACAGAATTTAAAGAATTAGGTCAAAAGGTCATTGACCTTAATACTTTAAATTTATATTACATTAATGTTAATTCGTTATTCCATTTCAAAACCCTAAAACAAAATATTATTTATATATTATATCTCATTGTTATTTGTATCAATCAATACGCAGATTTGAGTGTACACTTATCACATTCAAGCCATTTGACTTAAAAAGATTAAGCGTTTAGTTTTACAAATCATTTATATTTAAAGTAAAAATAATATAGATTATAATAATAATCTATATACCTACATATCTCTTCCAAAAAAGCCTCTACTTTAGATTCTTAATCGCTGTTGAAAAATTTTAACCTCACTTTTATTTTTCATTAAAATTGAAAGAGCTTTCGTCTTTATTTTATTATACAATATCTCGCATAGCATTTCATAATCATTTTCATTGAAAAACCATTTAAAAAAATGTACATATCCTTTCCAATCTTGTAAAGATTTGTAAAATTCTGGAAGGTCAATTTTTCTAGAAAAACTTTCTAAATAAACCATCAAAACACTTTTCCATTTATCTGAGTAGCATTAGGATGTTCAAAAAATCGATTTTCATCTCATAAGTTCCATTTATTATATTGCAGCTTTATTTAGTTATGACTCGTGAAAGAGCCCCATCGAAAAAATTTTGTCGACAATACGATGCACTTTTCCATCAAGAAAACAAAACAAATCACTACTCCATCATATCCCATCGACATTTTAGCCACATTAAAAGCTTTATTTTCATTATTTTTCACAATTATAAATATAAATATTTTCTGGACATAACCTAACCTATTCTGGAAGGTCAATTTTTCTAGAAAAACTTTCTAAATAAACCATCAAAACACTTTTCCATTTGTCTGAGTAGCATTGGGATGTTCAAAAAATCGATTTCCATTTCATAGGTCTTATTTATTATATTGCAGCTTTATTTAGTTATGACTCGTGAAAGAGCCCCATCGAAAAAATTTTGTCGACAATACGATGCACTTTCCCATAAAGAAAACAAAACAAACCACTACCACCAGCATACAACCCATCGTCGACATTTTAGCCACATTAAAAGCTTTCGTTTCATTATTTTTCACAATAATTATAAAGATAAATATTTAAAATGACATAACCAAACAACTTGGAACTGTCACAATTTAGACAGTAAAATGACGAAGTGTCAGTGAAAAAGCCCAGCCTTCAAAGTTTTCTATCTAGAGTGGTTTTTTGGCGAAATGTCCTATCCGTTTACTCACTTTCACGGTCATTTTTTTGAAGAATTTTTTTTACTAAAAATCCTTTCTGACCCTTTCGCCTAGCACAAAAAAATCCAATTCTTCGCTCAAAACATTACACCGAAACTCTCGTAACAAAGTTTTTTCGCAAATTTCTTACAACATTTAACAATTTCTCCAAATTAATAAATCTTTTTCAAGCGTCACTTTTGCAAGAAAGAGATGCAGTTATCACGTTTTATTATAGCAGTAAAAAAAAAAAAAAAAAAATATAATAATTTTGACAAACTGTGAAAATTACTACTAAGCGATCGATATACAGTTACTGTTATTATATTAAATTGCTTAAAAAAAATACCAGCTAATTCACAGTTTAGCTCTTCTGAAAGATTACATACGCGATCTAGTCCGTCACATCCAATGTGATTTCTGACCAAGTTGACCACACTACCATGGCGGTGCGTAGTCCTTGCAAAAAACGACATCATATTATTGTTTTCTAACTTCACTGAATTTATTTCTAATGGTTTTTGCCAATGTTTAGTTAAACACAAGGCTTCTAGATTGTCTTCACTTAGCAAAGCTTCTAAAAAGTTTATTTTGATATTTGTTTATTGGATATTCTGAAAAAGAAGTGACATTTTATTCCTCTTACTTGTATCCGTAGGTTGCTTTCTGGAACTATGAGATTTTTTTTTGATCGGATTTTGCTGTGTTTCTTTGAAGGCACTTTCTTCGTCTGATAGTTGCTACGCTGCGTATAGAGTTTTTCCTTTAACTAGTTTTACTTGTTGTTGGTACCACTTACCCACAATTTAAGGAAACCTACCGTTATTCTTCTAACCCTTCCATAAACCCGATTAACTTATCTTCACCCTTTTTTATTGGCCTCGTATTCTCAATGTTTTTGTTGTTTCGTTACCTTGTTCGGAAGCAGCTTAGAAGGTGTCGCAAGGCCTCAGTCAAATTATTTGAAATAGATTGGCCAGGAATCATGCGTAATAGGAAAAAGTATAAAAAAAGATTAATAAGTGAAGAGCCTAAGGACATTACGGAATATTCTGTCATACCAGCAAAAGGAAAATTCACAACTTTTTTATACACTGACAGGAACATAACCATAACGGTTAACGGGCTCTATCCCACCCCTCTACCTTCTTGCCCTTGTTTAAGTAAGTAAGTAGAGAGCCAGGATAGCAATCTGTAAATGTCTACAAACGTTATGGGAGTACCACTTCAGTCTGAAATGTATTACCACATAGGCCGTACCCCAGGTTTTGAACAATAGTTTCTGCCGTGGATATTTGATATTAACATCATCAATATGGATAAGCATCAATAGCTTATCCATAATACTTTACTCATTATTCCCCCGAATTCAGGAAGTCAGCACTAAATTCACAATTATACCACAAAACAACAGATGATCAACAAGATTAACACGTTAACTAACTATCTTTTTTTTTCAATAAACTATTAACAGTTTAAATTTTTATAATACTGCCCGTCCGACCGTTGCAAGACCCTTTGGCCAACGTTCTCAATGTCGCCTCAGTTTTTTGACTGGGCTTCCCTCTTTAACTTAAGATGCCATATGTCTCTCATCGAGATCATTTAACTATACAAGCTATTTAACGCCTTATTGGCTTATTTTTACTTTAAAAAATAACTATAAATTATTATAAAATCAAAAATTCTCATACAATTATTCTTCAATAATTTCGGGAAAACCTTTTTTTCATAGGCAAATCAGTTCAGGCGGACAACTGAAATAGTGTGGGAATCACAGCGGACTGATTAGGGCATACCCACTAAAAACCTCTTAGATACATCTAACCGGAATAATTCCTAAATAAACTTTTGATAGCTGTACTATGTTTTTCAATTTTAAATTAATTTTGGAGTGAGAAATTTATAATTTTTTGTTTTACCTTACCAATGAAAGTCTTTACAAAATTCTTTAAACAATGAACGGGAATCATGCGTATAATTTGACTGAAGCCTTGCAACACCGTCTAAGTTGCTTCCGAACAAGGTACCGAAACATCAAAAACATTATTGAGGATACGAGGCTAATGAAAAAGGATGAAGATTAGTCAATCGGGTTTATGGAAGGATTGCTAGAGTTCAATGAACCTGGTGATGTCTCTCAGTGCTAGGATCCTGCAAGAGGGAGAAAAGCCCCCGGTGAGTTACTCTACAGGTATTATTGACAGGTATATTATGTGTAAACATGTTTTATGTGTCGCTCAATCGATCCGTCTGACCGTTCGAGCGTTTCTCTAACAATAAATATAAAAGGGTGAGTTGAAGTAGTTTGTTGATAATAATCTAGCTGGCTGTCGCTATTTTGTACACTGTTTTTAAGTAAATATTTATGGCTAATAATCGTAGAACATAGACATTCTGACAAATTTATTATGAAGAAAGAGTTAACTGTTAACTGTTATTTAATTCAATATTTAGCTAAAATTATTTTTTAGGATAATTTTGGGATTTTTTACGAAACTCAGTTTTCCCGTAATTATTTGAGTGTTCCATTTGGATCTTTGTGAGTTACTGAACTTTATTTTGGATTTAGGAGACCTTAATTTTCGAACTATTCGGATCTGGGAACAGCGATCAGAAAAATTGCATAAGTCCACAGAAACCACACAGCTTTCTGCTTTGGACCTTCTCTCTTGTTTGTCGACTACAAGTATCATCAATTCTTGGGGATCCTTGGACCATTCTGCCGCATTTATCCCATCGAAATCTGCTGTGTGCATTTGGATCAGGACGATTTTGAGCCCTTAGCTGCTGATATCGTGAAAGACTCTTTTATTTCCTTTGGAAGTCTTCAAAAAGATCAGATCTTTTCATTCACTAATATTGTGTAATACTGTTTTGCTACCATCTTATCGCCAACGGCAGACGCCATTTTGTAGAGTAATTGACAATTCGAAACATTCTTTTTTTTTTTCGTTAATCTTTAATTTAGTGCTGTAAAATTTAAATTTGGTTTTAATAAGTATTTTTCCACATATGTTAAAATAACGCTGGCTTGCATCTCTTTTATTTTTGGATTTATAATTATTTCACTATATTTTTTTTGTTGCCATTCAAAACTTAATTTAACAATTCTTTTATTTTTGTATAGTGGATTGACTTATTTTTGGTCAATTGCTTAAGTATAATTGATTAGTAGTATTTTTTTTATATATATTGTGATTTATTAAATTTGTTGTAAATCTACACCGGTATTTGAATACTGAACTTTTATTTTTGAGCGTTACGTTTTACGCTCTGCGGTCGAAAACATGTACAAGTATCGCCCCTTTCTTTTTTTTCTTTTTAATTTAATAATACCGGCTCGGTTAATTGATATTAACTTGTCATAAAATTATTAAAATTAATTTTTCTTTTTATTTGTTTTAGTTAAATTGCTCATTTCGGCAGGCTTTAGCTTTTATCTTTATTTAATTAATCTATATTGTTTCATTTCCTATATATATATGTATAATTTTTTTTATTTTTAATACATTATATATATTTCGGCAACTCTTTTTTTTTTTGTTTTGAGTGTGAGTATCCCCAGTGCTTTAGAATCCGAGGCACTGGCGCCCTAAAAATAACATTGTGGTAGTTTGGGTCGTGCGATTTAAATACGAACCCTCCTAGCCAGGCTTATTGTCACGTAGCCGGCCCAAACGACTTATTCTAACCTACGCCTAGGTAGATCTGTTTATTTATTGTTTAGCTTTTGTTTTGTTTCGACTATTTTTCTTTTCTATTTTAAGTAACGTGGCAAGGTACTAATCACTTAATGTAATTATAATATGATCATGTAAAAGTCTCATTCAAAAAGATTGTTTTTTAGTACAATGAATATGTTCTCCTTTGACGTATTTAAACTACAAAGAAAGAAATTTCACGCAAATCTCGTAAAATCAAGTGTTCAAAGTCTGGATATGCATGCATAAAATTATATTTTTAATTATAATATTAATATAACTAATTAAATAAAAGTTATAATTAAATAAAATATTAGTGGACGACGTAATGGGCATATTTCAAAATTCGGATATTAGATTGCAAATCAAATAAAATCTTAGTCATAATTTTCTATCACTGCAAACCGAAATTTCTAAAAACATTATGGTAAACCAACGAAATCGCTCTATCTCAGGCGTAAGCTTTACAACGTCATGGCGTTATCTCAGGCGGTCGATGACGCTTTGAAAAATTCAAATGATCGGTTTTTTTTCATTTTATATGCGGCCATTACAACGTCGTACACTGCCTTAGTTAAGCGCTGACGTTATGAAAAATTCTGATCCGAACAACTCTAGCTTCAAACAAGGTAGAACCCCCTTAAAATTAAGTTTCAATCAGTAAACTCTTATGCCGGTATTCATAGACGCGTCTTGAGCTCAAGCTTAGTCTCAAGCCCAACTCAAGCAATCAAACATTGCTCTTGTCTGGATCGGTGAAAACAAATCTCAAGCTCGAGTTTCGGTCTGCGCAAGCGCTCTAGCTTAATTTTCTGTGTGTGCAAGCGCTCTTTGCGCAATTTCTGCCTAACGCAAGCTGTCGACCTTTCTCAAGTCGCGATTTGCAGGGTTAATGTCATATTTTGACGTTTGAAAATATATGTTGTGCATACATAACAATCGTCTTGAAAAATTTGGACAAGTTTTTTAACATATTGGACAATAAAAACAGAGTGAGAATGCCAAAACAATATGTGCGGGATGCTGCAAATCAATTAGAATTTTTTTTTTCAATCTCGTGCATCTGTGGCTTTTAGTAGCTACTCCAATAACTCTTCTACATCACAGTTTCTGCAATACAAGTTGGTTAAAGTTTGGTATTATTTATTATTGTTGCACTTACATTGTCCTTCTCAAAAGCGCGTTTGTGCTACGTTAGCTTCTGCTTGGCTTCACTTTAGTAACTTCCGCGGCTTTCAGAAGTTTGACCTCCGTTTTGAGGCAAATATGATAATAGTTTAGATCGTTTGCTTTTCTTAAACTGTTGCGGCACCGTTCTTTTACTTGCCACAATATTGGGGTTGTTCATGCGGAACTACAACAAGGATTTTGCGGTTTCTGTATACGCAGCTTCTTCGTCTACAATGCAAATTTTATAAAGTTACCATACTGCATACACGTACTCTGTCAGTAGGAATGTACTCACTTGTCGCTACCGTTTTTCTTTTAAACACTTTTCATATGTCCCCCGCAGTATTGAGTTATTACTTGAAAATCAACATAAACACGCAGAATGACTGTCATGCGTCAAAATTCTCTTCTTCTTCTTCTTTTGAAAACAATGGTCTCAGCTACTAGGCTACACAGTCAGTTTTACAAAACTGTAAATTAGGAGCCCGTTGCAGATTCCGGGATAGATATCTGCAGATTCATATCAGTTAAAATTTAAAGTATGTCCATTAACAACCGTTTGAATAATCCAATTCTAGATACACTACACTTATCATGCACTTAAAAGTCTATTACTGACTACAATTTTATCAAATACTAATTTAAATACTGCATTAAGCCACGGATTAATTCTGGTGTAAAGGTGCAAAAACGATGCAAAGTTTTTAGAAGCGGTTTTTGTAAGGGAATTGCAATCATGATAAAGCGATGTGAAAGCAAGCGTTTTGTTAGGGTCATTTAAAAATTATGTGATTTAGATCAGTTAGAGCCATCAGTAAAGATTAACTTACGATTGATCCATCTTTTTTCCAATATATATATTTTAAAAAGTCAAGCTCTTAGGCGGAATTCGGTGAGTAGTATATTTTTATCTAGGAGTAGAAGACATTCAGAGGTACCCTATAACAAGATATGGTTGTAGATGAATTCAAGTTTTAAGTGGTAATTCTACTGCCTCTATCAGTACAATATTTTTAGAAGTGAATCGCATTAAGCCTAAGACAATGCGCATGCTGCATATTGTGCACTGTCTAAAGGAACGCTTGTACTTTTATTCCTGCTGCAAAAAAGAATCATATCAAAATCAAGTTACGGTCTGATAAGTGCTCTATACAATGTCAAAATCGTGGTAGAATGGCTTCCTCACCACGCTCTTGTTAGGTAACAAAGCATTAATGTAGCTTTAGCTGCTTTCGTTTTCATGCTCAAAATATGTGCTTTCCACGACATTGTCTCATTAAAGGTGATACCCAAATACTTGACAGTAGATCTCTAGGTTATACTGATGTCCCGTATGGTAGTTTCTAATGTCAACTTTCTTTTACCTCTGTTTATATATATGACTTGTATTTTTGCCTCAGATAATGTTAGCTCCAATCCCCCCAAATATTTTTGAATAATTTCTAAAGCCATGTTGAGCTTGCCAATCATGTAGTCTGAATTAGAATCAGTTATAGCTAAAGCCATGTCATCAGCATACTGAAGTAGTAAGACATCAGAAGAGATAATCTCTTTAAGATCGTTTGTATATATATTATAGAGAATATGGGAGATCTTTGGAAAACGCCTTTATTGCTATTTACGAAACCTAGTGTCTTGTCAGTTCTCAATTTTCTAATAAAAGTTTTTTTGTCTACTAGCAACTGGTATACGGCTTCGATAGTCTTTCTCGTAAGTTCCAACTTATTGATTTTTTCTTTAAGAATGCTAGGATTAGCGTTATCATATCTTGAATATCTAGGAGAACCAGCGTAGTTGATAATCTTTTGGACAATCCTATCATAATTTTTAAGCTTAAGATTGCTATATCGCTCTACATTTTCTAAATGCAAATTGTGTATAAACTAATTTGTTTTTACTTTCCACATCCCATTCAATACGGTTTTTAATGACTGTCTCTAAGACTTTGAGAATACAAGATTGCAGCATAGTAGGTCTAAAGGATTCAGCTAGCATTGAGTCCTTAAGAGGTTTAATAATTGGGATAATTATTTGATGTTTAAATTTAGCCGGGCTATGGTGTCTATCCATAATAATCTGGTTGAAAAAACTGACAAATGGGGTTTTTAATTTCAAGAAACAACTGTTTTAAAAATGTGTAAGATATTCCATCCATCTCTGAGCTTTAGAAAATTTATTGAGAATCTTTTTACCTATATTCCTATTTAACAGCGTATACATCAATGAGGAAATTAAAACGCTTTTAAATCTTTTAATTTTATTCCAAAGTTTTGGTATCAGAGTGTCAGAAAAAACTTCTTTGCAAAATTTCCAAAAATTTGCTTTTTTCTTCTCTCGAAGCCTGCGGCAGATAGCTCTGGATTTGCACATTAAAATATAATTATTTATTGATGGACTAGACATATACATAGAGATAGCTTTTCTTTTCTGTCTAATTAAATTAGTGCAAGATTGCTCTCACCAGGGGATAGATGGACTATCAGTTCTAATTTTTTTCTTCATAATTAGAGCGTTGACTGATTTATGGATAATCTCTATCAAATCTGAATTTTAATTTGCATGTCACCAATATTATTTCATCTTCTAGGAGGATGATGGGTTTTATCTTTATATCATGCTCTGAGCTTTTATCAACTTTTTGTTTAAGGACTTTATATTTAACGTATGTTTGGTCCTAGCTAGAATACTGTTTCTTCATTTGGTCGTCGCATTATAGAAAGTATATTGACGTTCCTGAATTTGTTGAAAAATTTTTTTCGAATTCTTGCGGCTACGCATGTTGGACGAATATCCTTTAAGAGGTGTACCTAATGTCGAATTGTTAACAAGGTTTAATTTTTAATTTTTGCAAGATAAAAGCATTAAATGGTCTTTAATCCTTGTATGTAAACTACTTCTTGGCTCTATTGGCTCCTCACATTTATTTTCAGAAATTTACATTAATGTTTCACAATCTCACTTAAGAAGTTTTCACTTCTTCTATGTACCAATGGCCAAAACTAATATTCTTCAACACTCATCAATTTTTAACATGTTTAAGCTTTTCAACTTAATATGGGATAAATGCGATATTTTTTGGATATCTTACAATATTTTTATTAACGTTGTGAATAGTAACCTGTATAAATTAAACATTAGACATCATAAACCCCCTAATCCTCCATTGGCTTCCAAATAGATCCGTAATAAAAGTTTCGCTGCTGACCAGTCTATTGAGGCATTTTATGCAGAACAGTTGGTTTGTAATTGGGTGAAAGCTTGATAATCAATAATAATAATGATACTAATATTTTTATTGAAGGATTCCATATTTAAAGTTTCCTGCTCTATATGTTTATTCAGTTCTTTCCAATCAATCTTGAACTCATTGAATTTAGACATTGGTTTTCTATTTGAGTATTAAAAATTGTGCCACAATTTATATATACCAAAACTGGAAAATAGTCCCTTGACCCAGGGTCTCAAAGAACTTGAAATTCAATTTTTTCAGAGAGCCTATGACGACGTCAGAAGAACTATCGTTTTGATAGTGATCTAGTAGGAGTACCGTCATTAAAATATTTACTTCATGAGTTTCCAATATCTGTTCCAATATTTCTCCGTTCCGATTTTGAATTTCAGATCCCCAAAGTGGGTTCTGTGCGTTTAAATCGGCAGCAATGATTACCGGTTTATCATCTACAGTTGAAAATATGCGATTGAAACTTTGCGGATTTAATAAGGCACTGGGTGGGTTACAGATATTAATAAAATAGAGCTTTTGGGTTTCTATGCAAATTAACTGTATTTTGGCTAGCTTACGTAATCCTGGTATATTTACGACTCTAGTGGGAATAGATGCTTTAGTTAATTTTGCAACTCCTCTACTGCCATCAGAAAATTCTTCGCAAAAACAGAATAGCTTTTAAATTTAAAATTTGTAGTAGGTCTTAAGAAGGTTTCATTGAGAGATATTATGTGAGGGTCAAATTATGATTACAGCTGATCGGTAACAGATTTGCTTTCTTGTGAAAATATTTTTTCTATAATTTTCCGTATTACTTCTTCACTCTGATTGTCTAACATTTATTGGAGTGATAAATTTACTCCTGAAGATAAATGTTTTGAGTAGGATGGGAAGTTGAAGATGGGCTCTATAGATTTTTCTTTCCCGAGCACAATTAATTGCCTATTATGCTCTTTTCTATCGTACCCAACACTAAGAATATTATGTTTTTTGCAAACCAAATGTTCCTCTTTCTTGTCATTTCTGGGGCGCTCTATCCTGTTGAACTTGAAGGCTCCGCTGAAGCTAAACTGCTCTAAAACAATTTGCATCATCAGATACCCTTATAATCGATTGGGGAGTCGACTGGGAAGGGGTATTTGAATTTGAATTTTGTGACTCGTGGCTGGTTTGGTATATGGGTGGAAATCTATTTGCTAATTGATTAAAAAGAATTGAATAGTAGTTTTCCTTGAGATACGTCTTGATAGCCTCGTCAAAAGACATTCCTGTAGTAGCCATTGCCTCGTTAATAATTCTTTGACGACTGTTGTAAGAACAATTTTTATCAACCGTATGATGAACCTTGGAGCAATATATGCTCACTTAGACATTGTGCTGACATATGATTCTCACCGCACTTTTCGCATCAAACTCTGTCTTGAGAAATATTTTTGAGAATGACCATACCTGAGGCATTTCTGGCATATTATTACCGGATTAATAATAATTCAATAAAATTTTTGGTTCTAAAAATAGATATAGATTTTGAAAGAGTCTTACCTTCAAACGTAAACATAAAGCTGTCTTGTTATTCCTGCGATTTAATCTTCTAGGTTCTAGTATTCTGACCTTACGTATTCCTGCGTCGCATTGTCTAAACTCTAAAATATCTATAGCCGTAATATCACCCTCAACTCTTCTAACAATACCTTGCAGGTTAAAAGTCTTTACAAAATAAATGCTTCTTTCAAATAAAAGTCCTAGAGTCTTGAGCTTTTTGTTTGATACAGAATTATTTGTCGCTATCGCAGATGTCAGATCAATGACCATCCAATTTGGGCCCTTTCTCTTAATGTTTTTTTTTGCCTGTGGGTGCAATTTGTTAATTAAAGAACATTTTCCCAACAGACATTGAATAAAAATTAGCTGGTTTTCCTATATTTGACTCAAGAACATCGACAAATAGCGCTTTATTGATAAATATACTATCAGACCGATTCTGTAAGAGAGTGGTTAGCTTTTTATCACTCAGCTAAATGATTAGAACTACCAAAGTGGTTAAATATAGCCACGACGCAAAATTTTCAATTCTGTAAGCGCTGCAGGAAGCTGCAGTGGTTATTTCTTAACCACTCTTACTCGAAAAAGTAATTATTCTCAACTTTGCGTGGTGATTAGAAACGAAATCACGGTGATTAAGAGGAAAAATAACGTTTGGATTTAGTTTTTGACGGTTAGTTTAGTTTGTCAATGTTAAATTGTCATAGAAATTTGTAGAAATCAGGTTTCAGGTACAGGCAGTACCCAATCAAACCAAAGGTTTTTACTTTGACTTTATGTCTCTGCATAAATTAACAATTGGCAGAGAAAGCAAAAGTGCGATTGGATCCAAGAGGTAGAAAAAGATAACAAAAAAAGTACTGAGAATTTCCAAGAGCGGCAGGCACAAAAGTGCCCCACATGTTGGAAAAACTCTTTTATTTTCCGAAGTCCGATTATTAGGACAGCAATATGTATGGTTATGTTATGACAGTTTTGACGTATATTTGACAGACGACAGTTTCATTTGAACTACTCGCTAGCCACTGTGGCAAGCGACTGCGCTTTAGTGGAGTGGTTAAGTTCTGACTTATAGAATACGAAATCTAGTTGGAGTGACCACGAGAGCTATAAAATTTTTGTCGCAGCCACCGTGATTATGATAACATTGAAAACCACTGCCTAAACCACGTTTTTACAGAATTGCTATGTATAAGTCAATTTCTTGTTTTGAGCAATGACAATTTTCTTTTTTAGTGCTCCGGATGCCGAAGATAATAGAGTATCATTCATAATTAAAGATAATGACTTCTGTATATATGTTGTAAAATTGGAACCATTATTTATATCGTTAATTATGCCGTTTCAGAAACAAATTTATTAAGTATGTCTGGGAATGAAAGCAAGCAATTTTTACGGGAATACATAATAGAAGGTGTGGAAGGATGTAACAGGGAAGAATGTCCTCCGCTACTTCTTGCCATGCTTATGACTACTTAAAAGTGAGTTGTTTTACTCATTGCATCAAAATTTTCGATTATTACATATAAAACCTATTGGTACAAGTCAATAAACCACTTAAAATTATACACTTGCGTTTGTTTATAACCTCTTGCAATCTCGACCACTTTTCCCTATCGTCAAAAGTGTCAAATTTTTTAACCTAATAAAACTAACAACACAAAAATTACTACATTTGCAACTGCAGCAAAACGCAAGCAAACGCTTTCCAGAGAATTGCCAAAGTCGCGGCTTGCAACGGACTTTCGGCTCAAACTTGAGCCTGAGATACGACTATGAATACCAGAATTAATGTATTTTTAAAGTTTAAAGTCTTCAAAAGTCTATAGTTTGATAATTTTATACTCATGAGAATGTTGAAGTGCGTACGCGTACATTACCATAGTTTAATTAGGTAGTGTTGGAGCGCTTTTAATGTTATGATCGCTTTACAAAGTGATTTACAATCCGTTGTATTTTTGAGAAAAGACAGTTGAATTAAATTAAATTACAATTGTGAATTAATTGAGATTAATTTCACGAGTTTTGCAGTTTGTTGTAGCAGCTGCAATGAGTGCTCAAAGTTCTTTGTAAAATTCAAAGTAATTTAGTAAATGCCAATTCATTATGAAATTCTAATTGGATTAGAGAATTTCAGTTTGTTTGTAAAGTGGTGCAATTCTAAATTACCTACAGCATTCTAGTTTGATTATAGAATTCCAGTTTGTGTAATGGTCTAACTCAATTATTACAATTCAAATTTATTTACAGCATTTTAATTGTATTATAAAATCACATAACTATTTATAGAATTTTCATGTGCTTATGAGATTCTAATTGATCAATGAGATTTTATTTTGTTATATAGTTTTACACTACTTGTGATGTGTTAAAGTTTTTTAATTTGTGATTTTATTTCTCAGTATTATCATGTATTGTATAAAATTACAAAGTAAATCATCTTTGTTTTTTTGAATAGTACTATATTGTTATGAGCATTGGATTTGCAACTGAACAAATATTATATTAGGCAAAGCTGTGAGATATTTATTATTGATTTGAAGGCGACACCGTAGTTTCTCTTGTCTAGTAAGAGGTTTGTAATTCCTTGAATGACTCTAGTAGGTATTTATATCTAAACTTTACCATATAAGTTGTAGACTTGATTAAATATATAAATCATTGTTACATAAAAAAATGGCGCCACTTTGTCATTGGTTTATACTAGCATCCGTTTGTAAAGTAAAAGTAGATTAAAATCTAGACAAACAACAATTGGAACTTTAGTTAATGCCTTTGAGTTTTAAAACGAGTTTTTTTGTTTATCCGACCATTCCCATTTGGCCTTTTTCTACAAAAGTGCACTAAGAGGTGAGACTACCTCTTGGTTGGTAGGTATGGCAGGATGGTTCTGTCTTTAAACCACTAAGACTCCTTTCTTCCATTTGTACATATACCAGCTTGTTTGATAAAATCGATGCCCAAAAGTGAAGAAAAAGGTAGCAATGGCATACAATATAAATAATATTCAAATTTGTGGTATTTCAATTGAATGGTTACTAGATAACGTCTTGTGATTTTAGTAGGCATATTATTAACAACCAGTGCACTCAATTGAGAAGTATTTTCAGCTTGTAGTCCCATTTGGCATAATACTCGTTCTCCTTTTAATCCTATATAAGAAAAAGTGACACCTGGGTCATACAATGCTTTGAAATTTGTATTTTGTTTAGATGAACTTTAAAAAAGTGATTTTCATATACCAAGGTTTTTGTTGAGTAGGTACCTGTTTTTGATATGTGAAAGAAAGAACTTGGTTTTTGCCGTTTGAAGAAAATTTAGGGTTTTTATATAAGTTAGGAACAAGTTCAATCCTGTCTAGCCGCTCTCTGATTGGTTTTCTGGAAAACCTTCTTGACATCGTGGAAGAGAAACTCCGGATTTGCCACATCGATAACCAAATAAAGTAAGAGGTTTTTTACAATTTGAATAACTATAATCTGCTGCATTATAGTTAGCAGATTATATAACTATTCCAGCGAATTAATTTTCTGGAAGTGTACTGTGAACATCATCAACAATATAACCGTGGGCTGTAAAATGACTAACGCACAAATAATGTATTTATCAATTAACCAAAGACTCAATTTTGTCTGTCTTAAAAATTTCAAAATTTTAATTGACTTGAGGTTGATCGATGGTTAGTTACGTACCACACCACAAGATGGCGTCTTAAAAGTTGCACCAAATATTTAAATAGGGTATAATACTACTTTCAAAATTTGAATATGTGAGCTATTCATTCCATCCAAGCACTGATGGCACTAGGTCCATAATATTTTTAATTTAAAGAACCTCGAGATTCTTGTTTTATATCTATTCAAAAAGTCATACAGAGTAGCATCCTAGTTTAAAAGATGTGCTTTAATTTCTCTGTCATCCAGAAGCAAGTTGAGCTTACTTGGCAACGCTGTGTGCACGTTGTCATTGCTGTGTTGAGTTATAATTGAACAATTTATTAATTATTATTATTATAATTCTCGCCTTCGTAGAGACATATTTGAGTAATTAGCGAGAGGTTGATAAATAAAATGATGGATTTGTTTTACCGTGAAAATGCTGATTTCGTAATTTCTAGAGTACAAACAGAAAGGTTTAGACGCTTCCTTTACAATTGACTTTTTTTTCCAAAAAGAGCACTTTATTTTAATTTTTGTTATTCACGTGTGTGCTAGCTAAAAATACCTTCAAAATTAAAAGTTCTTCATTTAGGGCTGCTTTCTAAAATTTTGACGTATTTTTCTTTGTAAAAATGATAGATTTTTTGGCTTGTGTCCAGCATTTTTTCTGTTAAGAAATGCTTTCAAAATTGTAAATTTTAATATATGAAATCCATCATATAGAAAAATTGTGTTTTTTAACAGCCTAAAGGCTTCCAGGTGACTGCATTCATCGCTTAAACATCTGTACTTTCCGATCGTTCCAAATGCATGGAAAAACCATTTTTTCGACAACTGGTTGTCAAATATTGACATTTACATGGCAATCAATACAACGCAAAGTGATGGTTTTTTGTTTGCAGAACGGAAAATACTTTTTTATCACGCCGGGATCGAAAGTTCGATTTTCAACTGTAATTTTAGAATTGAAAGTGCCATATTGCTTCCTTGTTAAATGACAAAATAGATTAATGCGCACGCGCTAACTTTCGATTGCAAATAAATATGTTAATTTCAACTGTCAAAATTATGACAGATTATGCAATTTAACTTCTTAAAATACTATAAAAACACATTTATTTTTAATTGATTTTACCAAGTTAAATTTAATTTTTTCATGATGACAGAACTTTTGATCCCGGCGTGATAAAAACTTGTATACGCGCCACGAGAGAAAAGTAGGACATCGCAACCCGCGCTATTGTCACCCGAGCCTTCGGCTTGGGTTGCAATGTCCTACTTTCCTCCCTAGGCACGTAATATACTATTTTGTGCCTTGCGCCTGCAAAACATAACTTTCAACGTCTCCTAAGCGGCCCGCAGCGCCGTCTTGCCAGCCTAGGCTAGAAAATGATTACTATGAGATTTGCTGTAATTGTCAATTGTCAGACATTTATCAATGACAACTAACGGTTTGTATTGTATAATGTTACAATTAATGTATAGCCCCCCAAAGTTACTAAGCCGTAATGTGTGCTGGAGTATCGATTTTTTCAGAAAACAGCAATTTCACTTTTTAAGAACGCAAATAAATAGGTAATTTTTGAAATGTCAAAGCAAATTTATTTTTTTAATAAACAGGACATCTGGATTTTTTACTTAGCGTTGTCATAACATGAAAAAAACATTTTTTAATAAAATTTTTTTTTTATTTTTTAAAATAAAAAGTTGGCAGCGCCACGGAGGTGTACCTCCAAAAACGCTTTTGCAAGGGATCGTAGTTTGGGGCACTCGCCTTGCAAAATGCCTGTTTCCTGCCTTGTGATTCCAATAACTATTACATCCAGCATTTTGCATCCTGCAGTTTTTTATAGAACATCACAATTTAAACCATTTTAATTTTGTTTACTTTTAATAAAAAATAAATTACCTTCTTTATTAAAAAACATTCAACAGGCGCCTTTTAAATAAATTTCTCAATTTCAGTTTTCGTTAAAACTTTCGATTTTTTTCTTAAAATTAAACTATTGCATAATATTCAATTGTACAAGGTATTTAGCGTCTTATTAGCGTCTGTTACTTTAAATTTGGATATAAAATTATTATAAAATTATAAACTCTCACACAATGTTTTTTTATCTTAATAAAACTATAGCTACCAAACAATAAGACTATTCTAAATTTAAGAAATTCAAGGTAATCGGCAAGGGCATCACTATCAACCGAAGAATAAGCCAAAAACTAAATTGTTTATTATTTAAAAATTACAAGTTTTCAAAAAGTTGCAAAAAAATTGTACCTAACTTTTTCGGAAAGAAATCTTCCTCATTTGCACTAATGCTTATCTGGGAATAATGCTAACAAAGTGCTTATCTGGAAAAATTTTATTTCCGAAATTGTTATGTAAATAACTATTTATTACTTCCACACTTTCTTTCCTCACATCAGCTTTTGAAGATTTTATGTATATTTTCGTAGCAAACGCTTAATTTTTTTGAAATTATTAATAAAGAGTCAATATTCCAAGCTTTTTCCATTTCACTATCTCAGCCGTCTACAAAAAAATTGAGCATTTATATGCAGACAAATGTTCAAGTTCTGTTGACAGATGCTTTCTCAGCAATATATTTTTTGACAATCAACAAATATTTTCTTGAGAACACAATAATTGGCAATTTATGAAAATAATCAATATTGCAAATCAAGCAGAGACTGATCAAGGTAAAAAAGAGTACACGACTGCAGATGTTACATATAATGATTGATCACTTTTACAAGTATTTTATACAAAACTTTTGATAGGAATATTGCAACACAAACACACCAATTTAGATTAAGTTATATTATAAGCGACTTATTAAAAGCCAAATTGCAAAAGCTAATAAAAATTCGTTAACTGACTCGGAATTACATATTGCTAATAGCCCGAGAAAATTGTGAAACTATAAAAGAGCAAAAAAAGGCAGTTTGCTACAATAAAAATATGCTAACGGCGTATAACAGTGTATAATAATTCTCAAGATATCGTAAAAGCCTTTGCTACTTTTTTTCAGTTTTGTTTTGAGCCCTAAACTACACAGCCGCATGATGACGTATAGAAGTTTTCTTTCACTGACTGTATGAACAATGAACATGCGGAAAGTCACCCGCTGGCAAAATTTTATCTACTATCTCTAGTTTAAAAGACTCGTTGACATCTGGCCCAGACTTAGTATTCAGTTTGATTGTGCTCAATTGCAAAGCAGCTTTTGTATATCCACTTCTAACTATTTTCAATGAAGCAATTGAAAGTGCCGCCTTTCCATCGAAATGGAAAATTTAAATTACAGATCCATTTCTATTCTTTGTAATTTTTCAAAAGTGTTCCAAAAAGTTTTATATGCAAATATATTTTCTCATACAGGGTTTCCATTAATGATTCTAAGGACGCAGTTGGCTGTAAATTTTAAAAATACCGCCGGTTTGAAATGATATCTATACTATAATTTGACAGTTTCCGCTGGTCATTAATGTGATTTGTCATCTGTCACTTAGAGTTTTATCGCCTATGGTGCTTATCCTTATAAAACATGCTACTTCTATGCAGAGGTAGCATGTTGTGGATTGCACGAAGAGACCGACTAGATATATATATATATATATTTTTGAAATGTCTTTTTATCTCCAGACATAAACATACCATAAATACGTTTGTAGTACCTCACTTTAAAAGAGGAATTTTAATTGATGAAGCAGTTGTAAGTGTCTCTTTCACTCCCCATATTAATATATTCTTATTTTACTTTGTTCCAAGCATTTGAGGAACACACACATACAAAAATCTAGCTCTGGTGTTTTATTTGAACCTATAATTTATCAGGTTATGGGCCCAGAATTCGCGAAAGTCTTTCAAAACAAATAAAAACATTTAAATCAAATTTTTGTGCTTTGTCGATTTAGTCCGTCTCTGTGTTTCAAGTGCGGTTCTCTTTGTGTGTGCAAGTGTATTATAAAAAAAGTCTTTGTGGGATCTACCATCATGGATCTTTCCAAATCTACGAAACGCAACATCAATCAATTTAATGCTGATAAATACAGTATTTGGAAGTTTAGAATAAAATTGCTACTCACTGAGTTAGATGTCCTTTCCGTCATTGAAGAAAGTATACCTGCAGAACCAGATGCAATCTGGTCAAAAAAAAATGTGATCGCCAAAGGAGCAATTATTGAATATTTAGGGGATGCCTACTTAGGTTTTGCAAAAGAATCCACAACAGCGGCAGCTATTATTGGTAATCTTGATGCAATTTACGAAAGACGGAGTCTAGCATCTCAATCGAATATTCGTAAGCAATTACTTAGCATAAAACTACAACCAAATACAGTCTTACTGCAACATTTTACAATCTTTGATGAATTGATCACGCAACTGATAGCAGCAGGTGCTAAAGTCGATGAAATGGATAAAGTGTCGCATTTACTTCTTACATTGCCGGCTGTATACGATGGTGTCATTACAGCCTCTAAAATATTGCAAGCAACCCTATCAAGCAATCCAAAAAAATATCAAAACTTACAGCAGAAAAGTCACAAATTTAAAAAGCACTAGGCGTCAAGAAATAAATATAAATTTAATAAAAACCACAAAGAACTGACAAAGAATAAATTTAAGCAACAGATTTGTTCACACTGCGGCAAAAATAATCACGTAAAACAAAATTGCTTTCATTATCAACGCATGTTAGAGAATGAAGTTCAAGCAAAAAATTCAAGACTTGCACAACGGTTTCTACACAATATTCAAACTTCACCAACAGAGAGATTTGCTTTTATGTTTGGAACATCATCAAGCAATTTAAATATTGCTACTGGAGAAAATCAATTATGATTTATTCTTGATTCTGGTGCTACCGACCACATAGTGAACAAAACACATTTTTTTAAATCTTGTGAAGTGTTAAATCCACTTTTGAAAATCTCCGTGGCTAAAAAGGGCATTGACATCACTGCAGCCATAAAAGGAACAATTGAAGTAACGAAAAAAATAGATCATTGTTGGTCTACTTGAAGACGTTCTTTATTTGCCAGAAGTATCCTACAATCTCTTGTCAATCCGACGGATGCAAGAAAATAATATGTCAATAACCTTCAACACCGCAGGGGTCGTGGTTTTTAAGGGTGAGAAACTGATAATGTCTGGTAAGTCCATCAATGCCTTGACATATATAATGTTTTAAGTTCATTTACTGTTGTGTCAACAGTCTCATAACATGGTAGTGATTAAGAAAAATCGTAAAAATTTGTACCAAATTAATTATAAGTTATGGCATGAACGTTTAGACCATCTTAGTAAAGAAAACTTTACCATTTTAAAAAATAGGAATTTAATTCCAGACACTGATAATATTAAACATATAATTCCTAATAATGAATTATGTGAATCTTGTCTTTATGGAAAACAAGTTCGACTTCCTTTTAACAAAATCAAGCAAAAAGACCATGTTATTAGACCATTATTTATCATACATTCAGATGTATGTGGACCAATTAGACCCACAACTATTGACAATAAAAATTATTTCGTTACGTTTTAAGACGACTTTACCCATTATGCAGTCGTATATTTGATAACTTATAAATTTGAAGTGTTAAAGGCTTTTCAAGATTTTATTGCAAAGAGCGAAGCCCATTTCAATTTACCAGTTGTTAATCTTTATTGTGATAATGGTGGCGAATATATATCAAGTGATTTCAAAAACATGTGTGTTCAGAAGGGCATCACGTATCATTTAACTATTCCTTATACACCTGAACAAAACGGTATGACCGAACGCTTAAATCGTACGATAACTGAAAGAGCTCGAACAATGCTAATTGCAGCTGATTTAAGGGGATCTTCACGGTGAATAAAATGCTTGGAAACATGGGATAAGTTTTTTGAGCTTAGTTTTTACGCAAATCAAATGAAATTTTGAATATAAAAGTTTTAATGTCTTCTCTATGGATTGCTTGATTTTGATTTTTAAAATTGTTATCAGAAAGTGATAAAAAATCGTAAAAATTGGTAACTCGAAAATCTAAATCAACGGTGGTATTCAAAATGTAGTTTTAAAGGTAAAATTAAGATATACGTTTTTCAAAAATTTTGTAAATAAGGGAGTAATTGGCGGATAATAGTTGAAAATTTTAGCTGGTGAGGTGTGTCGTTTGAATGTATCTGACTCCTCCTCCAAGAGCTTTATTATCGACGTCACATTGAGAGAAATCACGGATATGGTTTCAACTTATCTGTCAGGGTGTTAAGAAGCACTAGTCTCGAATTACTCTACGAGGATACGATGATTGTTTTTATGTTTCAGACCTAACGCTAGGCTAGATAAAGAGAAGAGACACCGCTTGTATTTGTGCTTTTCATAAAAGTAAATTATTATACATATTATTAATTGATAATATGCATATTATTAAATTGTGTATCGCAATGAAAATTTTGATTTAAATCTATAATAAAAAAATGAATCGCAAAATGTGTTGGTAAACGCATAACTCAACAACGCCTGGACCAACTTGGCCAAATCTTTTTTTAAAATGTTCGTTGAAGTTCAAGGATGGTTTTTACAGCGAGAAAAATTAGAATTATTGCTGGAAAAACCCTAAAAATAGCCCTTTTCTTAAAACGGTTCTTCACCGAACGTTGCGATGTCGGAAACGTTCGGTGAGGCTCGGCAAATTACCGTTCCAAATAAATCGATCCACTCCCCCACCACCAACCAAAGTCGGATAGTGCGTTTACATGTTAAGTGCAGTACCCACTCTTTAGTTGGCCACTGACGACTCAACGGTGCAGTACAATTTCATTGGAAGCGACGAAATTGGACTGAATTTGATGGAATTGAATCGTGTGTGTGCATGACCGATTAAGTTGGTATGGAAAATTATGATGACTGGATTTGAATGAAAAGAATAGAATACTTTTTATTAACAAAGAGATTAAGGATTTTTTATAACAAAGACATTTTTTAAGGGCCGATAACTCGATCTTAAACCCGGCTCCCTACGGGGGCCTTAAGATCGGCCCTACGGGGCCTTAAGACTTTAATAAAAATAAAAAATAAAATAACAAAACTAAGGCGGAACGGAAAAAGAAGAAAAATGGAGAAAAAGAAGAAAAGGAAGAAGAAAAAATAAAAAATGAAGAAAATAGAGAAAAAGAAGAAAATAGCAGGAAAAAAGAAGAAAAAAGCAAAAAATAGAAAAAAAAGAAGAAAATAGAAAACAAGAAAAAAAAAGAAGGAAAATAAAGAAAAATAAAGAAAAACGTAGGAAAAAAGAAGAAAAAAAGTATAAAAATAGAGAGAAAAAAGCGGTAAAAAAAGAGAATATAAAAAAAAAGAAGAAAATAACAAGATAATTGAAAAAAATCGAAAAAAAAGAAGAAAAAAGCAGTACAAAAAAAAAACAAAAAAACAAAAAAAAAGAAAAAAATGAAAAAAATAATAATAAAGAAAGAAAATAAAGAAAAACGACCGAAAAAAAAAAAAAATGAAAAAAAGAAGGGGGAGGGGGGAGAGAAAAAAGGGAGGGGAAAGAAGAGGAAAAAGGGGGGAAAGAAGGTAAAGAGAAAAGTTCTAAAAATGGCCCCCGCAGGGGGCCGATAACTCGATCTTAAACCCGGCCCCCTAAGGGGGCCTTAAGATCGGCCCTACGGAGCCTTAAGACCTTAATAAAAATCAAAAATAAAATAACAAAACTAAGGCGGAACGAAGTTCGCCGGGCCAGCTAGTTTATAATAAATAGATTCATAAACAAAATAATAGGTGATATTTAAATAAACATTAATCGTTTAAAGAATATCAAAACAAATAAAAAATAAAATTGGCATTATCTAAATATATTATGAAGGAAATAGCCGGGCTGGTTCCAGCTGTGGAATAAAAGCAAAGGAACGACTTAGCCTCAGATGGTATAGTTTAGCTAAACATTTAGTACGATTACAATTTTGCCTTCTTACATACTTTGCAACCCCTATTTGCATCAAACTGGTAGCCGACAGATGCGTTTGTAGTTCTTGTCAGCATGGACCGTAATGAAAATTTTAGCCGGACTAAATTTCACCGTCAAAATGAAAAAACTGTAGTCGTTACGTAATTGAAGAAAAACATTTCTACCGTTAAAAATAGTATCAAAACTAATAATTCAAGTCAATAATGATAGTAACAGTGATTCTGATATTTATGCAGATGATTAAATGAAAATTACTAATGTTTTAATACTCTACATAATTTTTATATTATTCAATAATAAATAAATCTTTGGCTAGAGAATTAAATGTAATTTTATTGTTATATTCAGTAACATGCAGGCGAAGAAAATAGAAGCAACCTGAATACAGCACTGGCAGTATCTTTAAGATTCTGCACAGACAAAACCCTGCGCTAAACCCTCATAAAAATTAGTGAAGATTACGTAGCAATAAAACCATATTTGCACAAAATGTTTAGACAAACTATACTATATAATAAAAGCAAAAAGCAAAAAAAGTTGTTGGTGGCAAACGAATAAATTTTAGTTTGAAAAACCGCTATGAGGTAAGATGTCGAATTGCAGCGCTTCAATTTAACGAGCATGAAAATTATATATCCAAAACAATGACCACGACAAGCCCGGGAAAATACACAAAGCTGTACATTGACAAAACTAGACGGAAAAGAATGTATAATTTAAAAAGAAAACAACTTTTTTCTACAAAGATTAAAACAAGGAATACATTTTCTAGTGCAGATGCTGATTATGGAGCAGTCGGCGAATTAAGCCCTACCACTCTAGAAAGTAGAAAAGAAGAACTGTTATCTCTCATTGCTACTTCAAATATCTGAGAATTAGAAATAAAAACTAGAGGACAGTGTAGCAATCTTTTGTGGAAAATGGAGCGCATGTACATTGTACAGGCTTACTGCTTCCAACTTTGGGCCAGTATGTAAATTACAAAAATCTACCGATCCGAAGAAATTTGCCAAAAGAATTGTGAATTTAAATTTTACAGGATCTGCTGAGCCGCTGAGGTGTCGATCATAAACCTATTGCCAAAGCCAAATTTATAGAATATTATAAGATCGAAGAAGCAATTACCGAATTCGGCCTCTTTGTTGATGCGGACTTTCTACATCTAGGAGCCAGTCCAGACGGATTACTTTCGGGGGGAGACATTATAGAAATTAAATGCCCGTATTCAAGTCGGCAGTTAACTCCAGAAGAAGGAGTTTTCCAAAAAAAAATAAAATGTTTAGAAGCATGTGCAGATGGAATCTATCGCCTTAAAAAAACTGATAACTATTACAACTAAGTACAAGGTCAATTAGCGCTCAGTGGAGCTAAATTTTGCTACTTTGTTGTGTGGACGCCTTTCGGCTAGCTGACCCGGCGAACTTTGTACCGCCTTAGCGTAAATTTGATGCACTACTTTATTTTGTATAGCTGACCTATCTTATGTATGCGTACCTGTTCAATTTGAACTGGAATCTATAATATCCTCCATATAAAAATGAATACCTATTTCCCTGGTCTCGTCATACCTGAGAAGGACTTTATTAATTTTATTAAATAAAAAACAAAATATATATTTTCATAATACTGTTTATTCCGTAGGGTTCAATAATTTCACTTATATTTTTACAAATCGCTATTGAACAACTGAACATTTTGAAGTAAACACTGAGTTCATTATCATGCGCGTTCTAGAAAGCAACTAATAGCCTCTATACCCTTTACTGCTTCTCTCTATTCTAATGCTTTTTGATAAACTATATTTTTAGTTTTATGTTCTGGCCCGTAAATTAATAATGTTGATGGTTTTCCAACAGGGGAACAGGTGACATTTAATTGGCCATGTAAAAAACATGGATTTTCTAGGTTGATGCCACATACACTTAGGGACTGCCCTTGCGATTTATTTATTGACATTGCAAATGCAAACCGCACTGAAAACTGTAAACGTTTAAAACTGAATGGCATATCGTTCGGTATTATAGAGATACGTGGGATTAAAACATCTTTGCCTTCGTACTTCCCTTTCAAAATGTTTGAAAGGGAAGTTAAATTGAATGACGTTGACATTTGTTAGCGAGGTTATGTCTGTGGTGTCATAGATCACCACAGAGTTTTTTGTTTTAAATGGAATGACGTTGACATTCGTAACGCGCTTTTTTTAAAATATGCAAAATTACATGTATATTTTTCAATCTTTCTGAAAGATTTTTTTAACTTTTTCTTTCACAAGAACCTTCTCCTGATAATAACAAACAAAACAAAAAAAAAATCAGCCAAATGGGTCCAGCCGTTCAGGCGTGATGCCAAGGGAATTAGGGATTTATTTTTATATATATAATAATATAGATAAAGTAAGATATTGCATAATTAACACAATTATGTTATAATATACTATTATTTTTTGTTGCAGATAGCATATGACAAAGACTTTTGGAACGCAATGTTGCCAAAACTTAATGAGTTTTATTATAACGTAATGATACCAGAAATTTTAAAACATAATTGATATAGAACAAACCTGCTATTAGTATCTCCTCGAAAAGAGTGCCAGCGGTCAGTTAGTAGAGTCCACCCAAGCAAACATGAGCTCAGAAGAAGCGTGATCTGCCCTGAGGTCGCTTTAGGTTTCATGTACACACCGCATCGATTGGTTAATTTGAATTTACTCCTGACTTTGCTAATTCAGTTTGCATATTTTCCGTAGCTCATGTTTACTTGAGCGAGCTGTAGAGGTGTTACTAAACTGGTTAGGTGAGAACAGGCGTCACCGAACAGTGTCGGCACTTCTTTTGAGCGTCAAGAATAATATTTGACATAAATATACATTAGATTAGAGTTTATTCCAAAAGATAAAAATAACGCACGGTATATATTTTAATTTGTTTAATATGTGCGTTTTATGTGCTTTAGTTGAACATGTTTTACACATGTTTAAACATGTTAAACATGTTGCAAATGTTTCTGATATCATATGAAAAAATTTAAAATTTTTTTAGTGTTTAGAGTTTTATAAAGCTTTTATATTTTTATCTTTTGCCACACAGTACTTACACGAGATATCAAGTAGCGCTTATCGGCTTTTCTAGTTTATAAAGTTATCAGCAGCCGATGCTTAACTTAAAAGATCATATTACAGTCCACGTGGACTTGAGGATATGTGTCATTCTTGTTTATGCAATCAGATGCAGTTCAAAGCGATAAATCAACATTGAACATTTTATAAACACACCCCCGAAAAATCACTGTTTCAAGTTCATTTCTAGCGTGAGGATCCCCTTAGATAAAGATTTTTGGGGTGAAGCTGTTTTAACAGCAACTTATTTAATCAACCGTTCACCTACACGAGCTCTGACCGTAACTCAAACACCTTATGAGTTATGGCATAATAAAAAACCTCGGTTATTACATTTAAAAGTAATCGGCGCATCTGTATAAGTTCTCATTAAAACCCCTAAAGCAAAATTTAATGCAAGATCCTTTAAAGAACTTTTTGTAGGTTATGAACCTAATGAGTATAAACTATGGAATGTTAATACAAACAATTTTCAAACCGCACGTGATGTTTTATTCGATGAAATTAATTTTAATTTCAACGCAATTTGCATAAGAATAATGGTGAAGGCGTCGGGATAATTAAATTGATATATAATTAAATTACCTAGTTTCATTAAAATACAATATTTGTCAGGTTGTTTCACCACATTCTTTCCTGATTTTGAATACAACTTAAATACTGCATAAATACAAGATTAACAGACTACATCATTATCAACGATCTACTACAACTCACCCCCTTTGTGGCCGCCGTTAAGGCTCTTCAGCACTCCTATGCGCTGGGACATGAAAATGACTGATTTTTGATGCAAGTTATTTCGGTTTAGTTTAAATTTGAAGAAAATTCCGCATTTTCATCTTATCTAAAATACAATAATCTACCGCGCCTTGCTATCAAATTTTTAAAAAAATTGCTAGATGTAAGGGAAATAATTAATATGTCAAAACTTTTGACTCAACTTTTCTTCGAAAGCATTTACTGTAGCATATTTATTTTTGTTGCATCTAAGCAATGATATAAATATCTATCTTGCTGTCTTTTTATTTTTTTTTATTTTGTCTTATTTTTTGATTTAATCAAGAAAACAATATATTCATTTTGTTCGCTAGACACAAAAATTCCTCTAAACGTGAAAAGATTTACGACATCTCTCTGCTTGAAGTGCCGGTAGCTAATTTTTAATTTATGGTGGTAGGAGATTAAATGACACCCTCACTACACACCCTGTTTACCTGCTAATATTCTGATCGAAGTGAATTTTGAATTTAGTTGAATCTTAACAAGGTGAGAGGCACCTCGTAAAATAAACGAGTAGCTCATTTTATTCGTTTTTCAATATAAGATAAAATAGTTCAATTATAATTATATTATAATTGATGTTAAATAATAAATAAATTTAAATTTTTTAAATAAGTTTTTGCTGGTGTGTGAAAAAGTGCTTTTTGTTATTTGTGAAAATGGGAGTTTATGGAAAAAGATCGTTACCGTCTGGAGGAAGGCGTCGAAGCACAAAGTTTTCATACCGCATGAAGCGAAAACTACGGAGTAAAAGGTATTTTCACATTTTTAACTTTATTAAGTGCATGGTTATTAAATTAATCAGAGCTAGAACTTCTATCAGTTTCTATCTATCAGGACCTGACCTGACCTATGACTTTTTTTTTAATTTTAGAATAGAAAAGTGGGCAGAAGAACAAGCTCAAGTTCCTGAAAATTTTGCGTTCATCTCTGAAAATACAGAGAGTTTTCCAGAACTCACGGTCGAAAATAAAAATTCATCCAAAAATATAACACCGGAAAACATAGGTGGATCTAGGATTGTAGATATTGTTTATTTTCTTAACAGTTTGAAAGCTCTTAGACATGAGCCCTTTCAATGTGATTTTAATAATTTTGAGCTCGTCTCAGAGAAAAGAAGTGGACTCAATAGTACTTTTTCCGTTAAATGTGGATTCTATGGCTTTGTGGGCTCAATTTCGACACAGAATATAGAAAATGTAGATGCAAATGACGCGGCGGTATGTGGTGCAATTGCAGTGGGAGCTGGGTACAGTCAAGTGAAGGAAATGTTTGCTTCTATAGATATACCTATGATGTCATCTCACACATTTGAAAACAAAGATGAAGTGCTAAGCAACATCATTCAAGAAACTGCTTTTGAGGACATGGCAGAGGCAGGTCGGAAAGAAGCGGACTTGGCGAGAGAAGCAGGTGAAGTTGACGAAGATGGGACTCCAGAAATAGCGGTAATTGTCGATGGGGCATGGTCGAAACGGTCATACAAATCCAATTATAATGCGTTATCTGGAGTTGCTTGTATTATAGGAGCTCGAACCAAACAAATTTTATATGTAGGTGTCAAAAACAAGTTTTGTCGTGTTTGTCAAAAACATGTAGTTGCCAAAAGAGACATCCCTACCCATAACTGCAGTAAAAATTGGAAAAAAACATCAACCTCTATGGAATCACAAATCATTGTGGATGGATTTTTGTGTTCTTTGAAAACGCATGGCTTAAAATATAATAAAATAATTGGAGACGGTGATAGCAGCGTTTATAAAAAAATTAGGGATTCTAAACCATATGGACCAAACTATTTTGTAGAAAAAATTGAATGTAGGAATCACATTCTTCGCAATTATTGCAATAAAATTCGTGAATTATCTAACAGCTCAAGGGTTGAAAATGAGCTAAAATTATTTATACGAACTAGTATTTTACGTTTTAGAACTGCTATAGTAAGTGCTGTTAAACATAGGCGGACAGAAACGTTTCCTACTTATGTGAAAATAAATAATTTAAAAGAGGATATTTTAAACAGTCCTAAGCACATATTAGGTTGCCATGATAACTGCAAAGATGAAAATAACCTATATAAATATTTTTGCAAAGGCCAGAAGCCTGGGGAAAAAAACCTATATAATATATTTAAAGAAAGTACGATTTTTTCAGACTTTGAAAATTACGTCAATCGAGTAGCTAGCCATGCTTCTAGTTTATTGCATGATGTCGATACAAATTTCGCCGAATGTTATAATAGCATAGTGAACAAACTAGTGGGGGGCAAACGAATAAATTTTTCACTGGGAAAATCATATGAAACACGATGTTTTGCGGCAGTTTCTAATTTTAATAATAAACGACCATTTTTTTATAAAGTTCAGGAAAAATTAAATAAAAACAAACTTTGCAGAAAATACACTGAACAATTTTGTTTCATCAAAAAAATTTCAAAAAAGACAAAAAATAAAAGAAAGCTTGAGGTAATAGAAGCAGATGATGATTACGGCAAGTCAGACGATATAATACCAGATAAAAATTCTGAGGAGTTAAATATTTTAACTTCTTTGTATTTAGAAAATCTTAATAAGGTAAATTTTCAAACTGTTGAAGAAATTACACGCGGACAAAGTTCAAATCCTGAGTGGTTTAAACAAAAATACTTTCCTCTAACCGCCAGCAATTTTGGCCGAATATGTAAAATGCGTCCGACTACATCAACCGCCAATCTTGTTAAATCATTACTATATTCTTGCCCAAAAGTCGGTTGCAAGTCATTAGAATATGGAATATCTAATGAAATCCATGCACGAGATTTATTTGAACAGACATACCAGTTTGATGTCAATTCTTGTGGTATTTTTATTCATCCGGACTATAAATTTTTAGGTGCTTCACCAGATGGTCTTGTTGATGAAGATGCTATATTAGAAATTAAATGTCCGTATGCTTCTAAAGATATGACAGTGCGCGAAGCAATTATATCAAAAAAAATTTCGTATTGCATAATAGACGATAACAATAAAATTAAGTTAAAGCCAAAAGATAATTATATGTTCCAAATTCAGGGACAGCTGGAAGTTACTAATAGAGAATTTTGTTATTTTTTTATATACACCCAGAAAGATTATCACTGCGAAATAATTTCTCGCGATAGAAATTTTTGGAAAAATTTTATGTTTGACAAGCTGCAAAATTTTTATATGTTATCATTCTTACCTGAACTGTTAGATTCTAGATTAAAGCGCAATTTGCCTATTAGGGATATCTACGGCTAACAACATTATTTAGATGGTATTATATTATATATATATTTATTTTGAACGATATTAGTTTTCATGGCAAAAGACATGACAATCTATAATTTTTTTAAATATGTTGTTGTAAAATTTTAAAATCGAGGTGTAAATAAAAATACTGCAAAGCCTGGCATTTTTTTAGCTTAGTTTTTTTAAAAACCACTCTGTATAAGTAGATGTAATTTATAAAGTTCTAGTTTATATGTAGATTTCAACAGAATCTAATCAATGTTTATTGTAAATAATAATTATCATCATAGTCTTATATATTTTCAAAAAAATATAATGAGCACAATTTACAATAAATAATTTTTTTCTATTTTTACCGAATTATACTCGTCTAAATTATCTAAACGATTCTACCAAAACATCTCGGAGAAGTTATCTTAAATTTCAAACATCAGGTAGTGTTGTAAATCAACAAGATCGACTCAACTATATTATGATTATGTAGTTATTGGTTTATTACGTGTCAGTCACTGGCCATGTCATAAAACTGTGTAAGTTGGGTTGCGAGACCAATCCAAATCTGAAAATTCTTTTCACTGCACAGGAGCCTTAAGAAACCGCCTTGAACGAATTGAACGGATTAGATCAACCATACATGAAACACATTCACACATAATGTACCTGTTAATAATACTTATCAAGGAACTCACCGGGGGCTTGTCCCCGCCGGACCATCTTCCTCCATTCCAGCCTTGTAGAGGGCATCCTCTGTTACGGTGGCTTCGCTGTTTCTATCATATAGACCGGATTTGATGGACGTTGGCGGCTTCCTTCTGCTTCTCCATTCTTCAACCTATTTATTATTTTCGGTACCAATGTGAGAAGTCAGTAGAGGCCTTCTCACGGATGCCTGCACCTTGGGTAATTAAACCTAGATGGCCATTGGCTACAGTGTTTCCGGCGAAGAGAAATAAAACAAGATTAAAGGGATAATTGAAAGGTATTTGAACACTACACCCTTCCATTGCCACAATAGAGAACCCACCTACAACTCTTTTCAGTGACAAGGCACCAGCCTTGACGGCAGCATCAAACCCGGCCTCAAAGATCTCTCCAATCTTTTTGAGAAATCTGAGAAGCTAGATCTCAACCGAAAAACAGGAATTATGTTAATCGGCGTCGAGAGCCAAATAATAAATAATAATAGTAGTAGTAAAGACCGCCTCAAGAACAGAACAAGTTCTCTGCTGTAGGTTTTCATTTTTAATCATTTCACAAAGAGCAACAATAAACAATAACAACCGTGTCAATTCTGACACAAACAATCTGCATATTCTTTAATACAAACAAATATGCCAATAATGACATAGATGTATCTGCATGCATCATAATAATCAATATAATGTAATAAGATCTTACATGTGCTCTTTCCTAAGATTAGAGCAAGTCATTTCAGTACTCAACCTAGCTGCAATGGCCAAACCAGTCACATTGTTAGAAGAAGGTAGGATCTGTCACCTGGCTAGGTTACTAGAACAGAAATGTAAAGACACCACATTCGCACTTCATTTGCACACAATAACAAATTATATTCGTTCGAGTATAAAGATAACTATCACTCTCGTGCTCTCGACTTGACTTGACTATGCGCGAGTACCGCACTCGACACTCCTACGAGTACTACTCGCTGACTGCTGTCTACTGCCCTTGCGGCAATGGTATCATCCCTCAGCTAAGCGCTTTGCGCAATCTCCACTCAGCTATCCTTCCTTTTTGCAATATTATATTAAAGCCGTTTTGACTTAAATAATTTATAATAATAAATGTATAAAAAGTTAACTCTCACATTATCTCAAAATGATATTAAACAAATTTAATATGAGTGATTGTAAACTAGTCACTACACCTTTACCAATAAAATTGAATTATCAAGCATTAAATGCTAATCAACATTATGATGCGCCCTGTCGAAATTTAGTTGGATCATTGATGTATGTAATGCTTTGTACACAACCTGATCTTTGTGCTGCTGTAAACATCCTTAGCCGTTATCAAAGTAAAAATAATGTTGAATTATGGAAAGCGCTTAAAAGAGTTTTGCGGTATATCAAAGGTACACTAAATTTACAATTAACTTTTACTAAAGAAGAAAGTTTACATGATATACTTTATGGGTATGTAGATTCAGATTGGGGTAATGATGAGTCCGACAGAAAAAGTACTAGTGGTTATATTTTCAAACTTTTTAAATACTCCACAATTTCTTGGAACACTAAAAAACAAAATTCTGTAGCAACCTCATCTACCGAATCTGAATATATGGCTCTTTTTGAAGGTGTAAAAGAAGCCATTTGGCTAAAAGCGCTTTTGCAGAGTATCAACATAAAAATTAAAAGCCCTATTACTATTTTTGAAGATAATACAGGATGTATTTGTATTGCAAATAATCCTACCGATCATAAAAGATCAAAACATATTGATATCAAATATGATTTTTCTCGAAATAATATAGAAGAAAAAATAATAAACGTTACTTATATTTCCACAGATGACCAAGTGGCAGACATATTTACCAAACCATTACCTGCACAAAAATTTGTGGACTTTCGATATAAGCTTGGCATAGAATAATTTTTTTTTTATTATACCTTAGTAAACACAATATAATGTAGTGTTTCATATTATATAGGTATATATTTTTTTGTTTTTAAGAATTGTTTAATTTTTTTTAAGAATAAATATATTTTTTTGTTTAGAATTGTTTTATTTTTGAGTGGCAGTATTGAAATATGAGAAATAAGGCATATTATTATACAAAAATTAAACATTACTTTTGTAGTTAAATCTAACAATAATATATTTTTCTTTGAAATGTCTTTTTATCCCAGACATAAACAAACCATAAATACGTTTGTAGTACCTCACTTTAAAAAAGGAATTTTAATTGATGAAGCAGTTGTAAGTTTCTCTCGCACTCCTCATATTAATATATTCTTATTTTACTTTGTTCCAAGCATTTGAGGAATACACACATACAAAAATCTAGCTCTGGTGTTTTATTTGAACCCATAATTTATCATCCTGTACAAACATACTTCACCAATCGCCAATTAGAATGATTGCTGTGTACTATAATAGAAATAAAATTTTTTCAAAATCTCTTGTTGATTGAAAAAAACATTTTGCTTTAACATTTAAAAAATTATTTGCATTCTTAAAAAGTAAAATTGTTGTTTTTTAGAAAAATCGGTACTCTAGCACACATAAACAAGATCCGTGTAATGATGTTTTAACATAGTTTCAGAATTTTTAACACTGACAATTGTTTATAATAAAAACAGTCTATACAAACCGTTAGTTGTCGTTGATAAATGTCTGACAATTGACATTTATTATTGGCATTATATTCTTAGAATGGCAATAGCTCGTTGCCGGCCGATTAGAACACGTTAAAAGTTATGTTTTGCGGGCGCAAGGCACAAGATAGTTATATACTTAGCATGTTCGGAAAGTAGAATTTCCCATATGAGCACTTTATTTTGGTGCGAATGGAAGAAATTTCTTTCCGAAAAAGATAGGTACAATTTTTCTTGCAACGATCATCTCTAGTTTTTTAATAGTAAATAATTTTAAATTTTTAGTAATATATAACATACTTTTTTACTTATTTTTTGGTTGGTAGCGTTGCCTCCGCCGATTACCTATTTTTTAAAGTCTAAAATGGTCTCATTGTTTAGTTTCTTTAGTTTTATTGAAATAAAAGAAAATTGCTTCTAACATTTTTCCCTAGTTCCGGCTGCAAAGTAAAAAACACCGCGGTGCTAAAAACATTTTTTTATATACATTAGGAACGACCGGAAACTGCCGATTTTTGAGCGATGAGAGCAAAAAAAATTTTATTGCAACATTAAAGAGCCAAGCTTGTTCAGCGCACAGTGGTGGCGTTATTATTTCATAAATATTTCAAATTTGTTTCATACTTGTTTCATTTTTTGTTTACCGCTTGGTACAATTATTGACATTTCATAAGTAGGTATTCTTAGATTAATAAAATTTATATGTATTTTTTTTTACTTTATAATGGGTTCTTACGAACTGTTGGGTAATAAAGGTATTATCCTTAGTATTATTATTATTATAAAAGTTGTCTGTTTTTTAAAGAATAGTATATTGTAAGCCTAGGCGGCAAAGTGGTATTTTTCCAGGCTGAGAGAAGATATGGACAGGCGAGCCTGGCCACTTCTCAAGGCCTACTACTTTCCCGGCTGTCGAGAGACGAGAAAATTTTATTTTGAGTCGGTATAGGATGAAAACAATTTTCTATTGTGCAAAAAACGTTATAAGGATCACCGATCGTTAAACGTTAAGGAGTACCGATCTTAAACAATAATTGCCTTCCATCAGTAAAATGTCCTTATCTTTCTTGTTATTTAATTACTATAGTATTTCTTCAATAAACAATGACGTTTTACATATGATAAGAAATTATCATAAACAATTTGAACATGCATAGTGGTTAGGTACTTATCTAGTAAAACATATTTTTTACATACTAATTTATTGATAACTTGCAGCAAATTTATGATTTTGTAATGAAAAACACATATTGCGCAAATGAGTTGTATTATATATAACATAAAAATTTTCAGACTTCTTACTTTTTATTAGCTTCGGCATTAAGCAATAGTGTTTGTACTTTAATAAAAGTAAAAATTGAAAAAAAAATAAAAACTTATGTATGTTCTTAGTTAATTCTACATTATTTTCATTATTACAAAAATATTGAATAATTTTAGTCGTTAAACCATAGAGTAGAAAATGTCTAAGTTATTGAGCATTTTTTTGGTAATGCTCGCTTTCGAGCTTTTTGTTGTCAACGCTTGCGACTTTCCAGTTATATGTGAGTTTAAAATCGCCAACAAAAAACAAAAATAATAGTAAATTTTCTTGAAGCTACTGGAGTTTCGCAAAATGATAAAAATATTATTCTGAACAAACATTGCGAAAATCTATTGCTGATGGACAAGTAGCAGACCAACCCAAAGCAAAAAATCTGTTTTCACTGGTAAAAATACCAATATTTTGATGTTTGTTATTGATTGATTTTATAGGCATATGACGATTCTTTAGCCCAGTCGGCGCAATCACATGCTGATAATTGTGTCTACGCTCACAATTCACCAACAGATCGTAAGTTTCCCTTGTTTTAATCATAATTTTCAATGATTTTCGAGTTTTTTTACCACAAGTTGTTTCGACTGATTTCAAATAATAATTATCACATTTACAAACATACAAACGCCTACAGCCAGACGAAAGCTGTTTTTTTGGTAAAAAAATACTACTCTCACCTGGGTGAGATTCAAACCTAGATCAGCTTTTAAACGCACTATCGTCAGCCAACGAACTACCGAGGGCTTTTGCAATTTTATTCACATTGAACACACTTTTTTTTAGCATCCCCGTCATCTATTCAATTGCTCTTCCGTTCTCATTCATTAAATTTTCTAAGCCTTTGATTTGCTTTGTTCTGCTTCTAAAAACTCTTCAAATGTTTTAATGACTCTCTCTCCATCCTACACAATCGTTGCTTTTCTATCGACCAATATTAAATTTTATTTTTATTTTTTTTATTTTTATATAGTTTAGTACTCTTTCAGCTTACTATTTTAAGTATTTCCTATTTTATATTGTCGCTTTCAGTTTTCCTCTCTTTTTTTATTTACATAGACTTTTAATATCTTTCTTTTGCTTCTATTTATACTCTTCTAGTTTTACACCTTTTATTCTCTACTCCCCTTCCACTCCATCTATTTTTCTCAGAATATTTTTTCAGGTTTTTTTTGCAGCTTATCTCTCAAATATCCAATCAATCTTTTATTCGTTTTTTTGTTCTATATAGTCTTTTTCAATCTTACATGCTTTTTTGCCCGCGGGTACTCTAATTTTTCCCTTTTTCCACTCTTCTGCTACCATGTATCCTCGCCCTTTTTTCCACTTCCAGCATCGATTTGTAGTACCATTCCTATACTTTTTTATTTCTTTTCTTCTTTTCTTTTTCTATATTTTTGCAATATACATCAACACATTCTTAACTATACTCTCAAATAGCATAACTGTTTTTGAAATTCTTCTCAAACAATCTTTTTTCTAAGCTTTAAAATTGCCCTGCCACGGTGTTTCTTTTCTTGGCGCTTTCTTAAATATAAAATATCTCTGTATTTTTTTTATTGAAATAGTATTTTAATACTTAAACCCATTTACGTTTTTTATCCGTTCTCCTTTCTATCTCTATTTATCTTCCCTCTGCTTCCCGTTTTCATAATTATTAAGATTTTTAGTTTGTCAGTGTTGATCTTAAGTTTTTTATTTTCTATATTTTTCTTCCAACACCCAATCATTCACTTTATACCTCTCTCATCTCCTGCATTACCTCTAAATCATTTGCAAACGTTAAAGTTTATATCTTATATATTCCTGTCACCACACTTCTTACTTGCGCTATTTCTACTTTGGTTCCCTTTTATATACACAACGCAAACAATGCTGAACTCAGCAGACACCCCTGTGATAACCTCTTTGTTGTAAAAAAATATTTACAAACTTTTTTTGTGTCTTTATATATTTCTTTTATTTTTCTTACTAATCCTTCACCTACTTTTTAACTTCTCTTTGTTTTAACCTTTCCTGCAGAATCATACTGTAGATCTTAAATGCCGTACTCATTGATGTTATCTCTCAGTAGTTTTTTACTCTATTTTTATTTTTTTATTTGTAGATAAAGCATATAAGAACTAGTTTCCACTCATCAGGCAGTTCTTGATCTTTCCAAACATTATTTATTGCTTTTGTCAATCTCTCACACATTTTATTCGAGCAATATTCACCTCTCATTTTTTTCCATTACTTCAAGTGTTTTTTCTTTTTTATTTATTTGCTTTTTTATTATTTTCTAATGTGATATCTTATTTTTTTCATTTTACTTTTTTATATTATTGTTTTTACTTGTATTTGTGGTACAGTAATTTAAATAGTAATTCATATTCCAATTTCCTTAATCTACGCTTTTTGATAAATTGTAAAAATTGCCAATAAACCAAAAAAGAGATATATGTGGTTTATGCAGAATGGCGTTTTTGCCTTCGTAAAATAATAACTTTTTTCGTAAATGGGTAGAGCAAGGAAATGAATTTTTTTGACGTACTTGAAGCTCCGATTTTCACCCTCTGAACTTTTATTTCTGTGGACATGTTATGAAGAACACTAGTGTACGCTCAAAAAATTAATAAAACATATTTTCAAAAGTCAAAACAAATTTTAACCAAAGAATTCAAAAATATAATAAAATCAACAAAGTTTATTTTGAAAGTTCATTATAATATTGTTAATTTTTTTTGTGTTACAAATAATTTAAATACGTTTTTAATAAAAGTAAATATTTAATCGTTCGATTTTTAAACAAAACTGAATTTCGGTAAGGAGGAACAATTTATTTAAGTGTTTTAGGTTAAATCGTCATGTGTTAGGTCAAGCATTCTTCGGTTACTAAAAAGCAAGTTTTAATAAAAAACTTGTATATTTTTACATTTTTTTGATTTTTTAAGTTTTTAATATTTATTCTTTGATTGTCATTCTACTTCTATTTTTTTCCTACATGTTTTAAATACTGTTTTTGTTTTTTGATGTGTTTTTTTTTAAAGTTAGTTTAGCATCTCTTGTTTTTCTCTACAATGCTTAATTTACTATCTATGCTTTTGCAACTTTTAATTATGGTTTATCTTATTTTTTCGAGAGATTGTCGCTTTTTTTATTGCTTTTTTCAAATCTACTGTTTTTGCTCTTTCTTTCGGTTTGCTATTTATTTTTCTTCGTTTAGCTGTTTTTCTCTACTTTGCAGTTTTTTTATACTTTATTTTTCTTTGTTATTTTTTTTTAATCAAACAAATCGAATATGATTGATTAAACAAAATGTGAGCAGTCATCAATTTTTTTTTAAACATTCTTACAATCTTTGAAGTAATGCAGAAACACACAGCAGTTGAATATGATAAAATATTCAAGAACATATTTGTTCGAAAAGTAGTTGTTGTCTTTTTTGCTATGGGTAATGTCTTACTGTAAATAACAAAAACTGTATGCTCCTTTATTTTTTTGTAAAGCTATTTTAGATAAACATTTTCATTTTACATTAAATACGTGTAACTTAGACGGTTTTTGCGGCACACGCTGGAATAGTTTGCAGATGAGAAATTTTTTTTTACTTACTTGTCATTTATTGTTATATTTTGGCCAATTTACACAATATCTTTATACATTATAGTTTATGTGTTATTTTGATGTGTAAGTTATATTATTGTAAAGTTTTATAAATCCATTCAGCTGCTTTTGCATAAAAGAGTAACACAAATATATAAATCTATCTTTACATACATTCATCCATCCATACATACATACATCCATCATACATATATCCTTCCATACATCTATTCATACATCCGTCTATACATCCATCGATGGACTATGTTTACTAAGTAAAAAACCATTGAGAAAAAAACAAGATGTTAGTAAGGGTGCATTGTTATAGTCATCGGGACATGAGGCGTAGTTATAAGCTGCGTAAACTTTCGGTCGATTGTCGTAGGGTCGGCCAACAGAGACAACACAGAAATCCCAATAGAAAGTAGACCTAAAGTAGATCTAAAAAACACCTACAAATTAAAAAGAAAAGGAATTACTGTTAAAGCAAAGCGCAGTTAATTTTACGTCTTTCTTTTTGTGTTGAAATAAACTGTTCTAAACTACCCCTCACATTAACGTAGACTACGCCCTATGCCCCCTAGTCGTTGCAGTGACTCTTGTATGAGATGTTACGAATCATAGATCTCAGTTGTAGTTTTTTTTTCAGCGGGTAAAGAGAAAACTTTGTTTTTGGCAAAGACAGAAAAAATATTACTACTTATTTCTTTCTTTTACTGGCAATACTTCTATCTGATTACTAAGCAATCAGATACTTTAAATGAAAAGTTGTCACGTTTTATACAATTTTCTTAAATTATAGCCAGATGGTCCTATATAGGTCAAAATATATACATAGAATGGTTTGCCCAACAATTTGGAGATGCTAATTGGGATAATTCAATCCAAAACTGGTTTGATGAACATGTCAATTTTATACCGGGTGTCCCAGAAGTCGCGCATCCCATTGTAGGGATCGAAAGAGAAAAATATTCTAAGACGAAAAGTCCTGAGCCATTTTTTAATCAGACGCATAGGTAATTAATTATTAATTAATGAAAGTGACCAATCAGGAGCATTCACCTAGCATCACGTACGTCCGCCGTCCACGGCCGTCCGTCCCCACTCTCTGTCTACTGCTCGAGAAGTCGGCAGTAGCTCTGGCGTCTCACTCTCGCGTCTCTTACCGCCTTCTCACTCACTTTTTATTCTTCTGTCGCGCGCTCCTGATTGGTCACTTTCATTAATTAATAATTAATTACCTATGCGTCTGATTAAAAAATGGCTCAGGACTTTTCGTCTTAGAATATTTTTCTCTTTCGATCCCTACAATGGGGTGCGCGACTTCTGGGACACCCGGTATATCCAGATAAGTCAAATGGAGTAACTGGCCATTATACTCAAGTAATAAAACTTGTCTTTTTTGTTAATTTATTAATCTATTTAGGTTGTTTGGGCTAATACTAAATACGTGGGGTGTGGTGTTACACAATATTTAAATGGTACTACCTATTACCAACTTTATGTTTGTAATTATGGACCAGGGTAAGTGTTTATTCTTCGAGAGAAAAAGTTCATTTTACAAATGTGTATTTTTAATATATTAGGACAATTTCTAGTCTAATTTGTGTATTTTTAGAGGTAATTATAAGAATGAAGCTCCCTATTAAATTTAAAACACAGTAAAAATTTGACAACGTGGATAATGGATGACTTACAATATTTAGTTTAGATTAATCTGCACAAAAAAAAAACTGTTTGAGCTAGTTAAAACTTTCTAAACACTAGCGTAATTAGCGTTACAGCACTATTTAAATATGTATTGCTTTATAAAGTGATTTACAGCTATCTTGAACTTCATTCTGCTTTTTAGAAGAGCTAGCTGATGATAAAATTTAGTTTATATTAATCTTTAACCTGCTGTTTAATTGAATTGTTCACCTATTATGTTGTAATATTATTGTTTTCTATGATATTTTTTGTAGATTTGTGTAAAACTTTATGATAAAGGTAGTGAAAAAATACAAAAAAAATAATTTTATTTAAGATTTTATAAAGTATTACACTAAATGTTATTATTTCTTAATTAACAACAATCTAAGCACCTAGACTAGAACTCAAAAACAGTGCAACACTTTATTAATGTGGTATAACCCAGCACTAGATAAAGAATGAGTGTACAGTTGCTCTTTCCACCACTTTACGTCACATGACCTTGGACTGTAACACCTGTTGTGTACATTTGCTCTCCCACTGCGTTGCTTTTCCCCACAATTTTTTTCGAAAATTGTGATAGCCGCTTTGAAGCATTCACTCATTAAGGGAGAGCAAAGCTGGATGTGTTTAAATAAAACAACAAAATGTAAATTTTGCAATACCAAGAATCAAACAATAATCGACCAATAATCAATCAATAATCAATAGTCAATAATTGATAATCGATAATCAATCGATAACCAATCAATAAGTAATCAATATAATTACTTTAATTTAATAAAATTTTTTAAATAGGAAATATATTGGTAAGATAGCTGCTTCGACATTGGAACACCTGCTACATGACCGTGAGCGTAAACACCTGTTGCTTTGATCTTGAATTATTTGCCATGACCGTTTGCGCATGCGTTTCTAACTAGCCCTAGTTAAACGCGCAGCTCCACTTGGAATTGTCTCTCCGGCAATGAAGACTTGTAAACCATCACCTTGATAGGATGTGTTCTTGAAATTCATTGCCCAAGCGTCACAAATAATAGCTACCATAAAACAATCAATAAGCGAGAGAACTCTTTCAGTTAAAAAAATGTAAATTCTGCAATACCAATATCAAACACTAATTAATCAATAATCAATCAATAATCAAATAATAATCAATCAATAATTAATCATTAATCAATCAACATAAGTATTTTAATCAAATTCTTTGAAATACATTGATGACTACTGTAAAATTCACTAGATAGCAGCTAAGTTGACCTGTGTCTTTATCTTTTAACAATAACGTTCTTCCAATTGACGGTCTCTGCCGGATCAACTCTTGAAGTCCCCCAAATTCATGTATGAAACTAGAAGCTAGCTTTTTTGAAGTTTTGAAGTCTTGAGACAATCAGTGGGCTAGACAATATTCTTTGGGAAGTTTAAACAAATCTTGACGTTTTTCGGTTGTTACTCCAAATCTCGATCGCTGTCCGTGAGAATGAGTGTTTATGAAATCTTCAAAAGTTGGTTCTAGGAGTGTTTGTCAAACCGCCATTTTGGCCTCATTATCGTCAGCAAACGGAGCCAAACGGTTGTAATGCACTACACACTTGGTTTTTCGCCGGTCAGAATGCAGTTCTAATGGAGCTCCAAATCGACAAACCCAACTCTTTACCAAAGCGTTCGCTTCCACCCATCTATTAAAATAATCCATAACAACCACGATGTATTTGTTGCCTGCGTCGCTTTGAGGAAACGGGCCAGTCATCAATAGCATCAATGGCAATTTGTTCAAATGAACTTTCGACGTTATACTGTCTTATTGGAGCTCGACGACGTTTTTGAGGACCATTACTGGCAGCACAGATTACACATTTTCTACAACATCTTTTCACGTTTTCGCTGCAGTTATCCTAGAAAAATCTATCGCGCAGCTTCTGGATAGTTTTCGCGACGCCTAGGTTCTCCACTGGTTCCATTATAAACTTCCTCCACAACTCCCGTCTTTTTCTTGTTAGGAATTATTGTCTACACCTGCTTTTCTGTTCCGTCAACATTCTCAAAAGCACGTTTCAACAGATCATTATCTAAAATTAAAAAAATCCATTGAGCGTAATACGATTTAACGCAATTTTTAGAATTAAGAATAAGACGCAATTTTTTTCTTTCCCCGCCTCGCGTTTCTTCTTTTCCATAGAATACTTATTTTCAAGTTGTCAAATTTGTTCTTGTTCTTTTCTCAGCTCCTCTAATTCCCACTTATCATCCACTACTGCAGTTCTGTTCACTGCTGCATCTTTGTCTTGCACACGCACGCAATGTTGGCATTCAAGAGTACATGGTCGTTTTGATAAGGAATCCGCATTCTTGTGGCTTACTCTCGGTCGATGCTTAATTTCAAAATTGAACTCTTGCAATTTCTCAATCCATCTTGCTACTTGCCCTTCGAAAGCGTTTTACTGTAGTAGCCAACTACTTTTTCTTGTTCATCTTAAATCTGAGACAAGACGGCGCCAAAGCCTACATTACTAGCATCTGTGTTCAGGACAAATTTTCCATCTAGTATTCGATAACAAAGAACTAGAGCTTTCGTTAAAGCGTCTTTTAATTTGTCAAAAGCTTCTTGGCAGCTTCTTTCCCATTGGTAAGTGGTATGTTCTTCAATCAGTCGAATCAATGGTTTAGCTATGGTCGCAAATCCAGAAACAACACGTTGGTAATATGTGCAAAGACCAAGAAACTTCGTACTTCCGTTTTGGTAGTGGGTACTGGCCACGCTCTTACAGCGTGTATTTTCTTCTTGTCTCCGCTATTCCTTTTTTAGAAACAATGTGTCCTAAACACTGCACTTCCTTCTTTAACAATTGACGGACTCAACCTTAGACCAGCGTTTCTTAGTTTAGAGAATAGATCGTTCAGGTTTTAGAAGCGTTCTTTAAACGTTTTCCCCACAATTATGACTTGTGGGGAAAACTGTGTTGAATTATGACTTGATTTTGTTGCTCTAGTGTCAATCAAAACACTTCGTCATTTGTCAATAACCAATGCGTCTACATAAATGCAGTCTATAAAAGAATGTGGTAGGAGAGCAAATGTACACAACAGGTGTTCTATGAGCGTTCCAAGGTTTGAAATCACAAACATTCTAAAGTGAAAGGTCATGTGACGTAAAGTGGTGGAGGGAGCAACTGCACCCTCATTCTGTATTTACTCTCAGTTCGAAATATAAATAAACCGGTTAATTTTGACATTCAAAAGTATAAATATTTAAAATTAGTAGAATTTATTAAAACATTGTTATTAATTAAATCTAAAAAATTTTCATTGATGAGATACCCGGATAAAAAAAATACTCTAGGTCAAGTCAGAAAAACTAGTTTTTTGCAATTTTTAATAAAATGGTGTAACAGACGTCTTTATCCTAGAAGACGCCACTAGATAGCGTCACAAGAGCTGTCACTGCAGCCATAAGAGTCGCGAGTTAGCCATCAGATATAGAGAGCACGTGTTTTTGTATTACTCCTGTAACTATTTAAGTAAAACCACTAAAACCCTGAAAACTTGTGTTATTGTGTACAAACCCTCACCATATTAAAATAAGTGAGTTACAACTGGCGCCCAACTCAAAGCCGTAACATTTTTCGTAGTTTTTGTAAACGCTTTGCTTGCTGTGGTTACTTTCAATCAATTACCGAGATTTATTGCATTTCCGACAAAATTGTGAACTTTGTCGCGCTTTTCAAGATCTATACGACCGTTGGGTGTCGCAAATGTCCCTTGATTTATAATTTCGAATTGTCTTCGTTGCTGTCCGGATTTGTGCATCCATTCACCGCTTCCGATCGGCCATCGCAACAAAACTCGCCTGCGATCAGCATATACGGGTAGAAATATGTCGACCCCACCTAATGTTATAAAGTCTGCTGACGTCGATGCCTTCATCGATGTTATAAATGTGTACAAAAAGTGTTTGAATATTACAAACACCAACGCTCTCAAGGGACTTCCTATGCTACTCAATAAACTTGCAGCCACATGGTTTCAAGGATCGAAATCCTTGCTTCCAACATGGCAGGAGGCGATTGATGGTCTTCAGCATGTCTTTAGTAGAAAGCTTCTAGCACATCGAGTTTTCCAAAAGTTGTTTAGCCAAGAGCAGACAGACAAAGAACCAACAGATGTATTCGTAAGTAGTTCACAAGCGCTGCTAGCCCAGCTTCCGTCACAACCAGCGTTGCACGAAACTCATAAACTTGATAAGATTTACGGTCTGTTGAATCGCATAATTCGACAACAGTACCTCCGTGACCAAGTTTTAGATTTTAATGTCCATATTGAGAAAGCTCGCATGATCGAAGCAAACCACATGGAGGTAGCAGGCTATGCAGAAACAAAAGTGAAGAATGAAAAACAACAGAAAGTGAGACCACGCTGCAAATACTGCAAGAATTTTAGCCACACAAAAGATAAATGTCGCAAATTTGCATCAAGATCGATGTCTGAACCAAAATGCTTTTCTAATGCACAGGTAAAACCACTTGTTCTGTTCTCTGCTCAGCCAAATGCTCGTTCACTTTCTTGCTATAGATGTGGCAATCCTGGAGTCAGATGGCAGTCCCCAAATGTAATCCGACAACCGACAACGCAGCTTTTGAATTTCTTTCAGCTGATCTTCAGAGTCCTATAGCGCGCCCGGCTGTTTGCATTTTAGTGAATGGAAAGTCCGGCTATGCATATATTGATTCTGGTGCTTGATGTTCTCTTGCTGGTCATAAGCTGTACTAGCATTTCATTTATAAAAGGTACCCTACACGTTGTCATATATGAACATGACACTGGCACATTGAAGCACATCAAGAGTATGTACCATGACTTTTGACACGATTGTGATCCTAAACAATCGGTCGATGCCTATACAATTTGTCGCATTACCAGACAACAAGGCAGCAAAACACTTCTGGGCGTATATTTTATTCTAAACGCGAAACTTATATTCGACATCGCTCAAATGAGGTACCGCTTTGCTGATGATTTAAAATGGTGTCCCACTACACCTGAACCTGCGAGTTCTATAATTAATTTCCCTGTGTAGCGTTGATTTAACCTTAGAAGAAAACAAACCCGTTGCATGTACCCCACAGCAGAAACAGCGACTCCGTATGCTGAACATACAAACTTACAACAGACGACCCAATTGCTGTTCCTTCATACCGATTGTCACCGCAAAAGACAACTGCGTTGCGAGCTAAGATTGACTCTATGCTCGACCCGAACGATATTGAAGAATGCAATACGCCTTACGCAGCTCCAGTTGTTTTGATCAACAAGAAGGACGGCGGCCTTAGAGTATGTATAGATTACCAAAAATTTACCTCTATCTCGGTTTCAGATCGCTATCCGTTGCCACGCATTGACGGCCTTTTGCACAATGCCAAACAGGCCTATGTTATGTTGACTATTGATTTGAAATAAGGTTATTGGATAGTACCCGTAAAAGAAAACGATCGTGACAAGACGAGATTTGTCACGCCGTTTGGGTTTTTTCGTTTTTTAAGCATGCCGTTTGGTCTTTGAAACGCGCCAGCAACGTTCCAGAGGCTGATTGATCGTTTCCGTCGTAGCCTCCCTGAAGTAACGATTTTGACCTACGTTGACGACATGATAGTCTTGCCCAGCAATTTTGAAGAGCATCTTCGTGGCCTTACTCTGGTGTTCCGACCTCTCCTCGATTACAAATTAGTAGCTAATCGCCGCAAACGCTGTTTTGCTTGCCCCAGTGTTAAGTACTTAGGACATATTATTACGATCGATGGTATCCAGCCATATCCTGAAAAAATTAAAGCCATCCAGAACATAAAACCACCTACAAACGTTAAGCAGCTGATGTCGTTCATCCAGTTGTGTAGTTGGTTCCGGAGGTTTGCTCCCGATTTTGCTGATATCGCTCGCTTATTGAGTACACTCACACGAAAGAGCTCTATTTGAATTTAGGGAGTAGCCCAAAAAAGTGCATTTTTAAGCCTAAAAAAGTCACTTATTTCAGCTCCCTTTTTGCGTCAAGCAGACCCGACTCTTTCGTACACTATCCGTATTTTGTAAACAGATGCCAGCTCCTTTGCTATTGCGTGTCTTATGCAGGGGGAGAACCTCAATAATGAGCGACCTGTTGAGTATGCCAGTCGTTTGCTCACTTCGGCCGAACGTAACTACAGTACCACCAAACGCAAAGCTCTGGCTATCGTGTATGCAATGAAGAAGTTTTAAGTATATTTAGATGAAGCTGAAGTTGTTGTCCAAAGTGATCATCGTCGGCTACGATGGTTGATGAGCCTGCGTGCTCCAAATAGAAGACTAGCACGATAGGCTATGCTGCTGCAATGCTTTAATCTCCGCATAGACTACATCCCTGGTCGTAGTAATGTTATTGCAGATTCTCTGTCAAGGTTGCCATACGATAAAGTCAAATCTACTACTGAAGCTGAAGTATGTACAGTTTCTATAACTCTACCTACGGTGTCGTTGAAGGAAATTCGGGAACGTCAATTATCCAACCCCAAGCTGGCCAGAATAGTCAAATCTTTAGAATCCAAACAATAACATGAAATCGACGCAGTACGTTACTCTGACAGAGGTTATGTCATGGCGCATGGGATTCTTTATTAGTTTGCTCCCGACAGCGAGTCAGAAAAAACCCGACTTGTTGTACCTCGTAAAATAGTGTCCGAAATCTTGACCGAGTGTTACAACTCGCCGGTTGTTGGTCACTATGACACAGACAAGACGTTACAGCGCATCTTCTAGAGATATTATTGATGCACAATGCGCCAAGACGTAGCTCAGCATGTAAGAAGTTGTACTGAATGTCAGAAGTACAAAACAAGTAATATGAAGCCTTCTGGCTTGTTGCAAACTCCGGTTATAGCTCAGAGATTCGAGGTGTTGGCGGCGATTGATCTTTTCGGATCCCTTCCCGAAACTGATGACAGTTATCGCTAGATATTTGCGATTGAAGATACTACGTCCAGATGGCTCAAACTTATTCCGCTTCAACATGCTACTGCTGAAGCGTGCGCAAAGACCTTAATAGATGCAGTGATCTTGCGTTATGGTACTGCCAGAAGAGTAATTAGTAATAATTGTACGCAATTTACTACGAAAATTATGCAAAATCTTGCACATTGTCTAGATTTCAAACAAACACTTATACCTGTGTATCATCTTTCGTCCAATCCAAAAGAGAGAAAGAATCGTGAACTAAAAACGCAGCTTGCAATGAGATACACTTCTCAATGCTGCGCATCAGAGTCGTGGAACTCGCCTAGTATCCATGCTCCTTCTAGAGGGGGGAGATGTAACAGACGTCTTCATCCCAGAGGACGTCCTTAGATAGCGCCACAAGAGCTGTAGCCCACTGCAGCCATAAGAGTCGCGTGTTAGCCATCAGATATAGAGAGCACGTGTTTTTGTATTACTCCTGTAACTATTTAAGTAGAACCACTAAGACTCCAAAAATTAGTGTTATCGTGTACAAACCCTCTCCTTATTAAAATAAGTGAGTTACAATGGTAATTTTTATCATAAAATTTCGAATAAAAATTGTAAATCAGATAATTATCTATAAAAAAATTATTAAAATATTTTATTCACAATTATTGTATAAAATTCCCATTGAACACGGCAGTAATTATTAAGTTATTAATCACTGCTGTCAGATGCTTCCTTGATTTAACTATAATAATATATTGTTTTGCTACAAACAATCGATTTTAAAATAAATTTATTGTGTAAACCTCTAATTTTTTCAATTCAGATTTTAATATATGACCCGCGGTTGGAAGGCAAGCAGCATCTACACCGAGTCATCAGCAACTTAGAATGTGCATGTCTTATAACATATCATATTTTTCAAAACATTTTATAAATCGAATTACCTTTAGGAACTAAACATATTTGACTCAAACTGTCAACATTATTGTTTGTGTGCGGTTTTTTAATGTTTTGCTATTAAATTGTGTTAACAAACAAACTAAAAATGAATATCAAAAATTATAAGAACTTTTCTTCAACACCAACGTTAAGAGGTGTTTATAATTTAGCCTATAAATATTTTTGAACTGACTAAAAAGAAAAAAACTTTTTTATTTTCTGAATTGACTTTGTTTGTATACTTCACCTGACGTATGCAAACGGAAAAGAAAAAGACTATAAAAAACCAAAACAACGAAAACTGAAGTAAAACAAGAAAAACAAAAAGAAACCTTAAAAGCTAAGAAAAATAGAAGAAACGAAACGGAATAGAAAAAACAAAATATATATAAAAGATAAGATGAAAACTTGGCCAAGAGAAATAATATAGAAGTATAAAAAAATAAAAAAAATAAAGCACAAAGAAGCAGAAAGTTGATCAGTAAAATAAAGAAAAAAAACATATAAAGAAAAAAAACAAACAAGAATTTGTAAATACCGTTTTATAAAATGTGACAAAAACAAAAGAAAGGTTGGAGTTCTAAGAATACATAAAATAGCTTAAAATGATGGGAATGGTTGAAACATGGGTAGATAAAAAAGACTAAAAAAAATTTAAACAAAATGTCTGAAAAATAAGGATAGAAGATGAAATATGCTACAAATAACAATAAGAAAAAAAGTGTAAAAAAGCCGAACAAAAATTTTAAAAATGTATTAACAAACAAAGAGATAAAGAAAGAAAGTTAAAAAGGTAAACAAACATTATAGGGAAGCAATTGGAGATAAGAACAATCTACAACAGAGGCATCAGACAGCTAAAAAAAAGATTGATGTATAAAATACATAAATCTATTAAAAGGAAGCCATTATATTGCTAGAATGAGAAAAAAAAATAGAAAATTAGAGAGAAGAAGAAATAGATAATAGCAAAAAAACAGAAAAGGTATAAGCTTAATAAGCATGGGGAAAGAAAAAGGATGTAAAATTTTAAATAGAAAAAAATAAGTCGAGAGAATAGTGAATCAAATAGCATGGAAAAACTGCAAAAGTTTGAGATAGGAGAAAGATTAAAATCAGATTATACGCCTTTAGAAACACAGATAAAAAAAAAATTTAAAAAAAAGAGATAAAAAAAGAAAAAAAAAACAACAATAATAACATAACACAAAAATTTTAAAAAGCATATAAAAAGCAGTTTAGACAAAAAAAAACAATTAAAAAACATGCGCAGAACAAAAGACAATAAAAAAAAACAAAATAAAAATAAAAGCAATGAGAATACAAAATGAAATGTAGAATATATAAATAAATAAAAAAAAGAAGCAAAAAAAAAATAAGAATAGAAAAATGACTAAACCATTTCCCAAAACTATTAGTAGAAAAGAAACTAAAAACCCAAAAAAAAGTAGATGAAAAGAAAGAGAAAGAAGAAGGAGAAAAATAATAAGAGAAGAAGTAGAAAAATACAAATAAAAGGGAAACGAAGAAAATCAAAGAATACCAAAAGAGGCATAGATGTGTGGAAATCAAAGAAAGAGAAAAATAGTGTTAGACTCCTTCAACGCCTTGGTTGCAATCATCTTCTTAAAATGTTTTTATCATTTTTCTAACTCTAATAATTCTTCAATATTTTCTTTTCTCTTCTTCTGTGCTTATTTACATATATAGTTTTAATAAGTTTTTTGAAATTTTTAAAATCTTTATTTTTAATGTTTGAGTCTCTTTTGATTTCTCTATTTTTCTTAACTTTTTTCTTACTTTTTATTTTCCATGGGTTCTTCTCATGTTGATTTTTTCTTTTTTTCTTTTTAGAGTCTGTAAAACTTTTCTTTTATTTCCTGCAATCTTTATCGTTCGAGATGTCGGACGATGAAGACGTACCCTCCCTCACAACCGGTAATAAGTGAATGTAAATTGTGTAGAAAGTTGATTGCTAAAAAAAAAACTGATATGTAAAAAATACAAAAATAAATATCACTCAGGATGTGGCAAAATAGCACTAGCAGCTCGTAGTGGAGAAAACTTAAAATGTGTGCATGATTACAAAGTTATCGATATTCCGCCTCCAAGCATTTTATTAACTGGTGGAAGTTCTGCTTACAATCAAGAAATATCATTTTTGAAGGAAACGATGGCTTTGTTAACAAGTGAAAATAGTACATTACAAGGAAAATGTGCCAATTTGCAAAAAAAAACAGGACCTTGAAATACTTATAGAGTCAATGCAAAAAAAAAGAGATAAGGAAAGTAATACTCGTACAAAACCTGGACATGATAACCAAAAAATTGATTTCAATAAAGAAATGACAAGTTTTAAAAACGATATCAATAAACATTTGGAAGACAAATTTAGTCAACTCTCAACTTGACTATCAGATTGTATGATCTCGAAACAACAAAACAGTATCCCAGATAACATGACTCCTACACAAAAATCCTATAGTGACATTGCCAAAAAATCAAAAGACGTAATATACTTAAAACCAAAAAATACGCAAAAGTGTGATGTAACAGTTGAAAACTTAAAAAAAACGATTAAGCCAGTGAAACTTGAAACCGGCATAAGAAATATAAAAAAATTGAAAGATGGTGGAATTGCTGTGGCCTGCAGCAGTAAAAGTTGTAGAGAGGAATTAGCAGAAGTAGCGACATCAAAATTAGCCGACAATTATGCTGTTAAAAAATTCGAATTAAAAAATCTAAAAATCAAAATTGTAGGATTTGAGGAAAAGCTCAACGAGGAGGATCTACGGCAGTGCATGTTTAAACAAAATTCTACACTAGAACATATCTCAAACATATCTCAAAGTTCAAACTTATTGTCTATAAATAGATGAAAAAACGCTATTTTGCTATCATAGAAGTTGATCTTGCAGATTTAGAAAAACTTATAAACTTAAAGGTTGTTTATTTGGGTTGGAGTGTCTGTAATGTTTACAAGCATGTTAGTACTATAAGGTGTTATAATTGTTGGAGCTACAATCATCTAAGCCATACATGTAATGCAGAAAATGTTGATTGCACCAATTGTGGTAGTAATGACCACACAAACAGTAATTGTAGTAACGTAATCAAGTGTATAGACTACAGAAGAACAAACGCTGAAAAGTAAATAGAATTACCAGATAATCATTCTTGCTTTGACATTGCATGTCCAGTTTACCAACAACCAGTAAAACTAGTTAAAGGAAAAACCCTATACGCAGCGTAGCAACTATCAGATGAAGAAAGTGCCTTCAAAAAAACACAGCAAAATCGGATCCAAGTAAGAACACTACGGAACACTACGGATCCAAGTAAGATGAATAAAATGTCACTTCTTTTTCAGAATATCCAATGTATCAATAACAAAATAACTCTTTTGGAAGCTTTCCTAAGTGAAGATAATTTAGAAGCCTTGTGTTTAAGTGAACATTGGCAAAAACCATTAGAAATAAAAATTCAGTAAAGTTAGAAAACTATAATATGATGTCGTCTTTTGCGAGGACTACGCACCGCCATGGGGGTGTGGTCAACTTTGTCAGAAATTACATTGGATGTAACGGACTAGATCGCGTATGTAATCTTTCAGAAGAGCTAAACTGTGAATAAGCTGGTATCTTTTTTAAGCAATTTATTATAATAACAGTCACTGTATGTATGTAAATTTTGACAATTTTTTAGATAGTTTGATAAACTTGTTCAGTATTATTAACAATGATACAACTGTTTTCATAGGAGGAGATTACAATGTACATTTTAATACTAAGGATGAAAGAACGACTAAATTTTGTAATTTATTATTAAGTTGTAGTCTTTGTCCTTTGGTAAATTCCAAGACACAAAAAGATCATACTCTTGACAATGTTTTTACAAACTTTAGCGACAACGTGATAAATATCAAACCTATAAATATATTGCTATTTGATCACGTAGGAATACATGTAGAAATACTGCTCAAGAAAGATGTCTATGATCATACGTTAATCAAAAAAATTTTAAGACTACATCTACATATTTAGCTTTTCCGGAAAAGGTTTTTCTCACAAAAAACTGTAATGTCGGTAAAATTCCATGATTCACTACAAAATTGAAAAAATTGAGAGAGACTTTAAGACTTTTGCAAAACGCTACCCTATAGCTGTATGATGCTAGCTATATGGAGATATTAAACTTGAAACAGCGTTTAAAAATTATAAGCGTTATTATAACGACGAAATAAAGAAAAGCAAAATTAAGGCAAACGATTGGTATATCATAAACTATAAAAATAATAACAAAGCCATGTGGGAGCTCATTAATCTAAATAAACCTAAAAGCAAGAATAACAAAGCTGTGCTAACGCCCAACTAATTCAAGAAATACTTTACAAAAATTGCAAAAAATCTTATTAACTCATTACCAATTTCACACCTAGACCCTATTTGTATAACGACATTATTTGGGGATAGAAATACCTGTGAAATAACGTTTAAATCTGTAGGACAAATTCAAATGAGAAAGGCTATAGAAGACTTAAAAAACAAAAGTAGCAAAGATATCTACAAATTGTCGGTTCTTATAGTTAAATCAATAAAAAGTCTTATTATTCCTCCTCTAACCAAACTTTTAAATGAATGTATTGTAAGTTCAATATACCCATGTTCCCTGAAAAAAGCCGTAGTAATACCTTAAAAAAAAGGAAACGAACATGATGTTTCCAACTACAGGACATTTTTATAATTTCCGGTTTTTTCAAAAATATTTGAAAAAGTCTTTTTAAAAAAAACAGATATTTTAGTTTTTCAATAAGAATCATCTAATTGATAAAAACTGTCATTAAGTTTATTGAAAGTGTGTTTAAAGCTTTTCGGAGCAAAAATGACCTATTAGCAAATTTTCTTGACTTGAGTACGACTTTCGATTGTGTGTCACACGAAATACTGTTGCGCAAGTTATATTTCTACAATTTTTCACCTAATAGCGCAAGTTTAATGCTTTCATACTTATCTAACAGAGTTTAAACTGTCCAATTTAATACTACGCTTTCAAACTGCAGGGAAATAGGGCATGGAGTCCCACAGGGTTCGAAACTACTTTTAGATGATCACATATAAATGATAGCTCAAAAATTGGCAAAAAATACATACCTATTAAAAAATCTTGCAAATGCACTGAGTCAAAATATTTTGAAAATGGCTTTTTTCTCATTAATTTAATCACACTGTCAATATGGTATATTAGCATGGAGTCATTCATCACAGATAGGAAAAGTCTTTAGAATACAACGAAGATCTGTAAGAATTGTAGCAGGTATTGCTTATAGGGCAGACTGTAGAGAATACTTTAGATCTCTTGGCATTTTAACAGTTCCCAGTTTAAATATTTTCCAATGTAAAAAGTAATTTTGATAATTTCTCTATATTAAACTGTTTTCACAAATACGAAAAAGAACAAATGGCTTGTCATATAACAATTTAAGAATTTGTAGATGCCAACAAAATGTTAACTATTATTGCATTTATAACGGGCAATTAATAATTATGTGACGTATTTTTTTTATATAATAGTGATTTATATGTTCAATCAAGTCTACAACCTCTATGCTAAAGTTTAGATATAAATACCTGAAGTCATTCGTCGAGTCACCAACCACTTACTGTCACAAGAAGAACTACGATGTCGCCTGTCAACAAACTGAATTTGCTGTTTTCACCAATCCGTAACTAATCGTCAATGACTTATTACTGATCTATCTATATTATTGATCAGTAACTGACTTAAAAGCTTCACAACTTCACAACTTGTGTAGAACTATATAATAAAATCAAATCCTATTGACCAATTAGAATCTCATAAGCACATGAAAATCCTATAAGATGTTATGTGATTTTATAATCTAATTAGAATGCTGTAAGTAAATTGGAATAGCACCACTTTACAAATAAACTGAAATTCCATAATCCAATTGGAATTTCTTAATAAACTGGCATTTACTGGATTACTTTGAATTTTACAATTCAAAATTCTATTGATAAAGTCAATTGTAAAACTCATTGCAGCTGCTACAACACAGCGCTCGTGAAATTAATCTCAGGTAATTCACAATTGAAAGTTAACTGTCTTTTCTAAAAAATAGAAAAAACTGTAAATCACTTTGTAAAGCGATCATAGTATGAATAGCGCTCCAACGCTAATTAAACTGTTGTGTAGTACGTGTACGCAACTTTCTCATGACTATCAAATTATCAAACTATAGCCTGTGATAAGACGTAGAACTTCACAAACCAATTCAAATTTTATTATTAACATGGAATTTCTTGAATTGAATTGCCAGTTTTTAAAAAGACCTTAAACTTTAAAACACACTAAGAGTTTACTGATTGAAACTTTATTTCAATTTCAATTGAAACTTTATTTTAACTTTAATATAAAGGCCGCCTAGCAAGATCTTATGTTCAAAAATTAGCACTAGTCTAGCATGTTACTGAATCTGAACCTCTGTATATTAAAATCTCTTATTACCCATAGATGGGGCTTTTTCTGAGGTTTTAAGAAATTCAATGTTTATTAAATTAGGAGCATTATTTTTAGTTTAAATTGAAAATTTTCACTTTTTTGGCAGCTTTTCGGCGTCTTGCTATCTTTTTCGCGTTCATAATATACATTCTATAATGCAGCGATTCAGCGTTCAAATGTATATTTTTGTACAGATTGGACCCATTCAGCGTCTGGCAGCGTTGCCGCTATGAACTTTCAGATTGAATCGGCTACAGCCAAGACTCTTGCAAGATTTTAAAATTTTGTAAATATGTAGTAACACTTTTGTTTTTTTAGAAATAGATTGCTATTGCAAAGTTTTTTATCACATAACAAAATGAATAAAGTCTGTGAAAAAATGCAAGAAAAAGTGCATGTATTAATAATATAAATTTAAAAGTTTGAAAAAATTATGGTGTAAGAATACTCAAAGCAGAGAATAAAGCTTTGTTAGATAAACATTATTGTCAATCTTTTTAAAAAGTTATACGATTGTTAATTAACTAATTTTCATCTAATGTTTGTTCTAATAAGATCGACATAAAAGTTTAAACAATGGATCTATAATTTTTTTGTTAGTTTAAGCTTTTTTTACTTACATATTTAACAAGATCACGTGATGATTTAAATTTTGTTTGTTATAATTTATTCTTCTAAAAAAAAAATCAAAAATTATGCATCGAAAAAAATTTTGATTAAAAAAAATTAACAAATTGTCACTAACTTGTAAATTTCTTTCATAGTAGCTAACTTGTTGAAATTCACTTCTAACACCAATAGTCTGGTGTTAATTTTTTATAGTGTAATTGTTTTAAAAATTGTCATAAACAAATACGTCGCTTTCTTTTAAATTATTGATTTGTAAAAATATATTTCATATTTAAGTAAACGTTTATTTAAACAAAATATCTTATTCTCATGTTCTTTGTTTGGAACTGCATGCCTTCGTTTTTTGTCTATTTATGTCTTCAACTCTTTTTAAATTATTTATCGTTTTATTTTTTCTTACAATTTACCCTACCATGTCCATTTCTTTCTAAAATTATTCTTATTGTTTAATTTTTTATATCTGTTAGGTACTATATTACTTCTGTGTATTTGTTCTAAAAATTTTTCTCTACGTTTCGCTGTATACATTAGCACACTCTTTTGTGAACAATCAAGCATCAATATTCTTTCTCTGCACTCGGTACTACAATTTTTATCTGTATTTATATCATAGATTTTTTTTCCAATTTTTTTTATTTTTATTTCTGTTATCTCGAACTCTATGTTTTCCCAAACTTTTGATTTCTTATTCTTGCTACATTTTAAAATACTGCTTTTAGTACATCGTCTTCTTTCTTTCCTTCTTTTTTAAGTGTGTAATTTTTTCTGTTTTTTTTATTAAGTTCGGGTTTAATAGTTTTTTTACTCTTTTTTCTATTTTACTTTTTAACATTATTTTTTCTGTTTTTTTTTAATTTTTTTTTTCTTAAATCGCTTTTTTTATTTATTTTAAATTTTTTGTTTTTTGCCTGTTCCTTTTCCTGTCCACCTTTTTGTCTCCATTCCTTTCTTACTCTCTTTTTGTCTTTTGTTTTTTTGTGTTTTTTTTTTGTTCAACTGTTCTTTTTTATTTTATTTTTTCTTTTTTTCAATGTTTTTTTTTGTCTTTTCTAGTTTTGAGAGTCTTCTCATTTTGTAGTTTTAAACCTTCTTTTTTTCTACATCATTTTCTCTTTTCTGCTTTATTTTTTTTTTTCGTTTTCTTGTGTTTTTAATCTTTGCATCTTTTTCCCGTGTTTTTTCTCGTACTTTTTTTAATTTTTCTACCTCCTATCTTACCTCTAGTGTTCTTTTTTGTGCTTATTGTTATATTCAATGCTTTTTTTAATTTTCTTATTTTCTAAAACGTTTTTTCGAGTTCTCCTTTCTACTTCATACATTTTCTCTTCTCTCAAATTGTCTTATACCCTATTTTAGCATTCTTTCCTTTTCTTCTTTCTTCTGCTATCAACTATCTTAAGTTTTTCTTTTTTCGTCTATAAATATGTTTTTCCTCATTTTCTCCTTATTTTTTTTTAATTACATTTTTTTCTCTTCTCGCTTGTTAGTTTGATCACCACCATCTTTATCTAATTTATCTTTTACATCTTCCTGACTTTCACTGCCACTTCTAGATTCTATGATGTCTTTTTAATTTCTTCTCTGTTTATCTAAGCATGTTTCTGTCAAGTCTATTTGACATCTGTTTGTTTTATCTATTTTTAAAAGACTTATATTTTGTTCTTACACCATTTTATAATAGTTTTTTTTTGCTGTTTTATTTCTTATTATTGATTTATTATTGATTTTTTTATTAATTTTATTTTGGTTTTTGTTCTACTTTTATCTATGTTTTCTTTATTGTTCAAATTTTTATTTAGGGTTTTTATTGATTTATTTTTTTATAATTTTTTTTCTAAAATTTTATCTATGTAAATGTAAATTCTTTATTTTGTTAAACTTTTTTTTCATTTTTTTCTGTTTTTTTTTTCGTTTTCTGTATTTTCTGCTTGCTAACTTATTATTTAGCTCTTCAAAAAATTTAACAAAAAAAACTTTTGAATGAATACTATTACAAATAGAAAACTATAAATAATAATATATTACCCATAGATAAAGCTTTTTTTAAGGTTTTAAGAAATTCAATCAATATTAAAATAGGACTTTATTTTAACTTTAATTTAAACTGTTTTTAACTTTAACTTTAATAACCCACCGCAGCTGCTCCAACAAACTGCACGACAAGTGATATAAATCACAAATAAAATGTCAACCGCAATAGTGTAAGAGCGGGACGTAACAAGGGTAGCTGTAAGATTACTTTGTAAAGCAATAATACTGTAATTAACGCTGTAACGCTAACTACGCTAAGTACGCTGTACGTAGACGCACCTCTGGTGATCAAATTGTTAAACTATAGACTTTTATATGACTTTGAACTTCACAAACAAACTCAAATTCTATTATCAACATAGAACTTCTTGAATTAAATTGCCAGTCTTTAAGAGACCTTGAACTTCAAAAACACACTAAGAGTTTACTGACTAAAACTTTACTTAATATTTTAATAACCCACCGCAGCTGCTCCAACAAACTGCACGACACGTGACATAAATCACAAATAAAATGTTAACCGCAATAGTTTAAGAGCGGGACGTAAGATCACTTTGTAAAACAATAATACTGTAATTAACGCTGTAACGCTAACTGTAACAGGGACCTTGTTACCTTGTATAACGTTATATAAACTTTACTACTCGAGCTTAGGAACCTCACCTGCTACAACAAAATAAGGGCGGAAGGAATTGTATGTATGTATATGTTTTAGGGTCTGAGCTACATATGAATAGGTGTGTATGTGTTCTGCTGTAACAGAATACGGGAAGTTGGTCTGCTGTAACAGCCCAAGGAAACAACGTACACGTCGTTTTGTTTGTAGGCTTTAAAATTATTTTATGAAACGTCTATTAACGTTAATAATCTAATTACTGAGTTTTACTGATTGGTACTTTAATTAGTAACTTATTTAAAATAGGTGAGATTACCTCCTACAGATTTTGAGGTATTTTCTGTTCTTCCCTCATTGGGTGATAGGCAGGTCCAGAACGTTACTTACTTACTTACTCACTTACTATCTCACCAATCGGTTTTCTGTCACTCTCGCATATTTTTTTTTTCAACTGTTGTTTGTTTTGTTTTTTTTTATGCTTTCTTCAATCCAGCCGTCTATTTCAACTTTCCTGCACTTTCTTACTTCTCTTTTCTTTTCTATTCTTTCTTTTATTGTCTCTACTATAGGAACGTAGTCCAATTCTACCGATATATAAAATATGTCTAATTTTATATTTTTGGTATTCTCAAATGCTTTATCATTTGCTATCAATTTTTCAAATATTGTTGACGTTCTTCTCACTACATATGTGTAGCTTCCTTCTTTATCTTCTTCAATATTAGCATTTACCATTGTCCACCTATTCTCTTCTAACATTTTTTTCAGTTCTTTTCCTTCCCTGTTGTCTTTCTTATCTTCTGCAGTTCTTTTTTTTTATTACTTTTTTTATTTTTTTTGCAATTGTATGAATTCTTAGCTTCCTAATAGTGCAATAAATCTTTTTCTATTATCAGTTCCCCTTTTCATCTTTGTTCTATAGATTGTTATCACTTTGTACTTTTATTTGTCTATAATTATTATGTTTTCTATTGCTCTTTTCTCTTATTCATATTCTTTTAATTCTTTCTTTGTCTTTTTTTTTTGTGCACAAATTCTTTTTTTATTGCTGTCATTATACTTATGTTTGATTTTTTTTTTCAGTATTTTTTCTTGAGTAGCAACATTTTCATTTATATTTTTGGTTTATTTTATTTCACCATTCTATTCATTCTTTCTCTTGAATTTAGGTTTCTATCATCGCTCTCACGTCAAAATCTTTCACATATTTCCAGAAATCTTTATCTTTATAACAAATAAGATATTCTTTAAGCACTTGAACAACAATATTCATTCATAAGTGTTACAGCTCATTATACAAATACTATTAATATTAAGCTATGTTCTTCAGTTAGAACAATGTAAAATTATGAATGAAAAAAAAATACAATTAAGGCAATAATTTTTTATTTTTATTTTTAGACTGGAAAACCTTTCAATAAAATAAATATACCTAGAAAATAATGTGCATACAAAAATTATTATTGCAAGCAAAATCTAGATGTGAAAATAAAGATAATCAATGCTTCTGTTAGAAATTAGTTATTTAACCTTCTATAATTGATGGAAATTAATAATTTTACTGTTATTATAATTATTTTAGTAATATTTTATAAATAGAAACAGGATGTTTGTTAAACATTTAGTCTTCAGTTTCAAAGATAGAGCTTTTTTTGTTTATTTGTATTTATCAAACTTTGAATCGTTCATCCCTTGTCCAATCAGGAAGACTCCAACGTTTTCTGATTCCACGACTCCCAAAAAAACCACACGTTGATTGAGATTTTGGTTTTACGTTTCATCCTAGGTCGCAAAATGATAAAAAAGCTGGAATAAAATCAAGAACAGGTCTGTGTTTTGTATTTTTATCTAAATTATGTCTCTTTGTTTTATAAACTATCTCACTCTTCATGATAAATTATTCAACTGCAAATAAGTGTTATTATATTCTGTCATTCAATTCTACCAAGGAAAACGAAACAATTGAGAACATTGCAAATGACAAATAAAAGATGCAAATAGTTTTTTTTTGTTCATTTAATACCAATTATTAAAATTAATTATTAGGTACTCTTATCAACTTCATTCATGGTTTTAGTACTTAGATTTAAATAGCGTGACTGTCAAGATTTTTATTTAAACGTGACGTTAGAAAACGCATGAACCAACAAAAGCCTCTGCAAATAAAATTTTACAATAGATGTAAAAAAAACAAAAAGATTTTTGTTTGCCAAGTGCTGATATTAAATACTAAAAAACATTTATTTCAAATATAAATAACACTGTTGCAATAGAATATTCAGTTTATCGAAGTAAGTACGAACGAACGAACGAGCAATTATACAAAATATGAAGATTTTTTTCAATCTTGTGATGACTGCAGTAATTGTGGCTGCTTTGTCAAGTCAAACAACTAAAGAATTTTCAAGCAATTATCAAGAAATTATTGAAAATCTTACAACAAATGTGTTTGAAAGTGATACAACCCTTCAAGGTATAACAACTGAAAACACCAAGGCAAGTCCAGAATCTTTTACAGATAGTCGAGATCAAACTCAAAGTGTCTCTGACCGTATAACATCATCTAAGTTAAATTTGATTACTCAATGTAGTAATAATGATGCAGAAACTACTACTAATAGTGATAGTAACGTCGAAAATTCAATAATTTCAACCACTATAGACGATTTTAGCAGCAACAGTTCTGTTTCTAGCAGTACCGATAGAAGCACTGATTCTACTACAATCTTTGACACTAGTATTTCCACAAATCAAGAATCTTCCAATCAAAATTCAAACGGTAACAACAATAAAAACGGTTGTTCTGAAACGGTTACTGAAAACAACGACGCATCTCAAGATTCTCAAAGAAATACAATTTCTACTAGTAATGTCAATGACAATTCTGGTGTGTCCAACAATAATCAAGATAAAGGAAGTTTAGCAAGTATTACTGCAACAGAAGCTTTTACTAACAATCAGACAAAAGATATATTTTTAACTGATACAACCAATATTGTCAATGTCAAAAGTACTACTGTCAATCCTAATACTATAAACAACGCTAATAGCAGTGTCAACAAAAATAACACTATCGTAGAAAATAATCCAGAAACAAATAATAACGCTAACACCGATAACAATAGCAGTAATGTTATACTTAAATCTGATACTGCTAATAGTAGCAATAAAATAACAAACTCAAGTATAAATAGTAACAACAATGATTTATTATTAAAAGAAAACAAATTAGAAAGCAATACTACCAACACTGCCACAAGTATTAATTCAAGTGATAACAACAGTGATAGAAATGCTGCAGAATCTAATTCTGATAAGTCTGCAAATAACAGTAACAGTGCAAATATTAGCAGTGACGCTCAAAGTGAATCTTCTAGTGCTTCTAACAACGATCAAAATAGTAACAGCAGTTCTATTGGTAATAAACCACTTAACAGTAATACTAGTGAACTCGGTGGTCAAAATAACCGAGGTTCCAGTAATTCCGATGTTTCTAAAAATAACTCTAATTATAATAATGCAGAAGACAAAGAAGAGAATAAAGCTAGCAGCAGCAGAAATTCTACACAGAGAGATGAAACTGATAATATAAACAATAGTAATACAAATAGCAATAATAACGCAGACTCTAAAGAACAATCTTCTTCTAAAAATAATGAAAACAATAAAGACAAACACAGAAACAACAACTCTAATAAAGAACAAGCAATTAGTGCTGTTTGTACTCAAGCTAAAAAGCAATTGAGTGCATTTATAACACAATTACAAAAACATTGGAAACATGCTGATGATAAATTCAATATCGAAACAATTATAGAAAACGCTCGCCAAAAGACGGAGCAACATGTCAATTATAAAATACAAGAAATTGAAGATAAATTTTCAAAAGTTAGTGGCAGTCGCAAACCATGGTGGAGAAATCAATATCGTAAACCTGTTAAAAACTAAAAATGGATTGTTGTTAATTTGGAAATTGCAATGATTTTCAATAATGAAATGTTTAAAGCTAAATAAAGTAAAGAAACAAAGCATCACAAAGGTTTTAAATTGTTTTTCATTTGACCAATTACAAAAATAAGCAAATTGTTTAACCTCTCAATAAAAGCAACATTTATTTTACATTAAAGCTTTTACAATACAGTTGAGATTCAGATTCTTCACAACTACGTGGTCGGTTCAGAGCATCAAATAAATTATTTACGGCCGATTTCATAATGAAATTAAAGGAGCTTTAAATTTTAAAGTATACTTTAAAGTAGAAAATACATTTCATAATGGTATTACAAAGTTTAAAGCCCGCTTTACCTTAAAGGACTTTTTCTCTAGCTTTAACAAGTTAAAGGAGGCTTTTAAGAATAGAAACGTCACTTTTACTCAAACAAAATCAAGATGTGTGGTTATGTTAATACTGTGCTGTTGTGATTGTGACGATCGTATCAGAATGTATCATAATAACTTTTCCTCAAGTGATTCGTCTGACGATGACGAAGTTGTGGAACGCCGTCCAAAAATTTATCGTCTAAGAAAAAACTATTTTTATTTATACGACGAACAGGATTTTTTTGATAGATTTCGCTTAACCAAAAAAACAGCGCAGGTTTTATTAGAACAAATCAATCCCATGATCCAGCTTGGGACTAATAGGTAATAAAGCAAATGAATTATATGTAAATATAATATGACAATGTTAATAAATCTTTCAGAGGGGGCTGCATCAAGCCCGAAATCCAGCTATTAGCAACGTTGCGTTTTTATGCAACGGGAAATATGTTAATAACAGCGGGAGATTTTGTTGGAGTGTCAAGAGCGTCGGCCTGTAGGATTGTAAAAAGAGTTTCAAGAGCAATGGCTTCACTTCTTCCTCAATACATTAAAATGTACAACAATAATGTTGACATGGAAAAAGCTGCTGAAAAGTTTTATGGAATTGCAAGTTTTCCACGTGTGATAGGTGCTATCGATTGTACTTTGGTGAAAATTGATTCACCTGGAGGCGACGATGCAGAAATCTATAGATCAAGAAAAGGTTTTTTTGCTTTAAATGTGCAAAGCATCTCTGATAGTGATTTAAAGTTTCGAAATATTGTGGCAAGATGGCCTGGGTCCGTACATGAAGATATTCCTGCATACAATCCTCAACAAGGAGCACGTCAGTTTCGCCAAGTGCTAATTAATGAACATTTTGCGAGATTATAGTTTTATTTTACTTAAAAATTATTATATTTTTTACCTACACTAAAATTTACCTAATTCTTTTTTTTTTAATTGCAATTCTAAATCTAATAACATCATTTTTTTTTGGTGTTCTTCTTCGTCACGGCTACTTTTTTTCAGACGCTCTTCTGCTTCGTGGGCTTCAGCAGCTTCTAGCAGCTCTAGTTTGCGTTGGTAATACAACTCACGGGACGGTGTGGAGTTAGTTGGTCGCAGTTTAGCGTGCGTCCTTTTTAACAAATTGCGAGGGACGTAGGAGCTCCAGTTTTTCTCTATATCCGGGGTACTGCTTGGGGTACTGCTTGTGCGCGAAGTGCTTGGTCGTGCACGCGATATGATGGTTTCCACATTCTAACAAACGTTAAATGTAAAACATTTCGTGCTATAAAAAAACTAGTGCACTTACTACAGTTTCCTTAGCGCCTGCCAATAAGGGTGCACTTTCTGCCGATCTGTAGCTACAAGACGGGAGTGCTGCTAATGCATCATCATGTACCTCAACCTCAACCGTTTGCACCAACGCTATTTCGTCAACAGACGTTGTTGGGCTTATAGCCTGAAAAGCATGCCTATATTGACAACTGTATGATCACACAAGAGCATACCTACATTCAAAACCACAGCGTCGCAATCAAACTCCGGTTGCAACCCTACGACAGTTTTAACATTTAGAATATTTAAAACCGCGTCAATGACCGGATTTTCAGTTTTCATACATTTCCCACCACCAGTGCCTTTGATATAGGTTTTTTCAGCGGCCACTGCCTTCCGCGCTTTTGTTTTTAAATTATCATATTTCCCCTTAATTTGCTCCATGGTCCGCAATCGTAAGGTTTTTGCATTAAACCCATGCAAGACAAGTTGCCATGCTTCCTCCTAAAATAGAGATAAATGAGCATACACAACGATAACTTTATTACATTGCCTTCTCTTCATTCGACACTTTATTGGTCGTTTTACATTCAATGTTCTGTTTTTGTTTGCCTATTTCTTCTAATAATAATAGCTCTTCTTCCACACTGAAATTGGAGCCACGGCAGCGTTTGCTATGCATTTTTCACACACGATAATAATACTACACACAAAAAAAGCGAACACACTGAGAGCACATGTGCGAATTCCACTGTCAAATACTAGCCACAGCTGTCAAAGTGCTGTCAGAAAATGTCAGACGGCAAATATGTATGATTGCCAACCGTAGTCGACACCACTAAAGAAGCCTTTAGTTAAAGTCGGTGGACATGTTTATTATGAAATCGGTTCTTGCTAAAGTGCTTTTTAAAGCCTCCTTTTTGTTAAAGGCTCCTTTTGTTAAAGTCACTTTAAGGTGTTCATTATGAAACCGGCCGTTATTCTTTTAGTAAACGCAAATGTACAACCGACCTCTTTTAGTCAATCGCAACGTTTTTTATAGCGAGTTAAACCATGAGCAACAGAATTACAAAAAATCTGAAAGAAAAACAATTGTAATACTTATACCTAGCAATTTTGTACACTTCAATAACAGATATAAATATGTTGTGTCTCTTATTTTAGGACACACTCTTGCATTATTACATTGATCCTCATCTAGTTTGAGAAGTATTTTCTAATACTCCTAAAGTATTCCACCTTCAGGGGTCTAAGATAGCCCAAGTTCAATAATATATTTTAAAGTACAAATTTTCTTAATAATTACGAGTGGTACATACCATAAGAGCCTTTTTTTATATTAATTTTGCAATCATTTTATTAAATGTGGAGAGTCAGAGAAAAAATAAAGATTCTTCAAATCATCCATAGGGTGAACAACTTTATTATTTAAGTTAGATAATTTTCCTGAAATTCCCAATTCCGACCATATTTTTCTATTAGTTGACGCCCCATCGCAGACAATGCCATAAACTTCCGCTCAGAATTTTCCAATTTTTTAATAATTTCTAAAATTAACTGAGCAAGGCATGTACCTTTTTTTGCTCCTTTGGCAGCATAAACCGCTATTGGTTGGCTAAAATGGCCAGAATCTTCTGCTCCAATTAATTTAAGATTTTTGACATTTAAATGAATGTTAGTGCGAACTGACATCTCGTCAAATATCAACAATCAACAATCAACATACCCTGTCTTGTAAATTTATTTTGTTTTTTTTATTTTTAATTTGAAAGCTTTGAAAAATTCTTTATAAAGCCTTTTTCATTTCAGCTTTATTTGACATAAATATTTGCGGACGGTTGATGCAACGGGAAGAGGCAAGACTTCAGTTTTTCTTAAAAAAGCATTGGTTTTGGGGCTTTTAATGTGAAGCAGTAAACACATAAGCAGCCAGTTAGAACTGTAACGTTTGGCATTTTTTGATTTGTATTTTGACATTTCTATACATTTCATCACTATTATTTTTGAGCGGATGGTAAATTATCCATCTGTTCAATTTTTTTTTGAACTTTTGCTTGATTTACAGTTTTCATTTTATCCTTTACCGTCTGTAATTCCTTCTTTAGTTGACTTAGTCTGTACTGCAGTCTCCTTTCACATTTACGAGACTTAATTGAATTTTTTATAAAAAGGTTTTTTTGTTATGTAGTTATTTTTGTAATGCTTTTCTTAAGTATTGTATTGGTTTTTTAACATTTTGACAAAAGAAACAGTGGTCAACATTATTGCGTAAACGCTCTCTACAATTCGAAATATATTTGCAGTTTTTGTTAAATGTGATGCAAAATTTTTTTATAAAAAAAAAAATTGTTGTGTTATTGTTGCCGAAGGCAACCTTTTACATATAAGAGAGTATAGTGAGAACAAGAAGAAATAAAAAATATATATATAATATATAAAATATAAAATAATGATAGATAGTAATATTATTTTTAAATATTAAAGTAATATTAATATGAAAACGTTATGTCAAAATCTGATCTCAAATGTTATAACGAGAATTTTTATAACAGAAAATGACTGTCTGCCACCTAAATAATGAGAAAAAAATAAAAAATTTATAATAATAATGAATAGTAAAAGTATTTTCATGAGTATGTTGCTATATTAAAATGAAGACAAAAGCATTCACTCTTAATAATTTTTCCTGTAAATACTTATCTAAAATGTTTATGTACAAAGTACAATATAATTTTTATATTGTTTAATTACACAATGTAAACATTTTGAGAGAGAGCTGCAAATCTGTATGTTAAAAGTGATAAAATAAATCAATAAGATCTGTTTGAGTTGGCAATCCTAAATTTCATTTCAAAATTGTAACACGGCAACAACTTCATATTGTTGTTGTTGATGAGTGAGATATCTTTGACATTGACAACATTATTGACAGATGTCATTGTGCTTGCTATGATATAACCTTCATATTTTTCATAAAAGATACGTCAAATATTTGTCAAACAAGCGTTCAAGGTTACAGTGTTGATACTAGGTTAATAAAAAAATCTCTAAGAAGTGTTGCCAACTAAAAAAATATTGATAAAAAATTTTGGTTTTTATTATGCTGTACAAGCTAATGTTTATAATTAATAACTATAAAAGAAAAGTTTTGAATTTGTCTTTATCTGAATTGTTAACAAGAAAAAATAGGAACGGCGTTTTCGGTTACAATGTTGCAGCTAGGCGTAAATAAAAAAGTTTTTTAAAGTGTTGCTAAATTAAAAAGTCATTATTAATTACAAGCTTAAGAAAGTTTGAGTTGGCAATCTTATATTTTATATTGAAATTGTTCTACAGCAATAACTTTCTATTGATTATGGGTAACACATCTTTGACACTGACAACAACATTGACAGATGTCATTGTCCTTGCTATGACATAACCTACATTTTTTTTTTATAAAAGATACGTCAAATATTTGTCAAATAAACGTTTTCGGTTACAGTGTTGATACTAGGTCAATAAAAAAATTTATAAAAAGTGTTGCCAACTGAAAAAAAATATTGATAAAAAATTTTGGTTTTTTTATGCTGTACAAGCAAATTTTTATAATTAATAGTTAAAAAAGAAAAGTTTTGAATTTGTGTTTATCTAAATTGGTAACAAGAGGAAATAGAAACGGCGTTTATGGTTAAAGTGTTGCAGCTAGGCGCAAATAAAAAGTCTCTTAAAGTGTTGCCAAATGAAAAAATCATTATTAATTAAGCTTTAAGAGTGTTTGGGTTAGAAATCTTATATTTCATAACAAAAGTGCACAATTGCAACAACTTAATATTGATTATGTGTGACACATCTTTAACGCTGACAACATTATTGACAGATGTCAATGTGTTTGCTACAATATAACCTAATTTTTTTTTATGAAAGTTTCGTCAAATAATTGTCAAGAAACAAACGTTTTCGGTTACATTGTTGCAACTAGGCAATTAAATTTTTTTATTTAAAATTGTTGCCAAATTAAATATTTATAAAAAAATTTTTTTTTTGATTGTATTTATTATAAGCAAATGTTTTTAATAAATAATTATACAAGAAAAATTTGAAATTTTTGTTATTTAACTTCCGACAATCAAATATGCGAAAAAAAAATTTGCAAAAAATTAAAAATAAAAAAATGTTAATTTAAAAGATATGCGATGCTTTAAGTGAAAAAAGCATCAAGAAAAACTAAAAGAAATTATAAATTTGTTGATAATAAAAAAAAAAGACAATTTAAGTAGTATAGAAAAACAAAACTATAGTAGTTGTAGAAAAATAAATATTGATAAAATTAAGTAAAGTATAAAAAAAATTGAAAAAAAAAATTCTAGAAAAGAAATTGTTTAGATTGGAAAACTATATTATAAATACGGAGAAAAAAATGTTAAAATATCAAGAGTTTATAGATGGATAATACAATATTAAAAAAAGCATAGTATAAAAAAAATTAGAATACACACAAAAAGAAAATGTAAGAAAAAAATAAAACGAAAATAAAAAAAATTGAGCAAAAAAAATTAAAATTAAGTAAATACATTATAAAAATAGGAACAAATAGAATCAAGAAGAAGAAAGTAAAGAGAAATAAAAAAACGAGTTTGAAAAGGAAAGTTGAAGAGATAAAAAAGAAAAAGAATAAAAAGAAAGAGAAAATAAAAATTTCAATGTACAAATTTCTATAGAGTAGTTGTTTTTTTGAATTTGATATATGATATATAACTAAAATATAAATAATTTTTATGGATTTTTTCTTTCGATTATGTATGATTGTAATTGAATGATTACATATTTTGAAAAAATTAAATAGAAAATAGGAAAAAAATAGAAAAAGAAAACAATTAAAAAAAAAGGAAGAATATAGTATATAATTAATAAAATGTAATACGAACCTTTTTAATAAAAATAAAATATGGTTGTTTTATGGTTGCCTCAGGCAACCTTATATATATATATATATATATATGAAAGTGAGGTAAGTAAAAGGAGGAATAAATAAAAAGATATAATAATAGAAACAAAAATAAATATATAAAATAACAATTTTAATTTTGAAAAAAAATAAGAAAAGACTTTTTTTAGAAAAGAATGAGAAAAAATTCATATAAATGATTATAATATATTATAGTTTTTATTCTTCTAATTTTAATAACAATTATTATTAAAGTAATAAAATTAATATAAAACTAAAAAAAATTAAAACGAAGAAAAAAAAATACAAATAAAAAAAAGAATAAAGTTGGAAAAAAAAAGAAGAATAAAAATCAAGTATATTAATAAAATGTGATGCAAAATTTTTTTATAAAAAAAAAATTGTTGTGTTATTGTTGCCGAAGGCAACCTTTTACATATAAGAGAGTATAGTAAGAACAAAAAGGAATAAAATATATTTATATATATATATATATATATATATATATATATCTATATACGTATAGTACGGATGATTCCCGCCGTTGATATAGCTCAGGCAAAGGGCCCCCCAGCAGTGGAGCCGCGATCCAATCCATATATAATCTTAAACACGCAACTGATATCTCATCGCGTTACAGAAGCCCAATCATTTCGCACATTGTCTCAAGCCCATTGTGTGTTTAAAGTCGATAACTTACGCATGTTTTAAAGCCATTGCAAGGTTGCCGCTTGAAAGAGTGATAACTACATAGTTTCTAGATGTTTTGAGCTTGGTTGAAGAAAACACAGCAAAATTTCTCATGCGCTGCGTGGGATGAAGATCAAACAAAGCAAGAATGGCAGACATTGTGTCTACAGCTACAATATATTCAATTACAAGTGCAGATTTGATATCGAATAATGTTTCGCTACAAAATTTAATAACAGAAGTCTGTTTTAATTTTGATCACGCCTAAATATAGGTATATTATTCAATATCAAAATTATTTTATTGTTCATGTTCTTTATATTGCGGCATCTACCGTAAATCTTTCACATATTAGTAAATAATTGCCATTATTTTAGATAATGGCCCTTAGAGCCTGAAAGCAATCTTTTCTTTTTCAATTGAATTTGGGGCAATAAAATTAAATATACCTACATTAACTGAATACTATTCTGATAGAGACTTAATGAATACGTCTTTATTTGTTAATTACATGCTGTAACAAGATTCAAGCCATAATATTCATATCAGTAAGCTATAACATTTCTTTCCACACGTTTGCAATTACTGCATTCCACAACATAATCGTCTATAAAAAAATAGAACTCTCAAATAATAATTAGTTTTCCACCTATTTTTTTAAACATGTAGATTTTTTAAAAATATAAATTTATTAGAATGCAACAGTTTTTTATAGCTACATGTTTTAGAAAGCTCCAATTTAGAAAAATTTTTTACTTAGGTATTTTTTGTGTGTCTATAATACTTTTTTATTAAATAAGCTTTTAACCTAAATAACAACACTATGTAATATTAATAACACCAATGGCAATAATTCGCCTGTTATTATGAAGTTTTGTTTTTCATATTTATTAAACAATTAACAATTGGGTTAAATACGAGTTTCAAAGGAGTTTCTTACAAATTATCTGCTTACTCAATAATGTCTTCAACTGCGCAGTTTTGTAGTTGCAAAAATAGTTAATCAGAAATATAAATAAATAGAATAAATTTTAATTTTTCTTGGCTACTATAAATGTTCACAATTATAAGAGCCTATAATTTAAAAATTTTCATGAAAGTACTGATTATAGTCAGTTCTTCCATCAGTCAGATATACGGAAACTATTATTTTATAATTTCAATTCTTTTAAAGTTTGAAAGGATTATAATTATAAAATATTTCGAATGTATATGTGTAAGACTCTTTTATTCTAATCTTACGTTTTGCCAAATTTTAACAATTAAATTGAATTAAATAACAGTTAACTCTTTCTCCATAATAAATTTGTCAAGATGTCTATGTTCTACGATTATTAGCTTTAATTATTCACTCGAAAACAGTGTACAGAATAGCAACAGCCAGCTACATTATCATCAACAATCTACTTCAACTCACCCCTCTATATTCATTGTTAGAGAAACGCTTGAGCAGTCAGACGGATCGATTGGGCGACACATGAAACATATTTACACATAATGTACCTGTCAATAATACCTGTAAAGTAACTCACCGGGGGCTTTTCTCCCCCTCGCAGGATTCTCTTCCTCTCGAACTGATTGTAGAAGACATCACAAGGCTCATTGGACTTGGACAACCACCCCATGGACTCGATTGACTCATTCTTCACCCCTTTTCTTTAGCATCGTGTTCTCAATGATGTCTTCACTGTTTCGGTACCTGGTTCGGGAGCAACGTGGACGGTGTCGCTAGGCCTCAATCACATTACGCGAAATAGACTGGCCAAGAATAATACGTAATAGGAAAAGGTATAAAATAAAGATTAATGAGTGAAGAACCTAAGGACATTACGCATTACCCCGTCATACCAGCAAAAGGGAAATCCACAACCTTTTTATACACTGATAGGAACATAACCATAGCGGTTAACAGGCTCCAGCCCACCCCTCTACCTCTTCGCCTCTGTTCGAGGAAGTAGAGAACCAGGATAGCAATTTGTAAATGTCTACAGACGTCATGGGAGTACCACCTCAGTCTGAAATGAATTAACACATAGACCGTACCCCAGGTATTAAACTATAGTTTCTGCCGTGGATATTTCATATTAACATATTGATGTTTATCAATATAACTTTACTCATTATTCCTCCGAATTCAGGGAGACAGCACTGAATTCACAATTATACCACAAAACAACACATGATCAACAAGATCAACAGGTTAACTATCTTTCTCTTTCAATAAACAATTAACAGTTTAAATATCCATAATACTGCCCGTCCGACTGCTCTGACGCCCGGCTCAGTTTTTACTAACTGGCCTCCACCCTTCCAGGGATGCTAAGCCCATGTTCTCCCTCTTTACTTAAAATGCCATATGGTTCTCATCGAGATCATTTAATTATACAAGCGATTTAGCGCCTTATTGGCTTACTTTTACTTACAAAAAATAACTATAAATTATTATAAAATCAAAAATTCTCACATATGATCCAATATGATCAATGTTATCACTTTTATTGTCAATAACTAGTAATATACAAAATACTTTCTAAAATGTTTTGTAAAAATATTATGTACCATGAAAGCCTGACTGGAGACTGTTTTGTTTTTAATGAGACATTTCAGGTTAGTCTATTGCAGAATATTACACTTTTAGATGCATCTTTATTATATATCAATATATAAAAGCGCATTTTCTAAAGTCTAGCATCATAGCGTAGCGAACAGTACGCTTGTTTAACATTTGATAAAACATAGTTCGATTCCGACGGCACCTGTATTTTTTTTTAACAATTTAATTTTTAGCGCTAATTTTTTTCAAATTCAACATTTAATGTACTTAAGTAATATTGTTAGGGGTATATTTTTAATAATACATATAATAATAAGTGATTATAACCATAAAATAAGTAAGATTTTCATTCGACCTCGCGCTGTTGCTACTACATGTCAGCTCCACCGTCTTGCTCGTCCGTGCATCTGTGTCCGTGCGCTTATCAACATTCCAAGCTTATATAAATAAACAAGACTAATGGATCTCTTCGATAACAATATGTACCTTAGTTTTGTGTTAATAATTAATTGACTTTGATTTATTTATTAACTCGATGCTGTTACAGCTATCCCCATACAGCATTTACAATAAACGTGGTTTGAGCTGTTTTACAATATAGCATCAGCTGTTTGCCGTAAATGTTTATTTTTAAATAATTGTTTTGTGCAAACACATAGATTTTTGATGATAATGATGATGTATTGATAATGTTATATAAGGTTTTTAATAATGTATTGGTAGCACAATCATATCGAATTCTTCAGCAAGAAGAAACTTTTAATTCTTTTATAAAAACTTTTATTCATGTATTATATGTTGTTATGGATTAAAATAATAATATTTTTAATGTAAGACCCATTCACTATCTTTAGCGACAATTGCTTTCATCATTACGACAATTGTGTTATCATCGCTCGCATTCCTTCGGTTACTCTCTAATCATGTGGATAATACATAAACAATGATAATACCAAATTAATAACCAAACTTGAACTGAAAAAAGTAGTACTTTCTTTTTTCATTAAAAAAATATGTTCTCTGGAATTGATAGGCAAATAATTACGATACATTAGTTTTGGTTTAGAGTCCATACGATTAAAGGACTACTATTTAGTCTATTTACCACCATAGATAAATAAACCTCATACTATGTATTTCTTATCTTCAACGAAAAACACCGTTGAATGATTCTCGATTGTTTACGAATAATAATTACGCCAAACAAGCTTATCTATCGCTGTGAGGTCATCTAGCTAGAGACTATGCGTAAGGTATTTTGTTTTCGCGGGTAAATTTGTGGGTATAATGTTTGTGATGTTATTCTTCACCAGATGAAGTATGCAGAAACTAGAAACTTTTTGAAAACAAATTAAAAGGCGTTTACCAAACATAAAGGACTTTTCTTATAATTAAAAGCAAAGTTGTTTCTTTCGCTAGTAATTTATTCAAGAAAATGTTGCAATTATTGCGAAATAAAAAGGTATTAATGAACCATTTGAACTCAAAACTCAACTACCAGTATTGTAAAATTGATTTTATGCTAAAAATTGTGTTGGATTTCCTAACATGAGCTTGTATGATTCCTTCATAATCTAAAACAAAAAAATATTCACTCATTTTTTATAGACACGAAAAAATGTGAGTATTCTGTAAATATTTCTTGAATAAACCATAAGCGGCAGAAACAAACAATTCTGAAAGTTTTGTAATATTCTTATGCTTTTGCTAACTATGTAATTTGAAATTGAAATAAAAATTCTAGTAATTGTTTAATTCTTAAATTAGTTATAAAAATGAAAGATTAACAGAAAAGGAAAAATATTCAAATACCTTTCATCTTCTGTTACTACTAACAATTTAATATAAAATTACTAGCATATCTTTTTTTATATTATCCGCTTATTTTTTGGGTCGTTTTTAGAAGCAAAATACAAGATAGAGCGTGACCTAAAGGCGCACAGTGATCACGAGTAAAAGTTTTCAATTTATTAAGTATTCATTGGACAGAATCTTTTCTTATAAAACATAAAAACTTTATTTATTATTTAATAACATTTTAAATTTTTCACTTTGCTTATCATTACCGATTTTAATTTTTGTATTATTTAGAACGTTGTGGTGTTTTTGTTGCACTTTTAAAAATATTGTTGATTTTATGTATCCCAATAATAAAAAAACCCAAAAATTTGTTTTTGTGGATGTGTTATTTTTGTTTAGAATTTTTTGCTAAATTACCAATCACTTTGATGATACTTATGTGACATAATTTCACGTAGCTTTTTTTTTGCAAAATATTAAATGTTTTTTCAAAATTTCATTCTTAAAATTTTTCAAGTAAGTCAAAATAAACCACACCGTATGATTTTTTATTCTTTACCACATCTTTTTTGTGTTTACTCAGAAATCTGCTTACTTACAGTGTGCTTATGGCAAATTTTTAAATATAACGTATTAAATATGTTAATTAGTTACTTTTTTTTAGCGACACGCTGCCGCTGTGATAATTATTGTACTATTAAAAAGCATTTTAAAAAAATTTTGTATCAATATTATGAGATGAATTAAAACTAAAAATTTGGAATATCACTGCAAACTGACAAAAAGAACCTATTAGGTTTGTATTTGCTCAATATTATAAAGCGTTTGCAGTCAAATGTAAAAATTTGATTTAATGAATTAAAACTGTCTACGAGTTACATAAAACGACCTTGCATTAAGTTGGAGGTGAATGACAAAGGAATTCCGTCATTAAGATAACAAAAACTAAATAAAACACTGTTGCAATATGGTGCACAAGACTGAGGAAATTATTCCAGAATAATCAATCTTGGAGCGTAAAATGCGTAATATATAGTTTATTATAAACGCCAGCGTCAACAGCGGCCACTACCGAAAAATGGTTGAACTACAACCGTTTATCTTGATATGTTTCAAGCCATTGAGAAGCCCTGCACCTATTTGGATTATTGTTGATAACAAACAAACCCTTTATGATAAAATGATGACGTAAAGCGTAATGAACGTCTTCAATACCCATCTAAGTATGAGATAAAATTTGGTTGAAAAATAAAAAATCGTTATTGAGAAATCTGATGTTATACATGGAATTTTTCTCAAGCCCGTTTCCGGGCTTGGAAACCGGCCGGTGGGCTAAGCGCCAGATGCAAAGTATGCTGTTTTTGGCTTCATAATGAACGTTTATACGTCTATATATATATATATATATATATATATATATATATATATAGCGCTTTCATACAAAGCTGAGCCTATACTATGTTCTCGAGCGGTACATCCTGATCCACTTTTGCAAACCTGAGCCATATATATGGCTCAGGTTTGCAGACCCTTACAGAACGATCAGATATCATTTCTGGAGCGTCTACAACAAGTTTTAAAATGGGTCAGCTTTGATAGAAACCTCAGTTTTTAGTTCCAGCAAATTCCGCTTCAACAGTTGGTGGCGCTGCTATCGACCTGACTGTATATGTTTTGTATACAAAATACAGTCGTTTCGTCATAAACTGAGCCTTTTGTACTTCTCTTATATAATTTGGTATGTTTTGTGTTAGTAATGAATAGCAAATTAATATTGCGACATTTTTGCTAGTACCTCTCTCATCTATTGATCTTGCATCTCGTTACTCGTTTAATTAAAAAATATTTTTTTACAATCAAACCTTACTCAATATAAATATATTTATTCTAAATCAATATTCATAGTTTATACAGTGTGATGATTAAGTTTGGAACAAAATTCATAAGCTAAAAAAAAACACTCGATTACTCGACAATTGTTTTTAAGCAATGACGTCATTATCAATTTTTTTAAATAACAATCTCAATTTTTTTTATTTTTATCAGTTTTGCCTTAGAGACCTTTTGACTTCTTGAATAATAATGTAAAAAATTGAAATCTTACATAACAATTATTCTGAGAAAATAACACTAAACATATCAATAGATATAAGCCCGACATATTTTAGCGTAATGTACAAAGTGTTCACACTCGTGTCGGTCAAAGCCAAATGGTTGGTGGCAAATAGTTCAAATATTTGCATTAAGTCTTGTTTGTTTTTTTGTTTAATTGTTATTTTTACTGTTTAAGATTTTAATTTTTAAAGCTAGTATGCTTTTTTGTCAAAAGAATTGTCATGTAACGTATCAATATCAAAACAGATAATAAAATGGGTTTTTCATTTAAAAAAATTGATAATGACGTCATCGCTCATGAACAATTGACGTCATAAATAAAAATTTTTCGTTATAACTTTTCAAAGTGTTTTTTTTAAAACAACATACAAAGCAGCTATTTTTGTTCCAAACTTTATCATCACACTGTATACCAAAATTATATATTTACCTACTATGCTTTTTTACAAAAAAAGCATAGTAGGTAAATATATAGCATTGAGCGCAATAAGCATTGCGCTCAACTAAACGCAACACTGACCTAATCTAACCTGACCCAAAGACATTTGGTTTTTTTTATTTTTACTGATAATTTTTATTATGATCTTTAATATTGATATTGCTGATGTGTTGTCGGACAAGGTTTAGATTTGATTGATTAATTGCTAATTAATTAATTACAATAAATTAATTAGCGACGTAGTAATTAATCAGTCGCCTGTCTGTGTTAAGGAGCATATCTCCCGTGTTTCTTCCCTTAGGGGGTTATCACTACCTTTTATGAGATTAGAGACGTCAATATCAATTGTTTAGAGCACTTTAAAAAATTTGATAAAAAGTCTCGACTCGCCTCGCCGTTTACATTTCCAACTCGCATCAACTGGCTGGGTACTCGATCAGACTCTCGAACTGTTACACGTCACGTCACTGGTTTTTATCTAAACAATCTTGATTGTTTATTGTTAACTTTAATTTGTAATTTATTTAATTTATTCTCTGTTAAAATTTGTTATGAAAATTACGTTTAAATAGTAAATGACCCATTGTGATCAGTGTGACTGATAAAATTATTTATTCTAGACAAAATAAAATTTTTTTTATGATAATTTTAGAACTTTTAATTAAAAGTTGAAATAGTTTTATATTTAATATAAGACAAAGCATTATTATTATCAAAATAAAAAGTTAATAAAATTAAAAATTTTGTTTTGAAAGTAAAACAAAACGCGTTTGCTAGAGCAAAGTAAAATATTATTATTATTCAATAATTGAAAATTTGTTTCACTTTTATTTTTGATTTTATATTTTTGATTTAGATTTTAAATAATACAAGTGTAACAGTATCATTAATAAATTGTTGGTACTTGTCTGATTTTTTTAAACATCTGGATTATATGATCGTAAAGCATTTCAAACCTTTGGAAAACTTTTTCAAGGAACGGAGCTGCACCCTTGTTTTTATACCTGGACCATTTTTGCTGGCAAAGTTTTAACAAAAACACTTGCAGCTACAGCATGACCAAGTTTTACAAAACACGTAGTCGACTTTAATATTATAAAATTGTGCAGCAATAACAATATAATTTTATAAAGTTTTTAGTTTTTATTTTTAAACAATGTTTTCACATTAATATTTTTTAAACATAGCTAGTAAATTCTATAAACCCCGCATTTGTTTATATTTTGTCAGATTTTACAAAATCAGTAATTAACAACTTTACAAAAACCATGAGAATATTGTAATTCAAAGATGTTTCCAACAATATGTAAGGTTCGTTATTTTTATTGTATCAGCATCAAATTATATAGTCATGTGTTTAAATATATAGTAATTATTAATAAATTCACATGTTAGATTTTTGATTACCCATTCAAAAAGACTTAACCAATAACGTAACAAATTATTTTAAACCAATTTTAAATTAATTTGTTAAAATGTTTTGCTTTTAGATATTTAACTGCAATTAATTGATTAAAAAAAGCATTTCAGGTGAGGTTACAGAAAGTAAATTAAACTAAAATAGTTAATTAAACAATAAAAGTCAAAATTAAAATGTTTTATTTTCTGCTCACGCAAATTCAACCAATCAGGTAAAGAATTAACTTTAGTTTTGAACAAATAATCAATTCTACTACGATCTATAAACCAACTATTTCTTTGTTAAAAAATAAATAAGTTTTTTCTAATTAAATAAAAGTGCTTTTGTAATAATAAAAATTACAAGGTTGCATTTACGGGATTTTATGAGAGAGATTTCCCAGTTTTAACGGTAATTAAATTGAGTATTAAAATCTATAAAAAACACTTTAATGTGATATAATTATTGTTAAAAAATTTTATGAGCAATTGTATTGTTCATACTTTTAATAAACAATTTTTTTTTAGAACTGTTTATATTGATAGAAATGAATTTATCAATAATTTATATAGAGAAAATCTTATTATTTTGACAAATTGTTAAACATTTTAAAAATATGGTTGGTTTACTGTGTAGAAATTCACTCTCAGACGGTTAACTTCAATTAATAAAATTAAGACAATAGATTAATTTATCAAATTTGTAATCGAATTTATCTAAGGTTGGTGATTTGTGCAACGGAAAAAGATGCTTTTGAAAAATATTAGTCACAAATCTGTTACTACCCTTAGGAGGTTGTCACTACCTTATATAAGATGAGTGACGTCAATTTTATTTGTTTATAGTGTAGTGGTGGGCTTAATAGTTCTTTTTGAGGAACTAGTTCGTGTTTTAGGGAATCGTTCGTAAAGAACTAGATTGCGGATTGAGTAGATGAGAATGATGAGATTTGAGATAGAGATTTGAGATGCCAAATGAATCGTTTATAATTTAAGAGACACGAGAGTTACGACCACGAGACCGAGATCGTCTTTAACTTTAACTCTTTAATCAGGGACGGATACCTTTCTCCATAATGATTTAATTTTGTTATTAGCATTATTACATTATTATTATTCAAATTATTAATAAATAGCTTATCATACGTCATACTTTATACCTGACCTATATAATTTAACTAAGTATAAACAAAGACACCAATTTATAGCGCTTTTATTAAATCAGATAGATTAATAATTTAATCACTGTAAAATTCATAACTTGAATTAGGTCAAAATAGTCAAAAACAAAATATACAAGCAAAATTTTTGACTTGCATAACTGTAGCAGACATTCAGCCAGATATTAGTGATATTACCGACATTAGACAATAGAAATATTAGAAATTACTCAATTAGACAAAAAAGGTGGGAATTTCCAAGAGACAGGATGAAATCGTGCTGGACGCCATGCACGCGTGCCGGTTTAGGCCCAGGCCAGAGCCAGACAAAGGCATGTTGGTTTATGGTTTTATTATTTTCTTGCTGCAAGGGTGCAAGGGATAAAGAAGAAAACCACTGTACCGGACCGGACCCACGCCGGGTTCATGAAAGAAATAGAAGAAAAGAACAAAAAAATAATGCAAAATGATAGAAACGACTGGAAAGTGCGTTTGCGTTACAACAAAATCATAATTTTTTTTAATATAATTTTTTCATTAATTTTTAACTCAGTCAAATATTTAAAAAGCACAGAATTTATGCAGCACTAGCTGCTGATATAAAAAGTATTTTTTTTTTATTAGCATGATGCTATTAATGCTATTATATCTACAAGATCTTTTAAAATAATTTATTCTAAATTCTCAAATTAGTGATTTTGCACATAAGCATCACCCATAGCATTGGCTATCGTTGTCTAAGGTCTTTAACTTTTACATATAAATTAGTAATGTTTGAAATTGTTCAAATTAATAAATATTATTATTATAAATGATAAATGGCGCACTGCGATCAGTGTGACTCTGATTAAATTATTATTTGTAGGCGAAATAAAATTTTTTTTTTATGATAATTTCAGAACTTAATTAAACGTTGAAATAGTTTTATGTGTAGAAGACGAAGCATTATTATTATTATCAAAATAAAAAGTAAATAAAATTAAAAATTTTGGTTTGAAAGTAAAACAAAAAGCGTTTGCTAGAGCAAAGTAAATTATTGTTATTATTTAATAATTGAAAACTTGTTTCACCTATATTTTTCATTTTTTGTTTTTGATTTGGTTTTTAAATAAGACAAATGTCTTATTTAAAATGTTTAAAAGATTTTTTTAAACATTTGGATATATGATCGTAAAGAATTTGAAACTTTTGCAAAACTTTTTCAAGGAACGGAGCTGCATCCTCATTTATACCTGAAACCTAACCATTTTTAACAGAATTAGAACCGAAATTAAGGTTTCTTCAAGCATTAACCGCTTCAAGCAAGTAACGAACGCGCATTTAGCTTGAACATTTTTGTATAAGCTGCGCTGCAAGTTCAAAATATTGATAGTGGATAATTGCTTTATTTATTTTTCTTATGATTTTAATAATTATACTAAAAACTAGCACAAAAAAACAGACCATAAAAAGATTTTTTTATTAAAAATCACAATACGTGGAGGTATGAAAATTCATAATTGATCAAACTATAATTAAATTTTAGTGTGTATAAGTAAAGTAAGTGAAGCAAATTGTGTAATAGTTGAATAAATTAACACAAGAATTGATATTTTACTTTTTTTGACATTGTAACCCTTTCTTTTGATAAGGACTCATATGACCTCTAAAGGCTTGATTCGTACTAGCTCAGCTTTGGTCGTGTATCTTCAGATGTAAAATAAATTGGCAAGAGTGACCTTACTTGAGTTTTGGGCGCCACTTGTTATCTAAATTTTGCCTATAGGTTGACAACGACCTATTTATTGGCTAGCAAAAAAAAAAGGCTCAACCAGTAAGATTTTGGAATATATACACAGCCAACAATGAACGATATTTAATAAATCATAATTAATTAAATGAACTGGAATTCTAATTACAAATATCTTACATAAAAATTAAATAATTATACCTCCAGTACTGAAATATTTACAACAAATAAAAAAAATTAAAAAAATTTCTCAATTATAATAACTCAATTTATAAAAAAATAAAAAAAATCTTAAAAACAAATTAAAAATTCACAAATTTCAGAAAAAGTATCATGGCGGCGTCGGCCATTTTCCAAACAACGTCTTCAAAACATGAATTTTGACACTCGAGCTATATAATTTTGATAGTCGATAAAGAAATTAAACCCCAAAATAAAGCGGTAATAGAACAAGTCTTCTACCGAAAAAAACGCTTATCCTCTAGTTTCAATTTGTCCCCCTCTAATTAGAGATACGTAGTTATTTTTTCTTATTTTGGTTGGCAGCACTTAATTTTAGACTTGACATTTTTGAGGCAGGGATTGAAGTCAAAAGTCGTCAAAAATAAACAAATTATTGCGAACAAACATATTATTTTTAAATTTATTTCTGTCAATGATGAAATTTCAATAAAAAAAATTTGGATCATTAGCATCATTGATATTTTGTGAGCAATTGCTCATAAAAAAATATGATAATTAGGCATTAAATATTAATCTTATTAAATTAATCTATATTCAATCATATTTTGAAAATTACCTTTTCAGATACCGTTGTTAAATTGACATAATCAAAGTTGCTGTTGCTGCTACAACAGCAACATTTTCTAGCCTCCTAGATAAAAAATCTCAATATTTTAAAATTTGTAAGAATGAATGTAATCTTAGAATAAAATATAGGCCAATGGTGTACCTACAATACAATAGGAAATGTATCTACACCTCACTCAAACATTGGATTTAATTCTTCAACTCTTAAAACTTGTTGGGAATTTCAGCTCTGACACATATGACCTGACCTGACACAAATCAGCACGTACACAATTTGCACCTGTTAATAATTATTATTTGTATAGAACACAAATATATTCAATTTTTGCAATGTTATCAAGAGTTTTTTGTAAATCTTATCAACAAAATTATTATAAACACATTTGGTTAGGTTTTGGAACAAGAAAACTACCGATGGATAATAAAACTCACTTCCTATTTGCAAACATATAAGAATCCTTTTCTACGTATGTATGCTAAAAACTTCATAAAGTAATTTTTAATTTGAGTCTAAAGAAGTTATTGGTCAATAAAACCAAAATAAATCTTTTTTAATTCTTAGATCAAAATTTCTGAATTCAAAAACAATAAATTTACCGAAAAAAATAAAAATTACTAAAACAAAACAAATTTTTCCATAGAAAAAAAAATTTGCAATAATATAATTTTTTTAAAGTTTTCAATTGCTTCTAAATTTTATGGGATCAGAATTGTATGATTTTCCTGCTATTAATATACTGGCTCATAATAGTATGAAAACTAAGAAAAAATTAATATACTCGTAAATGGATCAGAATGGTCAAAACAGAATGGGTCAGAATTGTATGAAAAAATTCGTATAAAATTCAAAAAATAAATTTTTTTAAAATTAACATTTTACATGTATATATAAAAAAAATAAAATAAACAATTTAATAGTAGTCAATATACACCAAGTTAAATGCTGTAATGTTTGATTTAAAGGGTGGATCAGAATGGTATGAAACTTCAAATGGCTCAGGTTGGGTATAAGGATGTATATATATATATATATAATATATAAAATATGAAATAATGATAGAAAGTAATATTATTTTCAAATATTAAAGTAATATTAATATGAAAACGTTATGTCAAAGTCTGATCTCAAATGTTTATAACAGAAAATGACTGTCCGCTACCTAAATAATAAGAAAAAAATAAAAAATTTATAATAATAATAAATAGTAAAAGTATTTTCAAAAATTAATAAGAATAGATTTATGTTTGTTGCTGCAGGCAACATTCAATACGAGTGAGTAAAACAAGTACAAAAAAAAATAAATAATAAAAATTTTAGTAAATGGTAATATGCTTGCTTTATTATAAAAAAAAAGATAAGAAAGATAAAAGAAAAAGAAATAAGTGTAATTAGTGAAATCTAATTAAAATTTTTTAAATAAATAATAATAAATTTCAAGATAAATAATAATGGGCTAGGTTTATATAAATGTTGTCGAAGGAAAACGTTGATATGAGAAAGTAGAAAAAGTACAAAAAGGAATAAATAAAAATGTATTACAATATAAAAATAAATAAACAATAATCTAATAAAAAAAAAAATGCGTTTATTTTACGGTTGCCGAAGGCAACCCCTCTAGGTTCATACACGTTGCCGTAGGCAACCCTCTACTCGAGAGAGTAGAGTAAGCACCCGGAAGGTGCAAAACCATACTCTCGTTATTTAACTATAATAAAATGCGTTAGCCGCGTTTTTGTCGGACAAATTGTAAAATTTTTAAATTTTTTTAATAAATTATTTTTTTTTTCGAAATGAAATTATTACAGTTCCACATAAACGTGTTTTTTTTATTAAATTTGATAAAGTTGTTTTCGTCTATGATAGCCCCTTTAAGCGCTAGAGGTAATAAATAATTTAAACAACCAATAAATTTAAAGAATGAGATAGAATGATCAAAATTTGTTGAGAATGACCGACAAACGCACTATAGCTAGAATGTGGCTCACTGTCGATTATTGATTGTCATTTTGATGACACAAAGTCAATTTTATGTCATATGCCATCCAACGGTGACAGTTTTACATTAGGTTATGTTTGTCAGTGTCTAACCTGTCAGTCGTATCCTAATTTTGGCAAAAATCTACCAAAATACAGCTTAAATCTATAAAATATCTATTAAATAAACATGAGGGTTTTATTTATAAAGATTTCCCATCAAGAAATTTAATGTAATTTTGTCAAGAAAGAAGATTTTACAATTTGTACCCCCCAAACTGTTAAAGGAGTGGAAGTGAGAATAGACCGAATTTCAATAAATATTTAAATGATGAAATATTGTTTAAAAACTATTTTGAAGCGACCGATAAAGGTTTGAATAATTTTTTTTAAAGATTTTAAGGTATTTTGTAGAGGAATAATAAGTACCCCTCAAAGTGACAGAGTAAAGTCAGAATATAATGGAAAATCTACGTAAATACAGCTCAAAACAATGAAAATATTAGTTAAATAAACAAGTGGCACTCGCCCAAAAGTTAGAAGCAAAGATCGAAAAGTCGAAAAGGGTCTTTTTTTTGGTTTCGGTCAAGATATCAAAAATTCACAAAAAAAAACTGTCAAATTGACAGCTTCAGGTTATTATAAATTCATTCAAATTTTTGACATTAAAAAATCAATAATATCAAAATAAAACTAACCTGTCAGTCGTATCGTAATCTTAACGAAAATCTACCAAAATACAGCTTAAATCTATAAAATATCTATTAAATAAACATGGGGGTTTTATTTATAAAGGTTTCCCATCAAGAGATTTAATGTAATTTTGTCAAGAAAGAAGATTTTACAATTTGTACCCCCCAAACTGTTAAAGGAGTGGAAGTGAGAATAGACCGAAGTTCAATGAATATTTAAATGATGAAATATTGTTTAAAAACTATTTTGAAGCGACCGATAATTTGAATAATTTTTTTCAAAGATTTTAAGGTATTTCGTAGATGAATAATAAGTGGCTCCCGAAGTGTCAACAGAGTCAGAATTTAATATAAAATCTACGTAAATACAGCTCAAAACAAGCGGTCGATTAATCTTTGTATTTATATTGAGGATGAAAATTACAATAATAATTAAATAGAAAATTGATTATTTAAACATTCCAAAGCGAATCAGGTAAGTGGAGAGCAGTTTTATTGTTTTATTCAAAAAATTTTTTTCTAGGTTATACAATAATTTTGAAGAGAAACAATAAGATAATAAAATTAAATTTAATCGACGTCTTATATATATAACGATACTTAATAATTATGTGACGTATTTTTTTTTTTTTTTGATTTTTTTTTTTTTTATAAAACAATGATTTATATGTTTAATCAAGTCTACAACCGCTATGCTAAAGTTTAGATATAAATACCTGGAGTCATTCGTCGAGTCACCAACCACTTACTGTCACAAGAGGAACTACGAGGCCGTCTTCATATCAATAATAAATATCTCACATTTAACAATGGCTACTGAAACTAAAAGAAACAAACTGAATTTGCTGTTTTCACCAATCCGTAACTAATCGTCAATGACTTATTGCCTTTGATCAGTAACTTACTCAAACGTTTTACAACTTCACAACTAGTGTAGAACTATATAATAAAATCAAATCCTATTGACCAATTAGAATCTCATAAGCACATTAAAATCCTATAAGATGTTATGTGATTTTATAATCTAATTAGAATGCTGTAATTAAATTAGAATTTTATGATTGAGTCAGAACTTTACACAAACTGGAATCTTATAATCAAACTAGAATACTGTAAGTAAATTAGAATAGCACCACTTTACAAACAAACTGAATATCCATAATCCAATTGGAATTTCTTAACGAATTGGTATTTACTAGAGTACTTTGAATTTTACAAACAATTCAAAATCCTTTTGATAAACTCAATTTTAGAACTCATTGCAGCTGCTACAACAAACTGCAGAACTCTGAGAAATTAATCTCAGTTAATTCACAATTGTAAGTAAACTGTCTTTTCTAAAAAGTAGAAACAACTGTAAATCACTTTGTAAAGCGATCATAATATAAATAGCGCTCCAACGCTAATTAAACTGTTGTCTAGTACGTGTACGCACTTCAACATTCTTATTACTATCAAATTATCACAAATTATAAACTTTGATATGACTTAGAACTTCACAAACAAACTCAAATTCTATTATCAACATAGAATTTCTTTAATTGAATTGCCAGTCTTTAAAAGACCTTAAACTTTGACAACACACAAAGAGTTTACTGATTGAGACTTTATTTTAACTTTAATTTAAACTGTTCTTTAACTTTTATTTAAAATGTATTTTAACTTTTATTTAAAATGTATTCTAACTTTAATAACCCACCGCAGCTGCTCCAACAAACTGCACGACAAGTGATATAAATCACAAATAATAGTCAACCACCCTGTGGGACTTGTAACAAGGGGGCTCTCAATCACTCTACAAAGCGATAATGTAATAAGCGCTACAACGCAAATTACGCCAGTGCGTTGTACGAACACGCACCTCTAACGTTTGCCTGATTATTGAACCATCAAACGCAGGGACCTTGTTACCTTATATAACGTTATATAAATCTTACTACTCGAGTTTAGGAACCTCACCTGCTACAACAAAATGAGGGCGGAAGGAATTGTGTGTATTTATGTTTAGAATATGATTGGGTGTATTCTGCCGAAACTGAATAGTTGTTAGGAATTCTGAACTGCTACAACAGAACAGGGAACATCGTACCGTCGTTTGTGTAGGCTTTTAAAATTATTTCATGAAACGTTCATTAACGTTTTACTAATCGGTACTTTAATTAGTAATTTAATTAAAATAACTTATATTTTAATTCTGAACTGAGTAATTACATCAATGTTTGTTTGTATCAATTCAAGTCTACTGAAGAGTAATCTCATTGAATTAATTCGAACTGAATTAATTTGAACTGATTGATAATTAATATTAATTTTCTAACAGTAACAAAATTGAATTTCTAAAATATTGTTCAAGACGAAAAGTGATCTGATTGATATATTAATTTATCTACAATGATTATCATCTTGACAATACTGTGAGTTCTTACTTATTAATTGACTTATTAATTATTATGTGCATTAAGTTAAACTTACAACAATTGAGATAATAAAGAAAACTAGAGCATTCTTTAGATTGGTCAGTACTTTAGTTCTTCAAGAACTAATAATGCAAACGGCTAAATTACGTCAATTAAATAATTTAAACTGTGATTTATTATTTTGATGACTGAATTATTAATTACTTAATAAACTACCTCATCTGACGATACGAGATGTAAATCGATATTGGTGAATATACAAAATAACATAATAACACAATAAACATTTACAAATTAGTTAGTAATATTTTAATTCGTAATTTAATAACTTTGATGAGAAGGAAATAATATATTATATTTCAATTGCATTAGTCTGATATAGTAAAATGATTAAAGCTTTGGTTTTTTTTTTGTCCTTTGAACTATTTAAGATTTTAATTAATTTTATTAACTGGGTAATGAAGTAATTTTTGAAACTATTTAACTGATAGATAACTCATCAAAACCATTAATACGGAATAGTGTTAAACAAATTCTGTGAGGTCAATTTCTCACAGTTTTACTTCTGGATTGCACTTTATTCTTTATTTGCACCACTGAATTTGGACACCTTCTCTCACTGCCACCCAAACTAACATTAACTTCCCATTTTGAATTTTTGGTAATTATTTCTTTCCCTCTCCCCAAAATATTAAATCCTGGAATTCTTCTTTAATTTTACTTTGTATATAGTTCTCAGGACAGCGTGTGAAAGTTTCTGTCGGCGTTCGTCTAAACGTGCTCATACAATCAAAAACCTTTTAGCCTCTATAAACCTTTTGCCTGTATTTAGTGCCAACTTACAATAAGGCGCCCCTTTAATGCTTTTAATTTTATTTACAACAACTAGAAATTTACCCGCTTATAGAATTTCTTTTAAAATTTCTATGAAATGGTCCATAGTTGGACCCGACCCGATTGTTTTATTTCTTTATTGATGTTGCCTGTTCTACTCTTATCTTTAAACTTGTTTACTCAAACTGAGACATATTTTAATAACAGTCATTTACTACAAAATTAAATTAATTTTCTTTTATTTATTTAAAATATTACATTAATAATATTACTGGCGTTACAACTCGTCCATTCTGACACAAACCGCGTCCTCGAGGTTAGCGCGTTTTATACTACATAGCTATTAGCAATTTAGTCGTCATCTGAATCGGAAGTATCGGAAACTTCCCCTGGAGGTTGCCATGGTTTCATACGATCAGCCGCTAAAATTCTGTTGTATGGTACTCGACTCGCGGTACGACGTGTTCCTTCCATATCTTTTACCACATATCTGTTGTTTGAACTTTTGAAAAATATCTAATATTGTGAATAAATGAGTATTTTTATAGTATAGTATATAATGTTAGATTTTATCTAGAATATTTAGTTAGTACTTTCAAATATGTAATACTTATAACAATAATCAAATAGCTTCAATAGTGTATAACCCATGTAATTCCACATTAACTTTAAGAGTAATCATTTTGTTTAATTCTTTTTGAAGTAAGTCGAAGATTTTTTCTTTTTCATTTTCAAAAAACTCCGAAATATTCACATACTCTTCTTTTGGAATCAAACGATAGGTCGCAATTCGTTTTTGGAATGCTGTAGCAACAGTAAAAATATTTGCAGCCAGGGGTGTAACACAGTTATTTTTATGGTGTCGACTTGATTGATTAGCATGGGGGCATTATGATATCGAACGTCAAAAAAATTTTGACATGTTGTTTGAACTTTTGAAAAATATCTAATATTGTGAATAAATGAGTATTTTTATAGTATAGTATATAATGTTAGATTTTATCTAGAATGTTTAGTTAGTACTTTCAAATATGTAATACTTATAACAATAATCAAAGCTATTGTATGAGAGAATATATTATTTTTCTAATGAAATGTGAATTTAATAAAAAACTATAAAAACGATAAAGTGTTTTAATTATCAGAACTTTTTTCACATTGTTTTATCTCTACTTGCTTCCTGAAACTACATCCTTTTTCCTAAAGATAAAAAAATTTTAGAGGGATGCTGGGGACCTGCTGGTGGGGGCTGTCCGCTAATACCTGCTGGTGGAGGGCCTAATGCTGGGGACCTGCTGGTGGGGGCTGTCCGCTAATACCTGCTGGTGGGGAGGGATGCTGGGGGCCTGCTGGTGGGGACTGTCCGCTAATACCTGCTGGTGGGGCTGGGGGCCTGCTAATTACAGATGCGCGACTTGTGACGTCTATCAAGACTTGATTAGATCATTTTTTATCTTTAGGAAAACATTGATACTGCTCCATTCCTAAATAAATCTAATTCTATACTAAAATATTAAGCGATAGTGGCGCCAAAACTAAACTTAGCATGGATCAAGAATTTTCACAGCTGGTGACGTCACAACTAAGCAGCTCTATACTTTTGGTTTTTAAACTTAAATATGTTGACAGTTTTTTAGAAGATTATAGGTGCTAGTTTGTCTAGATTAGCTTATTAAATATGTCTATAAACCATTTTGTGATTTTTCTTAAAGTAAATTATTACAGCTAATGACGTCACAACTAAGCAGCCATATTGCTAGTGACGTCACAACTAAGCAGCTCTATAGTTTTGGTGTTATAGATAACCGATAGTGGCCTACCTTACCGACATTAGCATGGATCAGAACCGATAGCTCCCTACCTTACCGACAAAGTGGCGCCATCTGGTAAACTTAGCATGGATCAGAACCGATAGCTCCCTACCTTACCGACAAAGTGGCGTGAGGTCCAAAGTCCAATGTCATATGACGTAAAAGTGGTGGGGGGAGCAACTGCACCCCCATTCTATATCTACTGAGACTATCTCACGAATCATAACTAAATAGAGCTGGAATATAATAAATGAGACTTATGAGATGGAGATCGATTTTTTGAACATCCCAACGTTACTCAGGTAAATGGAAAAGAGTTTTGATGTTTTATTTAAAAAATTTTTCTAGAAAAATTGACCTTCCTGAATTTTACAAATCTTTACAAGATTGGAAAGGATTGACTGCAAATATGTACATTTTTTTAAATGGTTTTTCAATAAAAATAGTTATGAAATGCTATCCGAGATATTGTATAATAAAATAAAGACCAAAGCCCATTCAATTGTAATAAAAAATAAAAGTGAGGTTAAAATTTTTTAACAGCGATTAAGAATCTAAAGTAGAGGCTTTTTTGGAAACCATATGTAGGTATATACATTATTTATTATAATTATATGATTTTTTACTTTAAATAGAGACAAAGATTATAAAGAAACATATTTATTTTGTAGAATGAATTGAGTGTTTTCGTACCGCAATAATATAAAATGGAAAAACAATATGATAGAGACAATGACTGGAGTTGCCTTCAAGCTGGAATATAATAAATGAGATTTATAGAAATATAATTAATATAGGTCAATGACCTCATAATTTGATTATATATGCTTTATGTTTATTAATAGAAGAAGAATTTTGCATAAATGAATTAGAAGAAGATGTAAGTAATAAAGGTCTCTGAAAATCTTTCCCAAGATGCAAATTTGTAGTGCATGAAATGCTATCCGAAATGCTGTATAAAAAAATGAAGACAAAAGCCTTTCAATTTTAATAAAAAGCAAGAAGACTTTTAGAAAAGATATGTAGGTATATACTTTATTATTATAATTATATTATTTTTTACTTTAAATATAAATGATTTGTAAAACTAAACGCTTAATTTTTTTAAGTTTAAATGGCTTGAATGTGATTAGTGTACATTCAAATTTGCGTGCATTAGACAATATTTTTTATCAAAATAACAATGAGATATAATATAAATAATATTTTTTTAGGGTTTTGAAATGAAATAACGAATTAACATTAATGTAATATAAATTTAAAGTATCAAGGTCAATGACCTTTTGACCTAATTTTTTAAATTCTGTCAAAATTCTATACCACTTAGACTTTTGACATTAAAAAATCCAAATTAATTAATTATTATAATTATATTATTTTTTACTTTAAATATAAATGATTTGTAAAACTAATCGCTTAATTTTTTTAAGTTTAAATGGCTTGAATGTGATTAGTGTACATTAATTTGCGTGCATTAGACAATATTTTATCAAAATAACAATGAGATATAATATAAATAATATTTTGTTTTAGGGCTTTGAAATGGAATAGCGAATTAATATGAAAGAAAAAACTTTCCACATTTTTGAGGTATTGTAAAGAAAATGTGAAGAAGACATAAATATAGGTTTTTCTCTGATGAAATTCTTAGAATATGCTGTCTCAGATTTTGTATTAAAAAGAAGAGAAGAGTTTTCAATTTTAATAATATTTACAGTAACTGCTTATCTAAACTACTAACCTTTTTTGATTATATGAAAATTAAGCATTTTTATGGCTTGACACTCACTTCCAGCTTTTGGAGATTATATTTGAATTTTTTTATAGAAAAGTATCAAGAGCTGAAAAATTTTACAACAAGATATTGTTTTTATTTTCAATATTTTTTTGAATTTTAAACGCATTTTTAAGAGTACATAGATTAGAATTTATTGATTGGAAGTTAAGTCTTAAATGTTTGAAAAACGACGCAACAAGAAGACCATGAAAACCCTTTTTTATAGATCTACGAATTATTATTAGAAATGATTAAGTTTTAATTGAATGTTCAATACCATCCGTTTGACATTTTGTTTTTGAAAGTGGTTCGAATGAGAACAATGTGCATTTTTGATATTTAATTTGCAATTGAATGAAATTATTATTATATGCTGTCTCAGATGCATTAGATTTACAGTAAATGATTATCTAGACTGTTTATATACAAGGTACATTGTAATTATTTTTGATTGATTATACAATGTAATTATTTTGAGAGAATGCTATAAATCTGGATCTTAATAGTAATAAAATAAATGGAATCAAAGAGGACTGTTGGAGATAGTTGGCAATTCCTATACATATTTCATTGTAAAATGGTAAAAAACTTTATTTAGTAATAATTTTGATTTTGAATTGCTATGAAAAATTTTAAATTTACCACTTTACTATTTTTGACATGACATCGTTGCTGTTAGCAACAACAAAAAATATAATAATAAATTAATTATTTTTTGAATTTTTATAAAGTATTTACATATTTCACAAAATTAATTGTAAAAGTGTTGTTTTTTTGCAAAATATAAGTGAAAAGCTTAAAATAAAGTAGGTTTAATAATTATTTAATCTCATTGTCTATATATAATTTTTTTTTCAGATGAGATTTGATAAAAATTTTTGAGGAGACACCTAATTTTTTTGGCTTGTTTCACATTTTTTCCTTTATTATAATATGGAACTATGATACGAATGGCTAGAAGAGCCTTTTTGATTATATTATATAAGATATAGAACTGTAGTTGTAGGAAAATTTATAATTGTTTATATGAAAAGTGAGGTTAAGTTGTTCTTGAGACCCATTGATGAAAGAAAATTGATATAAATGAATTAAAATAAAATGAAAAATTATATTCGAAAAACATCTATACAGACTATAAATTTTTCTTTCAATCGTACGTACTTATTTTTATATTTTTAAATAAACAATTAAAAATCTTAAAAAAAATACGATGTCAATTGTCAATTATTATTGTTGACATAATCAATTAAAAAATACAAAGTGATCACTTAATATCATTAATTTATATTTTATAAATAACATGAAATATGAAACGTTTTTCTGTCAATTTTAATGTAGAATTTTATATAGAGTGGTTGTTTTTTTGAATTTGATATATAATATATAACTAAAATATAAATAACTTTTATTGTTTTTTTTTTAGATTATTATAATATGGTAATATAATACGAATGGCTAGAAGAGCCTTTTTGATTATTTTATATAAAATATAGAACTGTGGTTGTAGGAAAATTTATAATTGTGTATACGAAAAGTGAGGTTAAGTTGTGTTTGAGACCTATCGATGAAAGAATATTAATATATATGAATTAAAATAAGATGGAAGTGGAGAATTATATTCAAATAGTATCTATACAGAATATATATTTTGTTCTCAATCGTACGTACTTATTTTTATATTTTTAAATAAACAATTAAATATTTAAAAAAAAAATACGGTGTCAATTGCCAATTATTATTGTTGACATAATCAATTAAAAAATACAAAGTGATCACTTAATATCATTAATTTATATTTTATAAATAACATGAAATATGAAACGTTTTTCTGTCAATTTTAATGTAGAATTTTATATAGAGTGGTTGTTTTTTTGAATTTGATATATAATATATAACTAAAATATAAATATCTTTTATTGATTTTTTTTTAGCTTATTATTTAACTATAATAAAAGCTGACCTAGCTGGCCCTTCCTGACAAATTTTAGTTTTTAAAAAAAAATTTTGTGTTTGAATGGAGAATGGAGATGAAAAAGTAACTATTAAATCAATTACACGGTTTTTTTAATGATTTCTAGCAATTTTTTTCAAATTTGATAACCTCCTTGAGCGTACGAGGTACCACAAACAGAGTTTGAGAATAGGATGGATAGTGTCAAAATCGCGATAATAACGTCTAAACTTACTATAGATAGATTCTATATCACTAAGAATTTTTTCAACAAATGCCATAACCTGTCAATTTAATTTAATTTTAGCGAAAATCTACCAAAATACAGCTAAAATCTATAAAATATCTATGAAATAAATATGGGCGGTTTATTTCTAACGATTTCCCATCAAGAGATTTAATGTAATTTTATCAAGAAAGAAGATTTTACAATTTGTGGCTTCCAAACTGTCAAAAGAGTGGAAGTGAGAATAGACCGAATTTCAATGAATATTTAAATGAAAACATTATTTAAAAACTATTTTGAAGCGACCGATAAAGGTTTGATTAATTTTTTAAAAGATTTCAAGGCATTTTGTAGAGAAAAATAAGGGCCCCAGACAAATGTCATAACCTGTCAATTTAATTTAATTTTAGCGAAAATATACCAAAATACAGCTAAAATCTATAAAATATCTATGAAATAAATATGGGCGGTTCATTTCTAACGATTTCCCATCAAGAGATTTAATGTAATTTCATCAAAAAAGAAGATTTTACAATTTGTGGCCCCCAAACTGTCAAAAGAGTGGAAGTGAGAATAGACCGAATTTCAATGAATATTTAAATGAAAACATTATTTAAACCCTATTTTGAAGCGACCGATGAAGGTTTGATTAATTTTTTAAAAGATTTCAAGGCATTTTGTAGAGAAAGGGCCCCAGACAAATGTCATAACCTGTCAATTTAATTTAATTTTAGCGAAAATCTACCAAAATACAGCTAAAATCTATAAAATATCTATGAAATAAATATGGGCGGTTTATTTCTAACGATTTCCCATCAAGAGATTTAATGTAATTTCATCAAGAAAGAAGATTTTACAATTTGTGGCCCCCAAACTGTCAAAAGAGTGGAAGTGAGAATAGACCGAATTTCAATGAATATTTAAGTGAAAACATTGTTTAAAAACTGTTTTGAAGCGACTGATAAAGGTTTGATTAATTTTTTAAAAGATTTCAAGGCATTTTGGAGAGAAAAATAAGGGCCCCAGACAAATGTCATAACCTGTCAATTTAATTTAATTTTAGCGAAAATCTACCAAAATACAGCTAAAATCTATAAAATATCTATGAAATAAATATGGGCGGTTTATTTCTAACGATTTCCCATCAAGAGATTTAATGTAATTTTATCAAGAAAGAAGATTTTACAATTTGTGGCCCCCAAACTGTTAAAAGAGTGGAAGTGAGAGTAGACCGAATTTCAATGAATATTTCAATGAAAGCATTATTTAAAAACTATTTTGAAGCGACCGATAAAGGTTTGAATAATTTTTTTCAAAGATTTTAAGGTATTTTGTAGAGGAATAATAAGTACCCCCCGAAGTGTCAACAGAGTCAGAATATAATGGAAAATCTACGTAAATACAGCTCAAAACAATGGAAATATTAGTTAAATACACAAGTGGCACTCACCCAAAAGTTAGAAGCAAAGATCGAAAAGTCGAAAAAGGTCTTTTTTTTGGTTTCGGTCAAAATTTCAAAAATTTACAAAAAAAAATTGTCAAATTGACAGCTTCAGGTTATTATAAATTGATTTCATTCAAATTTTTGACATTAAAAAATCAATAATATCAAAATAAAACTAACCTGTCAGTCGTATCGTAATTTTAACGAAAATCTACCGAAATACAGCTAAAATCTATAAAATATCTATAAAATAAATATGAGCGGTTTATTTCTAACAATTTCCCATCAAGAGATTTAATTTTTTTTTTTGATTATGTTATACAAAAAAAAATGTTTATAATTGATAATTATAATAAAAATATTGCGACTTTGTGTTTATCTAAATGGTTGACAAGAGGCAATAGGAACGGCGTTTTCGGTTACAGTGTTGCAGATAGGTGCAATAAAAAAGTCTCTAAAAAGTATTGCCAATTAAAAAATCATTATTAAGCACGTTTAGTAGTGTTTGGGTTGGCAATCTTAAATTTCATAATAAAAGTGCACAATGGCAACAACTTAATATTGATTATGTGTGACACATCTTTAACACTGACAACATTATTGACATATGTCAATGTGTTCGCTACGATTTAACCTAATTTTTTTTTATGAAAGTTACGTCAAATATTTGTCAAGAAACAAACGTTTTCGGTTACATTGTTGCAACTAGGCAATTAAAATTTTTTTTTAAAAGTGTTGCCAAATTAAAAATTTATTAAAAAAAATTTTTTTTGATTGTATTAATTTTAAACATATGTTTCTAATTAATAATTATACAAAAAAAATTTGAAATTTTTGTTATTTAATTTCCAACAATCAAATGTGCGAAAAAAAAAATTTGCAAAAAATTAAAAATAAAAAAATGGTAATTTAAAAAATATGCGATGATTTAAGTAAAAAAAGCATCAAAAAAAACTAAAAGAAATTATAAATATGTTGATAATAAAAAAGAAAAGATAATTTAAGTAGTATAAAAAAACAAAATTATGGTATTTGTAGAAAAATAAAAATTGATAAAATTAAGTTAAGAATAAAAAAAATCGAAAAAAAAATTTATAGAAAAGAAAATGTTTAGATTGGAAAACTATGTTATAAATACGGAAAAAAAATGTTAAAATATCAGGAGTTTATAGATGGATAATACAATATTAAAAAAAGAATAGTATAAAAAAAAATTAGAATACACAAAAAAAGAAAATGTAAGAGAGAAATAAGACGAAAATATAAAAAATTGAAAAAAAAAATTAAAATTAAGTAAATACATTATAAAAATAGGAACAAATAGAATCAAAAAGAAGAAAGTGAAGAGAAATAAAAAAACGAGTTTGAAAAAAAAAGTTGAAGAGATAAAAAAGAAAAAGATTAAAAAGAAAGGGAAAATAAAAATTTCAATGTAAAAACTTCTATAGAGTAGTTGTTTTTTTGAATTTGATATATGATATATAACTAAAATATAAATAATTTTTATTGATTTTTTCTTTAGATTATGTATGATTGTAATTGAATGATTACATATTTTGAAAAAATTAAATAGAAAATAGGAGAAAAATAGAAAAAAAAAGAAAGAATATAGTATATAATTAATGAATTGTAATACAAACCTTTTTAATAAAAATAAAATATGGTTGTTTTATGGTTACCTAAGGCAACCTTATATATATAAGAAAGTGAGGTAAGTAAAAGGAGGAATAAATAAAAAAATATAATAATAGAAACAAAACTAATAAAATAACAATTTTAATTTTGAAAAAAAATAATAGAAGACTTTTTTTAGAAAAGAATAAGAAAAAACTTATATAAATTATTATAATATATTACAGTTTTTATTCTTCTAATTTTAATAACAATTATTATTAAAGTAATATAAAAATTAATATAAAAATAAAAAAAATTAAAACGAAGAAAAAAAAATACAAATAAAAGAAAGAAAAAAATTTGAAAAAAAAAGAAGAATAAAAATCAAGTATATTAAATAAAATGTAATGCAAAATTTTTTTATAAAAAAAAAATTGTTGTGTTATTGTTGCCGAAGGCAACCTTTTACATATAAGAGAGTATAGTAAGAACAAGAAGGAATTAAAAATATATATATATATATATATAAAATATAAAATAATGATAGATAGTAATATTATTTTTAAATATTAAAGTAATATTAATATGTAAACGTTATGTCAAAATCTGATCTCAAATGTTATAACAAGAATTTTTATAACAGAAAATGACTGTTCGCCACCTAAATAATGAGAAAAAAATAAAAAATTTATAATAATAATGAATAGTAAAAGTATTTTTAAAAATAAATAATAATAGATTTCAATACGAGTGAGTAGAACAAGTACAAAAAAAAAAAAAAAAAAAATAAAATTTTAGTAAATAGTATAATGCTTGCTTTATTATAAAAAAAAGATGAGAAAGATAAAAGAAAAAAAAATAAGTATAATTAATAAAATCTAATAAAAATTTTTTAAATAAATAATAATAAATTTCAAGATAAATAATAATGGGCTAAATTTATATAAATGTTGTCGAAGGCAAACGTTGATATGAGAAAGTAGAATAAGTACAAAAAGAAATAAATAAAAATATATTACAATAAAAAAATAAATAAACAATAATCTAATAAAAAAAAAACTCTATTTTATGGTTGCCAAAGGCAACCCCTTTAGGTTCATACACGTTGCCGTAGGCAACCCTCTACTCAAGAGAGTAGGTAAGCACCCGGAGGGTGCTTACTCATACTCTCATACTCTCGTTATATAATAATAAAACCCGATTTAGTTGCTTTGTCTAACAAAATTTAGATTTTTCAAAAATTTTTTTCTTTTTAAATGAGTTTTTGTATGAAAAAGTAGCTATCCTTAAAAATACAATGTTTTTTTAATAATTTCTAAAAATTTTTTTCAAATTTGATAACCCCCTTGAACGTAGGAGGGATCGAAAGCAGAGTTTGAGAAAGAGATGGAATGTGTCAAAATCGCGATAATAACGTCTAAACTTACTATGAGTAGATTCTATATCACTAAGGATTTTTTTAACAAAAGTCATTTGTCAGGGTCTAACCTGTCAGTCGTATCGTAATTTTACAAAAATCTACCAAAATACAGCTTAAATCTATAAAATATCTATTAAATAAACATGGGGGTTTTATTTATAAAAATTTCCCATCAAGAGATTTAATGTAATTTCGTCAAGAAAGAAGGTTTTATAAATTGTAGCCCCCCAAACTGTCAATAGAGTGGAGTGTGAATTTAATGGGAGAACAATTCAATGAATATTTAAATGACTGTCAGTCGTATTGTAATTTTACGAAAATCTACCAAAATACAGCTTAAATCTATAAAATATCTATTAAATAAACATGGGGGTTTTATTTATAAAGATTTCCTATCAAGAGATTTAATGTAATTTTGTCAAGAAAGAAGGTTTTATAAATTGTAGCCCCCCAAACTGTCAATAGAGTAGAGTGTGAATTTAATGGGAGAACAATTCAATGAATATTTAAATGACTGTCAGTCGTATCGTAATTTTACGAAAATCTACCAAAATACAGCTTAAATCTATGAAATATCTATTAAATAAACATGGGGGTTTTATTTATAAAGATTTCCCATCAAAAGATTTAATGTAATTTCGTCAAGGAAAAAGGTTTTATAAATTGTAGCCCTCCAAACTGTCAATAGAGTGGAGTGTGAATTTAATGGGAGAACAATTCAATGAATATTTAAATGACTGTCAGTCGTATCGTAATTTTACGAAAATCTACCAAAATACAGCTTAAATCTATAAAATATCTATTAAATAAACATGGGGGTTTTATTTATAAAGATTTTCCATCAAGAGATTTAATGCAATTTTGTCAAGAAAGAAGGTTTTATAAATTGTAGCCCCCCAAACTGTCAATAGAGTGGAGTGGGAATTTAATGGGAGAACAATTCAATGAATATTTAAATGACTGTCAGTCGTATCGTAATTTTACGAAAATCTACCAAAATACAGCTTAAATCTATAAAATATCTATTAAATAAACATGGGGGTTTTATTTATAAAGATTTCCCATCAAGAGATTTAATGTAATTTCGTCAAGAAAGAAGGTTTTATAAATTGTAGCCCCCCAAACTGTCAATAGAGTGGAGTGTGAATTTAATGGGAACAGGGCATACGAAATGCAAGGAGCGAGCGAAATTTACAAGCTGGACAGTGGGACGACCGAGTTAGATGGAGTAAGGGCATCGGACAACGTTGACGCACGTTTTAAAAAACCGATTCTATATATATATAATTAGTTGGAATGTATTTAAAATTATTAAAAAGAATGTAACTTTTCAGCGATTCAAGATTCAAATAAATATAATTAATATAGGTCAATGACCTCATAATTAGTATATATATGCTCTATTAGAAGAATAATTTTTGCATAAATGAATTAGAAGAAGATGTGTTTATTAGTTAATTAATAGTATGCAAACAAAATAATAAAATAATGGAAAGAAAAGGACAATCGAAGACAACCATTGTTTACATGAAATTTAAGACTCAATTTCAAGATTTAATTTGAAAGTAGAATTTGTAATACGGTTTATTTGGATTGAATAGATCCATTTACAGATTATATATATTAAATTTTTCTTTTTTAGAGCTTCAAGCAAGAGATTACATTAACTGCAAAAAAAAGCTAATACAAAACATTGCCCTCATTGAAAAGGAATTTTGAAGAACATATAGCCTTGATTTGATTATAGATTGTTAGTTATTTTGTAAAATGCGTGCATTAGACAATATTTTTTACCAAAATAACAATGAGATATAATATAATTTGTTGATGAAAGCACAAGGCCGCGATGAAGATAGACACCCTCTTAAATTGAAAAATTTTACAACATGATATTGTCTTTATTATTAATATTTTATTGATTATTTCAATATGAGTTGTATGGTGCTATATTAAAATGAAGACAAAAGCATTCACTTTTAAAAATTCTTCCAGTAAATACTTATCTAAAATGTTTATGTACAAGGTAATATAATAAGCTTTATTGTTGTCTATACCGGCTTACATACTCTATCTACAATTTATTTCATTTTCTATTCTACCCTCCCTGTTCTTCCTTTGTCCTTCATTTTCCTTCTCTCCCATACTTCTTTCATCCACTTTATCTCCGCTCCATTTTCTTTCAGTATTTCTCTTCTTTCTGCTCTTTCTCTCTCCCTCATATCACTGCATTCATTCCACATGTGCTCTATTGTCTCTCTTTCCTCATAACAGATTCTGCACAGTCTCTCTTCCTTTTCCATTTAATACCTATTCTCTTTCTCTTCATTTCCGCACCTGAACCTCGCCATTATTTTCCTCTCTTTCGCACTTTCTCTTCCCAGGTACACCGGGATCTCCTCTGTCATACATTTCTTATAATTCCTGTTGTACCTGGACTCTTTGATTTTTTCCTTTCTTTCTTGCTTATCTACATCCCTGTCTTTTTCGCTCGTTTCTGCGTTCATCCACTTGCCTTCTGTTCTTAATCTTTCCACTTCTTTACTTGCATACCCATTTCTTCTGTAATATTTTTCTCTTTCGTTTATCTCCAAATTTTTTTTCTTTTCTCTCCAACATTCGTTCAATATTCTACATTCTTGCCTTCCATTCATCCTATCGTCAAACTTAGTCGCTCTTTTCCCCGCTTTCACTCTCAGCTTGTTTCTCTTACATTCTTCTCTTACTATATACCCAGGGGTTTCTCTGTCCACCCCAAGGACCCACCTCAAATACTTCACTTGTACTCTCTCTATTTCCTCTTGTTCTTTCGACCCCCAAATTTCTGCCCCATACATCAATACGCTCTCCACCAAGCTCTCAAACATCATTATTCTTCTTTTAAAATCCCCTCCCCACTTCCTCTCTCCTATTCCCCATACACATCCCACTATCTTGTTTGCTTTCCTTGCCAACTTTCTGACATGCGCTTTGTTCGTAGCTCTTTCATTAAACGTATACCCTAAATACTTGAACTCTTTTACTCTCTCTATTTTCTCTCCCTCCCATTCCCAATCATTCTTTTCTTCTTTCCTCTTTTTTTTGTTGAACACCAGCATCTTTGTTTTATTTACATTCACTTCTAGCTTTTTTTTCCTCACATACTTTTTTAGGTTTGTCATCATTTCTCCCATCTCCCTTTCGCTTGTTTATGTACAAGGTACAATGTAATTTTTTTATTTGATTAATTACACAATGTAATCATTTTGAGAGAAAGCTGCAAATCTGTATGTTAAAAGTCTAATCTAAGTGAATCTAAAGTAATGTAATCTAAAGTAAAGTAATCTAAAGTAAAGTAATCTAAAGTAAAATCTAATTGCTGCTTCACAAGAAGACCACCATAATGTAACCAAAATAATAAAGTAATGGAAAGAAAACGTCAATCGAAGACAACCATTGTTTGCATGCAAGTTGAGACTCAATTTCAAGATTTAATTTGAAAGTAGAATTTGTAATACGGTTTATTTAGATTGAATAGATCCATTTAGAGATTATATATATTATATTTTTCTTTTTTAGAGCTTCAAGCGAGAGATAACATTAACTGCAAAAAAAAGCTAATACAAAACATTGCCCTTATTGAAAAGGAATTTTGAAGAAAATATAGCCTTGAATTGATTTTAGATTGGTAGTTATAGAAAAAATCTAATTGCTGCTTCACAAGAAGACCACCATAAAAAATCTTTTACATTATTATTATTATACGAGAGTATGGTTTCGCACCCTCCGGGTGCTTACCTACTCTCTTGAGTATAGGGTTGCCCACGGCAACGTGTATGAACCTAGAGGGGTTGCCTTCGGCAACCGTAAAATAAACGCCCTTTTTTTTTTATTAGATTATTGTTTATTTATTTTTTTATTGTAATATATTTTTATTTATTTCTTTTTGTACTTATTCTACTTTCTCATATCAACGTTTGCCTTTGACAACATTTATATAAACCTAGCCCATTATTATTTATCTTAAAATTTATTATTATTTATTTAAAAAAATTTAATTAGATTTTATTAATTATACTTATTCTTATTTTATTATTTTTTTCTTTCTGATCTTTTTTTTTACAATAAAGCAAGCATATTAGCATTTACTAATTTTTTTTTTTTTTATTTTTTTTTGTACTTGTTCTTACCATACTCTCTTATATGTAAAAAGTGGCCTTCGGCAACAATAAAACAACAGTTTTGTTTTTATTAACAAATTAAAATTAATAAAATTTATGTAGTAAAGCAATTTAGTAGTATTGTAAAAAAAAATTTTTTTTTTAATTGTTGTAATTTCCACATCACCTTTGAGGTAAACATCCTGATGCGTTACTTTTTTTTTTATAGATATTTATAACAGAGAAAGTTTGCCAATAGCCCTATATAAACTCTGTTGAATTTTACAAATAGTCGATTATATTCAAAAAAAAAAAAAAGGCCATCAAATTCAACAATAGTTTAATACATATATTGTAACAATATATGTATATGTTTTTATATGGAGCTTTTCATAGACTAATATATAAAAATGTGTCAATACTATGAAAATGTTTCATGTTTAGAGACGACATTGTTTTTATATAATATATAGCCATTGATTAGCATCAACATAACAAATAATACTTGATTGTATAAATCATTAAACTATATTTTATGATTTAATAATGTTGACGTTTTTAATTGAATATATATTTATAATCGACCAATTGTATAGTTTGAGTTTGTATGAATTATTGAATATAGTCACAAAAAACAAAAACAGTAGTTTAATATATCGTAACAATATATATGTATATGCTTTGTATGGAGCTTTTTTTTGACTAATATATACAAATGTGTCAATACTATGAAAATGTTTCATGTTTAGAGACGACATTGTTTTTATATATAATATATAGCCATGGATTAGCATCAACATAACAAATAATACTTGATTGTAAATAAATTATTAAACTACATAATGTATAATTGTTTTAATAAAAAATTTGACTATTTTAATTGTGATAAATTTTTTTTCAAGTGATTAAATCTTTTCAAAACTCAATTGATTTACAAAATTTCATTATAAACAATATTTTTAGTATAGATATTTGTATTTTCGTCATCAGGCAAAAGACGACCTTGAGTGGCAGTATTTTCAATAAATACTGAAACATCAGAAAATTGTCGAACTCGCGAAAATGCAACATATAATTGACCATGAGCAAAAACTGAATTTGGCCAATAAAGTGATACATGATCATAAGTTTGACCTTGTGCTTTATTAATTGTTAATGCATAAGCGAGACGAACAGGAAACTGTCTTCGACGAAATTGAAATGGTAAATGTGTATTCGAAGAAATAAAATCAATTTTAGGTATTAAAACAAATTGATTTGTTAATCTATTACCATCATTCGATACAATTTGACCTTTAATATAATTTTGGCCCAAAAATTGTACAATTAAACGCGTCCCATTACACAATCCTTTACGAACATTTAAATTACGTAAAAGCATAACTATTGCACCAACTTTGAATTCTAAACGATGTGGTGGTAGACCACTTGGTGTTAAAGCGTTTAAAAATTCAGGTTGATAATTAGCCGCTTCTAAAGTTATTGCATCATTAGCATCATTCGGCTCTATACTATCAACACTATAATAAATTTTTATTGGACCATTAATTTTTTCTAATAAAACTTTCTTATTAATTCGATCACATGTCTCATTTAATGGTGTTAAAATAACACTTTTCAATGGAGCATTAGATCTTAAAAGAGCATTACCAAAGCATGAATTAATTAGTTGATTATAATTTTGAACGATACATTGCTCCGGTATTTGAATAATACTATATTGATAATTGGGCAAATGTGGTAATCAATCATTGCCTAAATTTAAAAGCCATTGAGAAAATTTAACTTGTTCTCTATATACACGAACATTAATAGTCAAGGAAAACTTTTCGAATCGATTCCATAATTGTGCCGATTTAACACAGGCTGCAACAATTTGATTACGCGTTCCAGGATATGGAACAATTGGTAGACATTGTTTAAAATCTCCACCAACAATAACTGTTTTGCCGCCAAATGGAAGATGTGGTGTGCGACAAAGAAATCGTAAAATTTCATCAATCTTTTGAAAGGCCATCGCAGTAACCATACTTATTTCATCCCATATAATTAATTTTACTTGTCGTAATATTTCCGCATACGAACTTTCAATTCGAATACTTGATGTACTCGTCTCTAAAAGTGGAACAGGCAGCTTAAATGTTGAATGAACAGTTTTACCATCAATTAATAATGAAGCAGCTAACCCTGTCCAAGCCATTGCTAATACTTTAATTTCTTGTCCTCTCGCATAACTGATGATTGTATTATAGAGAAAGGTTTTACCGGTACCAGCAAGACCATCTAAATAAAATAAATGATTCATTTGTAATAAATTATTATCATTATTATTAGTATTGATAGATGTTAAAATATTATCGAAAATGTGTCTTTGTTCAATATTTAATTGATTAAGCCAAATAGCACTTTGTTGTTGTTCAAATGCAACATCAATACGATTATCATCTGCATCATTATCATTATTATCGTTATCGTTATTATCTAAATAGATGGCAAGTGGTTCAGGTAATTTAAAATGTGCTAAAGTTAAACCATGTACATTTAATAATATTTTCAATTTATTTAATGTACGGTTTTCAGCTTCAATTACGTCCAAACCATTTCTTGTAAAGTCTTCCATTAAAGCATCACGAAATTTGTTCCATAATGCTAAAGGATCTAAGACAGTACAAAACGCTAAAATTGTAACAAACATTTGTCGCAATTAATTAGGCATTTGTTGTTCGACAGCTTCACGAACAGCTCGTTGCCATTCCATATCTTCATTAAGAAGATTTCGTCTGCTGACATGCTTCAGCATATGTTGGACAAATTTCACCATCAACAGTACGAACATCTTCAAAAGATGTTGCACCTCGTACGTGTAATAATAGAAGACGGAGAAAATATAATTCTTTATTTCGTATACTAACACTATACATTCTAGCAAGTGTAGTAGAACGATTTCTTTGACGTGGACGCCATTCTCGTGCTCTATCAATCCATGTAAAATTTGGTGGAATATTTTCATCAACATCCATTTCATTATTATTACGTTCCTCTTCGATATTTCGAATACGTAATAATGCCATATCGACACTTTTAAAAATATATTTATATAAATATTTAACTGTTTTAAATTGCCACACGCTTCAACATTAATGTGACATTTATATTTATATAAACAATATGGATTATAAGGTGCAATCCATTGATTATTCAATACATGCGGACCTTTTACAATCGTTATACCTGTATGTCGGCGTCTATGTTGAATTCTACCATTTTTAGTAATAATTGTTTCATTTGACGATTGTTTTGAAAATGTTTTACTACATTTTCCGTCAACCATACAGATTGCATTATTATTAAATTGTGGTCCACATGGTCCATGTACCATATGAGTTTTTACCAATTCATATAATTCGGGTTGACGAATTGGATCTGGAATTTCAGCTGAAACTAATAAATCAACTCTCTCTGGTTCTAACATTCGATTTTCATGTCGTAAAATTATTAGAATATGTGCATGTGGTATACCTCTTTTTTGAAATTCAATAACATGAATTGATCCAAGATGAATTCCAAAGATATGATTTTCCAAGATATCACTCATGAATGCTTTTAATTTCATTTGAAATACTCGTGCAATAACCATTGGATGATCATTAGATTGAGTATTATTTGGAATCGCATTCACAATGTCTTTCCGTTTAGGATTACATGTAAATGTAATAAAAAGTGATGGATATCCTAAAGTTGTAACCATGGTCATAGCATCTTAAAATCTTTGCTGTTGACTTCGTGGGCTGCCTATATATGAAGAAGGCAATATAACCATTCGTCCAATATTATTATTTTCAACAGCAGCTCGATTATGTAAATAATCGCGCAAACCAACATATTCCTCAGCTCGCAATAGATTTTGATGTCTTTCAATATATAAAAGTCGATTGCTTTCCATTTTAACATATGCAGCTACAATATATTGTTGACTTAATTCACCTGCTGAATGTATCGCAGAAAAATCATCTCTATAAGCTAATCTATATTTATAATATGAATTAAGAGTCATATTTGTATTTCTATCGTTTCGTGCGGTGTGCATTGTCTATCCACTTTCACCCAAAGGAAAAAGTAATGGAAATGTCAAAGAATCAACAAATTCATTTTGAGGACTAATGTTTGTAAATGCATGTTGTCCATTTTGTCGATGAAATACTCTTAGATTTGTTGTAGGTGGTAAACCTTCATTACGAAATTGATAAACGGCTCCAACTTCGTTTACGATTGGCAAATCGTACGGTCTATTTTGGCGACCTCTAACATTTAAAAATTCTAAGACAATATTAGGTGGATTTACTAAACGTTGTCTTTGCTGTTCCTCGTACACTTCATATAGATGACGGTAGGCTTGAGCAAATGGATTATGACGTTGAAGTATATCCCCTATTTGTTCAATTAATTCACGATTTAAATCAATCGAATTATGAATACGTTGAGCGTTTGCTCTCTTTGAATCTAAGAAATATACTTGACCGTAGTTTATGTTTTGTGCATTTATATTAATGTCGGAAATGTGATGCACCATTCGACCTTCAATACAATAAACATATGGTCCACGGCCAGGCAAATCACGTCTTTTCGCTTCAATGCTAGCAAATTGAAAAGCGTAATTATATTGTAGAATATTTTCCTTAAAATGTCTAGAATGTTGTTGATCATTATTTAACATTAAATTTTGTAACAAATTAGGAAAAGGTGTTATTAAAGCAGGTAATCTTATTTGCCCATTATTACAACATCCACTATAATATCGGCGTGTATTCAACTCCACTTGAAAATATTTACCCATACAATGTGGACATTGATGTACCATACCACTAATACTATGTAGTACTGGTCTCTGCTGATTACCTGCTTCCAGATAGAATAGATAACGTTGTCTATCTTGGCAATTTCTTGTTAAACGTTCAAAGACCATCGCGTTTAACAATAAGACATCTACATTTGCTTCAATATTGCCTTGAAGAGGGGGTGCTTGAACAACGTTTACCTCTTCTTGTTGATCATCATAAGCATCTACACCATTATCAATCTCTATTATAGTTGTACCAAGATTTGCGTCATTTATATTATCATAACCATCATTATCATTGGAAATAGACATAATTGATTGTTGTAAAGAAACAATGGTAGCGTCGTTAGGTGGAGTAGATGCAATATATAAATTCCTTGGAGATTTTCGTACTGCAATTAGAGAAACCCCCTCTCTTCTAATTGAAACTAAATCTCCATTATCATCATCATCATCGCTACTGTCTGGGTAAATATTATGTCTTGGTGGAGGACAATATACTATCCCTTCTGGTGGTGCTCTAGAAGGTTCAGCTATTTGTGAAGTATGAAGATTTGTAGTTTTGTTTTGTTTAGAATGCAAATTTTCTTCATCTGTTGAAATAAAAAAAAAAATAATAATGTAAATAATTTATATAAGCAAATAATAATTTTTTATTAAAAAATTCTTTCTTTTTTTAATATTAAATTTTATCTTTGTATAAATCGATTAAATCATTTTTGTTTTAATATTAAAAATGATGACGTAAAAATTAAATTGATTTATTGTTTGTAGTAACAATTAATATGCATTTATTACCTTCTATTCCAACACCATGTATCTGCTGCGGTAGAGGTACACACTGCATTCCTTCAAATACAGCTGTTTTTTAGAATAACCTGGATTTTGAAATGTATGTAATCTTTTATTAGACGCATCTCTACCTAAATATAAAAAAAATTAATATTAATTTTATAATAAATATTGAATTATATTAATAATTAAAAAAGTCTCTCTCACCAACAGTTTCCAATGATACATTTTCCTCGAATGTTGCAGGAATAGACGATGTGGCATCATCTAATGGTGCGGATGCTGATGGCTCTATAGTAAAAACACTTATATAAAAACATTCAAAGAGAGTTTTTGTACAACTTACGTTTGTTATTTTTTCTTGGATTTCCTTCTTTTTTTTATTTGTAAATTTAAATTTTCTTGGCATTTTCTTAACAAAAAAAATATGATTAATATTCATATAGTAAATTTCTTAAATTATCCAAACATGAAATTATAAAGCAAGGTTAAAAATTAAAGCTTTCCAAAAAACCTTTATCCAACATTTATAAAAACATAAAATAACTTAAATATACTACATACCTATCAGATTTTTATAAAATATTTCTTAAAATACCGACAAACTGTTTTTAACAAAATATAACGGTTTTCTTGTGAAAAAATCAATAAATAGTTCTTTTATTTTAAAAAAACAAAAAAACTAACTAATAATATGTCACAGATAAGAGCGCGGTAAATTTAAATCATTATAATTTCAACATCTTTTTTAATAAACTTTTTTTTTATAGAATAATATTGAAGTAATAAATCAAGAAATTTATAATTTTCTATATAGTATTTCTATATAATATAAGAATATAAAAAAATTTAAGAATTATAACCTCAAAAACATTTTTTTTTCGGACAGTACACCAAATAACATCCAAAAGACTTACCGAAAAAAATAACACTATTTTATGTTTGATAAAAGACAAACAACATAAATATTTCAATACAAATTATTTTATTATATTTTTCTGTGGTTATAATTTATGACAGCTAATGACTATATTACCATAGAAGATTTATGAATATAGAACAACACTTTTTAATTCTACATAATTTAAAATTGGCAAAATTTTTGTTTAAATTTCGATTTTTATTGAGAATATATAATTTGTTTATTTATTTAAATTGTAATATATAATTGTTGAAAACAAATTAATTAATAATTATTTAAAATTAATTCTATGGTTGTTTTCAAATAGTAATCGATAAAAAAATAGAGTAAGGTACGGCAAAGTTTGTTTATAAAAGAAAATGGCGGCAGCAACCAAAAATTCAGTAAGTTTTAGAAATTTTTCTTTAAAATTGATTAAAAAAAGCCAAATTTTTAGCCAGTATAGATCAAACTCTTTCAATATAATGTTATTAGATATCAAAATTTGAAAAAATTATAAATTCAACTTATTCATCTAACATCAAATAAAAGGGTTCTTCTACTGCTGCTGCTGGAAAAGTGTTAAAAGCCCCATTGAGTGTATTGTATCAATTTTAATTATTTTCAAGTTACTATTTTAGTATCCTTGATAAATATTCTTATACTTTTATATAAAATAACAAATTTAAATAAAAAAAAAAAACAATAAATAAATTATAATTGTGTATCATATATACTTATATAGGTACTATTATATTGCAAAAAAAACTACATATAGATCTTATTATCAACCAATATATTCTTTATTAAAATATAAATATGTACTAAAATTATTTTGAATTTTTTTTTAAAAAGGATAAAGCGGCAGAAGATGAAAGAGAAAAAATTTTTGAAAAAGAAACAGATAGTAATAATGGAAGTGAGGGAAGTGAGGAAAGTGATGGCAGAAGCAGAGGCGAAGAAAAAGGCGTGGACGATGGAAAAAGCAGAGGCGGTGAAAAAGGCAGAGGCCACGAAGGAAACAGGGGCGGTAATAGAAATAGGGGCGGTAATAAAAATAGGGGCGGTAATAGAAATAGGGGCGGTAATAGAAATAGGAGGGGTAACAGAAACAGGGGCAGTAAAATAAACAAAGGCGGTGGAAGAGGCAGAGGCGGTGTCAACAGTAGAAGAAACGTAACAAAAATAATTAATTATTATATCAAAAATTCAACAAATCACTTTGTAAATTAAAATATATTTTTTTCATTAAATTTTATTTTTACAACGTCTTAAAGTCACTTTTCTTTCAAATTTATTCGATATATTGTATTTTATTACAATTTCATTCTTTTTACATTGTCTATGTGTATAAACTCTTTATGTATTATATTTCAAATCAATTGCAAATGAAATATAAAAAACATAACATAAAAATAACGTCAAACGGATAATATTTCTAAATATTCATTTTAAATTTACTTATCATATTTCTAACTTTTACTTAAAAATATATATATTATTATATTAATAATAATGTAAAAGATTTTTTATGGTGGTCTTCTTGTGAAGCAGCAATTAGATTATTTCTATAACTACCAATCTAAAATTAATTCAAGGCTATATTTTCTTCAAAATTCCTTTTCAATGAGGGCAATGTTTTGTATTAGCTTTTTTTTGCAGTTAATGTTATCTCTCGCTTGAAGCTCTAAAAAAGAAAAACTTAATATATATAATCTCTAAATGGATCTATTCAATCCAAATAAACCGTATTACAAATTTTACTTTCAAATTAAATCTTGAAATTGAGTCTTAAATTGCATGTAAACAATGATTGTCTTCGATTGTCCTTTTCTTTCCATTACTTTATTATTTTGGTTACATTATGGTAGTCTTCTTGTGAAGCAGCAATTAGATTTTACTTTAGATTACTTTACTTTAGAATCAACATTTTTGCACTCATCATTGAAGCCCTACAATTCTTGTTTTCTATAACCTAGAAAAAAATCTTTCAAATAAAACATTAAAAGTTTTCTCCACTTACCTGATTCGCACTTAGGGATGTTTAAATATGCAATTTTCTATTAAATTATAAACATTTATTACATTTAAGTTCTCGTTTCATTTGACATATGTCAAATATACTTTTTGACATTTTATTGATTATTTTATGTCAAAAATAAAAATAAAATTTGAATGTACACTAAGCACATTCAAGCCATTTAATCTTGGAAAAATTAAGCGTTTAGTTTTACAAATCATTTATTTTTAAAGTAAAAAATAATATATTTATAATAATAATCTATATACCTACATATCTCTTCCAAAAAAGCCTCTACTTTAGATTCTTAATCGCTGTTAAAAAATTTTAACCTCACTTTTATTTTTTATCAAAATTGAAAGGGCTTTCGTCTTTATTTTATTATACAATATCTCGCATAGCATTTCATAATCATTTTCATTGAAAAACCATTTAAAAAAATGTACATATTTGCAGTCAATCCTTTTCAATCTTGTAAAGATTTGTAAAATTCTGGACGGTCAATTTTTCTAAAAAAACTTTTTAAATAAAACATCAAAATTCTTTTCCATTTACCTGAGTAACGTTGGGATGTTTGAAAAATCGATTTCCATCTCATATAATTTCTTCTTTTAGAGTGTCATTACGAATTCGCTTCCTTCGGGACACCATAAGTGCTTTTCTGATTGCATCCATTTCAACGGCCGCTATTTTTCTTTCAAATGTACACTAAGCACATTCAAGCCATTTAATCTTGGAAAAGTTAAGCGTTTAGTTTTACAAATCATTTATATTTAAAGTAAAAAATAATATATTTATAATAATAATCTATATACCTACATATCTCTTCCAAAAAAGCCTCTACTTTAGATTCTTAATCGCTGTTAAAAAATTTTAACCTCACTTTTATTTTTCATTAAAATTGAAAGAGCTTTAGTCTTTATTTTATTATACATTATCTCTCATAGCATTTCATAATCATTTTCATTAAAAAACCATTTAAAAAAATGTACCTTATATCCTTTCCAATCTTGTAAAGATTTGTAAAATTCTGGACGGTCAATTTTTCTAGAAAAACTTTTTAAAAAAAACATCAAAACTCTTTTCCATTTACCTGAGTAACGTTGGGATGTTTGAAAAATCGATTTCCATCTCATATAAGTCTTATTTATTATATTCCGACTCGATTTAGTTATAATTCGTGAGATTCGCCCCAAAAAAATTACGTCGACAATTCTTGCACTTTACTATACACTTTTCCATAAAAAAAAACAAAGCAAATTAACATCTAATCCATTTCAGCCCCATTAAAAGCTTTATTTGCATTATTTTCTACAAAAATTTAATTTTTTTGTGCCAAAATCTACCATACAACTGTCACCGTTGGATGGCATATGACAGTAAATTGACCTTGTGTCATCAAATTGACAATCAATAATCAAGAGTGAGCCATATTCTAGCTATAGTGCGTTTGTCGGTCATTTTCAACCAATTTTGATCATTCTATCTCTCTTCTCAAATTTATTGGTTGTACCTCTAGCGCTTAAGGGGGCTATTCGCAACGAAAAAACCTTTATCAAATTTAATAAAGAAAACACGTTTATGTGGAACTGTAATAATTTTATTTTGAAAGAAAAAATAATTTACTAAAAAAATTTAAAAAATTTACAATTTGTCCGACAAAGCAAATAAATCAGATTTTATTATAGGTGTAAATATATATTTTTAAGTAAAAGTTAGAAATATGATAAGTAAATTTTAAATGAATATTTAGAAATATTATCCGTTTGACGTTATTTTTATGTTATGTTTTTTATATTTCATTTGCAATTGATTTGAAATATAATACATAAAGAGTTTATACACATAGACAATGTGAAAAGAATGAAATTGTAATAAAGTACAATATATCAAATAAATTTGAAAGAAAAATGACTTTAAGACGTTGTAAAAATAAAATTTAATGAAAAAAATATATTTTAATTTACAAAGTGATTTGTTGAATTTTTAATATAATAATTAATAATTTTTGTCACGTTTCTTCTATTGTTGACACCGCCTCTGCCTCTTCCACCGCCTTTGCTTATTTTACTGCCCCTGTTTCTGTTACCCCTCCTTTTTCTACTACCGCCCCTATTTCTATTACCGCCCCTGTTTCCTTCGTGGCCTCTGCCTTTTTCACCGCCTCTGCTTTTTCCATCGTCCACGCCTTTTTCTTCGCCTCTGCTTCTGCCATCACTTTCCTCACTTCTCTCACTTCCACTACTACTATCTGTTTCTTTTTCAAAAATTTTTTCTCTTTCATCTTCTGCCGCTTTATTCTTTTTAAAAAAAAATTCAAAATAATTTTAGTACATATTTATATTTTAATAAAGAATATATTGGTTGATAATAAGATCTATATGTAGTTTTTTTTGCAATATAATAGTACCTATATAAGTATATATGATACACAATTATAATTTATTTATTGTTATTTTTTTTTTATTTAAATTTGTTATTTTATATAAAAGTATAAGAATATTTATCAGGGATACTAAAATAGTAACTTGAAAATAATTCAAATTGATACAATACACTCCATGGGGCTTTTAACACTTTTCCAGCAGCAGCAGTAGAAGAACCCTTTTATTTGATGTTAGATGAATAAGTTGAATTTATAATTTTTTCAAATTTTGATATCTAATAACATTATATTGAAAGAGTTTGATCTATACTGGCTAAAAATTTGGCTTTTTTTAATCAATTTTAAAGAAAAATTTATAAAACTTACTGAATTTTCTGTTGCTGCCGCCATTTTCTTTTATAAACAAACTTTGCCGTACTTTACTCTATTTTTTTTATCGATTACTATTTGAAAACAACCATAGAATTAATTTTAAATATTTATTAATTTTTTTGTTTTCAACAATTATAAATTACAATTTAAATAAATAAACAAATTATATATTCTCAATAAAAATCGAAATTTAAACAAAAATTTTGCCAATTTTAAATTATGTAGAAATGAAAAGTGTTGTTCTATATTCATAAATCTTCTATGGTAATATAGTCATTAGCTGTCATAAATTATAACCACAAAAAAATATAATAAAATAATTTGTATTGAAATATTTATGTTGTTTGTCTTTTATCATAAATAAAATAAAATAAAATAGTGTTATTTTTTTCGGTAAGTTTTTTGAATGTTATTTGGTGTACTGTCCGAAAAAAAAATGTTTTTGAGGTTATAATTTTTAAATTTTTTTATATTCTTATATTATATAGAAATACTATATAGAAAATTATAAATTTCTTAATTTATTATTTCAATATTATTCTATAAAAAAAAAAAGTTTATTAAAAAATATGTTGTAATTATAATGATTTAAATTTACCGCGCTCTTATGTGACATATTATTAGTTAGTTTTTTTGTTTTTTTAAAATAAAAGAACTAATTATTAATTTTTTCACAAGAAAACCGTTATATTTTGTTAAAAACAGTTTTTCGGTATTTTAAGAAATATTTTATAAAAATCTGATTGGTATGTGGTATATTTAAGTTATTTTATGTTTTTATAAATGTAGGATAAAGGTTTTTTGGAAAGCTTTAATTTTTAACCTTGCTTAATAATTTCATGTTTAGATAATTTAAGAAATTTTTATCTAATTTCCATAAAAATAGCTTTCTAAAAATGTTGATTCATCATTTACTAATAATAATATAATGTTTGATTTACTATATGAATATTAATCATATTTTTTTTGTTAAGAAAATGCCAAGAAAATTTAAATTTACAAATAAAAAAAAAGGAAGAAATCCAAGAAAAAATAACAAACGTAAGTTGTACAAAAACTCTCTTTGAATGTTTTTATATAAGTGTTTTTACTATAAAGCCATCAGCATCCGCACCATTAGATGATGCCACATCGTCTATTCCTGCAACATTCGAGGAAAATGTATCATCGGAAACTGTTGGTGAGAGAGACTTTTTTAATTATTAATATAATTTAATATTTATTATAAAATTAATATTAATTTTTTTTATATTTAGGTAGAGATGCGTCTAATAAAAGATTACATACATCTCAAAATCCAGGTTATTCTAAAAAAACAGCTGTATTTGAAGGAATACAGTGTGTACCTCTACCGCAGCAGATACATGGTGTTGGAATAGAAGGTAATAAATGCATAATAATTGTTACTACAAACAATAAATCAATTTAATTTTTACGTCATCATTTTTAATATTAAAACAAAAATGATTTAATCGATTTATACAAAGAAAAAACTTAATATTAAAAAAAGAAAGAATTTTTTAATAAAAAATTACCATTTGCTTATATAAATTATTTACATTATTATTTATTTTTTTTTATTTCAACAGATGAAGAAAATTGGCATTCTAAACCAAACAAAACTACAAATCTTCATACTTCACAAATAGCTGGACCTTCTAGAGCACCACCAGAAGGGATAGTATATTGTCCTCCACCAAGACATAATATTTACCCAGACAGTAGCGATGATGATGATGATAATAGAGATTTAGTTTCAATTAGAAGAGAGGGGGTTTCTCTAATTGCAGTACGAAAATCTCCAAGAGTAGTTGACAAGTGGGGGAGCAAATGCTCCTCCCACCACTTTTACGTCACATGATCTTGGACTTTGGAATGTCCTTGTCCTTGAACCTTGGAACGACCATGGAACACCTGTTTTGTACATTTGCTCTCTCACTACTTTGTTCTCCCCCCACCACATTCCTTTCCCCCCACCACTTTTTTCGAAAATTCTGATAGCCACTTTGGAGCATTCACTCATTAAGCGCGAGCAAAGCTCGACGTGTTTAAATAAAAAAAATGTAAATTTTGCAATACCAAAAATCAAACAACAATTGACCAATAATCAATCAATAATCAATAATCAATAATCAATAATCAATAATCAATAATCAATAATCAATAATCAATAATCAATAATCAATAATCAATAATCAATAATCAATAATCAATAATCAATAATCAATAATCAATAATCAATAATCAATAATCAATAATCAATAATCAATAATCAATAATCAATAATCAATAATCAATAATCAATAATCAATAATCAATAATCAATAATCAATAATCAATAATCAATAATCAATAATCAATAATCAATAATCAATAATCAATAATCAATAATCAATAATCAATAATCAAAAATCAATAATCAATAATCAATAATCAATATTCAATAAACAATAATCAATAATCGATAATCAATCTATAAGTAATCAACTTTAATTTGATATAATTCTTTGAATTGGAAATACATTGATAAGGTGGCGGATCCAATTTTGGAACACCTGCCACATGACCGTGAGCGTTAACACCTGTTGTCTTGATCTTGGAATATTTGCATTGACCGTTTGCGCATGCGCTTCTCACTAGCCTTAGTTAATCGCACAGCTACACTAGGAATTTTATCTCCAATAAATGCCAATGATGATTGACCATCGTCACCTTGATATGTCTTTGTGAAATCTATTGCGCAAGCGTCACATATAATGGCGACCATAAAGCAATCATTAAGCGAGAGCTATCAGTTAAAAAAATGTAACTTGTGCGATACCAATAATCAATCTATAGCTAATCAATAATCAATCAACGACCGTGAGTGTTAACACCTCTTGTCTTGATCTTGGAATATTTGCCATGATCGTTTGCGCATGCGCTTTTTACTAGCCTAAGCTAATCGCGCAGCTCCATTTGGAATTTTTCCTTCGTCGATGATTAACCATGAATTTTTTCTTCGAGATATGTGTTCTTGAAATTGATTGCGCAAGCGTCACATATAATGCCGACTATAAAACAATAGCGAGAGCTAAGCTAAACTTTTTCAGGTAAAAATGTAAATTGTGCGATACTTACCAATAATCAAACAATAATCCATCAATAATCAATCAATAATTAATCAATAATCAATCAATAAGCAATCAACATGACTACTTTAAGAAAATTTTTGGAATTTAATTTGACTACTATAAATTTGGAAATTTGAAAAATAGAAATGTTTGTATAATATATTAAGCTGGGCTCTCAATAGATAAATATGATAATGACGCCACTGTCAAAGTTGACTCATGAAATAAAAATGATAATATTGTATAAAAAAAACAACGATAGAAAAATTGTCAAAGCAAACCATCACAAATTCTTAAACCCATGATATGCTAACTTATGCTATAATGCCCTCTTGTTCTTATACCATGGTCGATATGTATGTATTGCACGTATTCGAATAAAAAAAACTTATTATTAAAGCTGACTGAAAGAATCATAACTAATTAGGACTTAAATGCTCTTCAAGGTCTTACAATAATACAGTATTTATTATAAACTCCTATTCAAACATAAAAACTGTTTATAAATAAAAGTTGTATTATTTGCAATATGTAGAAAAAGAAGAATATTTACTCTAAAGGATACCTGTCAAAATTGATAGTATATGTAAAAGTTTATAATACGCACTATACATAGAAATACAAAAATCTGATTAGTTAGTATTGGCTAACGGGATCAACTCTGAGAAAACTTAGAGTACTGGTTTAGATCTCAGGGTTGACTTTAAAACATCTTAAATGTTTAAAATCTCAATTTTCTAACTTTAAATCTTACTATTTTACCTTTTTTTACTAATTCACAATATAGAAAATAAAAGCTGTATTCATATTGATTTAAAATAGTAAATTTTATAATGCATTATTTCTTTGGCTATTAAGTCAAAGTCAGGAAACCCTTACAGCTTCTCATAAGCATACACTATTAACAGTGAGTACAAAGCCCAAAACTTCGATTTTAGAAATTTGACTCTCTCTACTTTTTGTTTTTTAGTGCATTTAAAAAAAAATACATCTGTATTTGTTAATTCAAAAAAGGGGTTTTAAGTCTAACTATAGTTTTGTACAAAAATAAATTTTTTTTGTTATTTGTGCATGATTATAAATTTGTTTATAGCATATTTACAAAATGTTGTATCGATTTCAATTATCTGATGGTGAACTTTATAAGCAGATATGCTCCAACATGCTAATAAAAAAAGTAGAGTACACAGACATTGATCCAAAACTTATACGGCTGGCGCATTTTACGTCTTTACAGCAGCCCAGTTCGTTTATCTTACAGCAACCACATTATACCATCTTACTTATAACAATTTGTTTACTGCTCAACACGTTCACGTATCGGCTTTAGATACGAGATCAGTCGAACAGGGCAAAACTGCGTAGTTGAATACTGTTTACGTATATCTAACAGTCTATTGCTTGTTTGGACAGCTCGTCAGGTGTAAAAAACAATCGCCTTAGGGTGGTCTTGTACCGATTGAATAGTATACCGATGTATAAAGATTAAACATTTTCTAAAAAGCAACCCAAATAATAGCCGCAGCAACAAAAAGTAAATCAAGAGAGGCTGAACAACAAAGATAAGCGTCATAAGTTTTGAAAATAAACTAGATTTGTTATGTTTTATGCTTAATTCATTTTGTAATCAATGTTTGAAAAGTTTCCTTAATGTATGTTGATGTTGAACACTTGTTGATCCCCATAATACTTAGTGGTATCCAGATACCTATGACATATATTTATTTTATATATTTTAATTTTTATTGTTTAAAAAAATAGAGTTTAATGAAAAAACTCAATTAGCAATATTATTAAAATAGATTTTTTTATAAGCAGTGTTTATATACTCATTACAAGATAAGTATTAACTAATATTATAAAATATTATTAGTTTTTTTTTTGTAAAAATCCAGTAAACAAAGCAATAAAAAAACGATATTTACTCTTGTGCAACTTGAAGTAAATAACATGTAAAAGCTGTGTTAAAAGTGTTGCTTCTAATAATACTCGTATATAAACTGAACAAAGTTACGTTGTGTGTTTCTAAATTTATAGTCAATAAGCTTATTAACTTATAATCAGAAATCACTTAAAAAAAATGCAACCGGCAAAAAGTCTGCGTCAGTCTTAAGTGTTTTACGTAAATTCAACTGAGTTTAAACATAACTTTTGACTTCAGACGTCAGTATGTTGTACAGGTTAACACCTCGCTTGTTAATTTCTGTTAGTCTAATTCTTGATCTGGACGCCGTGAGACAATTTGATGCTCTTGTGGGTAGTCGTACTTTTTGCGATGTTTCTGGTATCTTGATACGTTTTTGTGGATTCCTATAAGATTGCAATAAATTTATAAAGACGGCAGCGTTAATATGCGATATTTCTTAAATACGGTGCGGCACGATGCTTATGGATGCAGACCGGCAATAATTCTAAGTGCGCTTTTTTGAAGCGTAAATACGTGATCAGCATGTGTAAATCCTCCCCACAGAAGAATCCCATATCGTAATAGAGAGTGAAATAGCGCATGATACACGCTCAAAAAATGATCGAAGGATAAGTTAGCTTTTAAACGTTTTAATACAAAAATATTAGTGGACAGACGACCGCAAAGACTGTAAACTTGATCATGCCATCGAAAAGAACCATCTATTATCAGTCCCAAAAGCTTGACATTTTCTTTCGATGGTTGGTTTTGAGCAAATGAAAATCTAATGATTTGCGTCTTCTCAGCATTTAATTTTATTTTATTCACATTGCACCAGTTAATCGCTTTTTGCTGTGCAAGATTAATGTTTTCCTCTAGATGTTGTCGAGTATTTCCCGTGACCAAAATTGTTGTGTCATCCGCAAATAACACACTCTTTATTAGAAGTAGATAGTTAGGTAAATCGTTAATAAATATCAGGAATAGTATGTGACCTAGAACCGATCCCTGGGGGATGCCATGATTAATTAAAACTTTCTCAGATTTTTCCCCGTTTAATTCTACGTACTGATATCTTTCAGTTAGATAGCATTGAAATAATTTCAAAGAAACTCCTCTAATACCATAAAATGCCATTTTGTGTAGTAAAATTTTAGGTGACATTGAGTCAAAAGCTTTTTTAAAAGCTAAAAGTATTGCCGCGGTGCCTACTTTTACGTCAAAATGTTCTACAACAGATTCTAGAACTTCCAACAGTGCTGATGTTGTAGATTTTGAAGATCTAAACCCGTGCTGAGGTGAGCGGTGTTTTTACAAAATTTATGCACTCTCTGATAAGACGATTTAAAATACCAAAACAATCACGAGCATTGCTGCTTTTCATTTTTCTAGCTGCATCAATTAATTCTTCTTCCATAATAGCAAAAATAAAAAATGAATTAACACTTGATTTTATTCCATCCATCAAAGTAGTCGTATACAAAGTATACATTGGTATACTTTGCATTATACAAATAATTCTAACTGATTCTTTGATTACATTATTTATAAAACTGTATTTATTGTTTGTTTTAAAATTATCAAGTGTTTTACTACTGATATTATGACTGTGATTACAATTATTACGCGTTTGCTGAGCGGTTATCAACCGCGTTAAATTTCGACACCACAGAAGTGAACTGAGCTCTTATTGGTTGTCTTCGAAAATTCTTCGTTATAATGGCTTAGAAGTTAATGGTAAAACTGAAAATAAGATTATAATGCCTAAAAAAAATCTATTAATTTTCACAAATAAACCATTGGCATCAAAACATTATTTGTTTTCTACAGATACGTAGATAATATTAGTAGGGTCAAGCGCAGTATTTTTAATTTCTATCACCATAGACGCTACGTGGATCTATTTCTTGTTGGTCGTCTTCATGAATTCTTGGTTATATTGGCTTAGAAGGTAATTGTAGGTAGAACTAAACATGATTAAAATACCTAAAACAAATTTTTTATTAATTTTCACAAATAAACCATTAGCATCATTATTTGTTTTCTACAGATAGATTTGACAAGAGTTAACCAGCTTATATGCAGTACTTAATTTTTTCATTTTTATAATAACATAGACTGCAAAGCGATTAAAACTTGCTTGGGCGTAGTTTTAATCAAGGTAAAAGAGAGTAGAAGATGAAAGATATAAATCACCATGAATTTTTCAATTGCGATAAAAAAATAAAAACAAATTTAAACGGACAATATAAATAATACAAGTTACTAAATTGTTACATATTGAAAATAATTGAGTAGTATACTTCATTTAAGTATACAGCAAAAACATTAGTTTTATACATTTAAAACATTATAAGAAAAATTTATCCGTGAGAATATATTGTTTTGGTAAATATGTTTGCCTAATGTTAGGTATGTATTTAATAGTTTTAGATCAAATATATCAATGACTTATTGCTGTTTTATGTTTAAAAATTTTGTATGTTAACAATTATTACATATTCAAAATAATAATTTTAGACCTAAAATCTTTTTTTTACTTTAGTACTTTATACCAAGATGTAAACTTAGAAAAGCGTTTTATAATAAAAATTGAGTTATTATTTAAACCTGTGTGCACAATAAATGATTGATTTTAAAGTTGTTTATACACACAAAAATATTTACTTATAGAGTCTAAAAACAAATGTAAATTATAGGCCCTAAAATAAAAACCACTTTATTGAACATATTAATAAGTAATGAGCAACTACTTGATAAAACTATTAATGTAAGATCATTTTTCAAATATTGTTTTCGTTTATTTATACTTTCAACGGAGTAGATGCTAATTTAATGCTACTTATTTATATGTTAGGTTTAACAAGTTTTATTACTGAAACAAAAAGTAGTCAAATTAACATTATTTGCACGTGTAAGAAAGTTATATTATTTCTAAAGGAAACGCTTGAGAGACTTGTTCAGGTAAAAATCTATAATTCAGATTCTATCGTTAAATAATATTATTACAATTAATATTATTATCAATAATATAGATTTGCAATAAAGTTATTTAAAATAAACAACAAAACTTTTTATTTTAAATATTTTGTTTTTTAACAAAAGTCGGTAGGCAATACTAAATTTGAACATATTTAACCAAACATTCTAGCTACTTTACAGTAAATGTGGTACAAACTAAGAGTCATTTTATCAACAAAACTTTATTATCGTATTTGTAAAAACATGATAAAGTACACCAATTGCAATATCTAACTACTAAAAAATTATTACGCTTTTAATATAATAAGAAATTGTACGGTATGATGTAGATTGTTGACAATAAAAAAGTTAAGAAATGTTTCTTTAGAACTTTAGACTAATGAAATGAAATGTCTAACTATCTTTGTCTTTTTTACACATTTTTTTAAAGAAGCTTTTAATTTGATTAATTTACCGTTTCAAGTCGCATTAGTATTGCTGCTCTACCGTTTAAGAATTGCTACAGAGTTTTTACCAGCGGTCTGCACAAAAATTCAACGATTACAATAATATAAAAACCGCAACGAAAAAAAATTGATTTAGACCACAAATTTACAAATATTTTTTAGATAAACACAATAAATCTATTCAGAACAACAGCAATAATAATTTGTTTCTTAAAACAAATATAAAATGTTCAATATAGTATCCTATATTTATCTACAAGAAACACAACGGGCACTTTTTCAATTGTCTAAAACTGTGGAAACATGAGCTGCAGAAGTATTGTCAAATTCCTTTTGTGTTAAATTTTTTTTTTCTTAGACAGAATTAACTTTTACAATAAATTATACTTAATACAATGTAGTTTCTGACATACACCATCCTTATGATTTTAAAGTATCTTACGTGGAGATTTTTAATTGATATTTTACAACGCTCAAATATACTAAAGTTGAATATTAAATACTAAATGTCTTATAAGAGATCTTAACTAGCTATTAAAAGCACCAATCTTTTTTTAACTGCATATATGTATTTAAGAAAGCACTGTATATCGCTTAACTCAATCAAAAACCACTGTTTCATAATGTGTCAACTGAATAAAATGTGTTGGTTTCTTGTAAATCTATAAACAGTCAGTTGTGTTTTAAAGCAAAATTTTGTTGTCTTAACATAAATATTGCAAAGAATAATTAGTTTTCTAATTTTTTTATAAGATGCTAAAAATAGTGCAATAAGTTTTTTATGTAAAGGTTTGGTTGTGATCACTGTCAAACCCATAACTCATGGAAGAAGTCAAATGCTTGAATTTTTGTATAATGCGTAAAAAGTTTTATCTCTGAGCATCTCATAAAAGTGTAATGTATATTGTAACTCTTGAGGACAGCACTGTTTTTGTTCTTATTGTCCAGGCCATTGCAAAAACCAGTACACTTTTATAAGCTCGATCTTTACTGAATCTACGTTTCTAACAACGGGCATAATAGGCGAATTAGTTGGAACCTTTCATGCATTATGATGTGTATCGCAAGCATTAAGGGCATATTAGAACTCAATCAGATCTATCTTAATTAGGTGGTATTATGTTTTTTATGTTTTAAAAAATTGAGTTGATGTAAATATATGATTATATTCACACAAATTAAAGCTTAATACCTTAAAAAGATTAAAACTACAGAAGCATTAATAAAATATCTTTTTAACCGATGTTGGTTCAGCTTTATTTATATTACTAAAGTAATTTATAAATTAACCTAATAAGGTTCTTAATCTATTTTTATCTTATCTATGCCTATATATAAAACCACGGCACAGTAGCTTGACTCTTTTTATCTTTTAAAGAAAGATGGTATTCAAAATTACAGCCTAGCTTAAAAAATAACTAACTTATGTCGTAAAAAAGCTACAAAACTTAATAGAAATTTTACATTGTGTTTTAAACACTGCATCAAAAACAAAATAACATAAATTAATGAAACGTGATAAAAGTTATATTGTTAGAAATCAGTTCACTTTTTTTTGCTGTTGATTGTTATATTACAATACATTTCAGCGTAAAACCTTTCATATAGTATTAATAAATGTTTTTTTAGCTTAAGTAGGTAAAAATTTCAAATAAACAGATATGGGAAATCATACATTTTGACCGCGCAAACATCAATTATGTTAAAATATTTACAAAAACCCTGTTTTGCACATCTAAATCTTATTTTTTAATCGTCAACAAGTGTCAGTTCTAAATTAATAAAAAATACACTCAAAACAACATATGCTTAAGTATTCTTTAGAAGACAATACATATTATATAAAATTGCACTTAATGGTTGAGTATACTTATTAATTGATTAATCAGATTTTAATAAATGAAAAACTCATTTGTGGTCAAATAAAAGAAATTATACTTACAATCAATTAAATAAATTAGGTAGTCGTAGGATTATAGCCAATTTAAACCATCCAGGGATAGATCTAAAATAAATAAAAATGTAAAATATGAAAACTAAAGTTCCTATTGTGCTGCATGTTTAATATTGTACGTATACCACAAAAATATATACGAAAAATTGTAATTTATATAAATGGTAATAAAAATAGTACTTATACTATACGATTTTTTTAGAAAATTATATTAAAACTAATGTATACCTGCCAAACAAATCAAATAAAACTTTAATTTAGGATTTTTTGCATTTTCTTAACAAAAAAATTTATTTAATTGATCAATATAACAAAATTACTAGTATAGATATATACTTAACTTTAAAGGATCCAGCAAAAACTATTAATCCATTTTTGGACTAGTAAAAATATTAATATTGCTGCATGGTTTAAATTATTGCATTTAATTAAGACGGATGTGGTGTTTTGCTGCTTAGTGGATTACCACAGTTTAATAGTGTTTTTGAGAGTTTTCAATTCGCGTTTTTGCAAGATTTTGCATTTATAAGGATAGTGCCTTGTTTTTTAATAGTTTGTGGACGGTGAGATTGCTTAATATCTCTGCAATTGCTTGGAGGTCGTTGCTCAATTTTTACTTTATCAATACCTTTACTGATAAGGCGTCAGCTGCAGCTGATAACAATTGGCTGTGTTCCGTAAAAAAAGATTTTGGTGATTTTAATAAAGTGTTTTTCTGTTACGGTTAAACGTTCCGTTTCAGAAAATAGAGACCCACTGATAAAGAACTGACGTCCGACGGGTTGACCGGGGAAAGTTTCTTTTCGCAGTTAAAAAAAAAAAGAAGACAAAAGGGGGTTAGCCTGACAATTAATGACTGGGAAAAGAAATAAGCCGGAACACGATAGCTTTAAAGAAGAGGAGAAAGTGTTTAAAAGGAGTAGGGCAACAACGAGAACCCCCCTAAAAAACACAAAAGAAGACTTGGAGAGGACAGAGATGGAAGAAATAAAGAAAATGCTGATTGACCTCAAACAAGAAATAAAAGAGGAAATAAGGGACATGAATAGAAAGATGGGAGAGGAAATCAGGGAAATGAGAAAAGATCTTGAAAAAACACATAGAAAAATGATGGAAAAAGTGGAAGAATGGGGAAAGGAAAGGAAAGAGCTAGGGGAAAGAATTAAGCTTTTAGAAAAAAAAGCCGAGAATGAAGAGAAAAAAGAAAAAAAAAACAATATAGTGATTAAAGGACTAGAAATGAAAGGTGTAAAGAATGAAAAAAGTATTGAAAAATGGCTACAAGAAGAAATAGGAGTGGCAGTTAATGTTAAAAAAGTGTATGAAGTAAACAATGAGAAAATGATGGTGGTTGAATTAGACAAGTGGGAAGAAAAAAAGAAAATAATGGAAAATAAAAACAAGCTGAAAGAAAAAAAAGGGGGCAAGGTGTTCATAGACAACGACATGACAAAAGAAGAAAGGGAAGTGCAGAGAAAATTAAGGGAGTTTGCAGCGAAAGAACGAAGCAAGGGAAAGAATGTAAAGATAGGATACAGGAAAATCTGGGTAGAGGGAAAGAGTAGGAGGTGGGAAGGAGATATTGACCAAAATTTTTAGAAAAGAAGAAGAAAAAAGAAAGCAAAGGAGACGACAAAAAGCATGAAAAAGGACATGAGGGAAGAGAAGTCATCAGATGGTACGTGAAAGAATTGAAAAAGATGAATGAAGAGGATGGAAAGGAAAAAGAAGAAAGAGATGGAGATAGTAAAGAAATACAAGCTGAAAAAAAGAAACCAAAAAACAGAAATAAAGTAAGAACGCAAGTAAACACAAAAAAGGAAGAAAGACAAAGTACAAACAATGGAGAACAGAAAAGAGATATAAAGAAAAAGATTAGATGGGAAAAAGAAGAAATAGATAAAATAAAAGAACAAACAAGAGAAAATATAGAAAACAGAATAAAAAGAAGAATAGAAGAGTTAAAAATAGAAAAAAGAAAAGAAGGCCCAAGAAAAAAACGCAGACACAATGAGGAAAAACAGAAAAAAACAGAAAAAGAAACAAAAGAAAAAGCAGATAATGAAGAAGAAGAAGATAAAGAAGAAAAAGTAATAAATGCAGTATTCTGGAATATAGCAGGAATAAGAAAAAAAGATAAAGAATTTTTTGAATATATAGAAGAGTTCGATATAATAGAAATATTAGAGACGTGGGTGGATGAGAAAGATTGGAAAGAGACAGAAAAAAAGCTATCTGATAAATACAGATGGAAGGCACAATACGCAACAAAAAAAAAAAAGGAAGAGCAGCAGGAGGAATAATAACGGGAGTAAAAAAAAAATAGAAGAAGAACAAGCAGATCGCCAAGAGGAAGAGGGAGAAATAAAAAGAAAGATAAAGATAAATGGAGAACAATGGGAAATAAGAACGATATATAGCAGAGGAATAAGAATGATAAAAGAAAAAGAAGAAAAAAAAGGACAAAAATGCAAATAACAAAAACTTACTAATTGGAGGTGACTTTAATGCAAGAATAGGGGCAGAAGAAAAAAGAAATTGGGTAGAAGAAGAAAAAGAAACAACTAGAAGAACAACAGAAGATAAAAATATAAACAGAGAAGGAAAACTGTTAATAAAAATGGTAGAAGAAAATGGGTGGGAGATACTCAACGGAAACAAAGAGGGAGATGAGAAAGGGAGATGGACATACGGAGGAATACAGGCAACATCGGTAATAGACTATGGGATAGTAAACCAAAAAGCCTGGGAACAAATAAAAAGATTCGAGATTGGAGAAAGAATAGAATCAGACCATATGCCACTAGAAGTACAGACAAAAAATGGAAGAAAAGAAATAAGAGAAAAAAGAAATCAAAAAAAGAAAAGAATAAAATCACCAGCAATAAAATGGGACGAAAAATTAAAAAAGATATACAGGGAGAAGCTGGAAAGAACAGAATATAAAGAAAAAGGGGTAAGAAAAAATGAAAGAGATATACAAGGAAACAAAGAGCAAGGTGAGAGCGGATGAAAGAGAAAGTGAATGGTTTTGGACAAAGAGGGGACTAAGACAAGGGTGCCCTCTGAGTCCGCTACTGTTTACAATTTATATGAGTGATATGGAAGATGTGTTAGCAAAAGGACAAGAAGGAGGAGTGGTAGCAGGGAAAAAGAAAATTTGGTTGTTAGCGTATGCGGATGACATAGTGATGGTTGTTTAACCTTGTGAGGTGTATGTTGATGAAGTGCCGATTATTGAAAGTTCAACTCAGCCACTAGAAGTTCTGATCTCCGATGATTATATGTGATATTTTGAATAAGAAGTGTATGCAATGTTGACTGTTTGAATGTTTATTATCAACTGCTTCTTACAAACTAAAAACTACTTTTACATCCCCTACACAGCAGTGGGGGTAGACCACTGCCCTACCACAAGTTGGTCATTGGTGTCCCGCCCTACCACAGGGTAGTCTTTGGTAAATTGTACATATTCCCCCTTTTGAAGCTCCTGAGTTTCAACAATGTTATTAATCTTTGATACAATTTATCCATTCTTAATTACACTATGAGTGTTAATTACACTTTCTTAATTACGCTGATTCACTGCACAAGCACTACGTTGTCCCTTTTGGGTTATCTTCCTCGATTGGTAGCAGGCAAATTTTTGTTAATGCTCGTTTGAAGAATCCTTGCTTTGTTTTTACGGTGACGACACGGACGTGACCGTCCTTTCCAGGATGGGTGTTGATTATTCGTCCTATCTTCCATAATAGAGGCTGGGTGTTGTCATCAACGAGCAGTACCAAGGCTCCTTCTAATTTGACACTGGATGACCTATGTTGCATAAACCATTTAGCCCGTTGCTGAAGAGATGTTAAATATTCTTTACTCCATCGGGTCCAAAAGTGTTGTCGGATGCGTTCCACTAACTGCCACCTTGATAATCTGTTTATAGGCACCTCCTGGAGTGGATATTCCGGTATTGCCATAAGTGGTTCTCCAATTAGGAAGTGACCAGGGGTTAGGATTTCGAAATCATTGGGATCGGAAGTAAGGGGGGTCAAAGGTCTGGAATTTAAACATGCTTCTATTTGCACTAAAACTGTGTATAACTCAATTATTGATAAGCAAGCATTTCCTACAGTGGCCTTTAAATGCCTTTTTATTGATTTTACACCGGCTTCCCATAAGCCTCCCATGTGTGGCGAACTTGGCGGGATAAAATGCCAATTCATGTGAAGATCCGATAATTGATTATCAATGATGTTCTTGTTCCTTTTTAAAAAATCATACAAATTTCTTAGTTCATTGTTTGCGCCCAGAAAATTGCTGCCGTGGTCTGTATAAATATCGCGAACATAACCGCGTCTACTTATGAACCGTTTGAAAGCCGCGAGAAATTCCTCTGTAGATAGAGCTGTCGCTAATTCTATATGAATTGCCTTAGTGGCAAAGCAAACAAATACAACGATGTAAGTTTTTACTAATCGTCTTCCACGCCCAGTTGATTCCTTTGTGAGAATAGGTCCCGCAAAGTCGCAACCGGAAGTAATAAATGGACGCGCAGGCTGCACTCTTTTAGCAGGCAAATTTCCCATTAGAAATTGGGCACGTACTGGATTAATTTTAAAGCATTTGAGACATTTATGAATAATTTTACGTATTGAACTTCTTCCCGACATTATCCAAAACCTTTGCCGAAGTCCCGCTAAAGTAGCTTGCGGCCCCGCATGCAAAAGCCTTTCGTGCTCCTGTTTTATAATTAAATCCGTGACAGGGTGGCTCTTCGGCAATATTGCTGGATGTTTTGCGTCTATGGATAGCCTTGAATTTCCGACTCGCCCACCTACGCGAATAATGTCATTGTCATCAAAAAATGGACTTAACGAGGCAATTTTTGAACCTGCCGGTAGTGGTTTATTGTTTTTTAAATGTGACCACTCTACAGAAAAATTTGATATTTGAATTGTACGAACTATAATGTTAGTTGCGTTATTCAGTTCATTCACTGACAACATATTATTTAAGTTTTTAACCTTGCTTTTAGTTTTACAATTATTTATAAAGCGCATTGCCCATGCTATTACGCGTTGTAATTTAAAATAGTTTGAAAATTTTGTGAATTCTGGGATTTCTATAGACAGATTGCAGATTATGGCCGGCGACCGAGTTTCGGGTAAATTCTCTTGTTTTATGTTTATTTTCGATTGAGGCCATTCGATCTCATTTTTTAATAAGAATTGGGGACCTGCGAACCAACTTTTACATTGTAACAATTCCTCCGTGGACGCTCCGCGACTTAAGATATCGGCTGCATTTAATTGTGAGCTTATGTGTCGCCAATCCTTTGGATTTGTTAATGTTGTTATTTCCGCAATTCGATTTGCCACAAATGTTTTTAACATTTTTGAAGGATTGTTAATCCACGCAATTACAATGGCTGAATCGCACCATAAGATTTGTTGAGAAATATTAGTGCCTATCATACTTGCCTTTGCTGTCGTTAACAAGCGAGCCGCTAATAGAGCTCCGCATAACTCAATTCGCGGTATTGTCATTGTTTTTTGAGGTGTTACTCGGTTTTTTGCGCACATTAAGGTTGTGGTATATTGACCGCTTTTGTTTTTTGTTCGGATATAAATCGCCGCGCCATAAGCCTTTTCCGAGCCATCGCAAAATGCATGCAGTTCCACTTCTTTTTTTGCATCAACTTGTCTCACGGCTCGCGGTAGCGCGATATTTTTTAGCAATAATATTTCATTTGTGAATTGTTTCCACGCAGTGTAAACGCTTATAGGCACTGCTTCGTCCCAATTTAATTTTAATGAGCATAACTGCTGCATAATGAATTTTGCTTTTATTGTAACCGGCCCTATTAGCCCGAGCGGATCAAATAATTTTGACGATTCTGATAAAATCACCCGTTTAGTTACCTTTTTTGTCTCGGCAATATTAACATCGTACTTTAGAGTATCGCTAGCTGGATGGTAGTATAAACCTAAAATCTTGGTGTGATCATCTTTATCCCACCGTATATTTAAATGAGACTCGTTCACGTCATCCTTTGGTAAAATTTCTACATTATTAGATTGAAATTTCCGCAAGTGAAATTGACCTTGTTTTAATATAATTATTATTTCGTCTCTGAGTTTTTTCAAATCTTCCATACAATCTGCTCCCGCTATCATATCGTCCATATAAAAATTGTTCAATATTATATCGCAAGCCTTTGGATATTTAATTCGGTTTTGAATTGCGAGTTCGCTTAAGCACCTTGTAGCTAAAAAACTAGCTGATTTTGTACCGTATGTTAAAGTGTTTAACTGAAATGTTTTAAGGTCTTCTGATGGGTTGTCTCGCCATAAAATTAGCTGATATTTTGCATCGGATGAACTAACCAAGATTTGTCGGTACATTTTTTCAATGTCCGCACTTAAGGTATATAAATATGTTCTAAATTGTAGCAGAATCGCAAACAAGCTGCGCTGCACTACAGGCCCGCCTAACAAATTGTCATTGAGACTTTTTTGATTAGAACCTTTTGCGGATGCATCAAAAACAATGCGCAATTTTGTCGTTAAATGCTCTGGTTTTAACACCGCGTGATGAGGTAAATAACAATGATTTTTTGGAATTTCCGAAATTAATTCCATGTGACTTAATGAAGAATACTCTTTAATAAATTTAGTATATTCTATTTTTAATTTTGAATCCTTTTGTAGTTTTCTTTCGATATTGTAGAATCGCTTTAAAGCCATACTCTTTGTTTCCCCAATATTTAAATCTGGTTGCCTTGTCGGCAGTTTAACAATAAAGCGGCCCTCCTTTGTTCGAAGAACATGATCTGTAAAATGCTTTTCGACCATTATATTTTCCCTAGACATTTTATTATCTTCATTTAGAAACTCAGTACCTGAAGATTCGACTTCAAAGAATTTGACCAATAAATTGTCCACTTTGTTATTTGGCGGTATAGTAGATAAATTGCAAGATGTATAACTTACAGGGTTTTTACGAGGATTATTTGCAGCCACCGGTCCCCCAGCAATAAATCCAAAATGGGTTTTTTGAAAAACTAATCCGTTTTCCAAGGCAAATTGTCCGACGCACAATAAGGAGAAGAATAACTCGGCGCCAATTAGCATATCTATAGGTGCACTGCAATAAAATGTTGGGTCCGCTAACTGTATATTTTTGGGAACATTAAAAGCACCGCTATCCAATGTTACCAAGGGAAGATTTTCCGTTATTTTATCTACTACCAAACAACTGATTTGCTTGGCACAATAAGCATTATAATTTGATTTTATATCAACATGAATATATTTATTAATTGTACTGGAGACTTGATTTAGGCATTTAATTTCAATATTGCATGATTTTGTTTCGAGTCCTAATCTTTTACACATTGCCTTTGAAATATAGTTGGACATAGATCCTTGATCCAATAACGCCCGGCATTTTTCGAATTTTCCTTTATTGCCTTTAATAGACACGATAGCGGTCGATAATAACACGCATGAAATTTGTTTGTTATTAGATGCGTGATTTGTTATCGTGATATTATCTTGGCTTGACGATTCCTCGTTTAGGTGCAAAAGAGTGCTGTGTTTTTTGTCGCAGATTCTACACTTAGTGGTTATGCGACAATTTGCGACTGCATGATTATCGCGTAGGCAATTTAAACATAATTTCATTTCCCTTGCCTTCTCATTTCGCTCCCTATCCGATAGATTTATAAATATTTCGCATCGATTAATATTATGACCGGACATTTTGCAATACGCACAAATACCTTGTTTCTTGCTTGTTGCAAGATGCGCCATAGTCTTAGGTTTGTTGCTGCTCAATGTTGATTTGGTCGACGAATTACCTAGACTTAATTTACTATGATTTGCATAATTCATAGATTCTAAGATGTTACAACGTTTGTTTAAAAACTTTATAAAATCGCAATATTTTGGCACCGATGTGTCTAGTGACGCTTCCCAATCTCGCCTTGTGATATAATCTAATTTTTCAACCACGATAGGAATTAACAAAGCGTCCCACTGATCGGTTGCAATTGATAACGAATTTAGAGTGCTTATATTAGCCGTTACTGAGTGATATAATTCGCGAAGCGCGGTGTGTGATGATTTTAAGACGCTTGGTGCATTTAAAATCGCCATTACATGATTTTGAACGATTAAACGAGTGTTTTTGAATCTCGCTACTAGAATTTCCCACGCCTTGTTATAATTTTCGTCTTTAACTGGCAGTGTTTCAATGGATTTTAAGGCATCTCCCATTAAACATGATTTTAAATAATGCAGTTTTTGCTGATTGCTTAACTGCGTATTATTATTTATTACTAAATCAAATGAATTTTCAAAATTAATCCAGTCTTTGTAATTCCCTGTAAAGGTTACTAAATTTAAAGTAGGTAGATTTAACCCTGTTTGCGATTGCTCTATTGTTACCGCTCGCTGACTTGAACTCGGATTTGCTTGAACTTTGTCGATGATATCCGCGATTGCACTTATTATATTGCAATAATTGTCTTCGAATACAATTCGGGCGTTTGCATGCCTTGCGGCGTCGTCCGGTTTGTTTTCGATTGACTCCAACTCGTATTGAGTTTGTTCAAATTCCTTTCTAACGGCTTCCAAAATTTGTTGACGCGCTTTTAATTGATTTATACTTGTAAGCGAGGCATCAAATTCCTGGACGTAAATTTGAACGCGATTAATTTTATCTTCTATTGTTTTTAATGTTTGCTTAACAATATCTGTTTTGGTCATTTTTACGACTTTGAATTTGTTTACAAATAGAAACTGGCTTGATTTTGAATACAATAGGATTGATTTAAGGATTGAGATTAGAACCACTTACCGGGATGCCTTGTGATGCCTGAGGCTGCCTTGGACAATGACTTCCGCTTTGGTGTGAAGAGTGTTTTCTCTTGAGACGCCGATGCAATGGATCAAAGGTTGACCGCCGTGGGCACTCGGTTGCCTCGTCTTGGAATGATGAACCTTCCTCTGCACTTAGATTGTTTTAAGATGATTTGATTTCTTGGATTAATTAAAATCCGGCTCGAAGGACCATGTTTAACCTTGTGAGGTGTATGTTGATGAAGTGCCGATTATTGAAAGTTCAACTCAGCCACTAGAAGTTCTGATCTCCGATGATTATATGTGATATTTTGAATAAGAAGTGTATGCAATGTTGACTGTTTGAATGTTTATTATCAACTGCTTCTTACAAACTAAAAACTACTTTTACATCCCCTACACAGCAGTGGGGGTAGACCACTGCCCTACCACAAGTTGGTCATTGGTGTCCCGCCCTACCACAGGGTAGTCTTTGGTAAATTGTACAATGGTAGCGAAAGAAGAAAGAGAAATGAATGGAATGATGAGAATCGCAGAGAGGTATATGAAAAAGAAGGGATTTGAGGTGAATGAAACTAAAACAACGATAATAGTGTTTAGTAAGGGAGTAAGAAAAAAAGTAGTATGGAAATGGGGTGAGAAAGAAATAGAGCAGGTAAGAGAATGGAAGTATTTAGAATACATGTTTGAAGAAAGAAATCGAAGTAAGGCGCAGTTGAGAGAATTGGTGAAAAAGGGAAACCAGATGTATGCGATAGTGTGGGGAATGGCAGAGAAAAAGTTTAGAGGAGAATATGAAATCGGGATGACGATGTTTGACAGTCTGGTAAAAAGTGTAATGATGTATGGAGCGGAAATCTGGGGATGGAAAGAGAGGAAAGAAATAGAAAGAGTGCAAGAAAAATATATGAGATGGATGCTAGGACTAAGCAGAGAAACCCCAGGTTACATAGTGAGAGAGGAAGGAAAGAGAGAAAAAGTAAGAATAGAGGCGGGAAAGAGAGCAGTTAAGTATGAAGACAAAATGCGGGAGAGAGAAGGGTGTGAGATACTGAAAGAGTGTGGAAAAATGATGAAAAAAAAGGGCGATAAGCGAATAAAAAAAGAGAGAAAAGAATACTATGAAAGTAAAGGGTTCAGTGTAGAAGAGATTGAGAGGAAAAGAGAAGAGAGGCAATGGGTGAATGGAGAAATGAGAGACCGAGATAGAGATATAGAGAAGCAAGAAAGGAGGGGTGAAATTAGAGAAAGCAGGTACAACACAAAATATGGGGTAATAATTACGGAAGAGCTGCCAAGCTACCTGAAAAGGGAAAATAAGAGAGAGAGAAAAATGATTGCTAGATTTAGGTGTGGAAATGAAGAGAGAGAAAATAGATATTGGATGGAAGAAAATGAAAGAAAGTGCAGAATGTGTGGAAAAGAGAGAGAAACATTAGAACACATGATGAAGGAATGTGAGGAGGTAAAAGAGAGCATGTTAGTAAGGGAGGATATAATGAAAGGAAAGAAAAAGGGAATAGAATGGATGAAAATGATAGAAAAAGAAAGAAAAAGATTAAACTGGGTGGATGAGGAAGAAGGAGAATAAGAATAAGAGAAGACATAATGAATGGAAAAAAAAGAAAAAAGAATGGATGAAAATGATAAAGAGAAAAAAACAGAAAAAAAAAGAGGAAGGAGAAAGAAGAAGACTTATTTTAGTAAAAATTGTAAAACTGTAAAGTTAAACAATAAACCTTATTATTATTAACCAATGTTTAGTTGACAAGAAAAATTTCAAAATGGCAGCTGTCCTCCCAGTCTCATTGTTCTGTATTACGCTGATGCAGCAATTTTTTTCATACCAAGTTTCTTGCACCAGTTCTTTATCAATTGCATTATTTAGCGATAATTACGAAAAAAGAGGTTTTAGGTACCCAGGTTTGCTTCACCAAATTTGTTTCGGGTTTCTCTACTTAAAAATAAATTATTTTACAGTATTCGTTAGCGACTGCTGTTGAATTTATAAAAATATTTTTATAAATTCAACAGCAGTCGCTGTGATCACAACCAAACCTTTACATAAAAAACTTATTGCACTATTTTTAGCATCTTATAAAAAAATTAGAAAACTAATTATTTTTTGCAATATTTATGTTAAGACAACAAAATTTTGCTTTAAAACACAACTGACTGTTTATAGATTTACAAGAAACCAACACATTTTATTCAGTTGACACATTATGGAACCGTGGTTTTTGATTGAGTTAAGCGATATATAGTGCTAAAAAAAAGATTGGTGCTTTTAATAGCTAGTTAAGATCTCTTATAAGACATTTAGTATTTAATATTCAACTTTAGTATATTTGAGCGTTGTAAAATATCAATTAAAAATCTCCACGTAAGATACTTTAAAATCATAAGGATGGTGTATGTCAGAAACTACATTGTATTAAGTATAATTTATTGTAAAAGTTAATTCTGTCTAAGAAAAAAAAAATTTAACACAAAAGGAATTTGATAATACTTCTGCAGCTCATGTTTCCACAGTTTTAGACAATTGAAAAAGTGCCCGTTGTGTTTCTTGTAGATAAATATAGGATACTATATTGAACATTTTATATTTGTTTTAAGAAACAAATTATTATTGCTGTTGTTCTGAATAGATTTATTGTGTTTATCTAAAAAATATTTGTAAATTTGTGGTCTAAATCAATTTTTTTTTGTTGCGGTTTTTATATTATTGTAATCGTTGAATTTTCGTGCAGACCACTGGTAAAAACTCTGTAGGAATTCTTAAACGGTAGAGCAGCAATACTAATGCGACTTGAAACGGTAAATTAATCAAATTAAAAGCTTCTTTAAAAAAATGTGTAAAAAAGACAAAGATAGTTAGACATTTCATTTCATTAGTCTAAAGTTCTAAAGAAACATTTCTTAACTTTTTTATTGTCAACAATCTACATCATACCGTACAATTTCTTATTATATTAAAAGCGTAATAATTTTTTAGTAGTTAGATATTGCAAATGGTGTACTTTATCATGTTTTTACAAATACGATAATAAAGTTTTGTTGATAAAATGACTCTTAGTTTGTACCACATTTACTGTAAAGTAGCTAGAATGTTTGGTGAAATATGTTCAAATTTAGTATTGCCTACCGACTTTTGTTAAAAAACAAAATATTTAAAATAAAAAGTTTTGTTGTTTATTTTAAATAACTTTATTGCAAATCTATATTATTGATAATAATATTAATTGTAATAATATTATTTAACGATAGAAGTTGAATTATAGGTTTTTACCTGAACAAGTCTCTCAAGCGTTTCCTTTAGAAATAATATAACTTTCTTACACGTGCAAATAATGTTAATTTGACTACTTTTTGTTTCAGTAATAAAACTTGTTAAACCTAACATTTAAATAAGTAGCATTAAATTAGCATCTACTTCGTTGAAAGTATAAATAAACAAAAACAATATTTGAAAAATGATCTTACATTAATAGTTTTATCAAGTAGTTGCTCATTACTTATTAATATGTTCAATAAAGTGGTTTTTATTTTAGAGCCTATAATTTACATTTGTTTTTAGACTCTATAAGTAAATATTTTTGTGTGTATAAACAACTTTAAAATCAATCATTTATTGTGCACACAGGTTTAAATAATAACTCAATTTTTATTATAAAAGGCTTTTCTAAGTTTACATCTTGGTATAAAGTACTAAAGTAAAAAAAAGATTTTAGGTCTAAAATTATTATTTTGAATATGTAATAATTGTTAACATACAAAATTTTTAAACATAAAACAGCAATAAGTCATTGATATATTTGATCTAAAACGATTAAATACATACCTAACATTAGGCAAACATATTTACCAAAACAATATATTCTCACGGATAAATTTTTCTTATAATGTTTTAAATGTATAAAACTAATGTTTTTGCTGTATACTTAAATGAAGTATACTACTCAATTATTTTCAATATGTAACAATTTAGTAACTTGTATTATATTTCCCTAAAGGGCTACAGTTGCTTGCAACTTGAGTACGGGTGGGGCAAACCCGAGGTACCTGAGCCACAGACAAACATGCGCCATTTGGTCTGGTTAACACCGTAGGTTACTTCCGCTGCAACAAACCCTCACAAGGCGCAGAGAGGGCTGCAGCTGAAGCAGCACGGGGGGCTTAGCTTCACCGCCCGGTCCGCGAGGAGAACAGCCTCTATAAAAAATTCCCAAAGTTAAGGTGGAACAGCATATGCCGAATTCTGTATGACTAAGAGGGTAATCTTAGCCACTAATATGCAAACTCCGGATACCAGGCGACCTCCGGTTTAAATAGCCTTCCTGTGGCATGCGGGGCTCTGCTGCAGGTGACCTTTTTTCCCTAGCTTTTCGTGGGACCTTCTATGGACACAAAAAACATTAATCTAGGGGCTGACTCACCCCTAATAGAGTCAATGGAATTGGGCGAAGGTCCAAGCCAAACCGTTGAAGAAAACTTGGAGAATATACTTCTCCAAAGTCACAGCAAAAGCAGCGACAAAGAGGCTGAAAACGCCTTGGAACGCCTTAACTTGAAGGCGACCAAGGTGCGTCTCTCTGGAGCTGCACGGAAAAGATATAGATTTCTTCTGCAAAAGGGTATTCTGGCTGAAGAAGCCAGAAAACTTGCCCTCAAGCCTATGGAGCAGAAACCCACAGGCAGCTCCAAAAGAGCGAGGTCTGATGGCAGCACTCCTCCCAAGGCTGGAGCAGGGGAAAAACGTCAGAAGAAGGCGGAAGAAGCGGCTGAACCTACCAAGGTTAAAAAGCCGTCTTTTACTCAAACTTTGACTGGCACAAGGGTTGGAATAATACCCTCCAACTTTCCAGAAACGCTCCTGACAGTGGAACAACTTGCAGCCACTCAGGAGGCGATACTGGACAAAATTGTGGACATGATGTCAGAGGCTATCAAGCCTCAATTCCATCACATCTACAATCGCCCGGGTTGGCTAGCGCTTCTGTGTGCTGATGCGGCGACGGCGGAGTGGCTAAAAAGCATACAGAATGAGCTAAAGCCATGGGAAGGGGCATCCCTTAAGGTTGTAGAAGAGGCTGAAATGCCTCATACAGAAATCCTTATAGGGTATTTGCCAGGTAGTCAGGACCACTCCAACGAGAAAATCCTGAAGCTAATAGAGGGCCAAAATAAGGACCTCAAAACCTCTAACTGGAGAATTCTCCGGAAGAATCCGGTTGCTCCAACTTTAGAGGTAGCATTTTCAGTAGATCATCGATCTGCCAAAAATCTAAAAAAATTGAGAAATAGGGTTGGCTACCGATTTGGACAAATCCAGCTGCGTTCGAGGAGGGGCCAAAAAATCTCTAACGCCCAAACTGACTCTAAAAAGCTGCACAGCTCAACATCCAAGGAGCTGGAAAGCTCCGGTTCTGGTAGACAGCAGGTGGAATCGATCTCTCTTCCCAAGTTGCCGGCTTCAAAGCCGGGACCACGGAGAGAGGGAAAGATTGCATTGAAGCCCCAGTTCAAGAAGCCAATGGCCAAGGCAGGGTCAAAAGGTAAACCAAAAGCCTCAAAACCCCGTCAAGAAACCGACCCCAAAAAGGGTGAGACTAAAGCCCAAACGGCCTAGGTCTCAAATGTATACAGATAAACCTCCAGCACTCAAAGGCAGCTTCTAGTGCCTTATTCTGGAAGCTTGTCAAAGAACAAGTGGGCGTAGGGCTTATCCAAGAGCCCTGGCTGAACAACGGCGCAATCAAAGGACTCCCAAGAGGGACACATAGCCTTCTAGCTGACTTCAGTCATGTAAGACCAAGAGCAGCATTATTGCTCAGAAAAGATATAAATTTTGTCTCAATTCCAGAGTTCATCACGGGAGACCTAACGGCGGCTATAGTCGAGCTGCCGATTGGGAGAGGCAAGAGGAGTATAGTTATGGCCTCGGCCTACTTTCCCGGTGATGGGACCAGTGCACCACCAGAGGAAGTACAACGCCTCACTGAATGGTGCCGGAAAGGGAACAAACAACTTATTCTGGGCTGTGATGCCAACGCGCACCATGAAGTATGGGGCAGCTCAGACAATAATCAAAGAGGTAAAGATTTGCTAGATTTTATTTGTGCTAACAATGTAGACATTATTAATCGCGGCAGCAAACCAACCTTTATGAACGCAATTCGCCAAGAGGTTCTAGACCTGACGCTGGCAAGTCCGTTCATGACGCAATTTGTCAAAAACTGGCAAGTGATGGATGAACCATCGTTTTCGGATCACGCGACTATTGCGTTTGAACTGGAAACAACCAAAGTGGTGAAAGTGCAGTGTAGAGTGCCAAAGAAAACGGATTGGTGCCTCTTCACAGAGACACTGCGAACTGAATTCGAAGGCCTTCACTACGGAATATCCACGGTAGAGGAGTTAGAAGCTGCCTCTAAACATATGAGGCAACAAATAATAGCCTCATACGAAACCAGCTGCCCTCTAAGGAAGCGTACTGTTTCTAGAAACGTACCGTGGTGGAACGCCAAACTAGCCAAGCTTAAGATCGAAGCTAGAAAAGCGTTCAAAAGGGCCAAGAGATTAGGACTCTGGGAGGACTACAAACAAGCCCTAACACGATACAACAAAGAATTGAGGAGGTCTAAAAGGCAGTCTTGGAAGCGCTTTTGCGAGGGGATCGACGAGCTCGCCCCAGCGGTGCGTCTTCAAAAGGTGCTGTCTAAGGACCACTCAAATACAATAGGGCTTATTAAGAAGCCTAATGGTGAATTCGCCGAGGATACCCGAGAAAGTCTACAGGTGTTGATGTCGACCCACTTTCCGGGTTCCATAGAGACACGCAACAATAGTCAGACAAGCCCCGCTCTCGCGAGTGTTGTACACCAACACTCAAATAGAGACAGCAGACGTCTGGCAGGGAAAATCTTTTCCCTTGAAAAGGTAAAATGGGCTATAAACAGCTTTAAGCCCTACAAATCGCCCGGAGGCGATGGAATATTTCCAGCCTTACTGCAAAAAGGGCTGAACGTCATTGCCCCTTGCCTTACTAGTATTTTTAAGGCAAGTTTTGCATTAGTGTATATTCCCCAGTCCTGGAGAAAGGTAAAGGTGGTTTTTATACCAAAGACGGGCAGACGGCCTCTGGACGAGACCAAATCATATCGCCCAATCAGCCTATCCTCCTTTCTCCTCAAAGCAATGGAGAAAATTGTGGATAACCACATGAGGAGCGTGCTCCACAACGGAGCACAGTTACACTCCAAACAGTTTGCGTACCAACCCGGCAAATCCACGATAGACGCGCTTCACTATATTGTTAGAGAAGTGGAAAAAACTATCGAGGCAAAAGAAATAGTTGCTGGCATACTCATAGATATAGAGGGTGCATTCGATAACACCTCCTTTAGATCTATAAAGCTGGCAGCCCAAAAACACGGCATTGAACCAGCTGTAACAAGCTGGGTTGAATCAATGCTTGTAAGCCGCATAATAACGGCCTCATTGGGAGAAGAAAACACTTCGTTAACCACGGTTAAAGGTTGTCCACAAGGTGGAGTTTTATCGCCCTTGCTGTGGTCAATAGTGGTGAATGGTCTACTCTGTGAGTTAACGCAAAGGGGTCACTGCGTACTAGGGTATGCAGATGATCTCACAATTCTAGTCAGAGGCAAGCATGAAGGTGTCATTTCCAGCCTAATGCAGAACGCCCTGAACACAATCAAAAGATGGTGTGATAAGGAGGAACTTTGTGTTAACCCTAAAAAGACCACCATAGTCCCATTTACCAGACGTAAAAAGCTAAACCTTAAAGCTCCGCAACTGGAAGGACTATTGATTCAATTTTTCAACGAAGTAAAATATCTAGGAGTAACCCTAGATAGTAAACTTAAATAGAACACCCACGTTGACAAGACTCTTGCGAAAGCAACGGGCTGCTTTTGGGCATGTCGAAAGCTCTTTGGCAAGACATGGGGTCTAAAGCCGAAAATGATACACTGGTTGTACATTACGGTAATAAGACCCATCGTCACATACGCATCTCTTGTATGGTGGACGAAAACCAGAGAAACAACGACACAAAGCAAGCTGCAGAAATTGGAGCGGCTTGCGTGCCTGGGCATTACAGGAGTCATGTGCACGGCTCCTACTACCGCTCTAGAGGTGCTGCTAAACTTAACGCCCCTTCACCTACAGGTGCAAAAGGAGAGTTTGCAAGCATCTCTGAGGCTGGCCCAATCAAAGAAATTCAAATTAGGAGACCGAACAGGTCACCTCAAGATACTTGACCTTCTGCAGCCGGGTTTTCTTGAACAACCAAGGGACGTCATGTCAATAATGCATGACTTCAAAACCCCGTTTGAAACAGTCATTACTGACCGTCATGCGGCTCGAAGTCGAATCGCACAAATTGGCGTGAACTCCTCTATCTGGTACACAGATGGATCAAAAACAAATAAAGGGACAGGTATAGGAATCTATGGTCCAAAATACCGAGCAACAATAGCCCTAGGTAGCACACCCTCAATTATGCAAGCTGAGACACTTGCTATAGATCTAACTGCCCAAGAATGTCTGCGAAGGCGTATTAAAGGCAAAAAAATTTGCATTCTGTCTGACAGTCAAGCGGCCATAAGAGCTGTCAGTGCAAATAACACTAAGTCTCGAATGCTCTGGGAATGCAGACAGTCCCTCAAAAACTTGGCAATGGGCAACAAGCTTGCCCTCATTTGGGTACCAAGTCATGAAGGAATTGAAGGAAACGAAATTGCCGACGAATTAACGAAAGCAGGTTCGAAAGCTCCTCTAATAGGCCCCAAACCGTTCTGTGGACTAACGAAATCGCATGAACGGACGGAGATCCTTAGGTGGGAATTGGCAACTAAAATGCGCCACTGGAAGAATACTCCTGGGCAAAGACAGGCGAGGATATTCATCAAATATTCGCCAGAGAATGCAAAAAAGCTTCTTCTTCTATCGAAGAATGATATAAGAATCATTGCAGGCCTGTTTTCTGGACACTGCTCAGTAAGGTATCACCTTAAAAAGCTGGGTCTGGTGGACAATGAGAACTGCAGACTATGTGAATCGGAAAGTGAAACCGCTGAGCACATACTCTGTAATTGCGGTGCGCTAGCGCCCCAAAGGCTGACCTACTTAGACAGTGCAAGACTAACGCCTGTCGAAGTCAAAAACAAGCCACTTAGGAATATACTTGGCTTTACAAAAAGTCTAGAATTCCTGGGGAAACAATGAGCGTAGGGTTCAAGAACAATAGATCAAATTGGTCACAGTTCTGTAAGGTGGAAAGCGCCAAACGACCCCTTTTCAATCTACAATCTACAATCTACAACTTGTATTATTTATATTGTCCGTTTAAATTTGTTTTTATTTTTTTATCGCAATTGAAAAATTCATGGTGATTTATATCTTTCATCTCCTACTCTCTTTTACCTTGATTAAAACTACGCCCAAGCAAGTTTTAATCGCTTTGCAGTCTATGTTATTATAAAAATGAAAAAATTAAGTACTGCATATAAGCTGGTTAACTCTTGTCAAATCTATCTGTAGAAAACAAAAAATGATGCTAATGGTTTATTTGTGAAAATTAATAAAAAAATTTGTTTTAGGTATTTTAATCATGTTTAGTTCTACCTACAATTACCTTCTAAGCCAATATAACCAAGAATTTATGAAGACGACCAACAAGAAATAGATTCACGTAGCGTCTATGGTGATAGAAATTAAAAATACTGCGCTTGACCCTACTAATATTATCTACGTATCTGTAGAAAACAAATAATGTTTTGATGCCAATGGTTTATTTGTGAAAATTAATAGATTTTTTTTAGGCATTATAATCTTATTTTCAGTTTTACCATTAACTTCTAAGCCAATATAACGAAGAATTTTCGAAGACAACCAATGAGAGCTCAGTTCACTTCTGTGGTGTCGAAATTTAACGCGGTTGATAACCGCTCAGCAAACGCGTAATAATTGTAATCACAGTCATAATATCAGTAGTAAAACACTTGATAATTTTAAAACAAACAATAAATACAGTTTTATAAATAATGTAATCAAAGAATCAGTTAGAATTATTGGTATAATGCAAAGTATACCAATGTATACTTTGTATACGACTACTTTGATGGATGGAATAAAATCAAGTGTTAATTCATTTTTTATTTTTGCTATTATGGAAAAAGAATTAATTGATGCAGCTAGAAAAATGAAAAGCAGCAATGCTCGTGATTGTTTTGGTATTTTAAATCGTCTTATCAGAGAGTGCATAAATTTTGTAAAAACACCGCTCACCTCAGCACGGGTTTAGATCTTCAAAATCTACAACATCAGCACTGTTGGAAGTTCTAGAATCTGTTGTAGAACATTTTGACGTAAAAGTAAGCACCGCGGCAATACTTTTAGCTTTTAAAAAAGCTTTTGACTCAATGTCACATAAAATTTTACTACACAAAATGGCATTTTATGGTATTAGAGGAGTTTCTTTGAAATTATTTCAATGCTATCTAACTGAAAGATATCAGTACGTAGAATTAAACGGGGAAAAATCTGAGAAAGTTTTAATTAATCATGGCATCCCCCAGGGATCGGTTCTAGGTCACATACTATTCCTGATATTTATTAACGATTTACCTAACTATCTACTTCTAATAAAGAGTGTGTTATTTGCGGATGACACAACAATTTTGGTCACGGGAAATACTCGACAACATCTAGAGGAAAACATTAATCTTGCACAGCAAAAAGCGATTAACTGGTGCAATGTGAATAAAATAAAATTAAATGCTGAGAAGACGCAAATCATTAGATTTTCATTTGCTCAAAACCAACCATCGAAAGAAAATGTCAAGCTTTTGGGACTGATAATAGATGGTTCTTTTCGATGGCATGAACAAGTTTACAGTCTTTGCGGTCGTCTGTCGACTAATATTTTTGTATTAAAACGTTTAAAAGCTAACTTATCCTTCGATCATTTTTTGAGCGTGTATCATGCGCTATTTCACTCTCTATTACGATATGGGATTCTTCTGTGGGGAGGATTTACACATGCTGATCACGTATTTACGCTTCAAAATAGCGCACTTAGAATTATTGCCGGTCTGCATCCATAAGCATCGTGCCGCACCGTATTTAAGAAATATCGCATATTAACGCTGCCGTCTTTATAAATTTATTGCAATCTTATAGGAATCCACAAAAACGTATCAAGATATCAGAAACATCGCAAAAAGTACGACTACCCACAAGAGCATCAAATTGTCTCACGGCGTCCAGATCAAGAATTAGACTAACAGAAATTAACAAGCGAGGTGTTAACCTGTACAACATACTGACGTCTAAAGTCAAAAGTTATGTTTAAACTCAGTTGAATTTACGTAAAACACTTAAGACTGACGCAGACTTTTTGCCGGTTGCACTTTTTTTAAGTGGTTTCTGATTATAAGTTAATAAGCTTATTGACTATAAATTTAGAAACACACAACGTAACTTTGTTCAGTTTATATACGAGTATTATTAGAAGCAACATTTTTAACACAGCTTTTACATGTTATTTACTTCAAGTTGCACAAGAGTAAAAATCGTTTTTTTATTGCTTTGTTTACTGGTTTTTTACAAAAAAAAAAAACTAATAATATTTTATAATATTAGTTAATACTTATCTTGTAATGAGTATATAAACACTGCTTCTAAAAAAATCTATTTTAATAATATTGCTAATTGAGTTTTTTCATTAAACTCTATTTTTTTAAACAATAAAAATTAAAATATATAAAATAAATATATGTCATAGGTATCTGGATACCACTAAGTATTATGGGGATCAACAAGTGTTCAACATCAACATACATTAAGGAAACTTTTCAAACATTGATTACAAAATGAATTAAGCATAAAACAAAACAAATCTAGTTTATTTTCAAAACTTATGACGCTTACCTTTGTTGTTCAGCCTCTCTTGATTTACTTTTTGTTGCTGCGGCTATTATTTGGGTTGCTTTTTAGAAAATGTTTAATCTTTATACATCGGTATACTATTCAATCGGTACAAGACCACCCTAAGGCGATTGTTTTTTACACCTGACGAGCTGTCCAAACAAGCAATAGACTGTTAGATATACGTAAACAGTATTCAACTACGCAGTTTTGCCCTGTTCGACTGATCTCGTATCTAAAGCCGATACGTGAACGTGTTGAGCAGTAAACAAATTGTTATAAGTAAGATGGTATAATGTGGTTGCTGTAAGATAAACGAACTGGGCTGCTGTAAAGACGTAAAATGCGCCAGCTGTATAAGTTTTGGATCAATGTCTGTGTACTCTACTTTTTTTATTAGCATGTTGGAGCATATCTGCTTATAAAGTTCACCATCAGATAATTGAAATCGATACAACATTTTGTAAATATGCTATAAACAAATTTATAATCATGCACAAATAACAAAAATGATTTATTTTTGTACAAAACTCTAGTTGGACTTAAAACCCTTTTTTTGAATTAACAAATAAGTACATATGAATTTTTTTTTAAATGCACTAAAAAACAAAAAGTAGAGAGAGTCAAATTTCGAAAATCAAAGTTTTGGGCTTTGTACTCACTGTTAATAGTGTATGCTTATGAGAAGCTGTATGGGTTTCCTGACTTTGACTTAATAGCCAAAGAAATAATGCATTATAAAATTTACTATTTTAAATCAATATGAATACAGCTTTTATTTTCTATATTGTGAATTAGTAAAAAAAGGTAAAATAGTAAGATTTAAAGTTAGAAAATTGAGATTTTAAACATTTAAGATGTTTTAAAGTCTGAGATCTAAACCAGTACTCTAAGTTTTCTCAGAGTTGATCCCGATAGCCAATACTAACTAATCAGATTTTTGTATTTCTATGTATAGTGCGTATTATAAACTTTTACATATACTATCAATTTTGACAGGTATCCTTTAGAGTAAATATTCTTCTTTTTCTACATATTGCAAATAATACAACTTTTATTTATAAACAGTTTTTATGTTTGAATAGGAGTTTATAATAAATACTGTATTATTGTAAGACCTTGAAGAGCATTTAAGTCCTAATTAGTTATGATTCTTTCAGTCAGCTTTAATAATAAGTTTTTTTTATTCGAATACGTGCAATACATACATATCGACCATGGTATAAGAACAACAGGGCATTATAGCATAAGTTAGCATATCATGGGTTTAAGAATTTGTGATGGTTTGCTTTGACAATTTTTCTATCGTTGTTTTTTTTATACAATATTATCACTTTTATTTCATGAGTCAACTTTGACAGTGGCGTCATTATCATATTTATCTATTGAGAGCCCAGCTTAATATATTATACAAACATTTCTATTTTTCAAATTTCCAAATTTATAGTAGTCAAATTAAATTCCAAAAATTTTCTTAAAGTAGTCATGTTGATTGCTTATTGATTGATTATTGATTAATTATTGATTGATTATTGATGGATTATTGTTTGATTATTGGTAAGTATCGCACAATTTACATTTTTACCTGAAAAAGTTTAGCTTAGCTCTCGCTATTGTTTTATAGTCGGCATTATATGTGACGCTTGCGCAATCAATTTCAAGAACACATATCTCGAAGAAAAAATTCATGGTTAATCATCGACGGAGGAAAAATTCCAAATGGAGCTGCGCGATTAGCTTAGGCTAGTAAAAAACGCATGCGCAAACGATCATGGCAAATATTCCAAGATCAAGACAACAGGTGTTAACACTCACGGTCGTTGATTGATTATTGATTAGCTATTGATTGATTATTGGTATCGCACAATTTACATTTTTTTAACTGATAGCTCTCGCTTAATGATTGCTTTATGGTCGCCATTATATGTGACGCTTGCGCAATAGATTTTACAAAGACATATCAAGGTGACGATGGTCAATCATCATTGGCATTTATTGGAGATAAAATTGCTAGTGTAGCTGTGCGATCAACTAAGGCTAGTGAGAAGCGCATGCGCAAACGGTCAATACAAATATTCCAAGATCAAGACAACAGGTGTTAACGCTCACGGTCATGTGGCAGGTGTTCCAAAATTGGATCCGCCACCTTATCAATGTATTTCCAATTCAAAGAATTATATCAAATTAAAGTTGATTACTTATTGATTGATTATCGATTATTGATTATTGATTATTGATTATTGATTATTGATTATTGATTATTGATTATTGATTATTGATTATTGATTATTGATTAATGATTATTGATTATTGATTATTGATTATTGATTATTGATTATTGATTATTGATTATTGATTATTGATTATTGATTATTGATTATTGATTATTGATTATTGATTATTGATTATTAATTTTTGGTTATTGATTATTGATTATTGATTATTGATTATTAATTATTGATTATTGATTGATTATTGGTCAATTATTGTTTGAGTTTTGGTATTGCAAAATTTACATTTTTTTTATTTAAACACGTCGAGCTTTGCTCGCGCTTAATGAGTGAATGCTCCAAAGTGGCTATCAGAATTTTCGAAAAAAGTGGTGGGGGAAAAGGAATGTGGGGGGGGGAGAACAAAGTAATGAGAGAGCAAATGTACAAAACAGGTGTTCTATGGTCGTTAGTAGTTGACAAGTGGGGGAGCAAATGCTCCCCCCACCACTTTTACGTCATATGACCTTGGACTTTGGAATGTCCTTGACCTTGAACCTTGGAACGACCATGGAACACCTGTTGTGTACATTTGCTCTTCGACTACTTTGTTCTCCCCCCACCACATTCCTTTCCCCCCACCACTTTTTTCGAAAATTGTGATAGCCACTTTGGAGCATTCACTCATGAAGCGCGAGCAAAGCTCGACGTGTTTAAATAAAAAAAATGTAAGTTTTGCAATACCAAGAATCAAACAATAATCGACTAATAATGGACTAATAATCAATCAATAATCAATAATCAATAATCAATAATCAATAATCAATAATCAATAATCAATAATCAATAATCAATAATCAATAATCAATAATCAATAATCAATAATCAATAATCAATAATCAATAATCGATAATCAATCGATAATCAATTAATAAGTAATCAACTTTAATTCTTTGAATTGGAAATAAATTAATAAGATGGCTGCTTGGAACACCTGCCACATGACCGTGAGCCTTAACACCTGTTGTCTTGATCTTGGAATATTTGCATTGACCGTTTGCGCATGCGCTTCTCACTTGCCTTAGTTAATCGCACAGCTCCACTTGCATATTTGTCTCCAAATGATGATTAACCATCGTCACCTTGATATGATGTGTTTGTAAAATTTATTGCGCAAGCGTCACATATAATGGCTACCATAAATCAATCATTAAGCGAGAGCTATCAGTTGAAAAAAATGTAAATTGTGCGATACCAATAATCAAACACTAATCAATCAATAAGTAATCAATAACCAATCAACGACCATGAGCCTTAACACCTGTTGTCTTGATCTTGGAATATTTGCATTGACCGTTTGCGCATGCGCTTCTCACTAGCCTTAGTTAATCGCACAGCTCCAAGTGGAATTTTTTTCTCCGTCGATGATTAATCATGAATTTTTTTTTCTGCGAGATATGTGTTCTTGAAATTGATTGCGCAAGCGTCACATATAATGGCGATCATAAAACAATCATTAAGCGAGAGCTATCAGTTAAAAAAATGTAAATTGTGCGATACCAATAATCAATCAATAGCTAATCAATAATCAATCAACGACCGTGAGTGTTAACACCTGTTGTCTTGATCTTGGAATATTTGCCATGATCGTTTGCGCATGCGCTTTCTACTAGTCTTAGTTAATTGCGCAGCTCCATTTGGAATTTTTCCTCCGTCGATGATTAACCATGAATTTTTTCTTCGAGATATGTGTTCTTGAAATTGATTGCGCAAGCGTCACATATAATGCCGACTATAAAACAATAGCTAAGCTAAACTTTTTCAGGTAAAAATGTAAATTGTGCGATACTTACTAATAATCAAACAATAATCCATCAATAATCAATCAATAATTATTCAATAATCAATCAATAATCAATCAACATGACTACTTTAAGAAAATTTTTGGAATTTAATTTGACTACTATAAATTTGGAAATTTGAAAAATAGAAATGTTTGTATAATATATTAAGCTGGGCTCTCAATAGAAAAATATGATAATGACGCCACTGTCAAAGTTGACTCATAAAATAAAAATGATAATATTGTATAAAAAAAACAACGATAGAAAAATTGTCAAAGCAAACCATCACAAATTCTTAAACCCATGATATGCTAACTTATTCATCATTGAATGTGCTCAGGTCTAGATGTAGTATAATTAAGATGATCAGGATATAGTAGACCATAAACTCAGTGTGTTATTTTAAAAACATTTATTTTCAAATATGCAACGTTTCGTTCGTGTTATTCGAACATCTTCAGGCAACCTATGTGTACAAACAATCATGAAAATTAATAAATAGTATAATACGTTACTCACAATAAATAATTACAAACAAAAGTAAATTTTATATATACCTTGAAATGTTAATATATCACACATAGTCCCCAAATTAAATCATACATCCGACATTTCGTCATCAACCTGGAGTCTAATAATTAAAATATTTGTCAAGAACAAGTAGTCAGAAATATTCAAGATCTTCCTCAAAAACTGTCAACCTCAATATTACAATGCATAAATTAAATATTGCCAAGTTAAAAATTAACAATATCTAACCTCCACATAAACACGAGGTTACTATCAAAACCCAATGAATACAATACCACCAAAATAACTATAATGTACCTCCCGACTATCATAAACTACCGAAACTCACCCACAGATGGTGTCAAACGTTCATAGACATTTTAAATTTATCAATTAAACCCAAATACAAACAATTAAGATTCTCAGTGTCAGTTTTACAATTAACAGTATTATGCAAACAGATTTGAATCATCTCACTATAATTTCTTTTTAACTTTATCGACTCATTATCTAAAATCTTTATATTCTCGAAATCAAACTGATGACCTGTTTCGAAATGATGAGCCGCAAGCGCCGTGAGATCCTTTGTTTTATTCTTGTCTCTGCAACTGTATTGATGTTGGTAAATCCTCTTCTTCAAATACTGCGTAGTCTGGCCCACATACGCCAAACCACAACTGCACTCGATTTTATAAATTATATCTGACCTGTCTCTTAATTTCACTGGGTCTTTTAATTTAGAATATATGTGACCAATTTTCTTAATGTTATAAAACGCTGGCTTCCAGTCAGATTTTCTAAAACATCTAGTGATATTCTGAGATAACCCTTTTATAAAAGGAAATCTAAATCTATTCTCTTGTTTATCAACCGCATTGACCGAGTTATCATCCAGATGTGTCTTCTTAAATCTTTCAATACAACAGTCCACGAACTCACTAGGATAGTTGTTACGTTTAAGAATATCCTTAACTATTAGCAGATTATCTTTATGAAAGCAGCTACTACTCAGTTTAATAGCTCTATAAATAAGACCTAGCGCAACACTCGTCTTATGAGCCAACGGATGATGTGAATTAAAATTAAGCAGCCTCCCAGACGAAGTTGGTTTTTGAAACCACCTTGTCTTCAAGCTTCCATCCACCTTTCTAATGACCAACGTGTCTAAGAACGCCAACTCACCTTCAACTTCCAATTCCATTGTAAACTGTATCTTACTACAAAAACTATTAAAATGATCCAATAACAAATTTGTACTATCCTTAGGGACTGCTAACAATGTGTCATCAACATACAGACACAATAACGGAATAGCAAAAGGTAGTCTCTCAAGGATTTTCCTCAAAACATGTTCCATAACTATGTTCGCCAACACTGGACTAGCTGGATTCCCCATACTAGATCCATCCAGCTGACGATAGAAACTGTTGTTATACTTAAAATAGCTTGTCTCAAAACATGTTTTAACCAAAACCTCCAGAATTTCCTTAGGCACCTTCACCAAACCTTTCATCAAGTCCCATTCATCCTGTATAATTCTAAGGACTAGCTTCTTCGGAATGTTTGTAAATAAAGAGACCACATCCAACGATACCAAGACATAATCTGATGGAAGTTTAACATCTTTCAGAAGCTTCACCAACTCAGTTGAGTTTTTTATATTAAATTTATACGTGTCCACCAACGGAGTTAAAATTCTATGTAGAAACTTTGCCAGTTTATAACACGGAGACTTAATACAACTGACTACAGGTCGAAGTTTGCACCCTGGTTTATGTACTTTACGTAATCCATATAACCTTGGTGGTAAACCATTATGAGTCTTCAAATATTTAACTTCCCAGTCCTCTATGATATTCCTCTGTGCCAAATCATCCACCACTGCGTTGATCGTGTCCTGATACCCTGCCGTAGGATCTCTCTGTACTCTCTTATATATTAACGGATCATTCAATAGTTCAAGCATTCCAGTTTCATATTCCTTCTTTTTCATCAACACTGTAGCTCCCCCTTTATCAGCACGCATAACCAAAATGTCATCTCTATTTTTTAAAAACAATTTCGTTTTTATTAAATCTTTCTTTAGATTCTTATCAGCTACATTAATACGCCTCCGGCTCGAATTATAAAAATTCGTTATTGTATTAATTCCATTCAGTCTGATGTTGTTTCTAAAAACTTCTAGTTCTCTTTCATCTAGCGTCTGATCTTTCACTCTGGAAATGCCAAACTCCAGGTCTTTTATCAAAGTTGGTATAGGAAGTTTATTCCCATCAAGTTCAATGCCAAAATTAGGCGACAATTTTAACACATTCTCCACAAATTCTGGCATAGACTCATTCAAAAAATTATACACGACCTTAGAATCACTAATAGCTGAAACATCTGGAACTACAGGCGTAACATCCTTGATCAAAGCCATTATTTTATTTTGGTTCTTTTTCTTAATTTTCTTAAAAATCTTTTCATACCTGATTTTATTAATCTTCAGACACCAACAATACATATCAGCTGGCACTGAGCTCATTAACTCTTCCTCCATTCGCTTTCTTTCCGACTCTAATCTGGACAACTTCCAATGGGTCACTTTAATTTCAGCATTCAAGACAGATTTTTTAAAATTCTCCATAATATTCTCAACTAAATATTTAAACGGATGTCCATCTAATAATAATAGTGTGAACAACGACTTGATGTTATGTGTTATAAACTTAGGATACACACTATTATTTTTGCACTGCAACAGAAAAATTTTTCTGTTTACACTTGCTGCTTGTATTCTGGACAAATTAGCTAGTTTCTTGACCAGACTCCAAACTCCATCACCAAATGTCAAACGTAATTCGTCAAAAAATCCACTCTTCTTATTCATCATTGAATGTGCTCAGGTCTAGATGTAGTATAATTAAGATGATCAGGATATAGTAGACCATAAACTCAGTTGTGTTATTTTAAAAACATTTATTTTCAAATATGCAACGTTTCGTTCGTGTTATTCGAACATCTTCAGGCAACCTATGTGTACAAACAATCATGAAAATTAATAAATAGTATAATACGTTACTCACAATAAATAATTACAAACAAAAGTAAATTTTATATATACCTTGAAATGTTAATATATCACACATAGTCCCCAAATAGTTTATGGTCTACTATATCCTGATCATCTTAATTATACTACATCTAGACCTGAGCACATTCAATGATGAATAAGAAGAGTGGATTTTTTGACGAATTACGTTTGACATTTGGTGATGGAGTTTGGAGTCTGGTCAAGAAACTAGCTAATTTGTCCAGAATACAAGCAGCAAGTGTAAACAGAAAAATTTTTCTGTTGCAGTGCAAAAATAATAGTGTGTATCCTAAGTTTATAACACATAACATCAAGTCGTTGTTCACACTATTATTATTAGATGGACATCCGTTTAAATATTTAGTTGAGAATATTATGGAGAATTTTAAAAAATCTGTCTTGAATGCTGAAATTAAAGTGACCCATTGGAAGTTGTCCAGATTAGAGTCGGAAAGAAAGCGAATGGAGGAAGAGTTAATGAGCTCAGTGCCAGCTGATATGTATTGTTGGTGTCTGAAGATTAATAAAATCAGGTATGAAAAGATTTTTAAGAAAATTAAGAAAAAGAACCAAAATAAAATAATGGCTTTGATCAAGGATGTTACGCCTGTAGTTCCAGATGTTTCAGCTATTAGTGATTCTAAGGTCGTGTATAATTTTTTGAATGAGTCTATGCCAGAATTTGTGGAGAATGTGTTAAAATTGTCGCCTAATTTTGGCATTGAACTTGATGGGAATAAACTTCCTATACCAACTTTGATAAAAGACCTGGAGTTTGGCATTTCCAGAGTGAAAGATCAGACGCTAGATGAAAGAGAACTAGAAGTTTTTAGAAACAACATCAGACTGAATGGAATTAATACAATAACGAATTTTTATAATTCGAGCCGGAGGCGTATTAATGTAGCTGATAAGAATCTAAAGAAAGATTTAATAAAAACGAAATTGTTTTTAAAAAATAGAGATGACATTTTGGTTATGCGTGCTGATAAAGGGGGAGCTACAGTGTTGATGAAAAAGAAGGAATATGAAACTGGAATGCTTGAACTATTGAATGATCCGTTAATATATAAGAGAGTACAGAGAGATCCTACGGCAGGGTATCAGGACACGATCAACGCAGTGGTGGATGATTTGGCACAGAGGAATATCATAGAGGACTGGGAAGTTAAATATTTGAAGACTCATAATGGTTTACCACCAAGGTTATATGGATTACGTAAAGTACATAAACCAGGGTGCAAACTTCGACCTGTAGTCAGTTGTATTAAGTCTCCGTGTTATAAACTGGCAAAGTTTCTACATAGAATTTTAACTCCGTTGGTGGACACGTATAAATTTAATATAAAAAACTCAACTGAGTTGGTGAAGCTTCTGAAAGATGTTAAACTTCCATCAGATTATGTCTTGGTATCGTTGGATGTGGTCTCTTTATTTACAAACATTCCGAAGAAGCTAGTCCTTAGAATTATACAGGATGAATGGGACTTGATGAAAGGTTTGGTGAAGGTGCCTAAGGAAATTCTGGAGGTTTTGGTTAAAACATGTTTTGAGACAAGCTATTTTAAGTATAACAACAGTTTCTATCGTCAGCTGGATGGATCTAGTATGGGGAATCCAGCTAGTCCAGTGTTGGCGAACATAGTTATGGAACATGTTTTGAGGAAAATCCTTGAGAGACTACCTTTTGCTATTCCGTTATTGTGTCTGTATGTTGATGACACATTGTTAGCAGTCCCTAAGGATAGTACAAATTTGTTATTGGATCATTTTAATAGTTTTTGTAGTAAGATACAGTTTACAATGGAATTGGAAGTTGAAGGTGAGTTGGCGTTCTTAGACACGTTGGTCATTAGAAAGGTGGATGGAAGCTTGAAGACAAGGTGGTTTCAAAAACCAACTTCGTCTGGGAGGCTGCTTAATTTTAATTCACATCATCCGTTGGCTCATAAGACGAGTGTTGCGCTAGGTCTTATTTATAGAGCTATTAAACTGAGTAGTAGCTGCTTTCATAAAGATAATCTGCTAATAGTTAAGGATATTCTTAAACGTAACAACTATCCTAGTGAGTTCGTGGACTGTTGTATTGAAAGATTTAAGAAGACACATCTGGATGATAACTCGGTCAATGCGGTTGATAAACAAGAGAATAGATTTAGATTTCCTTTTATAAAAGGGTTATCTCAGAATATCACTAGATGTTTTAGAAAATCTGACTGGAAGCCAGCGTTTTATAACATTAAGAAAATTGGTCACATATATTCTAAATTAAAAGACCCAGTGAAATTAAGAGACAGGTCAGATATAATTTATAAAATCGAGTGCAGTTGTGGTTTGGCGTATGTGGGCCAGACTACGCAGTATTTGAAGAAGAGGATTTACCAACATCAATACAGTTGCAGAGACAAGAATAAAACAAAGGATCTCACGGCGCTTGCGGCTCATCATTTCGAAACAGGTCATCAGTTTGATTTCGAGAATATAAAGATTTTAGATAATGAGTCGATAAAGTTAAAAAGAAATTATAGTGAGATGATTCAAATCTGTTTGCATAATACTGTTAATTGTAAAACTGACACTGAGAATCTTAATTGTTTGTATTTGGGTTTAATTGATAAATTTAAAATGTCTATGAACGTTTGACACCATCTGTGGGTGAGTTTCGGTAGTTTATGATAGTCGGGAGGTACATTATAGTTATTTTGGTGGTATTGTATTCATTGGGTTTTGATAGTAACCTCGTGTTTATGTGGAGGTTAGATATTGTTAATTTTTAACTTGGCAATATTTAATTTATGCATTGTAATATTGAGGTTGACAGTTTTTGAGGAAGATCTTGAATATTTCTGACTACTTGTTTTTGACAAATATTTTAATTATTAGACTCCAGGTTGATGACGAAATGTCGGATGTATGATTTAATTTGGGGACTATGTGTGATATATTAACATTTCAAGGTATATATAAAATTTACTTTTGTTTGTAATTATTTATTGTGAGTAACGTATTATACTATTTATTAATTTTCATGATTGTTTGTACACATAGGTTGCCTGAAGATGTTCGAATAACACGAACGAAACGTTGCATATTTGAAAATAAATGTTTTTAAAATAACACACTGAGTTTATGGTCTACTATATCCTGATCATCTTAATTATGCTAACTTATGCTATAATGCCCTGTTGTTCTTATACCATGGTCGATATGTATGTATTGCACGTATTCGAATAAAAAAAACTTATTATTAAAGCTGACTGAAAGAATCATAACTGATTAGGACTTAAATGCTCTTCAAGGTCTTACAATAATACAGTATTTATTATAAACTTCTATTCAAACATAAAAACTGTTTATAAATAAAAGTTGTATTATTTGCAATATGTAGAAAAAGAAGAATATTTACTCTAAAGGATACCTGTCAAAATTGATAGTATATGTAAAAGTTTATAATACGCACTATACATAGAAATACAAAAATCTGATTAGTTAGTATTGGCTATCGGGATCAACTCTGAGAAAACTTAAAGTACTGGTTTAGATCTCAGGGTTGACTTTAAAACATCTTAAATGTTTAAAATCTCAATTTTCTAACTTTAAATCTTACTATTTTACCTTTTTTTACTAATTCACAATATAGAAAATAAAAGCTGTATTCATATTGATTTAAAATAGTAAATTTTATAATGCATTATTTCTTTGGCTATTAAGTCAAAGTCAGGAAACCCATACAGCTTCTCATAAGCATACACTATTAACAGTGAGTACAAAGCCCAAAACTTCGATTTTCGAAATTTGACTCTCTCTACTTTTGGTTTTTTAGTGCATTTAAAAAAAAATACATCTGTATTTGTTAATTCAAAAAAGGGGTTTTAAGTCTAACTATAGTTTTGTACAAAAATAAATCTTTTTTGTTATTTGTGCATGATTATAAATTTGTTTATAGCATATTTACAAAATGTTGTATCGATTTCAATTATCTGATGGTGAACTTTATAAGCAGATATGCTCCAACATGCTAATAAAAAAAGTAGAGTACACAGACATTGATCCAAAACTTATACGGCTGGCGCATTTTACGTCTTTACAGCAGCCCAGTTCGTTTATCTTACAGCAACCACATTACTTATAACAATTTGTTTACTGCTCAACACGTTCACGTATCGGCTTTAGATACGTGATCAGTCGAACAGGGCAAAACTGCGTAGTTGAATACTGTTTACGTATATCTAACAGTCTATTGCTTGTTTGAACAGCTCGTCAGGTGTAAAAAACAATCGCCTTAGGGTGGTCTTGTACCGATTGAATAGTATACCGATGTATAAAGATTAAACATTTTCTAAAAAGCAACCCAAATAATAGCCGCAGCAACAAAAAGTAAAACAAGAGAGGCTGAACAACAAAGGTAAGCGTAATAAGTTTTGAAAATAAACTAGATTTGTTATGTTTTATGCTTAATTCATTTTGTAATCAATGTTTGAAAAGTTTCCTTAATGTATGTTGATGTTGAACACTTGTTGATCCCCATAATACTTAGTGGTATCCAGATACCTATGACATATATTTATTTTATATATTTTAATTTTTATTGTTTAAAAAAATAGAGTTTAATGAAAAAACTCAATTAGCAATATTATTAAAATAGATTTTTTTATAAGCAGTGTTTGTATACTCATTACAAGATAAGTATTAACTAATATTATAAAATATTATTAGTTTTTTTTTTTTGTAAAAAACCAGTAAACAAAGCAATAAAAAAACGATATTTACTCTTGTGCAACTTGAAGTAAATAACATGTAAAAGCTGTGTTAAAAGTGTTGCTTCCAATAATATGTAAACTGAACAAAGTTACGTTGTGTGCTTCTAAATTTATATTCAATAGCCTTATTAACTTATAATCAGAAACCCCTTTAAAAAAGTGCAACCGGCTGCGTCAGTCTTAAGTGTTTTACGTAAATTCAACTGAGTTTAAACATAACTTTTGACTTTAGACGTCAGTATGTTGTACAGGTTAACACCTCGCTTGTTAATTTCTGTTAGTCTAATTCTTGATCTGGACGCCGTGAGACAATTTGATGCTCTTGTGGGTAGTCGTACTTTTTGCGATGTTTCTGGTATCTTGATACGTTTTTGTGGATTCCTATAAGATTGCAATAAATTTATAAAGACGGCAGCGTTAATATGCGATATTTCTTAAATACGGTGCGGCACGATGCTTATGGATGCAGACCGGCAATAATTCTAAGTGTGCTTTTTGAAGCGTAAATACGTGATCAGCATGTGTAAATCCTCCCCACAGAAGAATCCCATATCGTAATAGAGAGTGAAATAGCGCATGATACACGCTCAAAAAATGATCGAAGGATAAGTTAGCTTTTAAACGTTTTAATACAAAAATATTAGTGGACAGACGACCGCAAAGACTGTAAACTTGTTCATGCCATCGAAAAGAACCATCTATTATCAGTCCCAAAAGCTTGACATTTTCTTTCGATGGTTGGTTTTGAGCAAATGAAAATCTAATGATTTGCGTCTTCTCAGCATTTAATTTTATTTTATTCACATTGCACCAGTTAATCGCTTTTTGCTGTGCAAGATTAATGTTTTCCTCTAGATGTTGTCGAGTATTTCCCGTGACCAAAATTGTTGTGTCATCCGCAAATAACACACTCTTTATTAGAAGTAGATAGTTAGGTAAATCGTTAATAAATATCATGAATAGTATGTGACCTAGAACCGATCCCTGGGGGATGCCATGATTAATTAAAACTTTCTCAGATTTTTCCCCGTTTAATTCTACGTACTGATATCTTTCAGCTAGATAGCATTGAAATAATTTCAAAGAAACTCCTCTAATACCATAAAATGCCATTTTGTGTAGTAAAATTTTATGTGACATTGAGTCAAAAGCTTTTTTAAAAGCTAAAAGTATTGCCGCGGTGCCTACTTTTACGTCAAAATGTTCTACAACAGATTCTAGAACTTCCAACAGTGCTGATGTTGTAGATTTTGAAGATCTAAACCCGTGCTGAGGTGAGCGGTGTTTTTACAAAATTTATGCACTCTCTGATAAGACGATTTAAAATACCAAAACAATCACGAGCATTGCTGCTTTTCATTTTTCTAGCTGCATCAATTAATTCTTCTTCCATGATAGCAAAAATAAAAAATGAATTAACACTTGATTTTATTCCATCCATCAAAGTAGTCGTATACAAAGTATACATTGGTATACTTTGCATTATACCAATAATTCTAACTGATTCTTTGATTACATTATTTATAAAACTGTATTTATTGTTTGTTTTAAAATTATCAAGTGTTTTACTACTGATATTATGACTGTGATTACAATTATTACGCGTTTGCTGAGCGGTTATCAACCGCGTTAAATTTCGACACCACAGAAGTGAACTGAGCTCTTATTGGTCGTCTTCGAAAATTTTTCGTTATATTGGCTTAGAAGTTAATGGTAAAACTGAAAATAAGATTATAATGCCTAAAAAAAAATCCATTAATTTTCACAAATAAACCATTGGCATCAAAACATTATTTGTTTTCTACAGATACGTAGATAATATTAGTAGGGTCAAGCGCAGTGTTTTTAATTTCTATCACCATAGACGCTACGTGGATCTATTTCTTGTTGGTCGTCTTCATGAATTCTTGGTTATATTGGCTTAGAAGGTAATTGTAGGTAGAACTAAACATGATTAAAACACCTAAAACAAATTTTTTTATTAATTTTCACAAATAAACCATTAGCATCATTATTTGTTTTCTACAGATAGATTTGACAAGAGTTAACCAGCTTATATGCAGTACTTAATTTTTTCATTTTTATAATAACATAGACTGCAAAGCGATTAAAACTTGCTTGGGCGTAGTTTTAATCAAGGTAAAAGAGAGTAGGAGATGAAAGATATAAATCACCATGAATTTTTCAATTGCGATAAAAAAATAAAAACAAATTTAAACGGACAATATAAATAATACAAGTTACTAAATTGTTACATATTGAAAATAATTGAGTAGTATACTTCATTTAAGTATACAGCAAAAATATTAGTTTTATACATTTAAAACATTATAAGAAAAATTTATCCGTGAGAATATATTGTTTTGGTAAATATGTTTGCCTAATGTTAGGTATGTATTTAATAGTTTTAGATCAAATATATCAATGACTTATTGCTGTTTTATGTTTAAAAATATTGTATGTTAACAATTATTACATATTCAAAACAATAATTTTAGACCTAAAATCTTTTTTTTACTTTAGTACTTTATACCAAGATGTAAACTAAGAAAAGCGTTTTATAATAATAATTGAGTTATTATTTAAACCTGTGTGCACAATTAATGATTGATTTTAAAGTTGTTTATACACACAAAAATATTTACTTATAGAGTCTAAAAACAAATGTAAATTATAGGCTCTAAAATAAAAACCACTTTATTGAACATATTAATAAGTAATGAGCAACTACTTGATAAAACTATTAATGTAAGATCATTTTTCAAATATTGTTTTCGTTTATTTATACTTTCAACGAAGTAGATGCTAATTTAATGCTACTTATTTAAATGTTAGGTTTAACAAGTTTTATTACTGAAACAAAAAGTAGTCAAATTAACATTATTTCCACGTGTAAGAAAGTTATATTATTTCTAAAGGAAACGCTTGAGAGACTTGTTCAGGTAAAAACCTATAATTCAGATTCTATCGTTAAATAATATTATTACAATTAATATTATTATCAATAATATAGATTTGCAATAAAGTTATTTAAAATAAACAACAAAACTTTTTATTTTAAATATTTTGTTTTTTAACAAAAATCGGTAGGCAATACTAAATTTGAACATATTTAACCAAATTTGAACATTCTAGCTACTTTACAGTAAATATGGTACAAACTAAGAGTCATTTTATCAACAACACTTTATTATCGTATTTGTAAAAACATGATAAAGTACACCATTTGCAATATCTAACTACTAAAAAATTATTACGCTTTTAATATAATAAGAAATTGTACGGTATGATGTAGATTGTTGACAATAAAAAAGTTAAGAAATGTTTCTTTAGAACTTTAGACTAATGAAATGAAATGTCTAACTATCTTTGTCTTTTTTACACATTTTTTTAAAGAAGCTTTTAATTTGATTAATTTACCGTTTCAAGTCGCATTAGTATTGCTGCTCTACCGTTTAAGAATTGCTACAGAGTTTTTACCAGCGGTCTGCACAAAAATTCAACGATTACAATAATATAAAAACCGCAACGAAAAAAAATTGATTTAGACCACAAATTTACAAATATTTTTTAGATAAACACAATAAATCTATTCAGAACAACAGCAATAATAATTTGTTTCTTAAAACAAATATAAAATGTTCAATATAGTATCCTATATTTATCTACAAGAAACCCAACGGGCACTTTTTCAATTGTCTAAAACTGTGGAAACATGAGCTGCAGAAGTATTATCAAATTCCTTTTGTGTTAAATTTTTTTTTTCTTAGACAGAATTAACTTTTACAATAAATTATACTTAATACAATGTAGTTTCTGACATACACCATCCTTATGATTTTAAAGTATCTTACGTGGAGATTTTTAATTGATATTTTACAACGCTCAAATATACTAAAGTTGAATATTAAATACTAAATGTCTTATAAGAGATCTTAACTAGCTATTAAAAGCACCAATCTTTTTTTTAACTGCATATATGTATTTAAGAAAGCACTGTATATCGCTTAACTCAATCAAAAACCACTGTTTCATAATGTGTCAACTGAATAAAATGTGTTGGTTTCTTGTAAATCTATAAACAGTCAGTTGTGTTTTAAAGCAAAATTTTGTTGTCTTAACATAAATATTGCAAAGAATAATTAGTTTTCTAATTTTTTTATAAGATGCTAAAAATAGTGCAATAAGTTTTTTATGTAAAGGTTTGGTTGTGATCACTGTCAAACCCATAACTCATGGAAGAAGTCAAATGCTTGAATTTTTGTATAATGCGTAAAAAGTTTTATCTCTGAGCATCTCATAAAAGTGTAATGTATATTGTAACTCTTGAGGACAGCACTGTTTTTGTTCTTATTGTCCAGGCCATTGCAAAAGCCAGTACACTTTTATAAGCTCGATCTTTACTGAATCTACGTTTCTAACAACGGGCATAATAGGCGAATTAGTTGGAACCTTTCATGCATTATGATGTGTATTGCAAGCATTAAGGGCATAGTAGAACTCAATCAGATCTATCTTAATTAGGTGGTATTATGTTTTTTATGTTTTAAAAAATTGAGTTGATGTAGATATATGATTATATTCACACAAATTGAAGCTTAATACCTTAAAAAGATTAAAACTACAGAAGCAATAATAAAATATTATTTTAACCGTTGTTGGTTCAGCTTTATTTATATTACTAAACTAAATTTATAAATTAACCTAATAAAGTTCTTAATCTATTTTTATCTTATCTATGCATATATATAAAACCACGGCACAGTAGCTTGACTCTTTTTATTTTTTAAAGAAAGATGGTATTCAAAATTACAGCCTAGCTTAAAAAATAACTAACTTATGTCGTAAAAAAGCTACAAAACTTAATAGAAATTTTACATTGTGTTTTAAACACTGCATCAAAAACAAAATAACATAAATTAATAAAACGTGATAAAAGTTATATTGTTAGAAATCAGTTCACTTTTTTTTGCTGTTGATTGTTATATTACAATACATTTTAGCGTAAAACCTTTCATATAGTATTAATAAATGTTTTTTTAGCTTAAGTAGGTAAAAATTTCAAATAAACAGATATGGGAAATCATACATTTTGACCGCGCAAACATCAATTATGTTAAAATATTTACAAAAACCCTGTTTTTTACATCTAAATCTTATTTTTTAATCGTCAACAAGTGTCAGTTCTAAATTAATAAAAAATACACTCAAAACAACATATGCTTAAGTATTCTTTAGAAGACAATACATATTATGTAAAATTGCACTTAATGGTTGAGTATACTTATTAATTGATTAATCAGATTTTAATAAATGAAAAACTTATTTGTGGTCAAATAAAAGAATTTATACTTACAATCAATTAAATAAATTAGGTAGTCGTAGGATTATAGCCAATTTAAACCATCCAGGGATAGATCTAAAATAAATAAAAATGTAAAATATGAAAACCAAAGTTCCTATTGTGCTGCATGTTTAATATTGTACGTATACCACAAAAATATATACGAAAAATTGAAGTAATTTATATAAATGGTAATAAAAATAGTACTTATACTATACGATTTCTTTAGAAAATTATATTAAAACTAATGTATACCTGCCAAACAAATCAAATAAAACTTTAATTTAGGATTTTTTGCATTTTCTTAACAAAAAAATTTATTTAATTGATCAATATAACAAAATTACTAGTATAGATATATACTTAACTTTAAAGGATCCAGCAAAAACTATTAATCCATTTTTGGACTAGTAAAAATATTAATATTGCTGCATGGTTTAAATTATTGCATTTAATGATTTTCATCTTTATTTCTGGTGTCTCCTAGTCTATAACAAACGAAAAAACAATTATTATTCAATAACTAATAATGCAACTTACCTTTTAATTAGCTGATATTAAACCAATGTTTAGTTGACAAGAAAAATTTCAAAATGGCAGCTGTCCTCCCAGTCTCATTGTTCTGTATTACGCTGATGCAGCAATTTTTTTCATACCAAGTTCCTTGCACCAGTTCTTTATCAATTGCATTATTTAGCGATAATTACGAAAAAAGAGGTTTTAGGTACCCAGGTTTGCTTCACCAAATTTGTTTCGGGTTTCTCTACTTAAAAATAAATTATTTTACAGTATTCGTTAGCGACTGTTGTTGAATTTATAAAAATATTTTTATAAATTCAACAACAGTCGCTAACGAATACTGTAAAATAATTTATTTTTAAGTAGAGAAACCCGAAACAAATTTGGTGAAGCAAACCTGGGTACCTATAACCTCTTTTATAAAAATATTTTTATAAATTCAACAACAGTCGCTAACGAATACTGTAAAATAATTTATTTTTAAGTAGAGAAACCCGAAACAAATTTGGTGAAGCAAACCTGGGTACCTAAAACCTCTTTTTTCGTAATTATCGCTAAATAATGCAATTGATAAAGAACTGGTGCAAGGAACTTGGTATGAAAAAAATTGCTGCATCAGCGTAATACAGAACAATGAGACTGGGAGGACAGCTGCCATTTTGAAATTTTTCTTGTCAACTAAACATTGGTTTAATATCAGCTAATTAAAAGGTAAGTTGCATTATTAGTTATTGAATAATAATTGTTTTTTCGTTTGTTATAGACTAGGAGACACCAGAAATAAAGATGAAAATCATTAAATGCAATAATTTAAACCATGCAGCAATATTAATATTTTTACTAGTCCAAAAATGGATTAATAGTTTTTGCTGGATCCTTTAAAGTTAAGTATATATCTATACTAGTAATTTTGTTATATTGATCAATTAAATAAATTTTTTTGTTAAGAAAATGCAAAAAATCCTAAATTAAAGTTTTATTTGATTTGTTTGGCAGGTATACATTAGTTTTAATATAATTTTCTAAAGAAATCGTATAGTATAAGTACTATTTTTATTACCATTTATATAAATTACTTCAATTTTTCGTATATATTTTTGTGGTATACGTACAATATTAAACATGCAGCACAATAGGAACTTTGGTTTTCATATTTTACATTTTTATTTATTTTAGATCTATCCCTGGATGGTTTAAATTGGCTATAATCCTACGACTACCTAATTTATTTAATTGATTGTAAGTATAAATTCTTTTATTTGACCACAAATAAGTTTTTCATTTATTAAAATCTGATTAATCAATTAATAAGTATACTCAACCATTAAGTGCAATTTTACATAATATGTATTGTCTTCTAAAGAATACTTAAGCATATGTTGTTTTGAGTGTATTTTTTATTAATTTAGAAGTGACACTTGTTGACGATTAAAAAATAAGATTTAGATGTAAAAAACAGGGTTTTTGTAAATATTTTAACATAATTGATGTTTGCGCGTTCAAAATGTATGATTTCCCATATCTGTTTATTTGAAATTTTTACCTACTTAAGCTAAAAAAACATTTATTAATACTATATGAAAGGTTTTACGCTAAAATGTATTGTAATATAACAATCAACAGCAAAAAAAAGTGAACTGATTTCTAACAATATAACTTTTATCACGTTTTATTAATTTATGTTATTTTGTTTTTGATGCAGTGTTTAAAACACAATGTAAAATTTCTATTAAGTTTTGTAGCTTTTTTACGACATAAGTTAGTTATTTTTTAAGCTAGGCTGTAATTTTGAATACCATCTTTCTTTAAAAAATAAAAAGAGTCAAGCTACTGTGCCGTGGTTTTATATATATGCATAGATAAGATAAAAATAGATTAAGAACTTTATTAGGTTAATTTATAAATTTAGTTTAGTAATATAAATAAAGCTGAACCAACAACGGTTAAAATAATATTTTATTATTGCTTCTGTAGTTTTAATCTTTTTAAGGTATTAAGCTTCAATTTGTGTGAATATAATCATATATCTACATCAACTCAATTTTTTAAAACATAAAAAACATAATACCACCTAATTAAGATAGATCTGATTGAGTTCTACTATGCCCTTAATGCTTGCAATACACATCATAATGCATGAAAGGTTCCAACTAATTCGCCTATTATGCCCGTTGTTAGAAACGTAGATTCAGTAAAGATCGAGCTTATAAAAGTGTACTGGCTTTTGCAATGGCCTGGACAATAAGAACAAAAACAGTGCTGTCCTCAAGAGTTACAATATACATTACACTTTTATGAGATGCTCAGAGATAAAACTTTTTACGCATTATACAAAAATTCAAGCATTTGACTTCTTCCATGAGTTATGGGTTTGACAGTGATCACAACCAAACCTTTACATAAAAAACTTATTGCACTATTTTTAGCATCTTATAAAAAAATTAGAAAACTAATTATTCTTTGCAATATTTATGTTAAGACAACAAAATTTTGCTTTAAAACACAACTGACTGTTTATAGATTTACAAGAAACCAACATATTTTATTCAGTTGACACATTATGAAACAGTGGTTTTTGATTGAGTTAAGCGATATACAGTGCTTTCTTAAATACATATATGCAGTTAAAAAAAAGATTGGTGCTTTTAATAGCTAGTTAAGATCTCTTATAAGACATTTAGTATTTAATATTCAACTTTAGTATATTTGAGCGTTGTAAAATATCAATTAAAAATCTCCACGTAAGATACTTTAAAATCATAAGGATGGTGTATGTCAGAAACTACATTGTATTAAGTATAATTTATTGTAAAAGTTAATTCTGTCTAAGAAAAAAAAAATTTAACACAAAAGGAATTTGATAATACTTCTGCAGCTCATGTTTCCACAGTTTTAGACAATTGAAAAAGTGCCCGTTGGGTTTCTTGTAGATAAATATAGGATACTATATTGAACATTTTATATTTGTTTTAAGAAACAAATTATTATTGCTGTTGTTCTGAATAGATTTATTGTGTTTATCTAAAAAATATTTGTAAATCTGTGGTCTAAATCAATTTTTTTCGTTGCGGTTTTTATATTATTGTAATCGTTGAATTTTTGTGCAGACCGCTGGTAAAAACTCTGTAGCAATTCTTAAACGGTAGAGCAGCAATACTAATGCGACTTGAAACGGTAAATTAATCAAATTAAAAGCTTCTTTAAAAAAATGTGTAAAAAAGACAAAGATAGTTAGACATTTCATTTCATTAGTCTAAAGTTCTAAAGAAACATTTCTTAACTTTTTTATTGTCAACAATCTACATCATACCGTACAATTTCTTATTATATTAAAAGCGTAATAATTTTTTAGTAGTTAGATATTGCAAATGGTGTACTTTATCATGTTTTTACAAATACGATAATAAAGTGTTGTTGATAAAATGACTCTTAGTTTGTACCATATTTACTGTAAAGTAGCTAGAATGTTCAAATTTGGTTAAATATGTTCAAATTTAGTATTGCCTACCGATTTTTGTTAAAAAACAAAATATTTAAAATAAAAAGTTTTGTTGTTTATTTTAAATAACTTTATTGCAAATCTATATTATTGATAATAATATTAATTGTAATAATATTATTTAACGATAGAATCTGAATTATAGGTTTTTACCTGAACAAGTCTCTCAAGCGTTTCCTTTAGAAATAATATAACTTTCTTACACGTGGAAATAATGTTAATTTGACTACTTTTTGTTTCAGTAATAAAACTTGTTAAACCTAACATTTAAATAAGTAGCATTAAATTAGCATCTACTTCGTTGAAAGTATAAATAAACGAAAACAATATTTGAAAAATGATCTTACATTAATAGTTTTATCAAGTAGTTGCTCATTACTTATTAATATGTTCAATAAAGTGGTTTTTATTTTAGAGCCTATAATTTACATTTGTTTTTAGACTCTATAAGTAAATATTTTTGTGTGTATAAACAACTTTAAAATCAATCATTAATTGTGCACACAGGTTTAAATAATAACTCAATTATTATTATAAAACGCTTTTCTTAGTTTACATCTTGGTATAAAGTACTAAAGTAAAAAAAAGATTTTAGGTCTAAAATTATTGTTTTGAATATGTAATAATTGTTAACATACAATATTTTTAAACATAAAACAGCAATAAGTCATTGATATATTTGATCTAAAACTATTAAATACATACCTAACATTAGGCAAACATATTTACCAAAACAATATATTCTCACGGATAAATTTTTCTTATAATGTTTTAAATGTATAAAACTAATATTTTTGCTGTATACTTAAATGAAGTATACTACTCAATTATTTTCAATATGTAACAATTTAGTAACTTGTATTATTTATATTGTCCGTTTAAATTTGTTTTTATTTTTTTATCGCAATTGAAAAATTCATGGTGATTTATATCTTTCATCTCCTACTCTCTTTTACCTTGATTAAAACTACGCCCAAGCAAGTTTTAATCGCTTTGCAGTCTATGTTATTATAAAAATGAAAAAATTAAGTACTGCATATAAGCTGGTTAACTCTTGTCAAATCTATCTGTAGAAAACAAATAATGATGCTAATGGTTTATTTGTGAAAATTAATAAAAAAATTTGTTTTAGGTGTTTTAATCATGTTTAGTTCTACCTACAATTACCTTCTAAGCCAATATAACCAAGAATTCATGAAGACGACCAACAAGAAATAGATCCACGTAGCGTCTATGGTGATAGAAATTAAAAACACTGCGCTTGACCCTACTAATATTATCTACGTATCTGTAGAAAACAAATAATGTTTTGATGCCAATGGTTTATTTGTGAAAATTAATGGATTTTTTTTTAGGCATTATAATCTTATTTTCAGTTTTACCATTAACTTCTAAGCCAATATAACGAAAAATTTTCGAAGACGACCAATAAGAGCTCAGTTCACTTCTGTGGTGTCGAAATTTAACGCGGTTGATAACCGCTCAGCAAACGCGTAATAATTGTCATCACAGTCATAATATCAGTAGTAAAACACTTGATAATTTTAAAACAAACAATAAATACAGTTTTATAAATAATGTAATCAAAGAATCAGTTAGAATTATTGGTATAATGCAAAGTATACCAATGTATACTTTGTATACGACTACTTTGATGGATGGAATAAAATCAAGTGTTAATTCATTTTTTATTTTTGCTATCATGGAAGAAGAATTAATTGATGCAGCTAGAAAAATGAAAAGCAGCAATGCTCGTGATTGTTTTGGTATTTTAAATCGTCTTATCAGAGAGTGCATAAATTTTGTAAAAACACCGCTCACCTCAGCACGGGTTTAGATCTTCAAAATCTACAACATCAGCACTGTTGGAAGTTCTAGAATCTGTTGTAGAACATTTTGACGTAAAAGTAGGCACCGCGGCAATACTTTTAGCTTTTAAAAAAGCTTTTGACTCAATGTCACATAAAATTTTACTACACAAAATGGCATTTTATGGTATTAGAGGAGTTTCTTTGAAATTATTTCAATGCTATCTAGCTGAAAGATATCAGTACGTAGAATTAAACGGGGAAAAATCTGAGAAAGTTTTAATTAATCATGGCATCCCCCAGGGATCGGTTCTAGGTCACATACTATTCATGATATTTATTAACGATTTACCTAACTATCTACTTCTAATAAAGAGTGTGTTATTTGCGGATGACACAACAATTTTGGTCACGGGAAATACTCGACAACATCTAGAGGAAAACATTAATCTTGCACAGCAAAAAGCGATTAACTGGTGCAATGTGAATAAAATAAAATTAAATGCTGAGAAGACGCAAATCATTAGATTTTCATTTGCTCAAAACCAACCATCGAAAGAAAATGTCAAGCTTTTGGGACTGATAATAGATGGTTCTTTTCGATGGCATGAACAAGTTTACAGTCTTTGCGGTCGTCTGTCCACTAATATTTTTGTATTAAAACGTTTAAAAGCTAACTTATCCTTCGATCATTTTTTGAGCGTGTATCATGCGCTATTTCACTCTCTATTACGATATGGGATTCTTCTGTGGGGAGGATTTACACATGCTGATCACGTATTTACGCTTCAAAAAGCACACTTAGAATTATTGCCGGTCTGCATCCATAAGCATCGTGCCGCACCGTATTTAAGAAATATCGCATATTAACGCTGCCGTCTTTATAAATTTATTGCAATCTTATAGGAATCCACAAAAACGTATCAAGATACCAGAAACATCGCAAAAAGTACGACTACCCACAAGAGCATCAAATTGTCTCACGGCGTCCAGATCAAGAATTAGACTAACAGAAATTAACAAGCGAGGTGTTAACCTGTACAACATACTGACGTCTAAAGTCAAAAGTTATGTTTAAACTCAGTTGAATTTACGTAAAACACTTAAGACTGACGCAGCCGGTTGCACTTTTTTAAAGGGGTTTCTGATTATAAGTTAATAAGGCTATTGAATATAAATTTAGAAGCACACAACGTAACTTTGTTCAGTTTACATATTATTGGAAGCAACACTTTTAACACAGCTTTTACATGTTATTTACTTCAAGTTGCACAAGAGTAAATATCGTTTTTTTATTGCTTTGTTTACTGGTTTTTTACAAAAAAAAAAAACTAATAATATTTTATAATATTAGTTAATACTTATCTTGTAATGAGTATACAAACACTGCTTATAAAAAAATCTATTTTAATAATATTGCTAATTGAGTTTTTTCATTAAACTCTATTTTTTTAAACAATAAAAATTAAAATATATAAAATAAATATATGTCATAGGTATCTGGATACCACTAAGTATTATGGGGATCAACAAGTGTTCAACATCAACATACATTAAGGAAACTTTTCAAACATTGATTACAAAATGAATTAAGCATAAAACATAACAAATCTAGTTTATTTTCAAAACTTATTACGCTTACCTTTGTTGTTCAGCCTCTCTTGTTTTACTTTTTGTTGCTGCGGCTATTATTTGGGTTGCTTTTTAGAAAATGTTTAATCTTTATACATCGGTATACTATTCAATCGGTACAAGACCACCCTAAGGCGATTGTTTTTTACACCTGACGAGCTGTTCAAACAAGCAATAGACTGTTAGATATACGTAAACAGTATTCAACTACGCAGTTTTGCCCTGTTCGACTGATCACGTATCTAAAGCCGATACGTGAACGTGTTGAGCAGTAAACAAATTGTTATAAGTAATGTGGTTGCTGTAAGATAAACGAACTGGGCTGCTGTAAAGACGTAAAATGCGCCAGCCGTATAAGTTTTGGATCAATGTCTGTGTACTCTACTTTTTTTATTAGCATGTTGGAGCATATCTGCTTATAAAGTTCACCATCAGATAATTGAAATCGATACAACATTTTGTAAATATGCTATAAACAAATTTATAATCATGCACAAATAACAAAAAAGATTTATTTTTGTACAAAACTATAGTTAGACTTAAAACCCCTTTTTTGAATTAACAAATACAGATGTATTTTTTTTTTAAATGCACTAAAAAACCAAAAGTAGAGAGAGTCAAATTTCGAAAATCGAAGTTTTGGGCTTTGTACTCACTGTTAATAGTGTATGCTTATGAGAAGCTGTATGGGTTTCCTGACTTTGACTTAATAGCCAAAGAAATAATGCATTATAAAATTTACTATTTTAAATCAATATGAATACAGCTTTTATTTTCTATATTGTGAATTAGTAAAAAAAGGTAAAATAGTAAGATTTAAAGTTAGAAAATTGAGATTTTAAACATTTAAGATGTTTTAAAGTCAACCCTGAGATCTAAACCAGTACTTTAAGTTTTCTCAGAGTTGATCCCGATAGCCAATACTAACTAATCAGATTTTTGTATTTCTATGTATAGTGCGTATTATAAACTTTTACATATACTATCAATTTTGACAGGTATCCTTTAGAGTAAATATTCTTCTTTTTCTACATATTGCAAATAATACAACTTTTATTTATAAACAGTTTTTATGTTTGAATAGAAGTTTATAATAAATACTGTATTATTGTAAGACCTTGAAGAGCATTTAAGTCCTAATCAGTTATGATTCTTTCAGTCAGCTTTAATAATAAGTTTTTTTTATTCGAATACGTGCAATACATACATATCGACCATGGTATAAGAACAACAGGGCATTATAGCATAAGTTAGCATATCATGGGTTTAAGAATTTGTGATGGTTTGCTTTGACAATTTTTCTATCGTTGTTTTTTTTATACAATATTATCATTTTTATTTTATGAGTCAACTTTGACAGTGGCGTCATTATCATATTTTTCTATTGAGAGCCCAGCTTAATATATTATACAAACATTTCTATTTTTCAAATTTCCAAATTTATAGTAGTCAAATTAAATTCCAAAAATTTTCTTAAAGTAGTCATGTTGATTGATTATTGATTGATTATTGAATAATTATTGATTGATTATTGATGGATTATTGTTTGATTATTAGTAAGTATCGCACAATTTACATTTTTACCTGAAAAAGTTTAGCTTAGCTATTGTTTTATAGTCGGCATTATATGTGACGCTTGCGCAATCAATTTCAAGAACACATATCTCGAAGAAAAAATTCATGGTTAATCATCGACGGAGGAAAAATTCCAAATGGAGCTGCGCAATTAACTAAGACTAGTAGAAAGCGCATGCGCAAACGATCATGGCAAATATTCCAAGATCAAGACAACAGGTGTTAACACTCACGGTCGTTGATTGATTATTGATTAGCTATTGATTGATTATTGGTATCGCACAATTTACATTTTTTTAACTGATAGCTCTCGCTTAATGATTGTTTTATGATCGCCATTATATGTGACGCTTGCGCAATCAATTTCAAGAACACATATCTCGCAGAAAAAAAAATTCATGATTAATCATCGACGGAGAAAAAAATTCCACTTGGAGCTGTGCGATTAACTAAGGCTAGTGAGAAGCGCATGCGCAAACGGTCAATGCAAATATTCCAAGATCAAGACAACAGGTGTTAAGGCTCATGGTCGTTGATTGGTTATTGATTACTTATTGATTGATTAGTGTTTGATTATTGGTATCGCACAATTTACATTTTTTTCAACTGATAGCTCTCGCTTAATGATTGATTTATGGTAGCCATTATATGTGACGCTTGCGCAATAAATTTTACAAACACATCATATCAAGGTGACGATGGTTAATCATCATTTGGAGACAAATATGCAAGTGGAGCTGTGCGATTAACTAAGGCAAGTGAGAAGCGCATGCGCAAACGGTCAATGCAAATATTCCAAGATCAAGACAACAGGTGTTAAGGCTCACGGTCATGTGGCAGGTGTTCCAAGCAGCCATCTTATTAATTTATTTCCAATTCAAAGAATTAAAGTTGATTACTTATTAATTGATTATCGATTGATTATCGATTATTGATTATTGATTATTGATTATTGATTATTGATTATTGATTATTGATTATTGATTATTGATTATTGATTATTGATTATTGATTATTGATTGATTATTAGTCCATTATTAGTCGATTATTGTTTGATTCTTGGTATTGCAAAACTTACATTTTTTTTATTTAAACACGTCGAGCTTTGCTCGCGCTTCATGAGTGAATGCTCCAAAGTGGCTATCACAATTTTCGAAAAAAGTGGTGGGGGGAAAGGAATGTGGTGGGGGGAGAACAAAGTAGTCGAAGAGCAAATGTACACAACAGGTGTTCCATGGTCGTTCCAAGGTTCAAGGTCAAGGACATTCCAAAGTCCAAGGTCATATGACGTAAAAGTGGTGGGGGGAGCATTTGCTCCCCCACTTGTCAACTACTGTCGTTCCAAGATTCAAGGTCAAGGACATTCTAGAGTCCAAGGTCATGTGACGTAAAAGTGGTGGGAGGAGCATTTGCTCCCCCACTTGTCAACTACTTTCAAGGAATTTATATATTGCATCTACTCCACCTAACGACGCTACCATTGTTTCTTTACAACAATCAATTATGTCTATTTCCAATGATGATAATGATGGTTATGATAATATAAATGACGCAAATCCTGGTACAACTATAATAGAGATTGATAATGGTGTAGATGCTATTGATGATCAGCAAGAAGAGGTAAACGTTGTTCAAGCACTCCCTCTTCAAGGCAATATTGAGGCAAATGTAGATGTCTTATTGTTAAACGCGATGGTCTTTGAACGTTTAACAAGAAATTGCCAAGATAGACAACGTTATCTATTCTATCTGGAAGCAGGTAATCAGCAGAGACCAGTACTACATAGTATTGGTGGTATGGTACATCAATGTCCACATTGTATGGGTAAATATTTTCAAGTGGAGTTGAATACACGCCGATATTATAGTGGATGTTGTAATAATGGACAAGTAAGATTACCTGCTTTAATAACACCTTTTCCTAATTTGTTACAAAATTTAATGTTAAATAATGATCAACAACATTCTAGACATTTTAAGGAAAATATTCTACAATATAATTACGCTTTTTAATTTGCTAGCATTGAAGCGAAAAGACGTGATTTGCCTGGCCGTGGACCATATGTTTATTGTATTGAAGGTCGAATGGTGCATCACATTTCCGACATTAATATAAATGCACAAAACATAAGCTACGGTCAAGTATATTTCTTAGATTCAAAAAGAGCAAACGCTCAATGTATTCATAATTCGATTGATTTAAATCGTGAATTAATTGAACAAATAGGGAATATACTTCAACGTTATAATCCATTTGCTCAAGCCTACCGTCATCTATATGAAGTGTACGAGGAACAGCAAAGACAACGTTTAGTAAATCCACCTAATATTGTCTTAGAATTTTTAAATGTTAGAGGTCGCCAAAATAGACCGTACGATTTGCCAGTCGTAAACGAAGTTGCAGCCGTTTATCAATCTCGTAATGAAAGTTTACCACCTACAACAAATCTAAAAGAATTTCTTCGACAAAATGGTCAATCTTTATTCACAAATATTAGTCTTCAAAATGAATTGGTTGATCCTTTGACATTTCCATTACTTTTTCCTTTTGGTGAAAGTGGATGGACAATGCACACCACACGAAACGATAGAAATACAAGTATGACTCTCAATACATATTATAAATATAGATTAGCTTATAGAGATGGTTTTTCTGCGTTACATTCAGCAGGTAGATTGAGTCAACAATACATTGTAGCTGCATACGTTAAAATGGAAAGCAATCGACTTTTATATATTGAAACACATCAAAATCTATTGCGAGCTGAGGAATATGTTGGTTTGCGCGATTATTTACATAATCGAGCTGCTGTTGAAAATATTAATATTGGACGAATGGTTATATTGTCTTCTTTATATATAGGCAGCCCACAAAGTCAACAGCAAAGATTTCAAGATGCTATTACCATGGTTACAACTTTAGGATATCCATCACTTTTTATTACATTTACATGTAATCCTAAATGGAATGAAATTGTGAATGCGATTCCAAATAATACTCAATCTAATGATCATCCAATGATTATTGCACGAGTATTTCAAATGAAATTAAAAGCATTTATGAGTGATATCTTGGAAAATCATATCTTTGGAATTCACCTTGGATCAATTCATGTTATTGAATTTCAAAAAAGAGGTTTACCACATGCACATATTCTAATAATTTTACGACATGAGGATCGAATGTTATAACCAGAGAGAGTTGATTTATTAGTTTCAGCTGAAATTCCAGATCCAATTCGTCAACCTGAATTATATGAATTGGTAAAAACTCATATGGTACATGGTCCATGTGGACCACAATTTAATAATAATGCAATCTGTATGGTTGATGGAAAATGTAGTAAAACATTTCTAAAACCATCTTCAAATGAAACTATTATTACTGAAAATGGTAGAATTCAATATAGACGCCGACATACAGGTATAACGATTGTAAAAGGTCCGCATGTATTGAATAATCAATGGATTGCACCTTATAATCCATATTGTTTATATAAATATAAACGTCACATTAATGTTGAAGCGTGTGGCAATTTAAAAACAGTTAAATATTTATATAAATATATTTTTAAAGGTGTCGATATGGCATTATTACGTATTCGAAATATCGAACAGGAACGTAATAATAATAATAATAATCAAATGGATGTTGATAAAAATCCATCTTTAACACCTCATCAAATTCAAGGTGATTATAATGAGGTAGAGGAATATCTTAATGCCCGTTATATATCACCATTGGAAGCTGCATGGCGTATTAATGATTTTGTATTACATGATAGTACACATACAGTTATACGTTTGCCAGTGCATTTAGAAGAACGACAAAATGTTATTTTCCGAGAGAATGATCCAAATATTCCCAAACGTCTTGATCTCTATCGAAGAACAATGTTAACCGAATGGTTTACATTGAATCGAAATAATCTCTACAATTCGAAACAATATCTATATGTAGAAATTCCACCAAATTTTACATGGATTGATAGAGCACGAGTATGGCGTCCACGTCAAAGAAATAGTTCTACTACACTTGCTAGAATGTATAGTGTTAGTATACGAAATAGAGAATTATATTTTCTTCGTCTTCTATTATTACATGTACGAGGTGCAGCATCTTTTGAAGATGTTCGTACTGTTGATGGTGAAATTTGTCCAACATATGCTGATGCATGTAGTAGACGAAATCTTCTTAATGAAGATATGGAAGGGCAACGAGCTCTTCGTGAAGCTGTCGAACAACAAATGCCAAATCAATTGCGACAGATGTTTGTTACAATTTTAGCGTTTTGTACTGTCTTAGATCCATTAGCATTATGGAATGAATTTCGTGACGCTTTAATGGAAGACTTTACAAGACATGGTATTGATGTAATTGAAGCTGAAAATCGTACATTATGTAAATTGAAATTATTATTAAATGTACATGGTTTAACTTTAGCAAATTTTAAATTACCTGAACCACTTGCCATCTATTTAGATTATAATAACGATGATGACAATGATGATGATAATGATGATGATGTTGATAATAATCGTATCGATGTTGAATTTGAACAACAACAAAGTGCTAATTTCAAACTTAAATTTGCAATTAAATATTGAACAAAGACGCATTTTTGGTAATATTGTAACATCTATCATCAACCACAATAATAATGGTGATGATAATTTAATAAATCACTTATTTTATTTGGATGGTGCTGCTGGTACTGGTAAAACTTTTCTCTATAATACAATCATTAGTTATGCGAGAGGACAAGAAATTAAAGTATTAGCAATGGCATGGACAGGTTTAGCAGCATCATTATTAATGGGTGGTAAAACTGTTCATTCAACATTTGAGCTACCTGTTCCACTTTTAGAGACGAGTACATCAAGTATTTGAATTGAAAGCTCATATGCTGAAATATTGCGACAAGTAAAATAATTGTATGGGATGAAATAAGTATGGTTACTGCAATGGCATTCCAAAAAATTGATGAAATTTTACGATTTCTATGTCGCACACCACTTCTTCCATTCGGTGGGAGAACAGTAATTGTTGGTGGAGATTTTAAACAATGTCTTTCAATTGTACCATATCCTGGGACACGAAATCAAATTGTTGCAGCCTGTGTTAAATCGGCACAATTATGGAATCATTTTCAACAATTTTCTTTAACAATTAATGTTCGTGTATTGCCAGAACAAGTTGAATTTTCTCAATGGCTTTTAAATTTAGGTAATAATCGATTACCACATTTACCTTATTTTCAATATAGCATTATTCAAATACTGGAACAATGTATTGTTCAAAATAATAATCAATTATTTAATTCATGTTTTGATAACATTAATAATAATGATAATGCTAATTTAAGATCTAATAATAATGTTTTATTAAAAAGTGTTATTTTAACACCATTAAATGAGACATGTGATAAAATTAATAAAAAAGTTTTATTAGAAAAAATCAATGGTCTAACAAAAATTTATTATAGTGTTGATAGTATAGAGCCGAATGATGCTGATGATGCAATAATGTTAGAAGCGGCGAATTATCAACCTGAATTTCTTAACGCTTTAACACCAAGTGGTCTACCACCACATCGTTTAGAATTAAATGTTGGTGCCTTGGTTATGCTATTACGAAATTTAAATATTCGTAAAAGATTATGTATTGGTACCCGTTTAAATGTACAATTTTTGGGTCAAAATTATATTAAAGGTCAAGTTGTATCGAATGATGGTAATAGATTAACAAATCAATTTGTTTTAATACCTAAAATCAATTTTATTTTTTCGAATACAAATTTACCATTTCAATTTCGTCGAAGACAGTTTCCTGTTCGTCTCGCTTATGCATTAACAATTAATAAAGCACAAGGTCAAACTTATGATCATGTTTCACTTTATTTGCTAAATTCAGTTTTTGCTCATGATCAATTATATGTTGCATTTTCGCGAGTTCGAAAATTTAATGATATTTCAGTATTTATTGAAAATACTGCCACTCAAGGTAGACTTTTGCCTGAGGAAAATACAAATTTCATCTATACAAAAAATATTGTTTATAATAAAATTTTGTAAATCAATTGAGTTTTGAAACGATTTAATCACTTGAAAAAAAATTTATCACAATTAAAATAGTCAAATTTTTTATTAAAACAATTATACATTATGTAGTTTAATAATTTATTTACAATCAAGTATTATTTGTTATGTTGATGCTAATCCATGGCTGTATATTATATAAAAACAATGTTGTCTCTAAACATGAAACATTTTTATAGTATTGACACATTTGTATTTATTAGTCAAAAAAAGCTCCATACAAAGCATATACATATACATTGTTACGATATATTAAACTACTGTTTTTGTTTTTTTGTGACTATATTTAATAATTCATACAAACTCAAACTATACAATTGGTCTATTATAAATATATATTGAATAAAAAACGTCAACATTATTAAATCATAAAATATAGTTCAATGATTTATACAATCAAGTATTATTTGTTATGTTGATGCTAATCAATGGCTATATATTATATAAAAACAAAGTCGTCTCTAAACATGAAACATTTTTATAGTATTGACACATTTGTATATATTAGTCCAAAAAAAGCTCCATACAAAAACATATACATATATTGTTACGATATATTAAACTATTGTTGAATTTTATGGTCGTTTTTTTTTTAATATAATCGACTATTTGTAAAATTTAACAGAGTTTATATAGGGCTATTGGCGAACTTTTTCTGTTATAAATATCTATAAAAAAAAGTAACGCATCAGGATGTTTACCTCAAAGATAATGTGGAAATTACATCAACATTTAAAAAAAAATTTTTTTTTACAAAACTAATAAATTGCTTTACTACATAAATTTTATTAATTTTAATTTGTTTATTTATGTTTTATTAAAATTATTTCTATTTTTGTGCTTCAATTTCAAGGTGCTTGAATGTAAAACAAAAAAGTATATAAATAAAAAAATTGTTTACTTTTTTAGGTGTTTATTTTACGGTTGCCGAAGGCAACCCCTCTAGGTTTATACACGTTGCCGTAGGAAACCCTCTACTCAAGAGAGTAGGGTAAGCACCCGGAGGGTGCGCTACCCAACTCTCGTTACTGCTATAATAAAATGCGTTAGCTGCGGCCTTCTCGGACAAATTGTAAATTTTTGTAATTTTTTTAGTAAATTATTTTTTTTTTCAAACGAAAATTATTACAGTTCCACATAAACGTATTTTCTTTATTAAATTTGATTAAGGTTTTTTTGTCGCAAATAGCCCCCTTAAGCGCTAGAGGTACAACCAATAAATTTGAGGAAAGAGATAGAATGATCAAAATGCTGCTATGAAGGACGGACAAACGTACTCTAGATAGAAAACTTTGAAGGATGTCATTTTTTACTGACATAGCGTCAGTCTTATGTCTAACTGTGACAGTTCCAAGTTGTTGGGTTATGTCATTTTAAATATTTATATTTATAATTGTGAAAAATAATAAAAATAAAGCTTTTAATGTGGCTAAAATGTCGATGAGATATGCTGGTGGTAGTGGTTTGTTTTGTTTTCTGCCTTGTAAAGTGCTAAAATTGTTGACGATGATTTTTTTGGAGCTATCACGAATCATAACAAAATACAGCTGGAATATAATAAATGAAACTTTTAAGTGATGGGGGCCCTACTTATTAAAAGGTCTAAAGTGGTTTTATTAAAATCGATATGTAATAGAAGAGATTGTATAAAGTTTCACACCTTCATGTGTCAAGCGATTGATTTTTATATATTTATTGGAAACTGGAAAGGAGTTCGACTTATTGTGGTGGAAAATAAAACAGTGTTTTGTGTGTTGTTTATGATAAAAAAAGCTGTCGATAGCGAAGCTCCTTTTTATTTTTTAAAGTGAAGAAAAGTGAGGTTAAATATACAGAAACGTTGATAACTATGTTGGTTTGATTAGTTGATGGGGGCTTATTGAAGCATCAAACTTCAGACTGTGAGAGTCGTGTTGAAGAATGTTCCGAAACAAATTATTGTATTGAATTTCAATACAAAACAAGCTACTCTACTATTTCTAAGGTTAAGAACCCTTTAAAAATTCGCTAATTTGCAACAAAGTTACATGAATTATATGAAAAATATGAAAATAGCTGGCACAGGAAGAAGATCACCCTCCTCCCTATTTTTTTGAGGAAATAAATACTATTTTGGGGAGTAAGGACAAGGTCAACCCCTCATATTTAGAAGATGGAAGATGGAATTTAGAAAGACAAAAGCCTTTCAATTTTAATAAAAAGCAAGAAGCTTTTTTAGAAAAGATATGTTGGCTTGAATGTGGTTAGTGTACATTCAAATCTGCGTATTGATTGATACAAATAACAATGAGATATAATATATAAATAATATTTTGTTTTAGGGTTTCGAAATGGAATAACGAATTAACATTAATGTAATATAAATTTAAAGTATTAAGGTCAATCACCTTTTGACCTAATTCTTTAAATTTTGTCAAAATTCTAAACCACTTGAATTTTTAAAATTAAAAAATCAATAAAATGTCAAAAAGTATATTTGACATATGTCAAATGAAACGAGAACTTAAATGTAATAAATGTTTATAATTTAATTATTACAATAATAATTAAATAGAAAATTGCACATTTAAACATCCCTAAGTGAGAATCAGGTAAGTCGAGGAAACTTTTAATGTTCTATTTGAAAGATTTTTTTCTAGGTTATAGAAAACAAAAATAAAATTGTAGGGCTTCAATGATGAGTGCCTTTCAATTTTAATAAAAAGCAAGAAGCTTTTTTAGAAAAGATATGTAGGTATATACTTTATTATTATAATTATATTATTTTTTACTTTAAATATAAATGATTTGTAAAACTAAACGCTTAATTTTTTTCAGTTTAAATGGCTTGAATGTGATTTGTGTACATTTGAAAGCACAAGGCCGCGATGAAGATAAACACCCTCTCAAATTGAAAAATTTTACAACATGATATTGTCTTTATTATCAATATTTTATTGAGTATTTTAATATGAGTTGTATGTTGCTATATTAAAATGAAGACAAAAGCATTCACTTTTAAAAATTTTTCCAGTAAATACTTATCTAAAATGTTTATGTACAAAGTACAATGTAATTTTTTTATTGTTTAATTACACAATGTAATCATTTTGAGAGAAGGCTGCAAATCTGTATGTTAAAAGTCTAATCTAAGTAAATCTAAAGTAAAGTAATCTAAAGTAAAATTTAATTGCTGCTTCACCAGAAGACCACCATAATGTAACCAAAATAATAAAGCAATGGAAAGAAAAGGACAATCGAACACAACCATTGTTTACATGCAAGTTAAGACTCAATTTCAAGATTTAATTTGAAAGTAGAATTTGTAATACGGATTATTTGGATTGAATAGATCCATTTATAGATTATATATATTATATTTTTCTTTTTTAGAGCTTCAAGCGAGAGATAACATTAACTGCAAAAAAAAGCTAATACAAAACATTGCCCTCATTGGAAAGGAATTTTGAAGAAAATATAGCCTTGAATTAATTTTAGATTGGTAGTTATAGAAAAAATCTAATTGCTGCTTCACAAGAAGACCACCATAAAAAATCTTTTACATTATTATTATTATATATATGTATATATATATATATATATAATGTTGTAAATAAGGATATTTGACCTTGGTTGGGTGGTGAAATAATTGTTATATGTGGTCTCTTTATATATTGCCAAGCTTTCGGTACTTTTTATTTTGATACCATCTTCAGGGCCTCTACAATGTAATAACAATTCTAGTGTGCTATAAATTCTAGTCTAACTTCAGTTTACTTACCATAAGCGAGAATTAATTAAAGTTAACAAGAAGTAAAATTTGGTTTTTTTGGTTATTGGTATAAAACATGTTAAAATTCTAGATTTAAAAATTAAAACTGTTTGTTAATAAACTATAGAATATGTTTAGTGAATATTGAAGAATTTTTTTGCCATTTGTTAATCTTATCTATTGTCCTGTCATTATATTGATAAAACATTGTACGCGAAAAGTTCCTAATATACCATTGATTGCTTAAAATATTGAACTAAACTACAGGAATATATTAATTCTAATTCTATTTTTGACAACTACTTATAGCTTTCTATGTTGCTTAGTAACTCAAGTTTAATGTCGATATACTATTCATTCATCCAAGGGTCCATCGTACACATTGCGGTTTGCTAGGCTCAACAAGTATGTATATGTTGCACTTAAATTTTGTGTGTCAGTTTTTTTGTTCATTTGGTATGGTTGTTTTTAATGTGTATCATTTCCATAACTAATCTTTTTTGTTGTATTTTTTCTTTGCCAAGAATACTAACACCTTCAAAATCTATACTATGTTGGTATGTGTTGGCGTGCACTGCTAAAACACATCTGTCTTTTTTATTGTTTATATCACTTTTATGTAAGGTAAGTCTGCTTTTTAGCCATTGGGATGTTTGGCCTACATACGAATATTCGCAATTTTCACATTTTAGTTTGTATATCACGTCTGTCTGGAGTGGAATTGGCGTTTTATCTTTTATTTTTGTGTATAATGCTCCAATTGTATTTATATTTTTCAACGCTATCTTCAGATTTTCGTTTTTAAACGTATTTATTATTTTATATGAAAGGTTTTTTATGTTTGGAATTACCGCATATTGTACTTCTGTTACAGGTAAACGGTTTATATTGTCTGTTCTTGTTGTTTGGGTCGGACCTCTTGCGTCCATTCCAGACGATTCTTCATTTTCAGCATCCGTTGTGTTGTATAGCAGTCCCGATACCATGCTTCTTGGATATGCATTTTTTAATAAAATATTATGTAGTATATGTAAGTTTTTATTAATAAATGTTGGATGGCATATTTTTTTAATACGATCTTTTAATTCTTTTATGCAATGTACCTTAATTTTAATGGAATGATCAGACTTATAATGTATATATTTACGCGCCGATGTATTTTTGATATGCCAATCTAATTTTATTTTGTTGTCAACTCTGCAAACTTTTGTATCCAAAAAAGGCACCCACCCATCTATTTCTCTCTCAATTGTAAATTGTATATGTGTGTTGTAGGCGTTGAATACTTGTTGAATTTCATCAATCTTGTCTGATGGTAATGCAAGAACCAAATCATCTACATACTTTTTTAGAAACGCTACTTTAAAAGTAAGTTTTGGTAGTGAAGATTCTATTAAGTGATCCATGACATAGGTAGCTAATATTGGACTCAGCTTAGATCCCATTGCACAACCGAAGGTTTGCTTGTAATACTTTTCATCAAAAGAAAAATAGTTATTGTCTAATATGAAATTAATAATTTCTATAAAAAAGGTTTTGTTAATACTGCATTGTTGTGATATGGTTGTCCACTTTGTGTTGATCACTTCTAAAATAACTTTTTTTGATATATTTCCAAAAAGATTCACAACATCTAGCGAGATGATTACATAATCCTTTGGTATTTGTAGATCATTTGCAAACTCAGCAAATTGGAACGAATCCTTGACGTAGTATGGATTGTCATGATCATACGCCGCTTTTAATATATTAGCTATGTATTGTGCTATATTGTTACATGGTCCTTGTACTCCTGACACTATTAATCTCATTGGTATATCTGGTTTATGAATCTTAGGATTACCATACATCTTTGGGCACAAAGCATTATAGATCTTCATTTTGCCTGTTGTTGTGTCATCGATCGCTTCAAGTTTCTGTAATTTTTTTATTAGTTGGTTTGATTTGTTTTGTATTGTGATTGTTGGGTTTTGTGTTATTTGTTTGAAGTTATTAGTTTGTAGTTGTTCGTAAATTTTATTTTTATATTCATCTTTTTCCATCAAAACAGTCACACCACCTTTATCACTATTTAAGACTACTAGATTTGGATGTTCTTTTAAAAACTTTTTTGTTTCCATATACAGTATGTTTGTTGAATAATTAATATTTGAAAATCTGTGTAAACAACCCGTCACTATACTAGTTATCTTAGATCTATAAAAATCTTTCTTTTCTTCATGTACTTTGTCTAATATCACTTCCATATCTCCAATTAAGCTGTCAATGTCTACTTTGCTAGGTGCAATTGGCACGGCAAATTTTGCTCCTAATGATAATGTTGTTTTTACTGTGCTAGGTATCTCAGTGGTTGATATATTTTTAAACCATTTTTCTTGAGTGGTCCATTCATTTCTAATGTCTATATGTAGTTGTTGTATTTTTTTCCTATTTGTACGTTTTATTCTGTTAAATATTTTGTTGTATTGTAAAGTTTGTCGTTCTTTGAATTGTTTTATTGTATCATTTGCAACTGTTTGTTTAAGTTTTTCCATTATTTTGAAATTGTGTTTTTCCAAATTGTTGATTTTGATGTTTATATTGGTAATTTCTAATGATAAAATTTGTTGCATTGTTCTGTTACTGAAGTGTTCTATTCTTCCATTTAATCTTTGATTTTCAAAAACAAATAACGATCTTACATTTTTGAAACTTGAATTGACATGTTTTGGTATTAGTCCTTTTCGTTTACATTCTAATAAAAAAATTCTGCGGTTTTTACTCGATGCTAACTTGCTGTTATTGTTGCTCCACCTTTTCATTTGTTGCACTACTAGTAGTCCATACCTAGTTGCCATTAATTTATAAAATCCCATAGTATATGAGTTAATTTGAATTTACGGTCACTATATATTTTGATAAAATGTTGTAAATAAGGATATTTGACCTTGGTTGGGTGGTGAAATAATTGTTATATGTGGTCTCTTTATATATTGCCAAGCTTTCGGTACTTTTTATTTTGATACCATCTTCAGGGCCTCTACAATGTAATAACAATTCTAGTGTGCTATAAATTCTAGTCTAACTTCAGTTTACTTACCATAAGCGAGAATTAATTAAAGTTAACAAGAAGTGAAATTTGGTTTTTTGGGTTATTGGTATAAAACATGTTAAAATTCTAGATTTAAAAATTAAAACTGTTTGTTAATAAACTATAGAATATGTTTATTAACATAGCACAATACATAGCTAATATATTAAAAGCGGCGTATGATCATGACAATCTATACTACGTCAAGGATTCGTTCCAATTTGCTGAGTTTGCAAATGATCTACAAATACCAAAGGATTATGTAATCATCTCGCTAGATGTTGTGAATTTTTTTGGAAATATATCAAAAAAAGTTATTTTAGAAGTGATCAACACAAAGTGGACAACCATATCACAACAATGTACATTATATAAATTGAAATTATTATTAAATGTACATGGTTTAACTTTAGCAAATTTTAAATTACCTGAACCACTTGCCATCTATTTAGATTATAATAACGATGATGACAATGATGATGATGATGATGTTGATGATAATCGTATCGATGTTGAATTTGAACAACAACAAAGTGCTAATTGGATTAATCAATTAAATATTGAACAAAGACGCATTTTTGATAATATTGTAACATCTATCATCAACCACAATAATAATGGTGATGATAATTTAATAAATCACTTATTTTATTTAGATGGTCCTGCTGGTACTGGTAAAACCTTTCTCTATAATACAATCATCAGTTATGCGAGAGGACAAAAAATTAAAGTATTAGCAATGGCTTGGACAGGGTTAGCTGCTTCATTATTAATTGGTGGTAAAACTGTTCATTCAACATTTAAGCTACCTGTTCCACTTTTAGAGACGAGTACATCAAGTATTCGAATTGAAAGTTCATATGCTGAAATATTGCGACAAGTAAAATTAATTCTATGGGATGAAATAAATATGGTTACTGCAATGGCATTCCAACAAATTGATGAAATTTTACGATTTCTATGTCGCACACCACTTCTTCCATTCGGTGGGAAAACAGTAATTGTTGGTGGAGATTTTAAACAATGTCTTCCAATTGTACCATATCCTGGGACACGAAATCAAATTGTTGCAGCCTGTGTTAAGTCGGCACAATTATGGAATCATTTTCAACAATTTTCTTTAACAATTAATGTTCGTGTATTGCCAGAACAAGTTGAATGTTCTCAATGGCTTTTAAATTTAGGTAATGATCGATTACCACATTTGCCTAATTTTCAATATAGCATTATTCAAATACCGGAACAATGTATTGTTCAAAATTATAATCAATTAATTAATTCATGTTTTGATATCATTAATAATAATGATAATGCTAACTTAAGATCTAATAATAATGTTTTATTAAAAAGTGTTATTTTAACACCATTAAATGAGACATGTGATAAAATTAATAAAAAAGTTTTATTAGAAAAAATCAATGGTCCAACAAAAATTTATTATAGTGTTGATAGTATAGAGCCGAATAATGCTGATGATGCAATAATGTTAGAAGCGGCTAATTATCAACCTGAATTTCTTAACGCTTTAACACCAAGTGGTCTACCACCACATCGTTTAGAATTAAAAGTTGGTGCCTTGGTTATGCTATTACGAAATTTAAATATTCGTAAAGGATTATGTAATGGTACTCGTTTAATTGTACAATTTTTGGGTCAAAATTATATTAAAGGTCAAGTTGTATCGAATGATGGTAATAGATTAACAAATCAATTTGTTTTAATACCTAAAATCGATTTTATTCCTTCGAATACAAATTTACCATTTCAATTTCGTCGAAGACAGTTTCCTGTTCGTCTCGCTTATGCATTAACAATTAATAAAGCACAAGGTCAAACTTATAATCATGTTTCACTTTATTTGCCAAATTCAGTTTTTGCTCATGGTCAATTATATGTTGCATTTTCGCGAGTTCGAAAATTTAATGATATTTCAGTATTTATTGAAAATACTGCCACTCAAGGTAGACTTTTGCCTGAGGAAAATACAAATTTCATCTATACAAAAAATATTGTTTATAATGAAATTTTGTAAATCAATTGAGTTTTGAAAAGATTTAATCACTTGAAAAAAAATTTATCACAATTAAAATAGTCAAATTTTTTATTAAAACAATTATACATTATGTAGTTTAATAATTTATTTACAATCAAGTATTATTTGTTATGTTGATGCTAATCCATGGCTATATATTATATAAAAACAATGTCGTCTCTAAACATGAAACATTTTCATAGTATTGACACATTTGTATATATTAGTCAAAAAAAAGCTCCATACAAAGCATATACATATATATTGTTACGATATATTAAACTACTGTTTTTGGTTTTTTGTGACTATATTCAATAATTTATACAAACTCAAACTATACAATTGGTCGATTATAAATATATATTAAATTAAAAACGTCAACATTATTAAATCATAAAATATAGTTTAATGATTTATACAATCAAGTATTATTTGTTATGTTGATGCTAATCAATAGCTATATATTATATAAAAACAATGTCGTCTCTAAACATGAAACATTTTCATAGTATTGACACATTTTTATATATTAGTCTAAAAAAAGCTCCATACAAAAACATATACATATATTGTTACGATATATTAAACTATTGTTGAATTTGATGGTCTTTTTTTTTTTTGAATATAATCGACTATTTGTAAAATTCAACAGAGTTTAAATAGGGCTATTGGCGAACTTTCTCTGTTATAAATATCATAAAAAAAAAGTAACGCATTAGGATATTTACCTCTAAGGTGATGTGGAAATTACATCAACAATTAAAAAAAAAATTTTTTTTTTCAATATCTACTACTAAATTGCTTTACTACATAAATTTTATTAATTTTAATTTGTTAATAAAAACAAAATTGTTGTTTTATTGTTGCCGAAGGCCACTTTTTACATATAAGAGAGTATGGTAAGAACAAGTACAAAAAAAAATAAAAAAAAAAAATTAGTAAATGCTAATATGCTTGCTTTATTATAAAAAAAAAGATGAGAAAGAAAAAAATAATAAAATAAGAATAAGTATAATTAATAAAATCTAATTAAAATTTTTTAAATAAATAATAACAAATTTTAAGATAAATAATAATGGGCTAGGTTTATATAAATGTTGTCAAAGGCAAACCATGATATGAGAAAGTAGAATAAGTACAAAAAAGAATAAATAAAATCATATTACAATAAAAACAATTAATAATCAATAATCTAATAAAAAAAAAAAAGTGCGCTTATACTACCGGTTGCCGAAGGCAACCCCTCTAGGTTTATACACGTTGCCGTAGGCAACCCTCTACTCAAGAAAGTAGGGTAAGCACCCGGAGGGTGCGCGACCCAACTCTCGTTTAACTATAATAAAATCCGTTAGCCGCGTTTTTGTCGGACAAATTGTAAATTTTTTAAATTTTTTTAGTAAATTAATTTTTTTTTCGAAATAAAATTATTACAGTTTCACATAAACGTGTTTTCTTTATTAAATTTGATTAAGTTTTTTTCGTCTACAATAGCCCCCTTAAGCGCTAGAGGTACAACCAATAGATTTAAAGAGTGAGATAGAATGATCAAAATTTGTTGAGAATGACCGACAAACGCACTATAGCTAGAATGTGGCTCACTCTCGATTATTGATTGTCATTTTGATGACACAAGGTCAATTTTATGTCATATGCCATCCAACGGTGATAGTTTTACATTAGGTTATTTTTGTCAGTGTCTAACCTGTCAGTCGTATCGTAATTTTGGCGAAAATCTACCAAAATACAGCTTAACTCTATAAAATATCTATTAAATAAACATGAGAGTTTTATTTATAAAGATTTCCCATCAAGAGATTTAATGTATTTTTGTCAAGAAAAAAGATTTTACAATTTGTACCCCCCAAACTGTTAAAGGAGTGGAAGTAAGAATAGACCAAATTTCAATGAATATTTAAATGATGAAATATTGTTTAAAAACTATTTTGAAGCGACCGATAAAGGTTTGAATAATTTTTTTCAAAAATTTTAAGGTATTTTGTAGATGAATAATAAGTGGCTCCCGAAGTGTCAACAGAGTCAGAATTTAATAGAAAATCTACGTAAATACAGCTCAAAACAAGCGGTCGATTAATCTTTGTATTTATAATGAGGATGAAAATTACAATAATAATTTAATAGAAAATTGATTATTTAAACATTCCAAAGCGAATCAGGTAAGTGGAGAGCAGTTTTATTGTTTTATTCAAAAGATTTTTTTCTAGGTTATACAATAATTTTGAAGAGAAACAATAAGATAATAAAATTAAATTTAATCGACGTCTTATATATTGATAAGATATTGTGGGACGTTTGTTTGCTCAATTTGTGTTGATCCCAAAGCGGCCCAGGTTAGTGAGGAGAAGTTTTATTGTTTTATTTAAATAGTATATTTCTTTATTAGGCGGAGAAGTCATACTTTTTGTGCTGAATCTGTAGTAGTTTCAGTGTGACGGACGAACGTAGTGAGTCCGGCATGAAACTACTACAAATGAAGCACAAAAAGTAAGACTTCGCCGACGTATAAAGAACGCTATTTTTTCTTCAAACGTAAAGAACAACAATATAATAATTACAACGCTTTATTTTAATTTGTTAGTTTCAAAAAGAGTGCTTTGAATTTAAACTGAAGTTTCCTTGACAACGCTCCAAACAACAGCGAAAAAATTTTACATTTTGCACGTTTTAACAATAATTGGTAAGTAATTATTATTTTATTTGATTTTTACACTTAAATTTTGTTTAATTTTTTAGTCCGCTATGTTTGAAAGTAGTGACCAAACGAAGGCAATTAGTGAAATCGCAAAGGCAGCTCAGAAGGCAACAGAAAACCTCGTTCCACGAAAGTCCAAAAAACTTTATGAACTAGCATACAAGAAATTTACTAATTGGTGCGCTAAGAGTAATGTGATGGATTACTCAGAAGATGTGTTGCTGGCGTACTTCTTGCATTTATCAGTAGATATGAAAATGAAGAGTTCGACTTTGTGGTCACAATATTCGATGTTACGAACCATGCTAAGTATCAAAGATGGTGCAGACTTGGCCAAGTACTTGAAGCTTCGTGCTTATTTAAAACAGCAAAATAAAGGCTACATTCCGAAGAAAGCTGATGTCTTCACAAAAATACAATTTGAGGAGTTTCTAGAGAATGCACCCAACGAATAATATTTAGCAATTAAGGTATTTTGCAATAATATATATATATTATAAACATTGTTATTATAAATTATGTTTTACAGACTGTTTTCTTGTTTGGAGTAGCAGGGGCGTGCCGATGCGACGAACTTGTGAATATGAGAGTGGAGGACGTCGAAGACCTAGGCTCGTTGATACATGTGAAGATTCCCTTTAATAAAACAGAGAAACCACGGTCTTTTGCTATTGTCGGAGAACGTAATATTAACATATACAGGAAATATGTTAATTTAAGACCAAAAGACATGAAGGAGGATCGTCTTTTTGTGAAATTTCATAACGGGAAATGCTATAAGTCAGTTATGGGCATTCATAAAATTGGAAGCGTAGCAAAAGATGTAGCTTTATTTTTGAAGTTGCCAAATTGGAAATTATTTACTGGACACTCCTTAAGGCGAACGTCAGCCACAATATTTGTAGATTCTGGGGGAGATATCACCGGTCTGAAACATCTAGGCGGATGGAAGAGCACATCGTGTGCCGAAGGTTATATTGCAGACTCCATCAGCAACAAAAATGAAACCGCTGGAAAAATTTTGATCGCTGGCACCTCTTCGCCACTAGTTTTACCTTCAGAGTCCGTCGCAAGCAATGTTTCAGCAACTAGCGTTCACGTTTCTTGTGATTCGGGGTCATCAGTTGCATCAAACGGTTCTCATTTTAAAAATGTTAGTAATTGCACATTTAATTTTTACTATGGTGGCAAATAATTAAGTTGTTTTTTTATAATTCGTTAATAAATTTATGATATTAATTTAATGTTTAGTTATTTATTTACAGGAAAATAACAAAAACGCAAAAAAATTTGTAGCGGCAGAAAAAGTACTTTTTCTGCCGCCGGCGGAGAAGTGAAACTTAAATTATGGCAACCTAATTCAAAAATGACGTACTTCTCTGACGTTTGAAGAAAAAAACATTTTTTTCAGATCATACAATAATTGAATTGAGAAAAAGAGATTGCAAAATAGAGTTTTATCGACGCTTAAATGTTGATGGAATATTATGGGATCTTTTTTTATTTGCTTTGTTGATGAAAGCACAAGGCTGCGATGAAGATAGACACCTTCCCAGATTCTTCCAAAAGAAATCAAAATGTAATATGAATTTAAATTATTTAGGTCAATAACCTTTTGACCTAATTATTGGAAAAAGTGAGGCTAACTATATAAAGACGTTAGATCGAAAAGTCGAAAGGGGTCTTTTTTTTGGTTTTGGTCAAAATATCAAAAATTCACAAAAAAAAATTGTCAAAGTGACAGCTTTAGGTTATCATAAATTAATTTCATTAAAATTTTTGACATTAAAAAATCAATAATATCAAAATAAAAAAAATTTGACATGTGTCATAAATGTTATTGATTTACAAATTTTCTAAAATTTATTGAAACGAGGGCTTAAATGTAATAAATGAGATTAGCGAGCAATAAAACTTTACTTAATAGAACGTCCGAAAAACTTAAAAAAACATTTAATAGAATTGCTTAGAAAAGGAAAATATTTCAAAAATCTGGACTCTTCTTTCATGTGGTGTCAAGCGGTCGATTGATCTTTGTATTTATATTGATGATGAAAATTACAATAATAATTTAATAGAAAATTGATTATTTAAACATTCCAAAGCGAATCAGATAAGTGGAGAGCAGTTTTATTGTTTTATTCAAAAGATTTTTTTCTAGGTTATACAATAATTTTGAAGAGAAACAATAAGATAAGAAAATTAAATTTAATCGACGTCTTATATATTGATGAGATATTGTGGGACGTTTGTTTGCTTAATTTGTGTTGATCCCAAAGCGGCCCAGGTTAGTGAGAAGAAGTTTTATTGTTTTATTTAAAAAACATTATTTTCATATCATACAATAATTGAATTGAGAAAAGGAGATTGCAAAATAGAGTTTTATTGACGCTTAAATGTTGATGGAATATTATGGGACTTTTTTTTATTTGCTTTGTTGATGAAAGCACAAGGCTGCGATGAAGATAGACACCTTCCCAAATTCTTCCAAAAAAAATCAAAATGTAATATAGATTTAAATTATTTAGGTCAATAACCTTTTGACCTAATTATTGAAAAAAGTGAGGCTAACTATATAGAGACGTTAGATCAAAAAGTCGAAAAGGGTCTTTTTTTTGGTTTTGGTCAAAATATCAAAAATTCACAAAAAAAAATTGTCAAAGTGACAGCTTTAGGTTATTATAAATTAATTTCATTAAAATTTTTGACATTAAAAAATCAATAATGTCAAAATAAAAAAAATTTGACATGTGTCATAAATGATATTGATGTACAAATTTTCTAAAATTTATTGAAACGAGGGCTTAAATGTAATAAATGAGATTAGCGAGCAATAAAACTTTACTTAATAGAACGTCCAAAAGGCTTAAAAAAACATTTAATAGAATTGCTTAGAAAAAGAAAATATTTCAAAAATCTGGACTCTTCTTTCATGTGGTGTCAAGCGGTCGATTGATCTTTGTATTTATATTGATGATAAAAATTACAATAATAATTTAATAGAAAATTGATTATTTAAACATTCCAAAGCGAATCAGGTAAGTGGAGAGCAGTTTTATTGTTTTATTTAAAAGATTTTTTTCTAGGTTATACAATAATTTTGAAGAGAAACAATTAAGAGTGTTTGAGTTGGAAAACTTAAATATTTTATATTAAAATTGTATTAAGATAATAACTTTCTATTGATAATGAGTGACAAATCTATGACACCGACAGATGTCATTATGTTTGCTATGACATAACCTACTTTTTTTTTATGAAAGTTACGTCAAATATTTAAAAAAAAGTGTTTTCGGTTACAGTGTTTGCCACTAGGCAATTAAAAAGTTTATAAAAAGTGTTGCCAACTGAAAAAAAAATATTGATAAAAAATTTTAGTTCTTTTTATGCTGTACAAGCAAATTTTTATAAATAATAGTTAAAAAAGAAAAGTTTTGAATTTGTGTTTATCTAAATTGGTAACAAGAGGAAATAGAAACGGCGTTTTTGGTTACAGTGTTGCAGATAAATGTAATAAAAAAGTCTCTAAAAAGTATTGCCAATTAAAAAATCATTATTAAGCACGTTTAATAGTGTTTGGGTTGGAAATCTTATATTTCATAATAAAAGTGCACAATGGCAACAACTTAATATTGATTATGTGTGACACATCTTTAACATTGACAATATTATTGAAAGATGTCAATGTGTTCGCTACGATATAACCTAATTTTTTTATAGGAAAGTTACGTCAAATATTTGTCAAGAAACAAACGTTTTCGGTTACATTGTTGCAACTTGACAATTAAAAAATTTTTTTTTAAAAGTGTTGCCAAATTAAATATTTATTAAAAAAAATTTTTTTTTTATTGTATTAATTATAAACAAATGTTTCTAATTCTAAACAAATGTTTCTAATTAATAATTATACAAGAAAAATTTGAAAATTTTGATATTTAATTTCCGACTATCAAATGTGCGGAAAAAAAATTTGCAAAAAATTAAAAATTAAAAAATGTTAAATTAAAATTTATGCTATGATTTAAGTAAAAAAGCATCAAGAAAAACTAAAAGAAATTATAAATTTGTTTATAATAAAAAAGAAAAGATAACTTAAGTAGTACAGAAAAACAAAATTATGGTTGTTGTAGAAAAATAAAAATTGATAAAATTAAGTAAAGAATAAAAAAAATCGAAAAGAAAATGTATAGAAAAGAAAATGTTCAGATTGGAAAACTATGTTATAAATACGGAAAAAAAAATGTTAAAATATCAGGAGTTTATAGATGGATAATACAATATTAAAAAAAAATAGTATAAAAAAAATTAGAATACACAAAATAAGAAAATGTAAGAGAGAAATAAGACGAAAATAAAAAAAATTGCAAAAAAAAATTAATATTAAGTAAATACATTATAAAAATAGGAACAAATAGAATCAAAAAGAAGAAAGTGAAGAGAAATGAAAAAACGAGTTCGAAAAAAAAAGTTGAAGAGATAAAAAAGAAAAAAAATAAAAAGAAATTAAAAGTTTCAATGTACGAATTTCTATAGAATAGTTGTTTTTTTGAATTTGATATATGATATATAACTAAAATATAAATAATTTTTATTGATTTTTTCTTTAGATTATGTATGATTGTAATTGAATGATTACATATTTTAAAAAAATTAAATAGAAAATAGGGAAATAAATTAGAAAAGGAAAACAAATAGAAAAAAAAAGATAGAATATAGTATATAATTAATAAAATGTAATACGAACCTTTTTAATAAAAATTAAATATGGTTGTTTTATGGTTGCCGAAGGCAACCTTAATGTAAGAGAGTAAAGTAAGAAAAAGGAAGAACAAATAAAAAAATATAATAATAAAAACAAAAAAAATATATAAAATAACAATTTTAATTTAAAAAAAAAAAATAATAAAAAACTCGCTTTAGAAGAGAATAAGAAAAAATTCATATAAATTATTATAATATATTATAGTTTTTATTCTAATTTTAATAACAATTATTATTAAAGTAATAAAATTAATATGAAAATAAAAAAAATTAAAACAAAGAAAAAAAAATACAAATAAAAGAAAGAAAAAAATTTGAAAAAAAAAGAAAAATAAAAATCAAGTATATTAAATAAAATGTAATGCAAAATTATTTTATAAAAAAAAATTGTTGTGTTATTGTTGCCGAAGGCAACCTTTTACATATAAGAAAGTATAGTAAGAACAAGAAGGAATAAAAAAAACATATATAATATAAAATAATGATAGATAGTAATATTATTTTTAAATATTAAAGTAATATTAATATGAAAACGTTATGTCAAAATCTGATCTCAAATGTTATAACGAGAATTTTTATAACAGAAAATGACTGTCCGCCTAAATAATGAGAAAAAAATAAAAAATTTATAATAATAATGAATAGTGAAAGTACTTTCAAAAATAAATAATAATAGATTTATATATGTTGCCGCAGGCAACATTCAATACGAGTGAGTAGAACAAGTACAAAAAAAAATAAAAAAACAAAAATTTTAGTAAATGGTGATATGCTTCCTTTATTAAAAAAAAAGATTAGAAAGATAAAAGAAAAAGAAATAAGTATAATTAATAAAATCTAATTAAAATTTTTTGAATAAATATCAATAAATTTTAAGATAAATAATAATAGGCTAGGTTTATATAAATGTTGTCAAAGGCAAACGTTGATATGAGAAAGTAGAAAAAGTACAAAAAGAAATAAATGAATATTACAATAAAAAAATAAATTTTCAATAATCTAATAAAAAAAAAAGTGCGTTTATACGAGCGGTTGCCGAAGGCAACCCCTCTAGGTTTATACACGTTGCCGTAGGCAACCCTCTACTCAAGAGAGTAGGGTAAGCACCCGGAGAGTGCGCGACCCAACTCTCGTTTAACTATAATAAAAGCTGATTTAGTAGCTTTGTCTAACAAATTGTAAATTTTTTAAATTTTTGTATTAAAGATATTGTTTAAATTAACAAAATTTTCGCTATTATGACAATTATTTGTGTTTTATTTTGCGTGGTAAAGTTTTTTTTTTCATTTGTAAGCCCCCTTGGCTGTATGTTGTACCGCCAGTAAACTTTAAGAAAAAGATAGAATGATCGAAATGCTGCTATGAATGACGGAAAAACGTACTCTAGATGGAAAACTTTGAAGGCTGGGCTTTTTCACTGACACAAGGTCAAAACAATGTCATATGCCATTCAACGGTGACAGTTTTACATTAGGTTATGTTTGTCAGTGTTTAACCTGTCAGTGTAATTTTGGCGAAAATCTACCAAAATACAGCTTAAATCTATTAAATAAACATGGGGGTTTTATTTATAAAAGATATCCCATCAAGAAATTTTATGTAATTTTGTCAAGAAAAAAGATTTTACAATTTGCAGCCCTTAAACGGTTAAAGAAGTGGAAGTGAGAATAGACCGAATTTCAATGAATATTCAAGTGAAAACATTGTTTAAAAACTATTTTGAAGCGACCGATAAAGGTTTGAATAATTTTTTTCAAAGATTTTAAGGTATTTTGTAGAGGAAGAATAAGTGGCTCCCGAAGTGTCAAGAGAGTCAGAATTTGATGGAAAATCTACGTAAATACAGCTTAAAACAATGAAAATATAAGTTAAATAAACAAGTGGCATTCACCAAAAAGTTAGAAGCAAAGATCGAAAAGGCGAAAGGGGTCTTTTTTTTGGTTTCGGTCAAAATATCAAAAGCTCACAAAAAAAAATGTCAAATTGACAGTTTTACTTTATTATAAATTTGTTATGGTTGAAAGAAAAGATTTTGTGTTAATAGTTCTTCTAAAATTGAGCCCCGAATTGATTGAAATGCTTTTTTATATTGGAAAAGATAGAAGAAATATAAGAAAACATAACCTTAAAAGTTAGAAATAAAGATTAAAAAGTCGAGAAGGTTATTATGGCTGAAAGAAAAGTTTTGGGTAATAGGTCTTCTAACATTGAGCCCCAAATTAATTAAAATGCTTTTTTATATTGGAAAAGAGAGAGGAAATAATAGAAAGAAGAGTTCTGGGTATGTTTGTTGAGTTTTTTTTATTAAATACTAAAATCTTATATTGATAGAGCATGCCCCCGGAAATGTCGAAGGGATGAAGCGAATATAATAGAAATTACAATGAATATTTAAATGAAACGACGTTTAAAGAGTATTTTGGAGCGAAAAGAAAAGCTTTGGGTTAATAGGTCTTCCAAAATTGAGCCCCAAATTAATTGAAATGCTTTTTTATATTGGAAAAGATAGAAGAAATATAAGAAAACATAACCTTAAAAGTTAGAAATAAAGATTAAAAAGTCGAGAAGGTTATTATGGCTGAAAGAAAAGTTTTGGGTAATAGATCTTCTAACATTGAGCCTTAAATTAATTAAAATGCTTTTTTATATTGGAAAAGAGAGAGGAATCTGACGACTAATTATAGATAACATAGTGATTGTTTGCCTATTATTTTACCCAGAAAATCTCTTTTATTTTTGTTATGTAGATAGTTACGTTAGCGTTTTATAAATAAAAAGATATATATATGTCAATTTTTATTTTATTTTTTTACATTAAATCTGCGGCAATACGATCCCTTTTAATTACCCCTAAATTCATCTCTAATCTAGGATTATACTGTTCTTCCTCTAATTGGTTATAATCAAAAAGGCACCTTTCCATAAATCATTATTTAAATAACAAAAATTGTGTAACACACATGCAGCAGTGACGACTTCAATAGCTTTTGATATAGAGTAGGGGTGTTTATGGACTGAAGTCGTTTCCATCTTCCCAATAAAATGCCAAAAGTTCAATGTTCAATACAAACTCTGTCTGCACCTAATATATAATTGTGGTGTCTTTGAATGCATGTCCTTGCATCTCTGTATGGTTTTATTAGCCAACTTGATAATGGAAGAGCACTGTCTCCTATGACATGGTAATCATCGTTGGAAAAATATCTATGTTTTCCAAATCGTTCAATATTCCTTACAAAGATTAAATTGGCAAACACCTAAAACATAAGATAAGTTCCATAAGTAATTTTTAATGTAAAATTATTCTTATTATCGCATCATGAGCTGAACCTGGAAAACCGATGAAAACATAAATGAAAATTTTCTTAGACTTATAAATTCCTATTAGATTTATAGAATGTGAGATGTATCTGTCTGCATAACTATCATGTTCATCTATTGGCACTTTAATGTTGATATGACACCCATCAAAAGGCCCCATATTACACCAGAAAATCCAGTGTTACTTCATTCATCACAATTAAAAGTCATACATCTGCTCTTACCAGGATAACGAATAAAACGTCTTCTTATGTCTTCAAATTCTTCCAATGTCTTTGGCCAAAAAATGTACTTTTTTTTCATACATTTCATTACATATAAACATTACATATTGACATTAAAAATACAATAATAATGTCAAAAAGTTTGACATGTGTCATACGATGTCAATTGTCAATTATTATTGTTGACATAATCAATTAAAAAATACAAAGTGATCACTTAATATCATTAATTTATATTTTATAAATAACATGAAATACGAAACGTTTTTCTGTCAATTTTAATGTAGAATTTTATATAGAGTGTTTGTTTTTTTTCAATTTGATATATAATATATAACTAAAATATAAATAACTTTTATTGATTTTTTTTTAGATTATTATAATATGGTAATATAATACGAATGGCTAGAAGAACCTTTTTGATTATATTATATAAGATATAGAACTGTGGTTGTAGGAAAATTTATAATTGTTTATATGAAAAGTGAGGTTAAGTTGTGTTTGAGACCCATTGATGAAAGAAGATTGATATAAATGAAATAAAATAAAATGGGAATGGAAATTTTTATTGGAAAAATATCTATACAGACTATATAATTTTTTCTCAATCGTACGTACTTATTTTTATATTTTTAAATAAACAATTAAAAATCTTAAAAAAAATACGATGTCAATTGTCAATTATTATTGTTGACATAATCAATTAAAAAATACAAAGTGATCACTTAATATCATTAATTTATATTTTATAAATAACATGAAATACGAAACGTTTTTCTGTCAATTTTAATGTAGAATTTTATATAGAGTGTTTGTTTTTTTTTAATTTGATATATAATATATAACTAAAATATAAATAACTTTTATTGATTTTTTTTTAGATTATTATAATATGGTAATATAACACGAATGGCTAGAAGAACCTTTTTGATTATATTATATAAGATATAGAACTGTGGTTGTAGGAAAATTTATAATTGTTTATATGAAAAGTGAGGTTAAGTTGTGTTTGAGACCCATTGATGAAAGAAGATTGATATAAATGAATTAAAATAAAATGGGAATGAAAATTTTTATTGGAAAAATATCTATACAGAATATATATTTTTTTCTCAATCGTACGTACTTATTTTTATATTTTTAAATAAACAATTAAAAATCTTAAAAAAAATACGATGTCAATTGTCAATTATTATTGTTGACATAATCAATTAAAAAATACAAAGTGATCACTTAATATCATTAATTTATATTTTATAAATAACATGGAATACGAAACGTTTTTCTGTCAATTTTAATGTAGAATTTTATATAGAGTGTTTGTTTTTTTTTAATTTGATATATAATATATAACTAAAATATAAATAACTTTTATTGATTTTTTTTTAGATTATTATAATATGGTAATATAACACGAATGGCTAGAAGAACCTTTTTGATTATATTATATAAGATATAGAACTGTGGTTGTAGGAAAATTTATAATTGTTTATATGAAAAGTGAGGTTAAGTTGTGTTTGAGACCCATTGATGAAAGAAGATTGATATAAATGAATTAAAATAAAATGGGAATGAAAATTTTTATTGGAAAAATATCTATACAGACTATATATTTTTTTCTCAATCGTACGTACTTATTTTTATATTTTTAAATAAACAATTAAAAATCTTAAAAAAAATACGATGTCAATTGTCAATTATTATTGTTGACATAATCAATTAAAAAATACAAAGTGATCACTTAATATTAATGCTTTATATTTTATAACTAACATGAAATATGAAACGTTTTTTTGTCAATTTTGATGTACAAATTTCTATAGAGTGGTTGTTTTTTTGAATTTGATTTATAATATATAACTAAAATATAAATAATTTTTTTTGATTTTTTCTTTAGATTATGTATGATTGTAATTGAATGATAACATATTGTGGGAAAATTGAATAGAAAATAGAAAAAAGTGACAGTATACTCTAAAAAGTATTGCCAATTAAAAAATCATTATTAAGCACGTTTAGTAGTGTTTGGGTTGGCAATCTTAAATTTCATAATAAAAGTGCACAATGGCAGCAACTTAATATTGATTATGTGTGACATATCTTTAACATTGACAATATTATTGAAAGATGTCAATGCGTTCGCTACGATATAACCTAATTTTTTTTTATGAAAGATACGTCAAATATTTGTCAAAAAACAAACGTTTTCGGTTACATTGTTGCAACTTGGCAATTAAAAATTTTTTTTTTAAAAGTGTTGCCAAATTAAATATTTATTAAAAAAAATTTTTTTTTTGATTGTATTAATTTTAAACAAATGTTTCTAATTCTAAACAAATGTTTCTGATTAATAATTATACAAGAAAAATTTGAAAATTTTGATATTTAATTTCCGACAATCAAATGTGCGAAAAAAAAAATCTGCAAAAAATTAAAAAATAAAAAATGTTAATTTAAAAGATATGCTATGATTTAAGTAAAAAAAGCATCAAGAAAAACTAAAAGAAATTATAAATTTGTTAATAATAAAAAAGAAAAGATAATTTAAGTAGTATAGAAAAACAAAATTATGGCTGTTGTAAAAAAATAAAACTTGATAAAATTAAGTAAAGAATTAAAAAAATTGAAAAAAAAATTTATAGAAAAGAAAATGTTTAGATTGGAAAACTATGTTATAAATACGGAAAAAAAAATGTTAAAATATCAGGAGTGTATAGATGGATAATACAATATTAAAAAAAGAATAGTATAAAAAAAATTAGAATACACAAAAAAAGAAAATGTAAGAGAGAAATAAGACGCAAATAAAAAAAAATTAAAAAAAAATGAAAATTAAGTAAATACATTATAAAAATAGGAACAAATAGAATCAAAAAGAAGAAAGTGAAGAGAAATGAAAAAACGAGTTCGAAAAAAAAAGTTGAAGAGATAAAAAAGAAAAAGAATAAAAAGAAAGAGAAAATAAAAGTTTCAATGTACGAATTTCTATAGAGTAGTTGGTTTTTTGAATTTGATATATGATATATAACTAAAATATAAATAATTTTTATTAATTTTTTCTTTAGATTATGTATGATTGTAATTGAATGATTACATATTTTAAAAAAATTAAATAGAAAATAGGGAAATAAATTAGAAAAGGAAAACAAATAGAAAAAAAAAAGAAAGAATATAAAATATAATTAATAAAATGTAATACAAACCTTTTTAATAAAAATAAAATATGGTTGTTTTTTGGTTGCCGAAGGCAACCTTAATGTAAGAGAGTAAGGTAAGAAAAAGGACGAATAAATAAAAAAATATAATAATAGAAACAAAAAAAAAATATAAAATAACAACTTTAATTTTGAAAAAAAATAATAAAAAACTCGCTTTAGAAGAGAATAAGAAAAAATTTATATAAATTATTATAATATATTATAGTTTTGATTCTAATTTTAATAACAATTATTATTAAAGTAATAAAATTAATATGAAAATAAAAAAAATTAAAACGAAGAAAAAAAAATACAAATAAAAGAAAGAAAAAAATTTGAAAAAAAAAGAATAATAAAAATCAAGTATATTAAATAAAATGTAATGCAAAATTATTTTATAAATAAAAATTGTTGTGTTATTGTTGCCGAAGACAACCTTTTACATATAAGAGAGTATAGTAAGAACAAGAAGGAATAAAAAAAATATATATAATATAAATAATATAAAGTAATGATAGATAGTAATGTGTACTATTTTTAAATATTAAAGTAATATTAAAATGAAAACGTTATGTCAAAATCTGATCTCAAATGTTATAACGAGAATTTTTATAACAAAAAATGACTGTTCGTCACCTAAATATTGAGAAAAAAATAAAAAAATAATAATAATAATGAATAGTAAAAGTATTTTTAAAAATAAATAATAATAGATTTATATATGTTGCCGCAGGCAACATTCAATACGAGTGAGTAAAACAAGAACAAAAAAAAATTAAAAAAAAAATTTTAGTAAATGGTAATATGCTTGCTTTATTATAAAAAAAAGATGAGAAAGATAAAAGAAAAAAAAAAAAGTATAATTAATAAAATCTAATTAAAATTTTTTAAATAAGTAATAATAAATTTTAAGATAAATAATAATGGGCTAGGTTTATATAAATGTTGTCAAAGGCAAACGTTGATATGAGAAAGTAGAAAAAGTACAAAAAAGAATAAATAAAATCATATTACAATAAAAACAATTAATAATCAATAATCTAATAAAAAAAAAAATACAAGTGCGCTTATACTACCGGTTGCCGAAGGCAACCCCTCTAGGTTTATACACGTTGCCGTAGGCAACCCTCTACTCAAGAGAGTAGGGTAAGCACCCGGAGGGTGCGCGACTCAACTCTCGTTTAACTATAATAATAGCTGATGTAGTATCTCTTTCTGACAAATTGCAAATTTTTTAAATTTTCGTAGTGAATGTATCGTTTAAATTAAATAAATTCTATCTATATTGACAATTATTATGTTTTATTTTTGCGTGATTAAGGTTTTTTTTTCATTTGCAAGCCTCCTTGGCTGTATGAGGAACCGCCAGCAAAATTCAAGAGAGAGATGGAAAGTGAAAAATTCGATGTAAATGACATAAAAACTTACTATAGATAGAATGTGGACCAAAAAGGATTAATAGATGTCATTTTAATAACGCAACGTCAATTTAGTGTCTTACGGTGACAGTTTGGATATTGTTGGGTTATGTTTAAAAAATATTTATCGTTATAATTGTGAAAAATAATGAAAATAAAGCTTTTAATGGAGCTGAAATGGATGAGATGTTGATTTGTTTTGTTTTTTTGATGGAAAAGTGCATCGTAAAGTGCAACAACTGTCGACGTAGTTTTTTTGGGGGGCTATCACGAATCATTACTAAATAGAGCTGGAATATAATAAATGAGACTTATAAGTGATGGGGGCATACTTAGTAGAAGGTCTAAAGTGGTTTTATTAAAATCGATATGTAATAGAAGATTGTATAAAGTTTTACACCTTCATGTGTCAAGCGATAGATTTTTATATATTTATTGGAAATTGATTATTTTTAACATTCCAACGCTACCCAGGTAACTGGAAAGGAGTTCGACTTATTGTGGTGGAAAATAAAGCAGTGTTTTGTGTGTTGTTTATGATATAAAAAGCTGTTGATAGCGGAGCCCCTTTCTATTTTTTAAGGTAAAGAAAAGTGAGGTTAAATATACAGAGACGTTAATAATTACGTTGGTTTGATTAGTAGAATGAGACTTATAGGAGATGGGGGCATACTTTTTTGAACATCCCAATGCTTATTGAAGCATCAAACTTCAGACTGCGAGAGTCGTGGTGAAGAATGTTCCGAAACAAAGCAAGATAATTTCAATACAAAACAAGCTACTCTACTATTTCTAAGGTTAAGAACACGTTATAATGACAAATTTAATGATAGGAAAACATTAAAGAACTCTCTTTGGCAAAAAATTTCAACCAAAATGAGAAGCAATGCTTTTGATATACCCGAAGGACGTGAAGGGGCTGAGAAGTGTCGGCAAAAACTCGCTAATTTGCAACAAAGTTACATGAATTATATGGAAAATATGAAAATAACTGGCACAGGAAGAAGATTCCCCTCCACCCTATTTTGAGGAAATGAATGCTGTTTTGGGGAGTAAAGACAAGGTCAACCCCCCATATTTAGAAGATTCTTTCGAAATAAGTATAGATGCTGAAGACGAGCCATCAGCAAGCTGTTCATCAACTTCTAGACAAGGGCAAACAGATATCAGAAGCGTTGATACTGAGAATGAGTCAGGAGCAAGTTGTAATTTATCAACTTCTATACATAGGGAAATAAAAAATAGGTTTGTTGTAATATTGTCATAGCTTATAAGACACATAATTATTTGATAATTCAGATTCCGTTCTTCTACAACTTCAGTTCGACCAACAAGTAATGTCACTAAGGTGCTAGAAGTAATAACACAACAACACCAGGAAGTATAAGAAGAGAAAGCAAAATATATGAAGATTTTAGAAAATGCTATAGCTGTTCAAAATGAACACAGAGAAAGACTTCTTCAATTGTTACAAAGAACCGATAAACGTAAGAGGCGTCGCAGCAGCGGTTCCTCTGACGACTAATTATAGATAGCATAGTGATTGTTTGCCCATCATTATTTTACCCAGAAAATCTCTTTTATTTTTGTTATGTAGATAGTTACGTTAGCGTTTTATAAATAAAAAGATATATATATATATGTCATTTTTTATCTTATTTTTTTACATTAAATTTGCGGCAATACGATCTTTTTTAATTACCCCTAAATTCATCTCTAATCTAGGATTATACTGTTCTTCCTCTAATTGGTCATAATCAAAAAATGCACTTTTCCATAAATCATTATTTGAATAACAAAAATTGTGTATTGATATGGAGTAGGTGTTTATGAACTGAGGTCGTCTCCATCTTCCCAATAAAATGCCAAAAGTATGTTCAATACAAACTCTGTCTGCACTTAATATATAATTGTGGTGTCTTTGAATGCATGTCCTTGCATCTCTGTATGGTTTCATTAGCCAACTTGATAATGGAAAAGCACTGTCTCCTATCACATGGTAATCATCGTTGGGAAAATATCTATGTTTTCCAAATCGTTCAATATTCCTTACAAAGATTGAATTGGCAAACACCTAAAACATAAGATAAGTGCCATAAGTAATTTTTATTGTAAAATATTTTTATTATTCTTACTCTCGCATCATGGGCTGAACCTGGGAAACCGATGAAAACATAAGTGAAAATTTTCTTAGAGTTACAAATTCCCATTAGATTTATAGAATGTAACATGTATCTGTCTGCATAACTATCATGTTGATCTATTGGCACTTTAATGTTAATATGACACCCATCAACAGCCCCTATTACACCTGAAAATCCAGTGTTACTTAATTCATCACAATTAAAAGTCATACATCTGCTCTTACCAGGATAATGACTAAAACCTCTTCTTAAGTCTTCAAATTCTTCCAATGTCTTTGGCCAAAAAATGAATTTTTTTTTCATACATTTCATCACATATAAGAAGGCGTTAGTCAATCTCATGACCGTTGACGGCAGAACGTGAAAGGCTTCGGCAATGCAAGTCAAGGCATCAGGTTTTGAGACAAACCATATGAATATTAATAATCCCTTCTCCGGATTTATAGAAAAGTTGCCACCCCTGTATTTCTTCTTAATTAGCTTATAAGTATCATTTTCAAGAATTACTTGGACAAGTTTGTCAAAAGTTTGTTTCTGCATTCGGAATATTTAAAAAAAAACTGTTTCATTGTAATGGTCCAGCCAATTATCATCAAGATCTCTAAATGTATATTGATGATATGGATTTAGCATAATTTTTACAAGTAATAACAATTGTTTACCTAATTCTTCATCGCTATCACAATAATAAGAAAAGGCAAGTTTGTTAAACAAGAAATCATCGAAGAATATTGCATCAATAGACAACATGGTTTGAAGAGACACCACTTTATCATCCATTTCAATTCAACTTTTGAGCAATGATGTATCGAGAAAACCCAACTGTCACCATCGTCGAACCTAACCTTAAGCCGATACAAAACAAGAACCGCTAGCCGCTCCGTTTTCGCGATTTAACAGTGTAAAACAAAGAAAAGACAAGTTAAAAAAAGACAAACAGAGTACCGTTCTGGTAGAATCGGTACCTCAACGGTACCTCGCGACAAAACGCTTTATACCACTTGGATTTTTGACATTAAAAAATTAATAATAATGTCAAAAAGTAAATTTGACATGTGTCATTGATTTAAAAATTTTCTCAAAATTTATCGAAACAAGGAGGACTTAAATGTAATAAATAAGTTTTGCAGGCAATGAAGGTTTACTTAATAGAACGTCAACTCAATAGAATTTCAATTTTAATAAAAAACCAAAGTGAGGTTAAAAATTTATAAAGCGATTAAGAATCTAAAGTAGAGGCTTTTTTGGAAAAGATATGTAGGTAAATACCTTATTATTATAATTATATTATTTGTTACTTTAAAGATAAATGATTTGTAAAACTAAACGCTTAATTTTTTTAAGTTTAAATGGCTTGAATGTGATTAGTGTACATATTTTTCATGTTTATTTTGTAAAATTGCGAGCAATAGACAATGTTTTATTAAAATAACAATGAGATATAATATAATTTGTTGATGAAAGCACAAGGCCGCAATGAAGATAGACACCCTCTCAAATTGAAAAATTTTACATCATGATATTGTCTTTATTATCAATATTTTATTGATTATTTTAATATGAGTTGTATGTTGCTATATTAAAATGAAGACAAGAGCATTCACTTTTAATAATTCTTCCAGTAAATACTTATCTAAAATGTTTATGTACAAAGTACAATGTAATTTTTTTATTGTTTAATTACACAATGTAAACATTTTGAGAGAAGGCTGCAAATCTGTATGTTAAAAGTAATAAAATAAATCAATAAGATCGGTTTGAGTTGGCAATCCTAAATTTCATTTTAAGATTGTAACACGGCAACAACTTCACATTGTTGTTGTTGATGAGTGAGACATCTTTGACACTGACAACATTATTGACAGATGTCATTGTCCTTGCCATGACACAACTTACATTTTTTTTGTCAATTAAAGTCAAATATTTGTCAAATAAACGTTTCCGGTTACAGTGTTGATACTAGGTCAATAAAAAATTTATAAAAAGTGTTGCCAACTGAAAAAAAATATTGATAAAAAATTTTGGCTTTTTTTATGCTGTACAAGCAAATTTTATTTAATTAATATTTAAAAAAGAAAAGTTTTGAATTTGTGTTTATCTAAATTGGTAACAAGAGGAAATAGAAACGGCGTATGGTTAAAGTGTTGCAGCTAGACGCAAATAAAAAGTCTCTTAAAGTGTTGCCAAATGAAGAAATCATTATTAATTAAGCTTTAAGCGTGTTTGAGTTGGAAAACTTAAATGTTTTATATTAAAATTGTATCAAGGTAATAACTCTCTATTGATAATTAGTGACACATCTATGACACTGACAACATCATTGACAGATGTCATTATCTTTGCTATGACTTAACCTACTTTTTTTTTATAAAAGTTACGTCAAATATTTGTAATACAAGTGTTTCCGGTTATACTGTTAACACTAGGAAAATAATAAAAAAAAAATAAAAAGTGATGCTTACTAAAAAGGCAATTATTAAAAAAAATTTTTTCAAAAAACAATTTTAAATTTGTGTTTATCTATAAATTGTTGACAAGAGGCAATAAGAATGACGTTTCCGGTTACAGTGTTGCAGCTAAGCGCAAATAAAAAAGTTTTTAAAAAATGTTATCAAATAAAAAAGTCATTATTAATCACGCTCAGGGGTGTTTTAATTTAATTAATGGTAATTTTGAATTTAATATTAAAATTGTACCACAACAACAGCTTCATATTGTTGATGGGTGACACATCTTTGACACCGACAACATCATTGACAGATGTTATTGTGCTTGAGCTATGACATAACATACATTTTTTTATGAAAGTTACGTAGAATATTTAAAAAAAAAGAGTTTTCGGTTACAGTGTTGCCACTAGGCAAATGAAAAAGAATTAAAAAGTATTGCTATATTAAATATCTATTAAAATTTTTTTTTTTGATTATGTTGTACAAAAAAATGTTTATAATTAATAATTATAATAAAAAAATTGCGAATTTGTGTTTATCTAAATTGTTGACAAGAGGCAATAGGAACGGCGTTTTCGGTTACAGTGTTGCAGATAGGTGCAATAAAAAAGTCTCTAAAAAGTATTGCCAATTAAAAAATCATTATTAAGCACATTTAGTAGTGTTTGGGATGGCAATCTTAAATTTCATAATAAAAGTGCACAATGACAACAAAAATATAATTACAATAAAAAAAATAAATAAACAATAATCTAATAAATAAAAAAAAAAATACCAGTGCGCTTATACTACCGGTTGTTATGTGTGACACATCTTTAACACTGACAACATTATTGACGGATGTCAATGTGTCCGCTACGATATAACCTAATGTTTTTTTATGAAAGTTACGTCAAATATTTGTCAAAAAACAAACGTTTTCGGTTACATTGTTGCAACTTGGCAATTAAAAAATTTTTTTTTAAAAGTGTTGCCAAATTAAATACTTATTAAAAAAATTTTTTTTTTGATTGTATTAATTATAAACAAATGTTTCTAATTAATAATTTGTAAGAGTTTTTGATTTTATAATAACTTAAAGTTATTCTTTTAAGTAAAAATAAGCCAATAAGACGCTAAATCGCTTGTTTAATTAAATCATCTCGATGAGGGCCATATGGTATTTTAAGTAAAAGAGGGAGAACATCGGCTTAGCATCCCTGGAAAGGTGGTGGTAGAGGCCAGTGAGTAAAAACTGAGCCGGGCGTCAGAGCAGTCGGACCGGCAGTATTATGAATATTTACAGTTAACAATTGTTAATTGTTTATTGAAAGAGAAAGATAGTTAATGTGTTGATCGTGTTGATCATAGGTGTTTTGTGTAATAATGTGGATTCAGTTGTGACTCCCTGAATTCGGTGAAATAATGTGGATTCAGTTGTGACTCCCTGAATCCGGTGGAGTAATGTGGATTCAGTTGTGACTCCCTGAATCCGGTGGAGTAATGTGGATTCAGTTGTGACTCCCTGAATCCGGTGGAATAATGTGGATTCAGTTGTGACTCCCTGAATCCGGTGGAATAATGTGGATTCAGTTGTGACTCCCTGAATCCGGTGGAATAATGTGGATTCAGTTGTGACTCCCTGAATTCGGTGGAATAATGTGAATATTGTGAAATCAGTGCTGTGCATTCGAAAGAATAATGAGGTACTGAAACAAGGAGGACATCATTGAGAACACGACGTTAAAGAAAAGGGGGTGAAGATTGAGTCAATCGAGTCTATGGAGTGGTTGTCAAAGTCCAATGAGCCTGGTGATGGGATAATGAGGTACCGAAACAATGAAGACATCATTGAGAACACGATGTTTAAGAAAAGGGGGTGAAGATTGAGTCAATCGAGTCCATGGAGTGGTTGTCAAAGTCTAATGAGCCTGGTGATGTCTTCCACTATCAGTTCGAGAGGAAGAGAATCCTGCTAGGGGGAGAAAAGCCCCCGGTGAGTTACTTTACACGTATTATTGACAGGTACGTTATGTGTAAATATGTTTCATGTGTCGCCCAATCGATCCGTCTGACTGCTCAAGCGTTTCTCTAACAATGAATATAGAGGGGTGAGTTGAAGTAGATTGTTGATGATAATGTAGCTAGTTGTTGCTATTCTGTACACTGTTTTTGAGTTAATAATTAAGGCTAATAATCGTAGAACATAGACATCCTGACAAATTTATTATGGAGAAAGAGTTAACTGTTATTTAATTCAATTTAATTGTTAAAATTTGGCAAAAATGTAAAATTAGAATAAAAGAGTCTTACAAATTTCAGAAGTGGGATAAGAATTTGCGTTAAACCTCAGTAATTAATTAGCTAAATAGTGCATATTTAATAATTAAAAACAATAGCATCGAATGACAATCGAAATGTCCAGTTTGAGTAACTTTATGGGATTAAAATCGTAAATATAAACAGCAGCTACATTATTGTGACTTTCTGCAACAACAACCTTGTACAAATTATTGTTTATAATTGGTATTTATAAAATAGTTGAATTTTATACATAAATAACAGTTTGCTAGCATATTCATCTTGAGTATATTGAGACATAATAATGTCTGAATATAAAATTTTGTTTAAAGGAGTTCCTTTAAACAAAATTGAATATGAATTAATTTATTTAAGCTTACCTGATGATTAAAGTGTTCAATTGAAGTGATTTTATGTGTTGATAAGAAAATATTTTTGTAAAATGAATTTAAAGTTTTATTAGAGTTCTATTCTAGTTTTTGCGACAAACAATATTGCAACTTAATTTATTGACAAAAAAACAAATTGCATTAAATTATTAATTTAATCAAAGAAAAGCAGCTGTATAGTACAGTTTTTTAGATTTCTGTATATAGTCTGAGCCTGGAGTTTAAAGGGTTAAAACGTAGTTTATATTAATTATTTGAAATGTCACATAGACTAAATTATTGTTTACTGCGTTATAAATGATGACAATCAAATGAACAATCAAAGTGTCGACTTTTAGGAAAGACTTTCAAATAAAAACCAAAAACAAAAGGGGTTAAAGTCAAATTTGCAAAGTTAGTTAAAAAGTATTAAGTGTAATTGTTGTGGTGTAATCACTTTAGATAATTAGAAGACATTTTAAAGGTGACTGAAAAACCAATCGCCTTAAAATAATGTAAATATTTGATTTATTGAAAAGCTTGCTTAAACATTTAAAGCTGAATTCTTTAATATTATTCTTGCAATTTAAGAAAAACTTTTATTATTAAATTATGGCTATCTTTTTGGCGACACTAAGGCGACGGTTTTGTCTGAATTTGAACCATATGTTGAAAATCTTGTATCTACAGGTCTAGATAAAATTGATGAAATGTTAGAGTGTATGGAACCAACCCTTAATAGTTTTGACAGATTGATGTTTTTAGTTACATCTTTGGTTTTTGAAAATGTTAGTTGAATAGATTTCAAGTATGTATTTATGACAAACACATTGCCACATGTAAAGTAAAGTTAGGGTGGATATCACTTTCGACGTATTAACGTATTTTGTTCTATTTCATCTCGACATATTTATGGGGGTTTTAAGTGTTCGACGAGAAACAAACTGATTTATTTAAAATCTTAGAATTCGTGTGAAAACACTTTAAGGGTGTTTAAATAATTGTTTACAAAACGTATTGTATGAAAGGGGACATGAACAAAAATTAGTAACAAGATTATGTAAATTTCATGAAGTATAGAGTAATCACCAATTTTAAAGAGAAAGCTCTAGTTAATATTTTGTTTTAGTTGATACTGGGTCACTATTAATTCGATAAATGTTGAATTAAGATTTAAAATTAATAAAATCATTGAAAGTAAAGGATTAAAATGTTGAAAATGGATTTGTGTAAGTAGATTATTGCGATTTAAAAAAAATATATATATATATATTTTGTAAAGTATTTTTATGAAATTATATCTTGTCGACTCAGTCCATATGGTAAAGATAATTCCCTTTTGACAGCGAATCGGAAAACGAAATGTTTAAAAAAGCTGGCTTTTTGCATCAAATGGGTTATGAACTCCCAAATTTTCTCAGTCGTTCAGTAATGAATTGTTAACATTTATTCAAACTTTTTGGGGAATTAATTTGTGTAGGAAAATTAAATTTGCGCCTTAACTATTTATTAATTATTGTATTGACACCTTTATAGCTTTTTGAGATACATGTTCTAGTTGGAAATATTCAATCAAAAACCTATTTATGAACAATAATAGATTGCATTGTTTACAAAACACCTCTTGGAACTTTTAATGTTGTGGTAACATCTACTAAGGCATTGTCTTTCAATATTAATAGCAAAGCGAATTGTTCTATGATAACAACAAATAATTGTCAAAAACCTAATTCAAAATAGCATAAAACCAGAACTTTGTTTATTTAGATTTTCAGCAAAATAGTGAAATAATTAGACGAAAATAGAAATCTGAAGAAGAGGTTTTTCAAAAATAATAGGTCAAGGTATTCTTTAGAAGGCTTTCTAAAAAGGGCTTTTAGCAAAACTAATCGGTAAAGTGTCAACAGCTGCAACACAACTGAAAAAAAAAGGGGTCATAAATTATGATTGTCAAGGGTGAAGGCAGGTTGAGATACTTACTCAATTGTTAAAATAAAATTTTGAGAAGTAATAAGTTGCAAATACAATTTTCTAAATTGTACTGATAATAAAATAACTAATTTGAGTAAATTAAAAAAAAAAAAAAATACTTTGATATTTTAGTAACAAAACATTTTTGTAAATTGATCTTAAAGTTTTGAAGTTAATTTGGTTTCAATAATACAAAAAAAAAAATATATAAATCAAAATTACAAAACTACCACTTAAGGATTAATATTTTATAAACAAAAAATTTTCGTACAGCAATTAATCTCATCTGGCAAAATTATACTTTTATAAGTCTAATTAATAAAGTTATGTTACTATTTAAAAATTTAGTAGAGCTAAGTAAATAATAATTATAGTTTCTAAAATTCATAATTAATTATGTGTATTGGTACTTGCAATAAAATCCAGTATGAATTTTATAATCATTAATTGATAGTTAGCTGAGTATTCTAAAGCCGTAAAGTTCACAATTTAAATTCGATAAAAAAAAAAGACATTTGGTTAAATAGTTAGTTTATTAATTTAGAGTTTCTTAAAATAAGATTAGGTAAAAATTATTATCTTAAGGATATTATCTGCTTTTATATGTCTACCTGCCATTAAGTAATTTTGTCAAACTAACAGTACAATTAAATTACAAAAACCAACATTAAATATTCTAATTTATTAAATAAAATTTGGTAGATTCTCTCACTAATACTTATCAGTTGCACCTAATTTTTTTGGAAATAGTCATTCAAGGCATTTCATATCATCATTTGTCATACATAAATTTATTAGTTTATTGTGAAGGGGTGAAACTAAACAAAAAAATAAATAAAAAGAATCTGGAGCTGCCCCACTTGTTGACCACATGTTGTTATATATTGTCGCAGTCAAGCAAGTAGTCTTGACCGTTTTGGGTTTCAAGGGAATGCAGTTTATTCCATCTTTAAGGGTTATTTTGTGTCATGTCTGAGTTTTAAATTAAAGAAATAATATTAAAATTGTATACAGTGGAACCTATTTTAATTCATGATACATAATTTATTTGTTTTACAATCAGTTTTGATTTGAATTCATAATTACAAAGAATCAAATTGAGAAATTAAGAGAATTGAATATTTAAATTAAAATTAAACCACTTAGAATTACATTTGCAAAAAAAAAAAAATAATAATAATAATAATCGCTGACACAACAAAGTTAAAACAAAATGAAAATCTAATAGAAGTTAGTTTTGAGTATTAGTAATTAGAAATGTTTAACAAATTTTCTTAAATTAAAGTTTGACACTCTGAGATAATTATCAGCGATGAATGAAACTATAGCAATCATTGTTAGTTTAAAAGTCTTATTTTCAATTAGTTTTCTTCAAACAATTAATAGACAGTAAATAGGCAACTTGCTCTTTAAAAGCAATTATTATTAAAAGCAATTATATTACAAAAAAAAAAAAAACAATCAAAATTAAACTGATGTGATTGGTTAACATGCTAAAGCTTAATTTTTGATTTAGTCAGACGCCGTTAGTTTTAATTGAAAGTTGATTAAAAAAAAAAAAAGAGTAAATTATGTAGTTAGAAACGTTTAAATGTGTCCTGTTTCAGTCAAACTATTTAAACTTGTTTAAATAGTAAACACTGCTCCTACTCTCTTTAAAAAAATAAAATAAATAAAAACATTTTTAATTGTGAAAACAGAGGTTTTAATAAATGTCTTGGTAATTAGCTAGATAAGAGACCAAAATGTTTCAATTTTAAATAGTGAACACGTAAGTGTTGACCCAATCAGTAAATTATTAAAATTAATTAAATTTTGACAAATTATAAAAAAAAAAAAATAAATAAAACAATTTAAAAATAAAATTGAAGTTTGATTTTTCAATCTAAAAGGTTTCAAACAAGAACTTAATTATATTAAAGCAACAATGTTTATCTCAAATATCTTATAAGTATTTCATTTTAATAGCTGGGTGACTTGACATACAATTACATCGGTTAAGTAATAATTAACAACTAAAAAGTAAATATACGTTAGAAACAACCAAGGGTATTCATGACATAACTTTGACTATTGATTAGAAGAAAATAAAAACAACAAAAGAAGAAAGAAAGAAGATAAACATGAGAAATAATTGGATGAAGTTAGCAACTGATAACGTGTGCACACAAATCAAGAAAAACCATAAGAAACAAAAGCAATTGCTAAATTACATCAAAGATTATAAATAACAAAAAAAAAGTATACCTTATCAACGATTATGATATCTCACAAATTAAAAAACAGCACAAAAATAAAATGAAGAAAGAAAAAAAAAATGAAACCAAAACATCTGTACGAATATAAGGATTGGTGACAGATTGAACTTAGAACAATTAAAACTATAAGAACGACAGTTGACTATTGACGTAGACAAACTCAAATGGGGTTAAATTTTATCTGCTTTTGATCAGTATTGCTATTTATTTAGGGGGTAACAAGTATTATTATAAGTGTAATTAAACAGTAAAAAAAAAAAAAAATTTATTAAAGATTGTCACTCTTGTATTTGATAAATAAATATTAAACACATTTTTAAGGTTTAAGCTAATGTGAATACAATTGGGTTAAAGTAAAATAATTATTGATAACTTTTACATTAAAGCTTGAGAATAAAGCGTAAAATCATCATTAAAATAATAAGTAGAAAATCTTGGGGACAAGATTGAAGTCAGGATGGCCGAATGTGAGAGTTTTTGATTTTATAATAATTTATAGTTATTCTTTTAAGTAAAAATAAGCCAATAAGACGCCAAATCGCTTGTTTAATTAAATCATCTCGATGAGGGCCATATGGTATTTTAAGTAAAAGAGGGAGCACATCGGCTTAGCATCCCTGGAAAGGTGGTGGTAGAGGCCAGTGAGTAAAAACTGAGCCGGGCGTCAGAGCAGTCGGACGGGCAGTATTATGAATATTTACAGTTAACAATTGTTAATTGTTTATTGAAAGAGAAAGATAGTTAATGTGTTGATCGTGTTGATCATAGGTGTTTTGTGTAATAATGTGGATTCAGTTGTGACTCCCTGAATTCGGTGAAATAATGTGGATTCAGTTGTGACTCCCTGAATCCGGTGGAGTAATGTGGATTCAGTTGTGACTCCCTGAATCCGGTGGAGTAATGTGGATTCAGTTGTGACTCCCTGAATCCGGTGGAAAAATGTGGATTCAGTTGTGACTCCCTGAATCCGGTGGAATAATGTGGATTCAGTTGTGACTCCCTGAATCCGGTGGAATAATGTGGATTCAGTTGTGACTCCCTGAATCCGGTGGAATAATGTGGATTCAGTTGTGACTCCCTGAATTCGGTGGAATAATGTGAATATTGTGAAATCAGTGCTGTGCATTCGAAAGAATAATGAGGTACTGAAACAAGGAGGACATCATTGAGAACACGACGTTAAAGAAAAGGGGGTGAAGATTGAGTCAATCGAGTCTATGGAGTGGTTGTCAAAGTCCAATGAGCCTGGTGATGGGATAATGAGGTACCGAAACAATGAAGACATCATTGAGAACACGATGCTAAAGAAAAGGGGGTGAAGATTGAGTCAATCGAGTCCATGGAGTGGTTGTCAAAGTCTAATGAGCCTGGTGATGTCTTCCACTATCAGTTCGAGAGGAAGAGAATCCTGCTAGGGGGAGAAAAGCCCCCGGTGAGTTACTTTACACGTATTATTGACAGGTACGTTATGTGTAAATATGTTTCATGTGTCGCCCAATCGATCCGTCTGACTGCTCAAGCGTTTCTCTAACAATGAATATAGAGGGGTGAGTTGAAGTAGATTGTTGATGATAATGTAGCTAGTTGTTGCTATTCTGTACACTGTTTTTGAGTTAATAATTAAGGCTAATAATCGTAGAACATAGACATCCTGACAAATTTATTATGGAGAAAGAGTTAACTGTTATTTAATTCAATTTAATTGTTAAAATTTGGCAAAAATGTAAAATTAGAATAAAAGAGTCTTACAATAACAATTTTAATTTTGAAAAAAAATAATAAAAAAATTGCTATAGAAGAGAATAAGAAAAAATTCATATAAATTATTATAATATATTATAGTTTTTATTCTAATTTTAATAACAATTATTATTAAAATAATAAAATTAATATGAAAATAAAAAAAATTGAAACGAAGAAAAAAAAATACAAATAAAAGAAAGAAAAAAATTTGAAAAAAAAAGAAGAATAAAAATCAAGTATATTAAATAAAATGTAATGCAAAATTATTTTATAAAAAAAAATTGTTGTGTTATTGTTGCCGAAGGCAACCTCTTACATATAAGAGAGTATAGTAAGAACAAGAAGGAATAAAAACAAAATTTATAAAATAAATAATATAAAATAATGATAGACAGTAATATTATTTTTAAATATTAAAGTAATATTAATATGAAAACGTTATGTCAAAATCTGATCTCAAATGTTATAACGAGAATTTTTATAACCGAAAATGACTGTCCGCCACCTAAATAATGAGAAAAAAATAAAAAATTTATAATAATAATAAATAGTAAAAGTATTTTCAAAAATAAATAATAATAGAATTATATATGTTGCCGCAGGCAACATTCAATACGAGTGAGTAGAACAAATACAAAAAAAAAAAAATAAAAAAAAAATTTAGTAAATGGTAATATGCTTGCTTTAGTATAAAAAAAAGATGAGAAAGATAAAAGAAAAAGAAATAAGTATAATTAATAAAATATAATTAAAATTTTTTAAATAAATAATAATAAATTTCAAGATAAATAATAATGGGCTAGGTTTATATAAATGTTGTCAAAGGCAAACGTTGATATGAGAAAGTAGAATAAGTACAAAAAGAAATAAATAAAAAAATATTACAATAAAAAAATAAATAATCAATAATCTAATAAAAAAAAAAAAAAGTGCGTTTATTTTACGGTTGCCGAAGGCAACCCCTCTAGGTTTATACACGTTGCCGTAGGCAACCTTCTACTCAAGAGAGTAGGGTAAGCACCCGGAGGGTGCGCGACCCAACTTTCGTTACACCTATAATAAAATCTGATTTATTTGCTTTGTCGGACCAATTGTAAATTTTTTAAATTTTTTTAGTAAATTATTTTTTTTTTCAAAATAAAATTATTACAGTTCCACATAAACGTGTTTTCTTTATTAAATTTGATAAAGGTTTTTTTCGTCTATAATAGCCCCCTTAAGCGCTAGAGGTACAACCAATAAATTTGTGGAGAGAGATAGAATGATCGAAATGCTGTTATAAATGACGGACAAACGTACTCTAGATATAAAACTTTGAAGGATGTCATTTTGATGACACAGCGTCAATTTTATGTCTAACGGTGACAGTTGTAAGTTGTTGGGTTATGTCATTTTAAATATTTATATTTATAATTGTGAAAAATAATGAAAATAAAGCTTTTAATGTGGCTAAAATGTCGATGGGATATGCTGAGGTAGTGGTTAGTTTTGTTTTCTTGATGGAAAAGTGCAAAAATTGTCGACGTATTTTTTTTTGGGGGCGAATCTCACGAATCATTACTAAATACAGCTGGAATATAATAAATGAGACTTTTAAGTGATGGGGACATACTTATTAAAAGGTCTAAAGTGGTTTTATTAAAATCGATATGTAATAGAAGAGATTGTATAAAGTTTTACACTTTCATGTGTCAAGCGATTGATTTTTATATATTTATTGGTAATGGATTATTATTAACATTCCAACGCTACCCAGGTAACTGGAAAGGAGTTCGACTTATTGTGGTGGAAAATAAAGCAGTGTTTTTTGTGTTGTTTATGATAAAAAAAGCTGTTGATAGCGAAGCTCCTTTTTATTTTTTAAGGTGAAGAAAAGTGAGGTTAAATATACAGAAACGTTGATAACTACGTTGGTTTGATTAGTTGATGGGGGCTTATTGAAGCATCAAACTTCAGACTGTGAGTGTCGTGTTGAAGAATGTTCCTAAACAAAGCATGATTGAATTTCAATACAAAACAAGCTACTCTACTATTTCTAAGGCTAAGAACCCTTCAAAAATTCGCTAATTTGCAACAAAGTTACATGAATTATATGAAAAATATGAAAATAACTGGCACAGGAAGAAGATCACCCACCCCCCTATTTTGAGGAAATAAATACTATTTTCGGGAGTAAGGACAAGGTCAACCCCCCATATTTAGAAGGTGGAAGATGGAAAGACAAAAGCCTTTCAATTTTAATAAAAAGCAAGAAGCTTTTTTAGAAAAGATATGTAGGTATATACTTTATTATTATAATTATATTATTTTTTACTTTAAATATAAATGATTTGTAAAACTAAACGCTTAATTTTTTTCAGTTTAAATGGCTTGAATGTGATTAGTGTTCATATGAAAGCACAAGACCGCGATGAAGATAGACACCCTCTCAAATTGAAAAATTTTACAACATGATATTGTCTTTATTATCAACATTTTATTGAGTATTTTAATGTGAGTTGTATGTTGCTATATTAAAATGAAGACAAAAGCATTCACTTTTAAAATTTTTTCCAGTAAATACTTATCTAAAACTAGAATATGGCTCACTCTCGATAATTGATTGTCAATTTGATGACACAAGGTCAATTTACTGTCATATGCCATCCAACGGTGACAGTTGTATGGCAGGTTATGGCGTAAAAAAATTAAATTTTTGTAGAAAATAATGCAAATAAAGCTTTTAATGGGGCTGAAATGGATGAGATGTTGATTTGCTTTGTTTTTTTTGATGGGAAAGTGCATCGTAAAGTGCAAAAATTTTCGACGTAGTTTTTTTTGAAGCTATCACGAATCATTACTAAATATACAGCTGGAATATAATAAATAAGATTTATATGAGATGGAAATCGATTTTTCAAACATCCCAACGTTACTCAGGTAAATGGAAAAGAGTTTTGATGTTTTATTTAAAAAGTTTTTCTAGAAAAATTGACCGTCCAGAATTTTACAAATCTTTACAAGATTGGAAAGGATATGTACATTTTTTCAAATGGTTTTTCAATGAAAATGGTTATGAAATGCTTTGCGAGATATTGTATAATAAAATAAAGACAAAAGCCCTTTCAATTTTAATGAAAAATAAAAGTGAAGTTAAAATTTTTCAACAGCGATTAAGAATCTAAAGTAGAGGCTTTTTTGGAAGAGATTTGTAGGTATATAGATTATTATTATAAATATATTATTTTTACTTCAAATATAAATGATTTGTAAAACTAAACGCTTAATTTTTTTCAGTTTAATTGGCTTGAATGTGATTAGTGTACATATGAAAGCACAAGGCCGCGATAAAGATAGACACCCTCTCAAATTAAAAAATTTTACAATTTTCAAACATCCCAACGTTACTCAGGTAAATGGAAAAGAATTTTGATGTTTTATTTAAAAAGTTTTTCTAGAAAAATTGACCGTCCAGAATTTACAAATCTTTACAAGATTGGAAAGGATATGTACATTTTTTTTAATGGTTTTTCAATGAAAAGGGTTATGAAATGCTTTGCGAGATATTGTATAATAAAATAAAGACGAAAGCCCTTTCAATTTTAATGAAAAATAAAAGTGAGGTTAAAATTTTTTAACAGCGATTAAGAATCTAAAGTAGAGGCTTTTTTGGAAGAGATATGTAGGTATATAGATTATTATTATAAATATATTATTTTTACTTTAAATATAAATGATTTGTAAAACTAAACGCTTGATTTTTTTCAGTTTAAATGGCTTGAATGTGATTAGTGTACATATGAAAGCACAAGGCCGCGATGAAGATAGACACCCTCTCAAATTGAAAAATTTTACAATTTTTCAAACATCCCAACGTTACTCAGGTAAATGGAAAAGAGTTTTGATGTTTTATTTAAAAAGTTTTTCTAGACAAATTGACCGTCCAGAATTTACAAATCTTTACAAGATTGGAAAGGATATGTACATTTTTTTAAATGGTTTTTCAATGAAAATGGTTATGAAATGCTTTGCGAGATATTGTATAATAAAATAAAGACGAAAGCCCTTTCAATTTTAATAAAAAATAAAAGTGAGGTTAAAATTTTTCAACAGCGATTAAGAATCTAAAGTAGAGGCTTTTTTGGAAGAGATATGTAGGTATATAGATTATTATTATAAATATATTATTTTTACTTTAAATATAAATGATTTGTAAAACTAAACGCTTAATTTTTTTCAGTTTAAATGGCTTGAATGTGATTAGTGTACATATGAAAGCACAAGGCCGCGATGAAGATAGACACCCTCTCAAATTGAAAAATTTTACAATTTTTCAAACATCCCAACGTTACTCAGGTAAATGGAAAAGAGTTTTGATGTTTTATTTAAAAAGTTTTTCTAGAAAAATTGACCGTCCAGAATTTACAAATCTTTACAAGATTGGAAAGGATATGTACATTTTTTTTAATGGTTTTTTAATGAAAATGGTTATGAAATGCTTTGCGAGATATTGTATAATAAAATAAAGACGAAAGCCCTTTCAATTTTATAGAAAAATAAAAATGAGGTTAAAGTTTTTCAACAGCGATTAAGAATTTAAAGTAGAGGCTTTTTTGGAAGAGATATGTAGGTATATAGATTATTATTATAAATATATTATTTTTACTTTAAATATAAATGATTTGTAAAAATAAACGCTTAATTTTTTTCAGTTTAAATGGCTTGAATGTGATTAGTGTACATATGAAAGCACAAGGCCGCGATGAAGATAGACACCCTCTCAAATTGAAAAATTTTACAATTTTTCAAACATCCCAACGTTACTCAGGTAAATGGAAAAGAGTTTTGATGTTTTATTTAAAAAGTTTTTCTAGAAAAATTGACCGTCCAGAATTTACAAATCTTTACAAGATTGGAAAGGATATGAACATTTTTTTAAATGGTTTTTCAATGAAAATGGTTATGAAATGCTTTGCGAGATATTGTATAATAAAATAAAGACGAAAGCCCTTTCAATTTTATAGAAAAATAAAAATGAGGTTAAAGTTTTTCAACAGCGATTAAGAATTTAAAGTAGAGGCTTTTTTGGAAGAGATATGTAGGTATATAGATTATTATTATAAATATATTATTTTTACTTTAAATATAAATGATTTGTAAAAATAAACGCTTAATTTTTTTCAGTTTAAATGGCTTGAATGTGATTAGTGTACATATGAAAGCACAAGGCCGCGATGAAGATAGACACCCTCTCAAATTGAAAAATTTTACAATTTTTCAAACATCCCAACGTTACTCAGGTAAATGGAAAAGAGTTTTGATGTTTTATTTAAAAAGTTTTTCTAGAAAAATTGACCGTCCAGAATTTACAAATCTTTACAAGATTGGAAAGGATATGAACATTTTTTTAAATGGTTTTTCAATGAAAATGGTTATGAAATGCTTTGCGAGATATTGTATAATAAAATAAAGACGAAAGCCCTTTCAATTTTAATGAAAAATAAAAGTGAGGTTAAATTTTTCAACAGCGATTAAGAATCTAAAGTAGAGGCTTTTTTGGAAGAGATATGTAGGTATATAGATTATTATTATAAATATATTATTTTTACTTTAAATATAAATGATTTGTAAAACTAAACGCTTAATTTTTGTCAGTTTAAATGGCTTGAATGTGATTAGTGTACATATAAAAGCACAAGGCCGCGATAAAGATAGACACCCTCTCAAATTGAAAAATTTTACAACATGATATTGTCTTTATTATCAACATTTTATTGAGTATTTTAATATGAGTTGTATGTTGCTATATTAAAATGAAGACAAAAGCATTCACTACTAAAAAAATTTTCCAGTAAATACTTATCTAAAATGTTTATGTACAAAGTACAATGTAATTTTTTTATTGTTTAATTACACAATGTAATCATTTTGAGAGAAGGCTGCAAATCTGTATGTTAAAAGTCTAATCTAAGTAAATCTAAAGTAAAGTAATCTAAAGTAAAATCTAATTGCTGCTTTACAAGAAGACCACCATAATGTAACCAAAATAATAAAGTAATGGAAAGAAAAGGACAATCGAAGACAACTATTGTTTACATGCAAGTTAAGACTCAATTTCAAGATTTAATTTGAAAGTAGAATTTGTAATACGGTTTATTTGGATTGAATAGATCCATTTAGAGATTATATATATTAAATTTTTCTTTTTTAGAGCTTCAAGCGAGACATAACATTAACTGCAAAAAAGCTAATACAAAACATTGCCCTCATTGAAAAGGAATTTTGATAAAAAAGACCTCATAATTTGATTATATATGCTCTATTAGAAGAAGAATTTTGCATAAATGAATTAGAAGAAGATGTGTTTATAAAAAGATCTATCAAAATACAAGTAATAAAGGTCTCTGAAAATCTTCCCCAATATAAGAAAGAATCGAATGCAAACAATGTAAATTTGTAGTGCATGAAAAATGAAGACAAAAGCCTTTCAATTTTAATAAAAAGCAAGAGGCTTTTTTGGAAAAGATATCAAGGTATTTATTTTATCATTATTATATTATTTGCTACTTTAAATAACAAAATAACAATGAGATATAATATAATAAATATTTTGTTTTAGGCTTTGTGAAATGGAATAACGGATACATGAAAGAAAAAAGTTTAAAGATTATGATGCTATTTAATCTATTTTTTTGAGTATAAGCAAGCCGATGCTCTCATTTATTAACTAAAAATTCAAGATTTTCCTTATTCTAAAGAAAATGAAGTGAAGAAGACATAATTACAGGTTTTTCCAGAAGAAATTATAATGTAATATAGATTTAAAGTATTAAGGTCAATGACCTTTTGACCTAATTATTGAAAAATATAGAGACATTGATAATTATAGGATTTTCTCCAATGAAATTCATGTTGTCTCAGATTCTGTATTAAAATGAAGATAAAAATTTTTAATTTTAATAATATTTACAGTAACTGCTTATCTAAACTATAGACTTCTTTTGAAAATAGAAATTGTCGTATGGATAAATTGAATCGATTCGTTTGGAGATTAGAATTTATTGATTGGGCGTTAAGATGTTTGAAATACGATGAAGCAAAGAAGACCATGGGAAACCTTTTAGAGAAAAAAGATAAAGAGATATACAAATTATTATTAGAAATGATTAGATTTTAAATGAATGCTTAGTACCATCCGTACTAAGCATTTTGACACCGTTTGGCATTTTGTTTTTGGAAAGTGGCTCGAATGAGAATAATGTACATTTTTTAATAATTAATTTGCAATTGAATGAAATTATTATTATTATTATATGCTGTCTCAGATGCTGTACATTTACAGTAAATTGTGATCTAGACTGTTTATAAGTTTATTTTTGATCGATTATACAATGTAATTATTTTGAGAGAATGCTATAAATCTGTATCTTACAAGTAATAAAATAAATATAATCAAAGCGAAATGTTGAAGTTAGTTGGTAATCCATATATTTCATTTTAAAATGGTACAAAACTTTATTTAGTAATAATTTTAATTGATATGAAAAATTTTAAATTTACCGCTTTAATATTTTTGACATTGTTGCTGTTAGTAACAACATGAAAAATTAATAATAAATTAATTATCTTTAGAATTTTTGTAAAGTATTTACATATTTTACAAAATTAAGTGTTGTTTTTTTCGCAAAATATAAGTGAAAAGTTTAAAATAAAGTAGGTTTAATAATTATTCAATCTCATTGTCTATAATTTTTTTTTTTAGATAAGGTTTGATGAAAATTTTTTTGGCCTGTTTTACATTTTTTCCTTTATTATAATATGGAAATATAATACAAATGGCTAGAAGAACCTTTTTGATTATATTATATAAGATATAAAACTGTGGTTGTGGAAAATTTATAATTGTTTATATGAAAAGTGAGGTTAAGTTGTGTTTGAGACCCATTGATGAAAGAAGATTGATATAAATGAATTAAAATAAAATGGAAATGAAAAATTATATTGGAAAAACATCTACAGACTATATATTTTTCTCTCAATCGTACGTACTTATTTTTATATTTTTAAATAAACAATTAAAAATCTTAAAATAATACGATGTCAATTGTGAATTATTATTGTTGACATAATCAATTAAAAAAGACAAAGTGATCACTTAATATCATTAATTTATATTTGATAAATAACATGAAATATGAAACGTTTTTCTGTCAATTTTAATGTAGATTTTTATATAAAGTGGTTGTTTTTTTGAATTTGATATATAATAATATATAACTAAAATATAAATAACTTTTATTTTTTTTTTTTAGATTATTATAATATGGGAATATAATACGCATGGCTAGAAGAGCCTTTTTGATTATATTATATAAAATATAGAACTGTGATTGTAGGAAAATTTATAATTGTGTATACGAAAAGTGAGGTTAAGTTGTGTTTGAGACCAATCGATGAAAGAATATTGATATATATGAATTAAAATAAGATGGAAGTGGAGAATTATATTCGACAGAATATATATTTTTTTCTCAATCGTACGTACTTATTTTTATATTTTTAAATAAACAATTAAATATTTAAAAAAAAAATACGATATCAATTGTCAATTATTATTGTTGACATAATCAATTAAAAAATACAAAGTGATCACTTATTATTATTGCTTTATATTTTATAACTAACATGAAATATGAAACGTTTTTTTGTCAATTTTAATGTACAAATTTCTATAGAGTGGTTGTTTTTTTGAATTTGAAATATGAGTAAAATAAAAAAAAATTTTATAGATTTTTTTTTTAGATTATGTATGATTGTAATTGAATGATTACATATCTTGGGAAAATTAAATAGAAAAAAAGAAAAAAATGACTGTGAAAATAAAAAAAATTAAAAAAATTAGAAAAATGAAACAAATTGAATAAAAAAGAAAGAAAGAATAAAGTATTATAACTATTTATATGTTATAAGAACTTTTTTTTTAATAAAAGTAAAATATGGTTGTTTAATGTCAGAGAGTAAGGTAAGAAAAAGGGAGAACAAATAAAAAAATATAATAATAGAAGCAAAAAAAATATATAAAATAACAATTTTTATTTTGAAAAAAAATAATAAAAAACTTGCTTTAGAAGAGAATAAGAAAAAATTTATATAAATTATTATAATATACTATAGTTGTTATTCTTATTTTAATAACAATTATTATTAAAGTAATAAAATTAATATGAAAATAAAAAAAATTAAACGAAGAAAAAAAAATACAAATGAAAGAAAGAAAAAAATTGGAAAGTAAAAAAAGAATAATAATTAAGTATATTAAATAAAATGTAATGCAAAATTTTTTAATAAAAAAAAAAAAAATTGTTATTTTATTGTTGCCGAAGGCAATCTTTTACAAATAAGAGAGTATGGTAAGAACAAAAAAGAATAAAAAAAAATATATATATATATATAATGATTGAAAAAAATAATATAAAATAATGATAGATAGTAATACTATTTTTAAATATTAAAGTAATATTAATATGAAAACTTTATGTCAAAATCTGATCTAAAATGTTATAACGAGAATTTTTATAACAGAAAATGACTGTTCGCCAGTAGTTGACAAGTGGGGGAGCAAATGCTCCCCCCACCACTTTACGTCACGAGACCTTGACCTTGAGTTTCAAGGTCAAGGCCGAATGCGTCACTTGGCTTTGACAGCCCAAGGCCAAGGTCGAATGCACCACTTGGCCTAGACAGTCCAAGGTCAAAGTCGGCTACGTCACTTGGTTTTGGCAGTCCAAGGTCAAGGTCGAATGAGCCACTTTGCTTTGACAGTCCAAGGTCAAGGTTGACTACGTCACTTAGCCTTAGAGAGCCAAGGTCACTACATCACTTAGCCTTCAATGGCCAAGGCAACGACGAAAGACAAGAACAAAGTCTTGTGTTCATTTTCTTTACAATTAAACAATGCGCGACCCTGACTTTAGGGTTGATCATAAGATTAATATGTGTTAAACAGGGATGTAAAAAAGTTGTTTACTCTTTATCTGTAAAAGTGAGTTGTATAAATAAGCGGTGCATAAGTTTTACAGTAGTTCTAACTTAACATCAAAGAGAAAAAGTGATAAAGTGATAAATAAAACTTTAAAAAAAATTTGTGTGTATCCTAATGTGTAGCACTTACAAAATGTTTTATAGATTTCATTTATCTGGTGGTGTTATTTTTAAACGTATAATGTATCGCAACCAGTTAGGAAATTTAGATGAGAATTTAGAATGGGTTGATATTTTTGAAGATAGTGTTGTATGTGAAGAGTGTTTAGAAAAAGAAGTGAAAATGGTCAAAGAAATAAAAGATGCAACTAAGGATGAAAAAGATGAAGCAAGCTATCCCATGAAAGATACAAAGATCAATATTGATATGATATGTTCTAAAACTGAGCTAGATGTTTTGTGTCGTAAGCACAGTGGAAGTTGTGCTCAATGTCAGAAAGAGATTCTTAACATTACAGTTGTTGATCCTTTTGATACTAATAGTATGAGAACATGTTACAAGTAGTTCTATATGTTTTTTTGATCAAAGTTTGTGAGCTCTTTTGCTACATGTTGTTAAAGTTAAACAAGTGTAAGGCAGTAATAATAAATACTATAAATAAATAAATAAATAACTTTATTTATAAAATTCTCTATTTAAGAGTTTAAATTGTTTTTTTTCTTTTTTTGATAAGAACGGTGGTGGTCGTCTTAGCAACCCTGCTTCAGCACATTGCTGCCACCGGTGGTAGGTGTCAGCGCTCATTCCTACTGGAATTGTCTCGTGGGGTGTAGGGTCAGCTACTTGCTTTTGCTTTGCTTCGCATTTGACCATATGATGGCTCAATCTTTTCTGTAATACTCGATGCGATTGATCATAGGGGCAGATCACAAATTCTATAAAAAAAAAGCACTATAAAAAAATTATGAAAAGCAAAAGTGATTCAAACTTACGTTCACCAATGTCTTCCATTGTAAGTAAAGAATTTTCTAATTTTCTATTTTCTTCGGGTATAACCACACTTGTACAACAGTAAAGCGCTTTTGGCAGGTTTTTATCTAAAACTCCCAGTTTTCTACTTTGCTAAAAACCCCACTACTTTTTAGAATTAAACCTTGAATTGACAAGGTTGTACAGTAGACCTTGGCCTTGGTTTTAAACGGAAACATATTTATGCAGTGTCCTTGAGCAAAAAAAAACAACTTGCACTTTTTTAAAACCTTGCTGATAACCTTGCCCTTCTACCCCTTCTATTATTTTTAATGCTAATATAAAAAAAGTATATAACAGACTTTTTTAATTTATGTGTAAATGTGTAACCGTTCGTTTAAGTGTTGTCTAAAGGTAAGAATTTTTGTTTTTCATCTTTAACTGTTTAAATTTATACATGTGTTTGTTTTCAGTACACAGAAAAATGTTCTACAGAGTAAAACTTTCGGGAGGCATAATCTTCAAAAGAATATTGTATAATAATGAAATTGACAATTTAGATTCAAATTTAGAATGGAAGGACGTTTTTGAGAGAATTATGCTGTGCCCGGAATGTTTTATAACAGAAAGCCAGAGAATTTTAATGAACCAGGATGCCGGACCATTTGAGCTGAAGACTGCTGAAGAAGAAACCAGCATCCATATGAATTTAATATGCGATACGTCAGAGTTGGACGCAATATGTCATCGACATAGCGCCAATTGTGCGCTGTGTAGTCAATCATTGCTAAAAATCAGCGTTCTAAAGCCACTAAACACCAATAATGTGGTTATACAGTATGTATAAGCTGTTTTAATAAAAAACAGTTATGTAAATATATAAATATGTACAAATAAAATATTGTAACTTCTATATATATTGTATATTTTATAACCTTTGTTCAAAATACCCTTAAAACAGTAAGAATACTACAATAGTGTCTTATAAGCAAGCACTGTTTATTTATTGCTGTAGTAAACATGTTTTGTCTGATATACAGCTTTTATATGTCTTGTAAATTGACAAGCTATACATTCTGAAGATTCTATATCTGTTTCACCCCCACATTGTATGCAGTTATATTTTACTGGAACAGGCATTTTTTTAAATTCAGTAGCTTTAGCCGTAAAAGATATCTTGCAACTACATTAAATAATAAGAAATACCAAACTTATATGGTTTTTAAAAATCAGTTTTATACCACATAATAAAACACATAAAAAGTTTTTATGTATAAATAGCAGTTAATTGAATAGCACAAAAAAACATAGTTTGTGTTAGTAATAAAAATAGTATTTAAAAAATACAAATGGTTTTTGCATAAAATGCTATGCACGCAAATCTAGGATGGCAACAGCAGTAAACCAGTGTAGCGCGCGCTTTTTTTTGAGAAAGACGTAAACATGTGTAGTGTTGCTTTTTGCATGAAAAAAACATAATTAAATATTATTTTGAACGTTTAAACTGAAAAACGTATTTTTTGTGTGTTTTAGTGAGTGTTTAATGTGAATTGGAGTGATAAACTATGACAGAATTGGAGTAAAAAAAATGTGAGTAACTAGCCATTACATATTTGCTTTTTTTTTTTGGAAAAAAACAAAATACGAAAACCGTTATTTTTAATGTAATAAGGTAGAGGTATTGAATAAAATAAAAAAAATAGAAGACAGTTCTATACTAAAATTAAGTAAATTTACTTTGTAAATTTAAAATTTAGATATTTTAATATGTTTTGAGTAATTCGAGGTTTAATTGTAGCATTTCCAGATATTCAATCTATGAAATATTTTTTTTTTCTAAAAAAGAAAATAGCATTATGTGAGACAAATATCTGCTGACATAGAAAAATAGAAGATGCTCCTGTGCGTTGTTGCATTTTTTTCCTAGAATATCTTTAACCATGAACTTGTGTATCAAATTAACTATTATACAATATTAAAATTTAAAAAGTAATTTGTATATTTCTGTAAGCATTCTAGATATTCAATCTATAAAATATTTACAAAATTTGGTTAAAAAAGGGAAAAAAAGTATTATGTGAAGTGAACACATAGCTGCTGATATAGGAAACTGCAAAGTGTGCTGTTTTTGCATTTTTTTCCTAGAATATCTTTGACCATGAACTTGTGTATCAAATTAACTATTATACAATATTAAAATTTAAAAAATAATTTGGCTGTTTATGAAACCATTTTCGATAGTCAATCTATAAAATATTAAAGAAAAATTGATTAAAAAAAGAAAAAAGCATTATGTGAACCAATAGCTGCTGATAGAGGAGAATGCAAGGTGTGCTCTTTTTTTCATTTTTTCATTGTTTTCCTAGACTCTCTTTGACCATGAACTTTTGTATTAAATTGGTTATTATAGAATATTAAAGTTTATAAAAAATGTATATTTATGTAGGCATACTTAATATGCAATCTATAAAATATTTCCAATATTTTGTCTAAAAAGAAAATAGCATCATGTGAGATAAAGAGCTGCTGATATAGGAAAATACAAAGTGTGCTCTTGTTGCATTTTTTTCCTAGACTACCTTGACCATGAACTTCTGTATCAAATTAACTATTATACAATATTAATATGTTAAATAATCAATTATTTATGATTTAATTTCTTTATTTTAAGCATGCAATATGTAATTGATTTTAGATTAATACTATCTTAGTGCTTTAACAAAATTTCTATGTTGGCTTTTATATATTCACAATTGATTGATACGAAAGTTTAATAACTATTTATACTTTTTATACTACATTAAATATCACATAAACAATAAATAAAAAATTATAATATATAAAACAGTAAACCACAACACAGTAAAGTGATTATATTGATCAATGTGTAGAGTTACAACAATTTCATGCGGTATAGATTGATTTAATAAAGCAAATGTGCAAGAAGGCGAAAATTTTAAATGTTCGTTTTGAGGAACATCTGTAGAGTTCCATTGTCCTAATTGGAGCTTGCAGTAGAAACATGTGACTGTATCTAATGAATTAGTGTAAAAAAATCCAGATTTTGACAAATCACTTGCTGTAGGTGAAGAAAGTTTCCATGTCTTAAATGATAAAAGTCTTTCATCAAAACATGTGTAATTTTTTTTCACTGTAACAAAGCCAAGCGAGTCATCGAGACACATTTTAATTAATTAGAGTTAATCAATGATATTCCCTTTCACTGTTTGTTATCAGCAACTCTGCCGTCGAAAATGATGGGTAACTTAATTACTAATTCTACAAAAACATAAGTAATGCGAGTTTGGAAAGAAACGCGCTCGATACTGATTCGATCTTTATATTTCAATGTAAACCTTGCTTTCGGTGAAATTTTGATATTATTTATTTTAAGAATTATATCTTTATTAGGATTCAACACAACGTTTTCTACAGTTCCTTGAGTATATGGAAAAATATATACAGTATCACCCGTTGGCAGGGAAAATGCTAAGCTTTGCTCGCTTATGTTACCATATAACTGTAACGTTTGTAGATAATATAAGTCGCCCAGTACGTTTTCAAATAAGCGATTGAAGTTATGATTTTCTATATGATTGAAGAATTTATCAAGTGACATCACTAACAAAAGTTTGACTAAATAGCTTAAAACTGATCGACTGGTTATATAGACGTTGTGCAGATAATTTTTAAATATGTTTATAGTTGTCTTGCGCATGCGTATCTACTTTTTGACACATTAGCTTTTGTTTCTTTATCTAAACCAACAATATAATAGGTAAAAAAACTACCAATGCTCATGCGTAGATCTGAAACAAAGTATAAAAGTTGAAGAAATTTTAAAAATAAAATAGTTCAATAATACATCATGGCTTGCAAAGTTGTAAATAAGAGTGAAACACCAATTATGTTAAGTGAACAAATTTTTTTTTTAAACAAGTCAAAAGTAAAATATGTAAGTGTTGGATTTAAAACGGATATAGTATTTTCTCCAACAATTCGTTTTGCTGGAACAAGAAGCTATCACGTTGTGGATATGTGTCGTGAAGACTTTGTTGCTTTTTTGAAGTTAGAACAATGGATTACTGATATTTGTAACAATTGGTCGGCAGTTACCCACAATGACAACCGATCAGAGATGAAGCAGTGTGGAAGTATAACGGTTATGTTCTACGATGTTAAGAGCAAACCTGTTTTGCAAATCTTTAAATCGCAAGAGGACGTAATTGACTTAGGTCAAGAATCGTTAAACAGTTTATTTTACCAAGCTCATGTAATTTTGACAAAAGTACATCTTCTTGAAGAGCATAATTTTTCAACATTCTACAAAACAATGTTAAGAAGAGCATGTAAAATGGAAGGAAATGTGCTAGAAAACATGAAACAACTGCTTAAAGTTATGAAACAAGATGAAAATGTTGCTACGGTAAAACAACTAATGCTTTTAGAACCTGATGTTGTAGTAAAAGATATGGAAACGTGTAAAATTTTTTTTTAAATAATAACAAAAAACATGTTAGGTTTAGCTCTAGTGTAGAAATACGTTTTATGTATGTTTGGAACTTTGCATATAAACAAGCACGGAAAGGACAATGGGAAACAATTGCAAGAGACTCTGCTAGATTTCGTAGAAGAATTGTAGCAACTGGATTGAAAATTTCTAAAGTTTTTGAAGATACACATAGAAATAAAATATATGATAATATCTATACCTATACTGTAGATAATAATTTTAATACAAATAATAATACAGATTGTTGAGTTTTATTGCATTTTTCTAAAATATAAATTACAACTTTTTAATAATGTCTTTGGATTCAATCCACGAATTGTGTTTTTTATCCATATTTAACCATTTGACATATAGTTTATTTCCTTTTTTTCGTAAGACTTTTTCTATTAGATATACATTGTTGTGTTTTACTTTTTGAAGTTCAAATTCGTAAAAACCGCCTTTAATCATCTCCCCGAGATAATCTTGTATAAGATATGTGCGGGGGTTTGTTGTTTGAATTTTTATTACAGTAAATATTTCATTACTCCATGATGGTGTGTAACCTTTTTTGAACACACTGCGGTGCTTACTTACTCGTACTTTATCTCCGACTTTAAATTTGGGTTTTTTTACATCAATAACTTTCAGATGAGTATAGACTTTGCGTAAAATTACTTTCTCATTCTGTGCATTAACATCACACGGTTTATATCCTGTAGTTCTATGTTTTGTGTTATTGTACTTAAAAATTATTTTCGGTAGAATGTCCAACCACTTATAGTTAGCTTGCATACTAAATTCTTTAAACATTAGATTCTTTATAGTGCGATTAACTCGCTCAACAACACTTGCTTTTAAGTTAGAATACGAACTATAATGATTAATTCTATATTTTTGTATTAGTTCTTTAAAGTCTTTATTATAAAATTCCTTTCCAAAGTCGGTTTGTAAGTTTTGAGGAGGATGCTTTATACTATTTAAAAAGTGTTTGAATGTGCGCACTACTTCTCCTGCACTTTTATTTTTTAAAGGATAGCTCCACACATATTTTGAAAATACATTGATTATTATTAAAATATATTTAAATCCTTTATTAACTTTAGAATATGGAATCATTTCTACTAAATCACATTGATATAAATCATTAAGACCTTTGACAACCACACGTCGTCTGGGAAAGTGAACTCTAGCCGGTTTATGTAGTTCATTGACTACATCTCTTTTTAAAGACTCTTTCATAATTAAACTTTGATAATTTTTGATCTTTTTAATTCATCAACTATATAATTGATGTCGTTTTCATTGTTAGTATTTCCTGCTAATTTTGATGCAATCAACGTTTGAAGGCGCTCAATTAATGTGTTTGGGTTTTTATATGGAACAAATTCTACTTTTTTGTCAGTTAAGGCAAGAGTACGTAAAGATTTTCCAATTTTTGAGTGAGAATTTAAACTTGGTCGCTTGAGATTTGGTACACTTCCTGTTCGTGGTCGTTGGCGAAAAATAGATGAAGGTTTTTGAAAGTCTTGTATAATCGTTTTATATTTGGTTCCTATATTACCTGCAATTTGCATATTGGGGTTATACTGTTTTCTATTTGCTGCTGTCCGCTCCACAATGTCTCGGTATTGTGAAAGATCTGCTTCAGTATACTTTTTAGGCTCTTTTTTAAACATTAACTCAAATAAACCTGGTGTACCTTTGTAAAGTAATTTTTTAATATAAAAATCATTGCCTTTAAAATCAATTTCAGTATTTCCAATAAAAAATTTTGCAGTTTTCACATCATGATGCACACCATACTGAGTATCATAAGAACCATCGACGTCCTTTATAAGTCCTTCAATATATTGACGAGGAAGACCAGACCATTGATCTAAAAACTCTTCAAAAGCTGGTGATTGTCTTAACAGTTCGATATTTTCAGATTCTGGTGTGACATCTGACGTTTTATTAAGTAAAGCTTCAGATTCAACTTGCGGTGTATATTCGAATGTTTCATCAGGATAAAATAAGCTATGTTGTGGAGTCATAACATTTTTATCACTTAATAGACTTTTGCGACTTTTATTTGTTGGTGTAGAGGCAACGTGTTGTAAAGTTTCATATTTTACAGCTGGTTCCTGTTTAATTATTTTATTTTGTTTTATTTCTGTTAGTAATTGGTTGATAGGCTCAGAAAATGGCTGCAAGCGTTTTTCAAATTGAAGTTGCGATGTTTCTAAATCTGTTTGTAAACCGCGCAACTTACGTCTTACATTTTTTCTAGCTTTAACCAATTGCAGAGATAAATGATGACGTTTATCCATGATGAATGTTTAACGCAGAATGCAATTTTGGATATTACTTATGGAATAATAAAACTATCAAAATTTTTTCTGTATCGACCTTTAGCCATTGTAGAATCTTTATCAATTACTAAAAAACCGAAAGCATCTGTCCAACAGTTTGCACAAATTTTTTGAAACTTTTCAAATGACATATCCACATTTACGTGATCATTATAAATATGTTTGAGATTAGTAATATCTTGTGGAAAAATTATAATAAAGTTAGCGTTATCACGAATAAGCTGTTTTGGAACGGCTGAATAAGTTTGAGCTAAATAAAAACAGTCAATATAATAATGTCGTCCAAAAGAAAAATAATCACGTATTATGCTTTGATTATCACATATAACGTCATCAAAAATCATAATAGAAAAAGGTTTTGCTTGTTGTGGTGTTAGAACGTTGTTGCCATCATCAAACTCTATATAGGCGATTTCTTTTATAGGGCTTAATACTGTTTTTAAAAATGTATATTTTGGCTGATTTAACGTTTTGCAATATAAATAAATATTTGAAAAACGTAAACCGTTTTTATGAAGTAATAAACTTAATAAAGCATTAGTTTTTCCTGATCCCGAGCTTCCAATAATTATTCCCTGCTTTACAGTAGAACCAAAAAGGGATTTATGTTTGGTAAAGGTACTAGTAACACTACAAAAATCATGATTGATAACGTCTAATGAATTTTTTTGTTTTACAATTTTCATGCTTTATACAAGTTGTGAGTAGTAACTAAATATTTTACATAAAAACTAACATTATATACTATTATACATTTCAATAAACATTCAAATACATTTTGATAAACAATTAAATATTTTTCAACAGATCAAACAAGAGGTTGAAATTGCTTTGACGTTCAATATCATAATGGCCCCATGCTAAAGTTTTATTAGAACAATGTATTACAAAACGTTTATCGTCTACAGCTGACAATGCAACTTTATGACGTAATTCTGTGTATATGTCATGTAAATACGATTTAAATATTGACATACTACAATAAACTGATACGTTATTATTTAATACGTTTTGATAATCTGAAATTTGCAGTGTAGTTTGGATAACGTGTTTACTCACACCTTTAGCTTTTTTTTCAATACGGTTGTTTAATTCAACGCAATATGCTTTAGCACTAGTACCGTAAAATGCTTTAATTGGTATACCTGCATATTCATCTTTCATTTTACCAACAATGGAAACATTGGGCTGTATTCCATGACAATTATATTTAGAATAATTTGAGAAATCAAATCTGCTAGGATTTTGTTTCATGTCATCATAAATATTTTCAGTGAAAGTTTTTAATATTAGAGAATCTGTGTCCATATATAAAAGAGAAATATTATTCTGATATTTAGGTTTAAGAAAATCATAAAAAAACTCATACATTACAGTTTTTGATAAATCTAAAATGCAAAATCCTACATAGATTGGTTTATCATATGTTACAAGAACTTTATTCAATTCTATTGCGATTAAGGTTTCTGAAAAAACTGTGAAATTTTTAAAATTTGGTTTTGCAAGCCAAGTTTCAGCACCAAATTTACAAGTGTCTTTTGACCAGTGAGTCGCTATTTTAATATCAATACGTTTGTCTACATTTTCCATAGTTTTACGAAACACACTATTATTAAAAAGTTTTCTTAAATCTTTGTCAAATTTGGTTTTAGCTTCTAAACGGTATTTTGAATTTAAATCAATATACTTTTCAAGCCAAGCAGACTGTTTGAATGTTACTATTCTATGAATTTTTTTCAAAATCAACCCATGTTTTAAGCATTGTTGTAATGTAATATAATGAATAATATAGTTAGATTTGTTATTTAAATTTGGTATCAATTTAGAAAATTTTCCATTTGGTGGCACAATATTTTCAGGACAAAATGGTAAATCATTTTGATAATCATGTAAACTTTTTGGATATTCTAGATCTACTTCAAGAACATACCCATCTTCTGAAGTATGTGATATGTCAGAAAGATTAAAAGTATTTATTTCGTTTTTATCTAACCATCTAAACTTTCCAGTTGGTAAATACTGTTTCATTGCCCATCCGTATAAATTTGTAGCATCTAAATATACAATATAAGATAAAGGGTCGTTAATATTATAATTGTCTAGCATTGGATTGTTTGCTTTAGACATTCGCTTCACACATGTACTAACTCCACCTCGAATGCCTTTTTTAAAAAAATGTAACATGTCTATATCGGTTAAAAGTTCTAATTCAACCTGCGTATATTTTAGCATAGCATCCCAACTAAGCGATGGTATGGTAAGATAATGTGCAGGATCTAACCCATATGCGTTCATAGAAGAGTTACGAAAGTTTTCAAAAACATCACAAAGCAATAAAACATCAGATTTTAAGTAAATGTCCGAATAATCACCTAACGTTTTACAGTCAAAAGTTGACCACACTAATTGAGCACGTTGATATGCTTCATCTGAAATATTTTCATTTTTTAGTTTGTCAAAGAAATCAGTTTTATTTGGTAATTGTTGTAGATCTAGCTTATTCCAATCGTTTACAAACGAATAAGGAAATACGCCTTTTTGCCTAATTAGACAAAATTGTTCATCAAGTGGAAAATATTTATTGATTTCATTACATTGATGCGATTCTAAGGTTGAAGCTAATGTTTCTAAAGAAGATGCCAAAAAACGAAATGAATCTACAAACCGTAATTTAAGCTGTTTTTTTATACTATGTCCTTTTTTATTTGTAAAACTACCAACATTAAGAGTTTTGGTTAATGAAATATATTTTTCTTTGGTTTTTCCAATAACTGAGATTTGTTCTTGCTGTAATGCTAATTGCTTTACAAATAAGTGCATGTCGTAATTACTCAAATTGTGAAAAAAAACTGCAATAAAATTTGGAACTTTAAAATTTAAATTGCATGAACTATGGCTCGGGCCTCTGAACCGCCCACTAGTGTGCGAATGATCACGTACTTTAATATCCGTTTCACTAAAGTTTTTTTCACAAATGTGACAAATTTTATCATGTTTAAACGCAAATTCTTCTTCAGGTGATAAAGGTATCATTGGCTTTATTGGCTCTAAGTATTTATAATATAACTCTAACACATTAGTTTCTAAAGACGTTAGAAACTCTTCTACACAGTTTTTCCCTCTAAAAAGTTTGAAAAATGATAACGTATCATCAAAATCACATTTTATATAGTACGCACATGAATAAGGTTGATGTAAATGTGTTCTTACATGAAAACTTTCTGTATTTGATTTAGAATTTGGTTTGCAAGTAGCTAAAGGCGTGAGTAAACACTCAAAATCTGCATAAACTACGAATGGAACTTTGTATTTTTTTTGATAATTTTCAAATTGTAAAATGTTGGATGGAATTGTTTTCCCAAATTTTGTATTTCTAAGTGCTGTGTTTGGAATTTTGGTATAAACTAATGCACAATCATGTTCAGAATGTCGCTCTAATAAAACTTTAGTTGAAAAATTTTGCAAACAACCATGACAAAAATATTTTCTACTGCGATGATTTGAAATTTGAGCCGAAACTAATCGTGAAAAATCAGTAATAACACAATAATGTTGATTACCATTATCTTCGATTAATAATAAATTTATATGAACGTCTTGTTTGACTTTTGACAAATATAAAGGACCTACTATTTCATAACGTTTTTTGTTGTTATATGGAATAAGTTCTAAACCGTATACATTAATTAAAATACTATTATTTTTTTCAAAAGTTGAAATATGTTCTAATTTAACCGGAAACTCTATATTAGAAAAATTACATACGTGTGAAAAATGTGGATAAGATGTTGGATTCCATTTGGGACCATTTGGCTTAATTAAAGCTGCAACAATACTCCAACCAAAACACTTGTTGTCACTATTTTGGATGTTTATAACAGCATTCCTTTTTTTAATGCACACTGGAAGGTCTATGAATGAAGAAGCTCGCAATGGATTGTACTTATTTATATTTATTTCTAAATATAATATTTGCGCTAACGCCCACCCTAAAAAAAACATTCTCTAGTGTACTTTTTTTAATACAATGTTTATGTCTACAAACCTGAATCTTTCTCTGCAAAAATTTCCATTTTATGATAAATTTCATCTCTAAATTCTATCAGAATATCCTCTAGAATGGTTCCTCGTGTGACTATTTTATTTTCTGTACAAAACGCTTTAATATCCGACAAGTTTTTAGCTTCAATAGTATATAATCCATATAATTCTAAATTGATTTTTAGTGTAATCATTTCATCTAACTGCTTTTGTAGTAAATCACATATTTTTGGACCTTCGCTTTCAAAAAAGTCTCTAATGTTTACATAATCTTCTTCTGGAATTAAACGATAAGTAGCAACTCGTTTTTGAAATGCTGTTGCAACATTAAAGACGTTTGCTGCTAAAGATGTTACACAAAAGTTTTTGTGATGACGACTTCTTAGGTGATTGCTTAAATGTTGCGGATTAATAAAACTTTGACACGAGTTACATTGCACTGCATCTGTAAAAATATTTTTGAATAATACTAAATTTAATATGCTAGAAGTTTATGACTTACTGTGGGAATTTTCAATTTTTCGTTTTTTCGATGGATTACACGTGTTGGCCATATGTCGGTTCTTATTATAAGAGGTTGAAAAAGTTTCGCCACACCAACCACAAATATGTTTATTCTTAAATTTAATAACATTATACTTAAATTCAATACTTAAAATTTGACTGTCTTCAGTTACTACACACAATAAATGATTGGTTTTACATTAAAATCTAAAACCAATCATTTGTTACATGCAGATATCCAGCAAGACCAACGAGGAGGAACAGTCTGCTTGCCATTGTTGTTGTCGCGAACAACATAACAAATGCAGTAATAAACTCGAAAATAATAATACCAAAAACTCTTACTTACAAATTGAACAAACTTATTATGAAAAGTACTCAAACCAACGTTAACATTATCACCCCAATACATTTTTAATTTTTTTTTTCAATGTTTGAGTATTAATTGTTCGGTATTTGCCAGCAAGCAAGAAACTCATCATCATCGTCATTGAAAACTGAAGATTTCTGATCTTGTGTTGCTGGAATTACGTCATCACAATCAATACTCACACATTGTTGAGGTGGAACAAGTGGTTGTGATTCTTGCAAGCTTGGTCTTGATGCTTGCGAGATTGGTGTTGGTTGCCTTACAACCTTTGACGCCAGTTTACGTTTTTTAATGATGCGCCTTGGCGGTTTGGTCACCCAACATTCATTTGTGTGGACGTGGTGGTGTTGATAAATATTATTATCCGAGACATTCGTAAAAGTCTCGGATTTTTCAGATGTTGTGTAATATGGATGGTAGTGATGATAGTGGTAATAGTGATGCACATGCACAATTTTAACAGTATCATCACTACCATCATCGTCTTCATGATCAACAATCGATTCTTCATCAGAAATTACTTCCTCATCAGGAATCGATTGCTGACTAGATTGAGCCTTCTTGGGGAACACGCTGCTGCGTCGCCCAGTGGACTCTTGTCTATGTTGCACATTAGGTGACACAATGTTTGTGGCATTGGTCACCTGTGCATTTTGTTGGGAGTCCACGAGCTCTTCATCCCCTTGGTCAGCAGTGCTGACCTCACCACGTTCCACATTCGAACAAGGCACATTATTAAAAACGGTTCCACTATTAGGAGTAAGGGGTGACAATGGTAACGCGCTATTTACACTTGAAGACCTCGCTACTGCATTTATTGAAGCAACAGCTTCCCCTGTCCTAGCTTCTTGCCTTAAACGTTCATTGAAGCTCTTGGAAAATGCGTTCAGACTACCTACACTCAAACTACTAGTGACAAACGTGTCCATTTCTTTAAAGTAGGCATTTTGCACATTATCTGGGCAATTACCAAGAGCTTCATTGAATAATCGCTCATTTTCAATTGGATTGGCATTAGACGCTTTTTCAAGTTCTACTGCCAATTGCTGCGTTAGAGTTAAGCAATCCGGTTGTCTAATTACAATATTTTCTAAGACATGAATTCTGCGATTTGCAGCAACAAAATTGTACGGATCTTGAGGATTTCGTACATATGGGTTAACTGGATTGCGTAATCTTAAGTAAGCTAGTAAAAGGGGCATTGTTTGACTTACATTTTGGTTTGACATTTTGAACAGATCACAAACAGATCACAAACAAAAACTAACACAAAACAATTAACGACGCACGGGAATAGGTTTAACAATTCGTCAGACCGGTACAACAACAATTGGCATAACATCAGCTTACTATCCCCTTTATACCCTCTCCCACTCCATTAACCACCAAGAAAGTAGGGATCTTTCGAGGTTAAAGGCTCAAGGTTTTTGCTGATTTTGCAGTCTAGGTTGCAGAAGGTTTGTAAGATTGCACTCTTTGAAGGTCAACGTCAGCAGAAAAAACGCTTACTGCTATCAAGTTTTGCGCCTGCAGCATAACCTTCAATCTGTGTGAACTACTGCGTAATATTATTCTTGTGAGAAGGTCAATGAGGGGTTTTTTCTAGGTATAACATAATGTTGCTTACATTTTTTAAATTTTTAGTTAAGTGCGTTGTTCTGTAAGCTTAAGCTTCTCGCAAAATTAATATTACACTGTAGTTCACAGAGATATAAGGTTATATTTTGCCACACGTGTGTTTTATACTTATCTTATTTTATTTTACATTAAAAAAAACAAAAAAAAGTAAAAAATATAATTTAATAAAAGACACCCTTTAAAATAGGGGTTGTTTTCTAAAGTCAACTGCAAAACATTAAATTAGTGCGCTTTACCACACTACCGCACTATATATATATTTTTTTTTTTTTTATTTTTTTTGAAAAAAAAAAAAAAAAAAAAAATCCCACAAATTGGCTTTGGTTGTTAAAACTTACATATTTGAGTTTTACTCTAAAAACTACATATTACACTGAAATTTGAAAGGGTTGCAACCCCTTTTTTTTACGCCTTTTAAAAGAAATAAAGTTTAGCGAAACAATTTTGCATTTTGTATTAAGATACAGAAAAATATTAGTAGCACATATCACAAATCACTTTAACGCTACTTGTGTTTTTTAGGAGGGTACATGTTAAAAAAACCACTTTGCTCTTGCCAAAATTTAGCAATTTGCTTATATACTTACTTTTAACAATCAATTATATACATTTACAAAATTTAAATTTTTTCTGATAAAATTTTTTTTAAGGGTTGTTTTCAAAACTTTATCGGAACATAGTCGACTTTGACCTCAAATACCTTGTATTTACTTAAGGATTATAAAAATATAAAAATTGTTAGGTAAAAAATGTTTGGTTAAAGAAATAACAATTTTACCAACCCCTATTTACAAAACATGCATTTTAAATAATTTGTATTTGCAAAATGCTTCTTTTTTCATAAGAGTCAAAATTTGATCCAAAGTACGGTATTTGAGATTTTTGCGATAGAATGAAGTGATTAATATATAGTTTGTTTCAAAGAGATACTTTGCGAAAGAGATTTTTTATTAGAATAATTTATACACAATGTTATTGATTTTTATATAAAAAACAAAATAAACGTTCTAATTTAATTTTTTGCTATATTTTATAAATGCTTTCCAAAAATCGTACGGTTTTTAAACTACAACGACAACGCTCTGAAGAATGAAATAAACAGCTAGGTGTACTCAATTTTAATGATGGAGTTTCAGGTAGTTCAACAATATTTTTATCCAAAACTTCTCTTAAATAACCAGCCTTTTCTTTTCCTTTAACATAAATGGTATCAGCATTAGAGGTCCACTTTTGTAATATCTTTTTACACTGTTCAAATTCCATTTCTCCTTCATTCCACTTTATACAGTGATGATTTCGCATTAACCATTTTGCTTGTTTCTTATATTTGAGAGATAGCTCCTCAAAGGGAAAAGGTGGTTTAAATACACAATGTGCAACTTTTTTATTTTTGATTACCGCTAACTCTTTAATGATAAATTGTTGATCATCTACTTTAAATAATTGCATATCTACAATTGCATTCATTTTTACATTTGTTTTACAGCTTGTGTTTGAAGATTATAGGTGAAAATACGGTCGCTAATTATAAGAGCATGTGCGGTTGTATTATTTGGAATTATCGAATTTGTATCAAACTCGATTCTTAATACTACTGCTTGCGTTTGAAACCCGAGTTTTTGATAAGAACAGTCGACGATTATCAAAGGAAAGTTAGATTTAAACTGAGCTGGTGTTATTGAACACTCAGTTTTATCTTGATAATAATAAGTTTTTCGAAACTGTGTAAACATTTCATATAACGTGGCAAATTGATTATTATTGAAAGAGATATTCAAGTTTTCATATGGATAGCGTTCATTATTTAAGAATATGCGAATATTAGCAAAATCACAATGATCAAACTCACTCATATCTTTTTTTAAGTCTCCTTCTCGATTAGTTTGGAATCCAAGTATTATATAACGTGGTGACTCAAGTTTTGTGGAACTTTTTACAGACCATATTTGTTTTGTGGTAGTTGGTAACGACGGATAACTATGTAACTGCCAACTACGAAAGGATAAAATAACATCTTTACCCTTCTCAATTTTTTTTGTAAGTGCTACTTCTTCTCGTAAACCGGGGGAAATATGAGGTACTTTCCAAACAATTCTATCGAGAATGACTTTTGGTTTGTCATTCTCATTCAATGTAATTAAAGCATTATTATCCGAATTACTTCGAATTAATATTAATTCTTGTGCAATATTAACCATAACTTCTGTATAATCTTCAGCAAAACCCAATAACATTTTAAGTGGAATACAAACGTTAAATTTTCCATTCACCACTATACTACTTTTTTGACTCCAGAACCAGCCAGCATTTTGATAACGTATACTTTCACTCTGATTGAATGACGCTAATGCTTTCATTGTACTTGTTATTCCTGGTTTTGTATTAATATCTATTGTTTGTCCATTTACTTCATATCTTATTTCACTAAATAAAAACACCACACCGTTATTAACAAACTGTGTTTGGGTATCCGGTATGTTATCGTCTTTAACAATTCGACCTTGTATAAACAAATGACTATCACTGGGTCTAGTACATAAATCTTCAGGTAATCGAATTCTTATTTCATCATTATTTTCATATCGCGATGTATAAGCTTCATGACTATAAAATCTATAGCTAACAATAGATTCATCTACAGATGGCTTTTCAACAAGATCAAACATTTTTATATAATTTAAACCCTAATGACTCAAGAAACTTTTTATTTTCAACAGTTATCAGCTTGACGCTTTTCTTTTTACTAACTCGATCTACACACACTTTAATGCATTTATTTCTTTTTTGATTAAAGTTAATTCCCATCTCTCAATTTCCTCACATGTAAACCTACAGTGACTGTCTCGTTTTGGAAATTGATTAAGTTTCCGTTTTGATCAACTATTTTGAGGGTTATGTTTCGTATACTATCTACACTAATAGGCAAATAAATTAAATGATCGGGAGCTTCTACAATTTTAAATCCAGGAGGTACATTTGGAAAAAATTGATGAATGATGTGAGCGGGTCTATCATTTCTAAAACTATTAACAGCAATATTACATTCGATACAAATTGAGTTTATTTTCATTATATTGACAATCCAATCTGATTCGTGAACAACATTTTTTTTTAAAAGTTTTTTACCAAATCCCAGTATTGATCCAATTGTATTTGGTTTTTCAAAATTAATGTCTTGTGTTGCTTTAATATGAGTATGGGAAGTGTTTCTATTTGAGCTGATATTTATATAATCTCGATTAAAGTATTTTTGTACCTCTTTCTGTAAATATGCATTGATATCTACTAATTGGTAACACCCGGTAGGTATCGTAAATTCTTTGTTACCAAAGTAGAATTTATTACAACCTTCTTCTATATTTGGTATTGAGTTATATACTTCAAAACTAGTCAAACCTATCACATATTTTCCATTGCTTGTGTCAATAGGTGGATTATATTCACTAGTAAGCACTGACGAATTGCCGGTTAAAACGAACAACATTTTGCTTTTAAAGCATGTTTTACACTGTTGTTATTTTTTAATTGTATACATATAAAAACTTTAAGCACAGATGACCACAATTAAATGTGTCAAATTTTTGAAACCTTTCAATGTTATATTGAATGTTGTTTTTTAAACTATCACTTTTAAAATATCTTATTAACTCCAGTGGAGGTTTTAAGTGTCCCATGCTATCAGAATACATAATACTATTTTTTTTTTTACTATAAGCGGTCCAATGTGTGCCAGGTCCAGCTTTATCATCTAAATTTATTATACCGCTTTCATTTTTACAGATTTTTTTTGGTAAATTATTTCTCATGTAAACACCACGAAAGTTTTGTATTTTTAATTTCTGAACATATTTAACCAACAAATAACCCTTTGCCTTTTCTTTTCTTTCGTCTAGACCGTTTTTTTCGAAACCCTTTTCCTTTAGCGGAAAGTTCCATTGCTTTGTTATGTCGTTGCGTCTCTTCTAATAATTTCTTATCTGCTTGCGCTTTATTTACAGCCGTTGCAATTCCAGCTGCACCTCCACCTAAACCTCCTAACATCCCTAATAATGGAAGAAGAAATGGTAAAAAGCCTCCACGTTTTGGAGCTTTTAGAATTCGTTTTTTTCTGTGTTTTTTTTTTAAAGAACCCATTCCTAATTTTCTTTTTGCTTTCATTAATGTTGTGACTGCTAATGCTGCAGCTTTTTCTCCAAAAGATGCACTTTTTGCTTTTAAACGTTCAATTGCTTTTTCTATCAATATTTTGTCTGCTTTGTGACGTTTGTCTAACTCTTTCTCTTTTGAATATGCTATGTCGTGCTCTCTACAGGCAGAGTCTAACGGATTTATTCCGCTATCTCCTCGTTCTAATCTTTTTTCTAACTTTGTACCAGGACCGCAAAATTGATACCCAGGCAAATGCAATTCTAAAGGGAGTTTATTAATTAAAGTATTTATTAAACCAGTACCTTTCTTACAAGTATTTTGTTTACTATTAAACTTTGTCTTTTTATTTTTACATTTATATATTTTCATCTCCATATACAAACAACTTTAAGCCAACTAAATTAGTATTAAACATACAATACTATTTATACTATTTCTAAGTGATCCTCTACAGTTACACCTCTATTCCACTATCGCCATCATCTTCAAACAAAGCCTCGTCCTCACTATCGCTGAATTCGAGCATTCTAAGCAAACTCCGATATTTTAAGATCGAAACACCTGGTGGTCCATTACATCTCCTCATGTCTCGATGCATAACTGGCCCTTCACAGCGATTGCACCATAACAATATTGGACCTGGTGTATGATCGTGCTGTAGATACATTCTTCCTCCTTCTTCTCTAGCACAAAAGCGACACAACCTCAATGTAGATAAACTAGATAACGGTCCCGTGTAAAACACTTTGTAGCAATATCGATTTCTTCGTCCTACTACATTAAATACTATATTTATAACAAAAAAACTTTAAGCATTTTTACACTTACCATATATAGGGCAAACTCTTCTTCTTATTCCTGGAGGTGGACACATAATGCTCACTATATGCAACACATTACCTATAGTGAAACACTACTTTTTTATATTAACACAAACGTCTAGAACGTTCTTTTATACAACTCAGTTTGTATTAGACGACGTGCTAAAAATTTTAAGAGAGGGGCAAGGTAACCCCCACTTTTTATTCATGATTGCGTTACAGTAGAGAAACTTAACAAGGCTAAGTGACGTAGTGACCTTAGCTCTCTAAGGCTAAGTGACGTAGTGACCTTAGCTCTCTAAGGCTAAGTGACGTAGTCAACCTTGACCTTGGACTGTCAAAGCAAAGTGGCTCATTCGACTTTGACCTTGGACTGCCAAAACCAAGTGACGTAGCCGACTTTGACCTTGGGCTGTCTAGACCAAGTGGCGCATTCGACCTTGACCTTGGGCTGCCAAAGCCAAGTGACGTATTTGGTCTTGACCTTAAAACTCAAGGTCAAGGTCTCGTGACGTAAAGTGGTAGGGGGAGCATTTGCTCCCCCACTTGTCAACTACTTTCGCCACCTAAATAATGAGAAAACAATAAAAAATTTAAAATAATAATGAATAGTAAAAGTATTTTTAAAAATAAATAATAATAGATTTATATATGTTGCCGCAGGCAACATTCAATACGAGTGAGTAGAACAAGTACAAAAAAAATAAATAAAAAAAATTTTAGTAAATGGTAATATGCTGGCTTTTTTATAAAAAAAAAATGAGAAAGATAAAAGAAAAAGAAATAAGTATAATTAATAAAATCTAATTAAATTTTTTTAAATAAATAATAACAAATTTCAAGATAAATAATAATGGGCTAGGTTTATATAAATGTTGTCAAAAGCAAACGTTGATATGAGAAAGTAGAATAAGTACAAAAAGAAATATATAAAAATATATTACAATAAAAAAATAAATAAACAATAATCTAATAAAAAAAAAAAAAAGTGCGCTTGTACTACCGGTTGCCGAAGGCAACCCCTCTAGGTTTATACACGTTGCCGTAGGCAACCCTCTACTCAAGAGAGTAAGGTAAGCACCCGGAGGGTGCGAAACCATACTCTCGTTAATATATAATAAAATGCGTTGACGGCATCTTTTTCTTGCAAAAGTGGCGCTTAAAAAAGATTTATTAATTATGACAAATTGTTAAATGTTGTAAGAAATTTGATAAAAAACGGCATCAATAGAGTTTCGTTGTGATGTTTTGAGATAAGAATTGGATTTTTTTGTGGTAGGATAAAGAGGTATGAGGGACCGTTAGTATTAACAATTTTTCAAACGAATGACCGATAAAGTGAGTAAACAGATAGGACGTATATAGGACGTTGGCCGAAAAAGCAGAATAGATAGATATTCAAATTCAGAAAATAGTAGTTTTTTTGGGGAATTTTGTCAATTTTGTTGGCTTTCTGAAATAACTAATACCAGTCAAAGAAAAGAGCTCCTCGAAAAAAATCGATTCAGATAAGATTTCGGTAAGAAAACTCTTTTTAAATTACATTATTTGCTATATTATAATTATTAGAATAATTTTCAATGGATTTTATAGCTCCAAAATAGAAATATCGCTAAATTTTCCATTAAAAAAGTTCAAATGTCAAATGGAATGACAGCGAGTTTATTGATCCATTTCATCATAACCTTAAAAAAATGTCATTAGCACCAAAAGCTTAAAAGATATCATCAAAATCATATTACAAATGAATTGGTTTTGAATGGAAGTTAATGATAAGGTAGTGGTTTGTTTTGTTTTCTTGATGAAAAAGTGCCTTGTAAAGTAGTGCAAGAATTGTCGACAAAGTTTTCTTGAGGGGGCTATCTCACGAATCATAACTAAATAGAGCTGGAATATAATAAATGAGACTTATTAGAAGGTCCTCAGTTGTTTGACGAAATGTGATACAAGTGTGTTCTCTATAAAAATGCAGTCTTCTTCTTTTTATAAGTCATTGGATTGGTTGGTCAATATCAGATAATAGATTATTCTAATAATAATAATATTATATAAGAGGTAGGTTATTGCTTGATTTTTGATTAATATTACAATATTTTTTATAATTTATAGATAGTTACAGATTTACATAAAAAAGAAACAAAAAGTAAGGTTATGTCAAAAAGTTATTTGATAAAGAATTGGCTCATTTTACAAATGAATTGGTTTTGAATAGAAGTTAATTAGTTGGAATGTATTTAAAGTTATCAAAAATAATGTAATTTTCGACCGATTCAAGATTCAAGGATCGATTGTAGTGCATGAAATGATATCCAAAATACTGTATAAAAAAATAAAGACAAAAGCCTTTCAATTTCAATAAAAAGCAAGAAGCTTTTTTGGAAAAGATATGTAGGTATACACCTTATTATTATAATTATATTATTTTTTACTTTAAATATAAAAGATTTGTAAAACTAAACGCTTAATTTTTTCAAGTTTAAATGGCTTGAATGTGATTAGTGTAATTTAGACAATATTTTATCAAAATAACAATGAGATTTAATATAGTTTGTTGATGAAAGCACAAGGCCGCTATGAAGATAGACACCCTCTCAAATTGAAAAATTTTACAACATGATATTGTGTTTATTATCAATATTTTATTGATTGATTTAATATGAGTTATATATTGCTATATTAAAATAAAAACAAAAGCATTCACTTTTAATAATTCTTCCAGTAAATACTTATCTAAAATGTTTATATACAAAATACAATATAATTTTTTTATTGTTTAATTACACAATGTAAACATTTTGAGAAAAGGCTGCAAATCTGCTTTAAGAGTGTTTGAGTTGGAAAACTTAAATATTTTATATTAAAATTGTATCAAGGTAATAACTTCATTGACAGATGTCATTATGTTTGCTATGACATAACCTACTTTTTTTTTTATAAAAGTTACGTCAAATATTTGTGATACAAGTGTTTCCGACTATACTTATTAACACTAGGAAAATAAAAAAAAAAATAAAAAGTGATGCTAACTAAAAAAGCAATTAATAAAAAAAATTTTTTCAAAAAAAGTTTCAATTTTGTGTTTATCTATAAATTGTTGATAAGAGGCAATAGGAATGACGTTTCCGGTTACAGTGTTGCAGCTAGGCGCAAATAAAAAAACTTTTAAAAAATGTTGTCAAATAAAAAAGTCATTATTAATCACGCTTAGGAGTGTTTTAATTTAATGGTAATTTTAAATTTAACATTAAAATTGTACCACAACAACAACTTTATATTGTTGATGGGTGACACATCTTTGACACCGACAAGATCATTGACAGATGTTATTGTGCTTGAGCTATGACATAACATACATTTTTTTATGAAAGTTACGTAAAATATTAAAAAAAAAAGTATTTTTGGTTACAGTGTTGCCACTAGGCAAATAAAAAAAAAATTAAAAAGTATTGCCATATTAAATATCTATTAAAATTTTTTTTTTTGATCATGTTCTACAAAAAAATGTTTATAATTAATAATTATAATAAAAAAATTGCGAATTTGTGTTTAACTAAATTGTTGACAAGAGGCAATAGGAACGGCGTTTTTGGTTACAGTGTTGCAGATAGGTGCAATAAAAAAGTCTCTAAAAAGTATTGCCATTTAAAAAATCATTATTAAGCACGTTTAGTACTGTTTGGGTTGGCAATCTTAAATTTCATAATAAAAGTGCACAATGACAACAAAAATATAATTACAATAAAAAAAATAAATAAACAATAATCTAATAAATAAAAAAAAAATTACCAGTGCGCTTATACTACCGGTTGCCGAAGGCAACCCCTCTAGGTTTATACACGTTGCCGTAGGCAACCTTCTACTCAAGAGAGTAGGGTAAGCACCCGGAGAGTGCGCGACCCAACTCTCGTTAACTATAAGTAAAACATGATAGTCGCGTTTTTGTCGGACAAATTGTAAATTTCTTAAATTTTTTTAGTAAATTATTTTTTTTTTCAAAATAAAATTATTACAGTTCCACATAAACGTGTTTTCTTTATTAAATTTGATAAAGGTTTTTTTCGTCTATGATAGCCCCTTTAAGCGCTAGAGGTACAACCAATAAATTTGAGGAGAGAGATAGAATGATCGAAATGCTGTTATAAATGACGGACAAACGTACTCTAGATATAACACTTTGAAGGATGTCATTTTGATGACACAGCGTCAATTTTATGTCTAACGGTGACAGTTGTAAGTTGTTGGGTTATGTCATTTTAAATATTTATATTTATAATTGTGAAAAATAATGAAAATAAAGCTTTTAATGTGGCTAAAATGTCGATGGGATATGCTGGGGTAGTGGTTTGTTTTGTTTTCTTGATGGAAAAGTGCAAAAATTGTCGACGTATTTTTTTTTGGGGCGAATCTCACGAATCATTACTAAATACAGCTGGAATATAATAAATGAGACTTTTAAGTGATGGGAACATACTTATTAAAAGGTCTAAAGTGGTTTTATTAAAATCGATATGTAATAGAAGAGATTGTATAAAGTTTTACACTTTTATGTGTCAAGCGATTGATTTTTATATATTTATTGGAAATGGATTATTATTAACATTCCAACGCTACCCAGGTAACTGGAAAAGAGTTCGACTTATTGTGGTGGAAAATAAAGCGGTGTTTTTTGTGTTGTTCATGATAAAAAATGCTGTTGATAGCGAAGCTCCTTTTTATTTTTTAAGGTGAAGAAAAGTGAGGTTAAATATACAGAAACGTTGATAACTACGTTGGTTTGATTAGTTGATGGGGGCTTATTGAAGCATCAAACTTCAGACTGTGAGAGTCGTGTTGAAGAATGTTCCGAAACAAAGCATGATTGAATTTCAATACAAAACAAGCTACTCTACTATTTCTAAGGTTAAGAACCCTTCAAAAATTCGCTAATTTGCAACAAAGTTACATGAATTATATGAAAAATATGAAAACAACTGGCACCGGAAGAAGATCACCCTCCCCCCTATTTTGAGTAAATAAATACTATTTTGGGGAGTAAGGACAAGGTCAACCTCCCATATTTAGAAGATGGAAGATGGAATTTAAAAAGACAAAAGCCTTTCAATTTTAATAAAAAGCAAGAAGCTTTTTTAGAAAAGATATGTAGGTATATACTTTATTATTATAATTATATTATTTTTTACTTTAAATATAAATGATTTGTAAAACTAAACGCTTAATTTTTTTCAGTTTAAATGGCTTGAATGTGATTAGTGTACATATGTAAGCACAAGGCCGCGATGAAGATAGACACCCTCTCAAATTGAAAAATTTTACAACATGATATTGTCTTTATTATCAATATTTTATTGAGTATTTTAATATGAGTTGTATGTTGCTATATTAAAATGAAGACAAAAGCATTCACTTTTAAAAATTTTTCCAGTAACTACTTATCTAAAACTAGAATATGGCTCACTCTCGATTATTGATTGTCAATTTGATGACACAAGGTCAATTTACTGTCATATGCCATCCAACGGTGACAGTTGTATGGTAGGTTATGGCATAAAAAAATTAAATTTTTGTAGAAAATAATGCAAATAAAGCTTTTAATGGGGCTGAAATAGATGAGATGTTGATTTGCTTTGTTTTTTTTGATAGGAAAGTGCATCGTAAAGTGCAAAAATTTTCGAAGTAGTTTTTTTTGAAGCTATCACGAATCATTACTAAATATACAGCTGGAATATAATAAATAAGACTTATATGAGATGTAAATCGATTTTTCAAACATCCCAACGTTACTCAGGTAAATGGACAAGAGTTTTGATGTTTTATTTAAAAAGTTTTTCTAGAAAAATTGACCGTCCAGAATTTTACAAATCTTTACAAGATTGGAAAGGATATGTAAATTTTTTTAAATGGTTTTTCAATGAAAATGGTTATGAAATGCTTTGCGAGATATTGTATAATAAAATAAAGACGAAAGCCCTTTCAATTTTAATGAAAAATAAAAGTGAGGTTAAAATTTTTCAACAGCGATTAAGAATCTAAAGTAGAGGCTTTTTTGGAAGAGATATGTAGGTTTATAGATTATTATTATAAATATATTATTTTCACTTTAAATATAAATGATTTGTAAAACTAAACGCTTAATTTTTTTTAGTTTAAATGGCTTGAATGTGATTAGTGTACATATGAAAGCACAAGGTCGCGATGAAGATAGACACCCTCTGAAATTGAAAAATTTTACAATTTTTCAAACATCCCAACGTTACTCAGGTAAATGGAAAAGAGTTTTGATGTTTTACTTAAAAAGTTTTTCTAGAAAAATTGACCGTCCAGAATTTACAAATCTTTACAAGATTGGAAAGGATATGTACATTTTTTTAAATGGTTTTTCAATGAAAATGGTTATGAAATGCTTTGCGAGATATTGTATAATAAAATAAAGACGAAAGCCCTTTCAATTTTAATAAAAAATAAAAGTGAGGTTAAAATTTTTCAACAGCGATTAAGAATCTAAAGTAGAGGCTTTTTTGAAAGAGATATGTAGGTAAATAGATTATTATTATAAATATATTATTTTTACTTTAAATATAAATGATTTGTAAAACTAAACGCTTAATTTTTTTCAGTTTAAATGGCTTGAATGTGATTAGTGTACATATGAAAGCACAAGGCCGCGATGAAGATAGACACCCTCTCAAATTGAAAAATTTTACAATTTTTCAAACATCCCAACGTTACTCAGGTAAATGGAAAAGAGTTTTGATGTTTTATTTAAAAAGTTTTTCTAGAAAAATTGACCGTCCAGAATTTACAAATCTTTACAAGATTGGAAAGGATATGTACATTTTTTTAAATGGTTTTTTAATGAAAATGATTATGAAATGCTTTGCGAGATATTGTATAATAAAATAAAGACGAAAGCCCTTTCAATTTTAATGAAAAATAAAAGTGAGGTTAAAATTTTTTAACAGCGATTAAGAATCTAAAGTAGAGGTTTTTTTGGAAGAGATATGTAGGTATATAGATTATTATTATAAATATATTATCTTTACTTTAAATATAAATGATTTGTAAAGCTAAACGCTTAATTTTTTTCAGTTTAAATGGCTTGAATGTGATTAGTGTACATATGAAAGCACAAGGCCGCGATGAAGATAAACACCCTCTCAAATTGAAAAATTTTACAACATGATATTGTCTTTATTATCAATATTTTATTGAGTATTTTAATATGAGTTGTATGTTGCTATATTAAAATGAAGACAAAAGCATTCACTTTTAAAAATTTTTCCAGTAAATACTTATCTAAAATGTTTATGTACAAAGTACAATGTAATTTTTTTATTGTTTAATTACACAATGTAATCATTTTGAGAGAAGGCTGCAAATCTGTATGTTAAAAGTCTAATCTAAGTAAATCTAAAGTAAAATCTAATTATATGGAATAAATTCATCAACGATGCCAGGGAACACAAGTGTTTCGTGCGCTCTGTGCAATTTACCGGTTGATGATCAAAAAACTGTAGTTACTTGCAACACTTGCAATAAAAGTTTTCACGCTAAGTGCATGAATGTGGACCTCAGAGGGTTTCACATGAAGAAGAACTCATGGCGATGTAATAGTGACGTGTGTGCTGACAAGACTGTGAGCCACCAAAGTCAACAATGTGACCGAAATGACGCTGTGACGGATATTTTTTGGGATGCATCCGAAAAGGTAATGGACGAGAAAATGTTCCTCTACATCATTAAGCAGAAGGATGAAATCATCCTAGAATTAAGAAGTAAGATGAAGCTTCTTTACGACCACATCGAACTCCTGAAGGAAAAAAAAGATGGCACTGATAAATATGCTCCAAAAAAACTTTCTATTGCAAATGCTCAAGGCAATCCTCCAGCTATAAAAATAAGCGATAATGACGACCAAAAAAACTGTAAACAAACAAAACCAGCTTATTCAGAGACTCAACATACCAAGGAGAGCTCTGGAAAAACTACGAATTTGGCAGAAGAAAAGACTTGGAAGGAAGTTACTTACAAACACGGTGGCCAACAAACCCAGTGTGCACCGCCCAGTTCTGTAAATAGTATACAGCTCCAAAAAAGTCGGAAGAAAGATTCAACTATTTTAGGAACCAAAACAAATTGGACGCACCTCAAAGTCGTTCCGCAGAAGGCTTATCTTTATGTTAGGAGATTGGCAAAAGAAACAAACTCTCAAAATCTTAAATCATTCCTTGTTAAAGATTTTCCTGAAGTAGAATGTGAACTATTGGAAAACAACTTTAACTCACCACAATCTCGATTCAAAGTAACAGTCAACCTCTCTAATCTTGAAAAGATTAAAGATCTAGCTATTTGGCCAAGCGGAGTTTTACTATCAAGATTTTTTCACAGGAAGAGAGTTCCAATAATAAACAAATAACTATGAACAATCATGATAAAATAGATTCTAAATTATTATTTCATATTAATATACAGAGTGCTCGCAAGAAAATTAATCTTCTTGAGCTACTTTTGCATAAACATAATGTATCATTTCTATGTATAGATGAGCATTGGATGAATGAAAGTGAATTGCATGAGACGGTGTTAAATAGTTTTACTGTTATTAATAGTTTCTGCAGAACTAATTTTAGTCGTGGTGGTAGTGCCATCTTTGTAAGGAATGACATTCTCGATGATTGTAAACCGTTGGATGAGTATAGTAAACTTTCTGTTGAAAAACTCTTTGAATGCTCGGCAGTAGAATATAAAAAAACCAGTTGTATAATAGATATTTATAGAGCTCCAAGTGCTAATTTTGACCTTTTTTGCAATCTACTTTCATCTCTGTTATCTACAGTTACAATTAAATATCAGTATATAATTCTATGTGGTGATCTAAACTCAAATTCTAAACACTACTCAAGGAACCTGCTGGATGTGTTTGGTCAATTTCATATGACATCTCTTATTACTGATAGTACAAGAGTAACTGCTAATTCTGCTTCCACTATAGACTACATTGTTACGAATTTACCAGACAATACTAGCTGTCATAACTTTGATCCTGGGTTATCAGACCATCATGGTCAACTTACAGAGTGCAAATTTAAATCACAACAAAATGAGGTAAACACAGCACAAAATAGGAAACGTCGCATATTGAACAATAGTGTCATCACGAAATTTAAGCATTTATTAAATAACTTAATAAACTGTTGTATTTACCATATTGCTACTAGCAAGGACATAGATGAAAGCTTTAACTTCTTTTTTGAAAACTTTATAACTATTTTTGAAAGCACTTGCCCTCTGGTTGACGCTAAAGTAAATAAAACTAACAAAATATCTAAAATCCCTTTTTCGATTCAGCTCCAAAAAGATCTAGAAAATCTAAAATTTTGGAATATATTGAAAAAACTTATAAATACGGATGCAGTCAAGAACTGTTATAAACAACTTAGAAATAGCATTAACAGAAAAATCAAAGAGGAAAAGGTTCAATATTATAATAATATAATTCTACGATCACAGAACAAAAGCTCAGCTGCATGGGGTATAGTCAACCGCTTACAAAATAACAATAGCAAAAATCTTTCAATTAAAGAAATAAATTATAATGGCACAAATATTCATGACGCAAGAGACATTTCTAATACGTTTGCCCAACATTTCTCAACAGTGATCATTGACAAAATTAACCATCACTTTGGATCATTAATTTCAAGTGATTGTACTGTCCACCGCTCAGACACTTTAATTCCATCTATGTTTTTCAAACCAACTTTAAAATATGATATTGAAGATGTCATAAAAAGATTACCAGACAATAAAACGCCTGGACTAGACCAAATCCCAAATAAGTTAATAAAACAATGCACAGGTTTGCTCTCGACTATTTTGGCAGACATATTAAATAAATCGGTAGAACTGGGTCAGTTTCTTAATAAACTTAAGACTGCCATGATTGTTCCTATACCCAAAAAAGGTGATAAAAAGTGCGTTGATAATTACAGGCCTATTTCCCTCCTGTGTGTTTTCTCCAAAATTTTTGAAAAACTTATGTGCAAACAGTTATTTAACTTTCTCGACAAACATAATATTTTATCCCAACATCAATTTGGCTTTCGCCATGGCTTCTCAACGGAAACAGCTATAGTGGATCTGGTTCAATGTATAAAAAATAGAATGGATTCAAATGAATTGGTTGTTACAATTATGTTTGACTTAAGTAATGCTTTTGACACATTGGACATACACTTTGTAGCAAGGAAGTTATGGAAGCTGGGTATCCGTGGTTCTATCAACGACTGGATAATATCATTTCTGTCAAATAGAAAAATTTGTGTTAAAATTAACAATATAACGTCCGATCTCTACGATCTCAGTATTGGTACACCTCAAGGTAGTGTCCTAGGCCCCCTAATATTTCTATTGTATGTAAACGACCTACCCGACTATATTTCACAGGGCAGAGTACTTATGTATGCTGATGACACTACCGTCATTGTCTCAGCACCAGACTTAGTTAGTCTCAATAAAAAAGTTCAGAGTGTACTTAAAGATTTTAGTGACTGGTGTTACTCCAACAAGTTGATTATTAATTTAACCAAAACAGTGACTCTAGAATTTCATAATAAGCATCGGGCATCAAGTAAGCTACAATTTAAATTCAATGACAAAGAAATTTCATCAAGCACAACCGCCAAGTTTCTAGGAGTTACTTTGGACAGCAATCTTTCATGGTCACCACATATCGACGAAGTCTGCAAAAAACTAAACAAAGGCTTTTTCCTTATTAATTCACTAAAACGCTCAATTAGCTCGAATGTTCTCCTGAGTGTATATTATGCCCATATACATTCAGTTATCAGCTACAACATTGTAGTCTGGAGTCAAGCTGTTGATGTTGATAGGGTCTTCAAGATACAGAAGCGAATTGTACGGCTGATGTTTGATCTCAATTATTTACAAACCTGCCGAGATACGTTCAAAAAGCATAAAATACTTACAGTTTGCTCCATCTACGTACTTAAGCTATTAACACTCATCCACTCTTACAAATCCAACTTGAGAACTAACGGTGAATGTCATTCCTATGAAACACGCAATAGAAATGCTTTATGTTTATCTAAGCATAACCACCAATTTTACAAAAAAGCACCCCACAATGTTGGAACTCGAATTTATAATCTGCTGCCCCAGTCCCTTAAGTCAGTTAAGACAGTAAAACTATTTAAGATAAAACTTTGCAAATTATTACATGAAGAGTCTTTTTACACTGTCGATGAAATAATACAATATTTCTTAAAATCCAAATTCATGTAACTTGCATGTTTTACGTGTGAATTTTATATTATATATTTTAAATTGTGACTTTATCATACTATAATAACTTTTATGTACGTTGTAGATATTTTTTAGTCTTTGGTTTTTATTCGTTTGTTTGTATATATACATTTTTTTTTGTTTTCGCTTTATGACATGTGCCATGATCTTGTACTGATCCAACAGCATTAATAAACATTATTATTATTATTATTATTATTATTATTATTATTATTATTATTAATTGCTGCTTCACAAGAAGACCACCATAATGTAACCAAAATAATAAAGTAATGGAAAGAAAAAGACCATCAAAGACAACCATTGTTTACATGCAAGTTAAGACTCAATTTCAAGATTTAATTTGAAAGTAGAATTTGTAATACGGTTTATTTGGATTGAATAGATCCATTTAGAGATTATATATATTAAATTTTTCTTTTTTAGAGCTTCAAGCGAGAGATAACATTAACTGCAAAAAAAGCTAATACAAAACATTGCCCTCATTGAAAAGGAATTTTGATATAAAAGACCTCATAATTTGCTCTTGATTAAATATGCTCTATTAGAAGAAGAATTTTGCATAAATGAATTAGAAGAAGATGTGTTTATAAAAAGATCTATTAAAATACAAGTAATAAAGGTCTCTGAATATCTTCCCCAATATAAGAAAGAATCGAATGCAAACAATGTAAATTTGTAGTGCATGAAAAATGAAGACAAAAGCTTTTCAATTTTAATAAAAAGCAAGAGGCTTTTTTGGAAAAGATATCTAGGTATTTACTTTATCATTATTATATTATTTGCTACTTTAAATAACAAAATAACATTGAGATATAATATAATAAATATTTTGTTTTAGGCTTTGTGAAATGGAATAACGGATACATGAAAGAAAAAAGTTTAAAGATTATGATGCTATTTAATCTATTTTTTTGAGTATAAGCAAGCAGATGCTCTCATTTATTAACTAAAAATTCAAGATTTTCCTTATTCTAAAGAAAATGAAGTGAAGAAAACATAATTACAGGTTTTTCCAGAAGAAATTATAATGTAATATAGATTTAAAGTATCAAGGTCAATGACCTTTTGACCTAATTATTGAAAAATATAGAGACATTGATAATTATAGGATTTTCTCCAATGAAATTCATGTTGTCTCAGATTCTGTATTAAAATGAAGATAAAAATTTTTAATTTTAATAATATTTACAGTAACTGCTTATCTAAACTATAGACTTCTTTTGAAAATAAAAATTGTCGTATGGATAAATTGAATCGATTCGTTTGGAGCTTAGAATTTATTGATTGGGCGTTAAGATGTTTGAAATACGATGAAGCAAAGAAGACCATGAGAAACCTTTTAGAGAAAAAAGATAAAGAGATATACAAATTATTATTAGAAATGATTAGATTTTAAATGAATGCTTAGTACCACCGGTACTAAGCATTTTGACACCGTTTGACATTTTGTTTTTGGAAAGTGGCTCGAATGAGAATAATGCACATCTTTTAATAATTAATTTGCAATTGAATGAAATTATTATTATTATATGCTGTCTCAGATGCTGTACATTTACAGTAAATTGTTATCTAGACTGTTTATAAGTTTATTTTTGATCGATTATACAATGTAATTATTTTGAGAGAATGCTATAAATCTGTATCTTGCAAGTAATAAAATAAATATAATCAAAGCGAAATGTTGAAGTTAGTTGGTAATCTATATATTTCATTTTAAAATGGTACAAAACTTTATTTAGTAATAATTTTAATTGATATGAAAAATTTTAAATTTACCGCTTCAATATTTTTGACATTGTTGCTGTTAGTAACAACATGAAAAATTAATAATAAATTAATTATCTTTAGAATTTTTGTAAAGTATTTACATATTTTACAAAATTAAGTGTTGTTTTTTTTGCAAAATATAAGTGAAAAGTTTAAAATAAAGTAGGTTTAATAATTATTCAATCTCATTGTTGAAAGAATATTGATATATATGAGTTAAAATAAGATGGAAGTGGAAAATTATATTCGACAGAATATATATTTTTTTCTCAATCGTACGTACTTATTTTTATATTTTTAAATAAACAATTAAATATTTAAAAAAAAATTACGATATCAATTGTCAATTATTATTGTTGACATAATCAATTAAAAAATACAAAGTGATCACTTAATATTAATGCTTTATATTTTATAACTAACATGAAATATGAAACGTTTTTTTGTCAATTTTAATGTACAAATTTCTATAGAGTGGTTGTTTTTTTGAATTTGAAATATAAGTGAAATAAAAAAAAATCTTATAGATTTTTTTTTTAGATTATGTATGATTGTAATTGAATGATTACATATTTTGGGAAAATTAAATAGAAAATAGAAAAAAATGACTGAAAATAAAAAAAATTAAAAAAATTAGAAAAATGAAACAAATTGAATAAAAAAGAAAGAAAGAATAAAGTATTATAACTATTTATATGTAATAAGAACTTTTTTTTTAATAAAAATAAAATATGGTTGTTTTATGGTTGCCGAAGGCAAGAAAGGTAAGGAAAAGGGAGAACAAGTAAAAAAATATAATAATAGAAACAAAAAAAATATATAAAATAACAATTTTAATTTTGAAAAAAAATAATAAAAAACTTGCTTTAGAAGAGAATAAGAAAAAATTCATATAAATTATTATAATATACTATAGTTGTTATTCTTATTTTAATAACAATTATTATTAAAGTAATAAAATTAATATGAAAATAAAAAAAAATAAAACGAAGAAAAAAAATACAAATGAACGAAAGAAAAAAATTGGAAAGTAAAAAAAGAATAATAATTAAGTATATTAAATAAAATGTAATGCAAAATTTTTTAATAAAACAAAAAAAATTGTTGTTTTATTGTTGCCGAAGGCAATCTTTTACAAATAAGAGAGTATGGTAAGAACAAGAAGGAATAAAAAAATATAAAACAAAATAATTGAAAAAAATAATATAAAATAATGATAGATAGTAATATTATTTTTAAATATTAAAGTAATATTAATATGAAAACGTTATGTCAAAATTTGATCTCAAATGTTATAACGAGAATTTTTATAACAGAAAATGACTGTATGCCTAAATAATAAGAAAAAAATAAAAAATTTATAATAATAATAAATAGTAAAAGTATTTTCAAAAATAAGTAATAATAGATTTATATATGTTGCCGCAGGCAACATTCAATACGAGTGAGTAGAACAAATACAAAAAAAAAAAAAATAAAAAAAAATTTTAGTAAATGGTAATATGCTTGCTTTAGTATAAAAAAAAGATGAAAAAGATAAAAGAAAAAGAAAAAAAAAAAAGTATAATTAATAAAATCTAATTAAAATTTTTTAAATAAATAATAATAAATTTTAAGATAAATAATAATGGGCTAGGTTTATATAAATGTTGTCAAAGGCAAACCATGATATGAGAAAGTAGAAAAAGTACAAAAAGAAATAAATAAAAAAATATTACAATACAAAAATAAATTTTCAATAATCTAATAAAAAAAAAAAAAGTGCGCTTATACTACCGGTTGCCGAAGGCAACCCCTCCAGATTTATACACGTTGCAGTAGGCAACCCTCTACTCAAGAGAGTAGGGTAAGCACCCGGAGGGTGCGCGACTCAACTCTCGTTAAACTATAATAATAGCTGATGTAGTATCTCTTTCTGACAAATTGTAAATTTTTTAAATTTTTGTATTGACGGTATCGTTTAAATTAAATAAATTTTATCTATCATGTGAGAGTTTTTGATTTTATAATAATTTATAGTTATTTTTTAAAGTAACAATAAGCCAATAAGGCGCTAAATCGCTTGTATAATTAAATCATGAGAGCCATATGGCATCTTAAGTAAAAGAGGGAGAACATTGGCTTAGCATCCCTGGAAGGGTAAAGTCCAGTCAGTCAGCTGAGCGGGCGAGAGTAAGATTGTGGATTAAAAACGGCAGAGAGCGGTCGGACGGGCAGTATTATGAATATTTACAATTAGCAATTGTTAATTGTTTATTGAAAGAGAAAGATAGTTAACGTGTTGATCTTGTTGATCATATGTGTTTTGTGGTATAATGTGAATTCAGTTGTGACTCCCTGCATTCGGTGGAATAATGTGGATTCAGTTGTGACTCCCTGAATTCGGTGGAATAATGTGGATTCAGTTGTGACTCCCTGAATTCGGTGGAATAATTTGGATTCAGTTGTGACTCCCTGAATTCGGTGGAATAATGTGAATTCAGTTGTGACTCCCTGAATTCGGTGGAATAATTTGGATTCAGTTGTGACTCCCTGAATTCGGTGGAATAATGTGAATTCAGTTGTGACTCCCTGAATTCGGTGGAATAATTTGGATTCAGTTGTGACTCCCTGAATTCGGTGGAATAATTTGGATCCAGTTGTGACTCCCTGAACTCGGTGAAATATTGTGAAATCAGTGCTGTGCATTCGGAGGAATAATGAGGTACCGAAACAATGAAGACATCATTGAGAACACGATGCTAAAGAAAAGGGGTGAAGATTGAGTCAATCGAGTCCATGAAGTGGTTGTCAAAGTCCAATGAGCTTTGTGATGGAATAATGAGGTACCAAAACAATGAAGACATCATTGAGAACACGATGCTAAAGAAAAGGGGTGAAGATTGAGTCAATCGAGTCCATGGAGTGGTTGTCAAAGTCCAATGAGCCTGGTGATGTCTTCCACTATCAGTTCGAGAGGAAGAGAATCCTGCTAGGGGGAGAAAAGCCCCCGGTGAGTTACTTTACACGTATTATTGACAGGTACGTTATATGTAAATATGTTTCATGTGTCGCCCAATCGATCCGTCTGACTGCTCAAGCGTTTCTCTAACAATGAATATAGAGGGGTGAGTTGAAGTAGATTGTTGATGATAATGTAGCTGGTTGTTGCTATTCTGTACACTGTTTTTGAGTTAATAATTAAGGCTAATAATCGTAGAACATAGACATCCTGACAAATTTATTATGGAGAAAAAGTTAACTGTTATTTAATTCAATTTAATTGTTAAAATTTGGCAAAACGTAAGATTAGAATAAAAAAAGTCTTACAATTATGACAATTATTCGTGTTTTATTTTGCGTGGTGAAGGTTTTTTTTTCATTTGTAAGCCCCTTTGGTTGTATGTTGTACCGCCAGTAAAATTTGAGAGAGAGATAGAATGATCAAATTTTGTTGAGAATGATGGACAAACGTACTATAGATATAATGTGCACCACTCTCGATTATTGAATGTCATTTTGATGACGTATCGTCAATCTAATGTCATATACCATCCAACGGTGACAGTTTTACATTAGGTTATGTTTGTCAGTGTCTAACCTGTCAGTCGTATCGTAATTTTGGCGAAAATCTACCAAAATACAGCTTAAATCTATAAAATATCTATGAAATAAATATGGACGGTTTATTTCTAACGATTTCTCATCAAGAGATTTAATGTAATTTCATCAAGAAAGAAGATTTTTACAAAATTTGTAGCTCAGCCCCAAACTGTCAAAAGAGTGGAAGTGAGAATAGACCGAATTTCAATGAATATTTAAATGAAAACATTATTTAAAAACTATTTTGAAGCAACCGATAAAGGTTTGAATAATTTTTTTCAAAGATTTTAAGGAATTTTATAGAGAAAAATAAGGGCCCCAGACAAATGTCATAACCTGTCAATTTAATTTAATTTTAGCGAAAATCTACCAAAATACAGATAAAATCTATAAATTATCTATGAAATAAATATGGGCGGTCTATTTCTAACGATTTCCCATCAAGAGATTTAATGTAATTTCATCAAGAAAGAAGATTTTACAATTTGTAGCCCCCAAACTGTCAAAGGAGTGGAAGTGAGAATAGACCGAATTTCAATGAATATTTAAGTGAAAACATTGTTTAAAAACTATTTTGAAGCGACTGATAAAAGTTTGATTAATTTTTTAAAAGATTTCAAGACATTTTGTAGAGAAAAATAAGGGCTCCAGACAAATGTCATAACCTGTCAATTTAATTTAATTTTAGCGAAAATCTACCAAAATACAGCTAAAATCTATAAAACATCTATGAAATAAATATGGGCGGTTTATTTCTAACGATTTCCCATCAAGAGATTTAATGTAATTTCATCAAGAAAGAAGATTTTACAATTTGTAGCCCCCAAACTGTCAAAGGAGTGGAAGTGAGAATAGACCGAATTTCAATGAATATTTAAGTGAAAACATTGTTTAAAAACTATTTTGAAGCGACTGATAAAGGTTTGATTAATTTTTTAAAAGATTTCAAGGCATTTTGTAGAGAAAAATAAGGGCCCCATTCTGTCAACAGAGTGAAGTGAATTTAATGGAAAATCTACGTTAATACAGCTCAAAACAATGAAAATATTAGTTAAATAAACAAGTGGCATTCACCCAAAAGTTAGAAGCAATTTGTTTAGTTTTTTCAATAGATTTTATAAAATTTTTAGAGAAAGGGGTCTTTTTTTTGGTTTCGGTCAAATGTCAAATTGACAGCTTCAGGTTATTATAAATTTGTTATGGTTGGGTCTATTCATGTAAGAAGACTTATATAAATGAATTAAAATCAGATGGAAGTGAAATATTATTTTCGAAAAGTATCTATATTGAAAATCAATAAATCAGAGAAGATATAGGTCAAATTTTTGATATTTTTGTCAAATCTTATTTTACAAATGGATTGGTTTTGAATAAAAAAAAAATATAGCCTTGAATTGATTATAGATTGGTAGTTATAGAAAAAATCTAATTGCTGCTTCACAAGAAGACCACCATAATGTAAACAAAATAATAAAGTAATGGAAAGAAAACGTCAATCGAAGACAACCATTGCTTACATGCAAGTTAAGACTCAATTTCAAGATTTAATTTGAAAGTAGAATTTGTAATACGGTTTATTTGGGTTGAATAGATCCATTTAGAGATTATATATGTTTTTTTAAGTTTTTCTTTTTTAGAGCTTCAAGCGAGAGATAACATTAACTGCAAAAAAAAGCTAATACAAAACATTGCCCTCATTGAAAAGGAATTTTGAAGAAAATATAGCCTTGAATTGATTATAGAGTGGTAGTTATTTTGTAAAATGCGTGCATTAGACAATATTTTTTATCAAAATAACAATGAGATATAATATAATTTGTTGATGAAAGCACAAGGCCGCGATAAAGATAGACACCCTCTTAAATTGAAAAATTTTACAACATGATATTGTCTTTATTATCAATATTTTATTGATTATTTTAATATGAGTTGTATGTTGGTATATTAAAATGAAGACAAAAGCATTCACTTTGAAAAATTCTTCCAGTAAATACTTATCTAAAATGTTTATGTACAAGGTACAATGTAATTTTTTTATTTGATTAATTACACAATGTATTCATTTTGAGAGAAGGCTGCAAATCTGTATGTTAAAAGTAATAACATAAATCAATAAGATCTGTTTGAGTTGGCAATCCTAAATTTCATTTTAAAATTGTAACACGGCAACAACTTCATATTGTTGTTGTTATGAGTGAGACATCTTTGACATTGACAGATGTCATTGTGCTTGCTATGATATAACCTACATTTTTTTCATAAAAGATACGTCAAATATTTGTCAAACAAGCGTTCAAGGTTACAGTGTTGATACTAGGTTAATAAAAAAATCTCTCAGAAGTGTTGCCAACTAAAAAAATATTGATAAAAATTTTTGGTTTTATTTATGCTGTACAAGCTAATGTTTATAAATAATAATTATAAAAGAAAAGTTTTGAATTTGTGTTTATCTGAATTGTTAACAAGAGAAAGTAGGAACGGCGTTTTCGGTTACAATGTTGCAGCTAGGCGTAAATAAAAAAGTTTTTTAAAGTGTTGCTAAATTAAAAAGTCATTATTAATTACAAGCTTAAGAATGTTTGAGTTGGCAATCTTATATTTTATATTAAAATTGTACCACAGCAATAACTTTCTATTGATTATGGGTGACACATCTTTGACACTGACAACATCATTGACAGATGTCATTGTTCTTGCTATGACATAACCTACATTTTTTGTAGCATTTTCCAAAGCATTTTTAAAAATATAATAATAATAGATTTATATTTGTTGCCGCAGGCAACATTTAATACGATTGAGTAGAAACAGTATAAAAAAAAATAAATAAAAAAAAATTATTAAATGCTAATATGCTTGTTTTACTATAAAAAAAAGATGAAAAAGATAAGAAAAAAGAAACAAGTATAATTAATAAAATCTAATTAAAATTTTTTAAATAAATAATAATAAAAATTTTTAAGATAAATACTAATGGGCTAAGTTTATATAAATGTTGTCAAAGGCAAACGTTGATATGAGAAAGTAGAAAAAGTACAAAAAGAAATAAATAAAAAAATATTACAATAAAAAAATAAATAAACAATAATCTAATAAAAAAAATTCAAGTGCGCTTATACTACCGGTTGCCGAAGGCAACCCCTCTAGGTTTATACACGTTGCCGTAGGCAACCCTCTACTCAAGAAAGTAGGGTAAGCACCCGGAGGGTGCGCGATCCAACTTTTGTTACTATATAATAAAACGTGATAGTCGCGTTTTTGTCTGACAAATTGTAAATTTTTTAAATTTTATTATTAAAGGTATTATTTAAATTAAATAAATTTTATCTTTTTTGTCAATTATTATGTTTTGTTTTGCGTTTTTTTTTCATTTGTAAGCCCCCTTTGCTGTATGAGAAACCGCCAGTAAAATTTAAGAGTGAGATAGAATGATCAAAATGTTGTTATGAATGACGGACAAACGTACTATAGATATAAAACTTTGAAAGATGTTATTTTAATGACGCATCGTCAATCTTATGTCTAACGGTGACAGTTCTAAGTTGTTGGGTTATGTCATTTTAAATATTTATGTTTATAATTGTGAAAAATAATGAAAGTAAAGCTTTTAATAAGGCTAAAATGTCGATGGGATATGATGGGGTAGTGGTTTGTTTTGTTTTCTTGATGGAAAAGGGCATTGTAAAGTGCAAAAATTGTCGACGTAGTTTTTTTTTGGAGCTATCACGAATCATAACAAAATACAGGTGGAATATAATAAATAGGACTTTTAAGTGATGGGGGCCCTACTTATTAAAAGGTCTAAAGTGGTTTTATTAAAATCGATATGTAATAGAAGAGATTGTATAAAGTTTTACACCTTCATGTGTCAAGCGATTTATTTTTATATATTTATTGGAAGTTGATGATTATTTTTAACATTTCAACGCTACCCAGGTAACTGGAGAGGAGTTTGACTTGATGTGGTGGAAAATAAAGCAGTGTTTTGTGTGTTGTTTATAATAAAAAAAGCTGTTGATGGCAGAGCCCTTTTTTTAAAGTGAAGAAAAGTGAGGTTAAATATACAGAGACGTTGATAACTACGCTGGTTTGATTAGTAGAATGAGACTTATAGGTAATGAGGCTATACTTTTTTGAACATCCCAATGCTTATTCAAATATCAAACTTCAGACTGCGAGAGTCGTGTTGAAGAATGTTCCAAAACAAAGCATGATTGAATTTCAATACAAAACAAGCTACTCTACTATTTCTAAGGTTAAGAACACGTTATAATGACAAATTTAATAATAGGAAAACATTAAAGAACTCTCGTTGGCAAAATATTTCAACCGAAATGAGAAGCAATGCTTTTGATATACCCGAAGGACGTGAAGGGGCTGAGAAGCCCCTTCAAAAATTCGTTAATTTGCAACAAAGTTACATGAATTATATGAAAAATATGAAAATAACTGGCACAGGAAGAAGATCCCTCTCTCCCCCCTATTTTGAGGAAATAAATACTATTTTGGGGAGTAAGGACAAGGTCAACCCTCCATATTTAGAATACGGAAGATGGAATTCAGAAAGACAAAAGCCTTTCAATTTTAATAAAAAGCAAGAAGCTTTTTTAGAAAAGATATGTAGGTATAAATGGCTTCTTGACATTTCAGGCGCGTTTGACAACGCCTCACATGCATCTGTCAAGATCGCGCTGGAGAAAAGAGGGGTTGAAAAAACTCTCGTCAGATGGATGTGGGAAATGTTGACCACAAGAACAGCTGAGATACCAACGGGTAATGAAGTCATCACCGTCAAAACTACTTGAGGTACACCTCAGGGAGGGGTAACCTCTCCTCTGATGTGGACTTTGATAGTTGATGAACTATTAAATAGATTGACAGAATCAGGAATAGACTGCATAGCTTATGCCGATGATATTGTCATAGTGGCCAGAGGCAAATTTGAAAGCACTCTATGTGAAATAATACAGAAGGGTTTCAGAATTACCGAACAGTAGTGCGAATCAGTGGGGTTGAGTATTAACTCATCAAAAACCGCGATTGTAACATTCACTCGGAAAAGAAAACTCCAGGGGATGAAACCCCTCTTCTTGAAAGGAGAGATCATCAAAAAACAGTCTGGAGTTAAATATTTAGGAATACACCTCGATAGTAAACTTCTATGGAAAAAACACGTAGAAAAAACTAGCAGTAAAGCCATTAAAGCGATTATGGTCTGCAGAAGTCTAGCAGGTAAAAGATGGGGGTGCAACCCGAATATACTGCGATGGATGTATACCGTGATTATTAGACCTATCATGACCTATGGGGCAATAGCCTGGCACTCTAAGGCAGAACAAGCAACCACAAGGAGAACCCTTGACAAGGTTTAAAGACTAGCATGTTTGTGTATCACAGGAGCTATGAGAACGTGCCCTACTGCGGCACTAGAGGTTATTACAGATCTGACACCCCTACATCTAGTGATAGCTAGAACAGCGAAGGAAGCTATTCTCAGACTCACAAGGGAGGGTACCGAATATGAAAAAATCAAATGTCAGAGAGCTTTGACATCTCTGACAGAGTGCATTTCATTTCCAAACCTTCCAAGTAACGAAATAGTAAGGAGACACATCTTTGAAAGAAACTTTATGGTAAGATTAAGCAACAGGGATGATTGGGGAAAAGAACCCACCACCAGTGAGTTTAAAAGAAATACTATTAAATGGTATACGAACGGCTCCATGACAAACAAGGGCACGGGAGTAGGAGTAGTCGGTCCTAGAACCAAATACTCAGAATTAATGGGAACCTACCCAAGCATCTTCCAGGCGGAAATACACGCAATCAGACGATGTGCAGAATTTAATTTAGAAAGAAACTATCAAAAATGTAAAATTGCAATTCACACTGATAGTCAAGCAGCGATAAGAGCATTAAGCTCCTATGTCACCAGTTCTAAAATGACATGGGAATGCCGAGGCAAATTGAATGAACTAGGCAAGAATAACAAAGTTTTTCTTGTTTGGATACCCGGACACTCGGGAATAGAGGGATACGAGAAAGCTGATAAGCTAGCAAGAGAGGGCGCATTAACCCCTTTTGTAGGGACAGAACCATTTTGCGGCTTAGGGAAACATACCTACAAGAAAAGGTTCAAAATGAAGGAAGAGAAGGACAGATCAGAACGCTGGCTAAATCTTCCTGGTTTGAGACACTCTAAGAAATTTCTTGGAAACTTCGACCATGTAAGGTCCAAAGCTTACATGAACCTCACTAAAAATAGGCTTCGCATCCTCACAGGTTTCCTTACCGGTCATTGCCGTCTAGGAAAGCACCTGATGAGACTTGGCCTAGAAGATAATGACGAATGCAGATTTTGCATGGAAGAGGAGGAAACTCCGGAACACCTAGTAACAGAATGCGTTGCCATTAGAACCCAACGTAGAGAACATCTAGGGCAGGAATACATAGTGAATAGAGACATATTGTCTTTGAAGCCATCGCAGCTGCTGGAATTTATTACAGCTTTGGAACTAGATGGGGAGCTATAAACCGAGCCACTCCTCGAACAGCTCGAGAAAGGGGAGCACAATAGACCAATAGGTCGCAGTGCAGACGATACCTTATTCTAAATCTATCTATCTATCTATCTACTTTAAATATAAATGATTTGTAAAACTAAACGCTTAATTTTTTTAAGTTCAAATGGCTTGAATGTGATTAGTGTACATTTAAATCTGCGTGCATTAGACAATAATTTTTATCAAAATAACAATGAAATATATGTGAGAGTTTTTGTTTTTATAATAATTTATAGTTATTTTTTGTAAGTAAAATTAAGCCAATAAGGCGCTAAATCGCTTGTATAATTAAATGATCTCGATGAGAACCATATGGCATCTTAAGTAAAGAGGGAGAACATGGGCTTAGCATCCCTGGAAGGGTGGAGGCCAGTTAGTAAAAAGCTGAGCCGGGCGTCAGAGCAGTCGGACGGGCGGTATTATGGATATTTAAACTGTTAATTGTTTATTGAAAGAGAAAGATAGTTAACCTGTTGATCTTGTTGATCATGTGTTGTTTTATGGTATAATTGTGAATTCAGTGCTGTCTCCCTGAATTCGGAGGAATAATGAGTAAAGTTATATTGATAAACATCAATATGTTAATATGAAATATCCACGGCAGAAACTATAGTTTAATACCTGGGGTACGGTCTATGTGTTAATTCATTTCAGACTGAGGTGGTACTCCCATGACGTCTGTAGACATTTACAGATTGCTATCCTGGTTCTCTACTTCCTCGAACAGAGGCGAAGAGGTAGAGGGGTGGGCTGGAGCCTGTTAACCGCTATGGTTATGTTCCTATCAGTGTATAAAAAAATTGTGGATTTCCCTTTTGCTGGTATGACGGGGTAATGCGTAATGTCCTTAGGTTCTTCACTCATTAATCTTTATTTTATACCTTTTCCTATTACGTATTATTCTTGGCCAGTCTATTTTGCGTAATGTGATTGAGGCCTAGCAACACCGTTCACGTTGCTCCCGAACCAGGTACCGAAACAGTGAAGACATCATTGAGAACACGATGCTAAAGAAAAGGGGTGAAGATTGAGTCAATCGAGTCCATAGAGTGGTTGTCCAAGTCCAATGAGCCTGGTGATGTCGTCCACTATCAGTTCGAGAGGAAGAGAATCCTGCGAGGGGGAGTAAAGCCCCCGGTGAGTTACTTTACAGGTATTATTGACAGGTACATTATGTGTTAATATGTTTCATGTGTCGCCCAGTCGATCCGTCTGACTGCTCAAGCGTTTCTCCAACAATGAATATAGAGGGGTGAGTTGAAGTAGAATGTTGATGATAATGTAGCTGGCTGTTGCTATTCTGTACACTGTTTTCGAGTGAATAATTAGGGCTAATAATCGTAGAACATAGACATCCTGACAAATTTATTATGGAGAAAGAGTTAACTGTTATTTAATTCAATTTAATTGTTAAAATTTGGCAAAACGTAAGATTAGAATAAAAGAGTCTTACAAATTTCAGAAGTGGGATAAGAATTTGCGTTAAACCTCAGTAATTAATTAGCTAAATAGTGCATATTTAATAATTAAAACAATAGCATCTAATGACAATCAAAATGTCCAGCTTGAGTAACTTTTTGGAATTAAAATCGTAAAAATAAACAGCAGCTACATTATTGTGACTTTCTGCAACAACAACCTTGTACAAATTATTGTTTATAATTGGTTTTTACAAAAAGGTTGAATTTTATACATAAATATCAGTTTGCTAGCATATTCATTTTGAGTATATTGAGATATAATAATGTCTGATAGGAGTTTCTTTAAACAAAATTAAATTATGAAAATATTTTGAGTATATTGAGACATAATAATGTTTGAAAGGAGTTTCTCTAAACAAAATTGAGTATGAATTAATATGAATTAATTTATTCAAGCTTACCTGATGATTAAAGTGTTCAATTGAAGTGATTTTATGTGTTTATAAGAAAACATTTTTATAAAATAAATTTAAAGTTTTATTAGAGTTCTACTCTAGTTTTTGCGACAAACAATATTGCAAACTTAATTTATTGACAACAAAAAAACAATTTGCATTAAATTATTAATTTAATCAAAGAAAAGCAGTTGTATAGTACAGCTTTTAGATTTCTGTTTAGATATAGTCTGAGTCTGGAGTTTAAAGGGTTAAAACGTAGTTTACATTATTTATTTTAAATGTCACTTAGACTAAATTATTATTTATTCCTGCGTTATAAATTATGACAATCAAATGAGCAATCAAAGTGTTCACTTTTAGGAAAGACTTTCGAATAAAAAAAAAAAAGAAGTTAAAGTTAAATTTGCAAAGTTAGTTATAAAGTATTAAGTGTAATTGTTGTGGTGTAATCACTTTAGATAATTATAAGATATTTGAAAGGTGACTGAGAAAACAATCGCTTTAAAATAATGTAAATATTTGATCTATTGAAAAGCTTGCTCAAACATTTAAGGCTAAATTCTTTAATATTATTCTTGCAATTTAAGAAAAACATTGTAAAGTCGGAATTATTTAAATTATGGCTATCTTTTTGGCGACACTAAGGCGACGGTTTTGTTTAAATTCGAACCATTTGTTGAAAATCATGTACAGGTCTAGATAAAATTGATGCAGCCTCAAGAGCTTTGACAGATTGATGTTTTTTAGTTATATCTTTGGTTTTTGAAAATTTTAGTTGAATAGATTTCAAGTATGTATTTATGACAAACACATTGCCACATGTAAAGTAAAGTTAGGGTGGGTATCACTTTCGACGTATTAACGTATTTTGTTCTATTTCATCTCGACAGATTTATTAGGCTTTTGAGTGTTCGACGAGAAACAAACTGACTTATTTAAAATCTTAGAATTCGTGTGAAAACACTTTAAGGGTGTTTAAATAATTGCTTACAAAACGTATTGTATGAAAGGGGACATGAACCAAAATTAGTAACAAGATTATGTAAATTTCATGAAGTATAGAGTAATCACCAATTTTAAAGAGAAAGCTCTAGTTAATATTTTCTTTTAGTTGATACTCGGTCACTATTAATTTGATAAATGTTGAATTAAGATTTAAAATTAATAAAATTATTGAACGTAAAGGATTAAAATGTTGAAAATTAATTTGTGTAAGTAGATTATTACGATTTAAAAAAAATATATATATATATTTTGTAAAGTATTTTTATGAAATTATATCTTGTCGACTCAGTCCATATGGTAAAGATAATTCTCTTTTGACAGCGAATTGAAAAACGAAATGTTTAAAAAGCTGGCTTTTTGCATCAAATGGGTTATGAACTCCCAAATTTTCTCAGTCGTTCAGTAATGAATTGTTAACATTTATTCAAACTTTTTGGGGAATTAATTTGTGTAGGAAAATTAAATTTGCGCTTTAACTATTTATTAATTATTGTATTGACACATCTATAGCTTTTTGAGATACATGTTCTGGTTTAAAATATTGAATCAAAAATCTTCTATGAACATTAATGGATTGCATTGTTTACAAAACACCTCTTGGAATTTTAATGTTGTGGTAACATCTACTAAGGCATTGTCTTCCAATATTAATAGCAAAGCGAATGGTTCTATGATAACAATAAATAATTGTCAAAAACCTAATTCAAAATAGCATAAAACCAGAACTTTGTTTATTTAGATTTTCACCAAAATAGTTAATATAATTAGACAAAAATAGAAATCGGAAAAAGAGGTTTTTCAAAAATAATAGGTCAAGGTATTCTTTAGAAGGCTTTCTAAAAAGGGTTTTTAGCAAAACTAATTGGTAAAGTGTCAACAGCTGCAACACAACTGGAAATAAAAAAAAAGGCCATAAATTATTATTGTCAAGGGAGAAGGTAGGTTGAGATACTTACCCAATGGTTAAAATAAAATTTTGAGAAGTAATAAGATGCAAATACAATCTTCTAAATTGTATTGATAATAAAATAACTAATTTGAGTAAATTAAAAAAAAATACTTTGATATTTTAGTAACAAAACATTTTTGTAAATTGATCTTGAAGTTTTAAAGTTAATTTGGTTTCAATAATACAAAAAAATATATATAAATCAAAATTACAAAACTACCACTTAAGGATTAATATTTTATAAACAAAAATTTTCGTACAGCAATTAATCTCATCTGGCTAAATTATACTTTTATAAGTCTAATTAATAAAGTTATGTTATTATTTAAAAATTTAGTAGAGCTAAGTAAATAATAATTATAGTTTCTAAAATTCATAATTAATTATGTGTATTGGTACTTGCAATAAAATCCAGTATGAATTTTATAATTGATAGTTAGCTGAGTATTCTAAAGCCGTAAAGTTTACAATTTAAATTTGATAAAAAAAAAGAGACATTTGGTTAAATAGTTAGTTTATTAGTTTAGAGTTTCTTAAAATAAGATTAGGTAAAGATTATTGAAGGATTCTATCTGCTTTTATATGTCTACCTGCCATTAAGTAATTTTGTCAAACTAACTTTAAGTACAATTAAATTACAAAAACCAACATTAAATATTCTAATTCATGAAATAAAAATTGGTACTTTCTCTCACTAATACTTATCATTTACACCTAAATTTCTGAAAATAGTCATTTAAGGCATTTCATATCATCATTTGTCATACATAAATTTATTAGTTTATTGTGAAGGGGTGAAACTAAACAAAAAGAATCTGGAGCTGCCCCACGTGTTGACCACATGTTGTTATATATTGTCGCAGTCGAGCAGTAGTCTTGACCGTTTTGGGTTTAGAGTGAATGCAGTTTGTCTGAGTTTTAAATTAAAGAAATAATAATAATATTGAATACAGTAGAACTTATTTTAATTTATGATGAGTAATTTATTCGTTTTACAATCAGTTTTGATTTGAATTTATAATTACAAAGAATCAAATTGAGAAATTAAGAGAATTGAATATTTAAATTAAAATTAAACCATTTAGAATTTCATTTGCAAAAAAAAAATAATAATAATTGCTGACACAACAAAGTTAAAACAAAATAAAAATTTAATAGAAGTTAGTTTTGAGTATTAGTAATTAGAAATAATTAACAAATTTTCTTAAAGTTTGACACTCTAAAATTATCAGCGATGAATGAAACTAAAGCAATGATTGTTAGTTTAAGAGTCTTATTTTCTATTATGTTTCTTCAAACAATTAGTAGACAGTAAATAGGCAACTTGTTCTTTAAAAGCAATTATCATTTATAAATTATTTAAATTATATTACAAAGTGTAGAAGAAAAAAAAAAACAAATAAATCTAAATTGATTTGATTGGTTAACATGCTAAAGCTTAATTTTTGATTTAGTCAGGCGCCGTTAGTTTTAATTGAAAGTTAATTAAAAAAAAAAAAAAATTAACAAAAACAAATAAATAAAACAATTCAAAAATAAAATTAAAGTTTGATTTTTTTAATCTAAAATATTTTAAACAAGAACTTAATTATATTAAAGCAATAGTGTTTATCTCAAATATCTTATAAGTATTTCATTTTAATAGTTGGGTGACTTGACATAAAATTACATCAGTAAAGTAATAATTAACAACTTAAAAGTAAATATACGTTAGAAACAACTAAGGGTATTCATGACTTATAACTTTGACTATTGACTAAAAGAAAAAAAAAACAACAAAAGAAGAAAGAAGAGAGAAGATAAACATGAGAAATAATTGGGTGAAGTTAGCAACAGATAACGTGTACACACAAATCAAGAAAAACTATAAAAAACAAAAGCAATTGCTAAATTACATCAAAGATTATAAATAACAAAAAAGGTATACCTTATCAACGATTATGAGATCTCAAAAATTAAAAAACAGCACAAAAATAAAATGAAGAAAGAAAAAAAAAATGAAACCAAAACATCTGTACAAATACAAGTATTGGTGACGACAGATTTAACTTAGAACAATTAAAACTTGAAGAAGAGACAGTTGACTGTTGACGTAGACAAACTCAAATGGGGTTAATTTTGTATCTGCTTTTGATACACAGTATTGCTATTTATTTAGAAGGTAACAAGTATTATTATAGTTGTAATTGAACAGTAGAAAAATAAAAATTGTTACTCTTGTATTTGATAACTAGATATTGAACACGTTTTTAAGGTTTAAGCTAATGTGAATACAATTAGGTTAAAGTAAAATAATTATTAATAACTTTTAGATTAAAGCTTGAGAATAAAGCGTAAAATCATTATTAAAATAATAAGTAAAAAATCTTGAGGACAAGATTGAAGTCAGGATGGCCGAATGTGAGAGTTTTTGATTTTATAATAATTTATAGTTATTTTTTGTAAGTAAAATTAAGCCAATAAGGCGCTAAATCGCTTGTATAATTAAATGATCTCGATGAGAACCATATGGCATCTTGAGTAAAGAGGGAGAACATGGGCTTAGCATCCCTGGAAGGGTGGAGGCCAGTTAGTGAAAAGCTGAGCCGGGCGTCAGAGCAGTCGGACGGGCGGTATTATGGATATTTAAACTGTTAATTGTTTATTGAAAGAGAAAGATAGTTAACCTGTTGATCTTGTTGATCATGTGTTGTTTTGTGGTATAATTGTGAATTCAGTGCTGTCTCCCTGAATTCGGAGGAATAATGAGTAAAGTTATATTGATAAACATCAATATGTTAATATGAAATATCCACGGCAGAAACTATAGTTTAATACCTGGGGTACGGTCTATGTGTTAATTCATTTCAGACTGAGGTGGTACTCCCATGACGTCTGTAGACATTTACAGATTGCTATCCTGGTTCTCTACTTCCTCGAACAGAGGCGAAGAGGTAGAGGGGTGGGCTGGAGCCTGTTAACCGCTATGGTTATGTTCCTATCAGTGTATAAAAAGGTTGTGGATTTCCCTTTTGCTGGTATGACGGGGTAATGCGTAATGTCCTTAGGTTCTTCACTCATTAATCTTTATTTTATACCTTTTCCTATTACGTATTATTCTTGGCCAGTCTATTTCGCGTAATGTGATTGAGGCCTAGCGACACCGTCCACGTTGCTCCCGAACCAGGTACCAAAACAGTGAAGACATCATTGAGAACACGATGCTAAAAAAAAGGGGTGAAGATTGAGTCAATCGAGTCCATAGAGTGGTTGTCCAAGTCTAATGAGCCTGGTGATGTCGTCCACTATCAGTTCGAGAGGAAGAGAATCCTGCGAGGGGGAGTAAAGCCCCCGGTGAGTTACTTTACAGGTATTATTGACAGGTACATTATGTGTAAATATGTTTCATGTGTCGCCCAATCGATCCGTCTGACTGCTCAAGCGTTTCTCTAACAATGAATATAGAGGGGTGAGTTGAAGTAGATTGTTGATGATAATGTAGCTGGCTGTTGCTATTCTGTACACTGTTTTTGAATGAATAATTGAGGCAGGTGTAGAAAAATGCTGTTTTAAACACAGGAGTAGAAAAAAAAAACTCATTATAAAATTTGTCAAAGCTTTTCGTTCATTACCTGCTTTGCATAAAGCAAAAACAAACTATTGGGTAATGATGATTAGATAATAGTATTCTCTATTTTAGACATTTTTTGGTCACTTATTTCATATAACAAAAAAAACTACTAACAAATAACTTATTATTACAATTTAGTTGTTTCAAGTCGATTTTATGAACATAAGATATAACTTTAACTTGCAAACAATTGAAATCAGCAAGTTTCAACTTATTGTTCTATGACAGAGGTAAAACACTTTAATATAATGACGGAATAAAAAACTGGAAATTTGGATTTAAATATTCAATTAATACATCAACAATAAAACATCAACTTTATATAAAATAAACAGATCATATAATTTAAGTTATAAAATTGAAATATTTAATAAAATTCATTTATGTTGTGAAGGATTATTTTTATAAAAGTAGAGTTTACAATAAAACTGACTTGCTCAGACATTTTCTTTTGCCACTGAACTTCAAATATGTCAATTTTTAATCAAAAATTAATAAAATAATATTGAAACTACACACAGTTACAAAACTGCGCAGTTGAAAACTTATTATTGAGTAAACAGATAATTTGTAAGAAACTCCTTTAAAACTCGTATTTAACTCAATTGTTAATTGTTTAAAAAATATGAAAAACAAAACTTCATAACAACACATAGGCGAATTATTGCCATTGGTGTTATTACTATTACATAGTGTTGTTATTAAGGTTTGGTTAAAACCTTATTCAATAATAAAAGTATTATAGACACACAAAAAATACCTAAGTAAAACGAATTTTTCTAAATTAATTTTTAGTAATGGAACTTATGAGAAACAAAAAACAAGTAGCTATAAAAAACTGTTGCATTCTAATAAATTTACATTTTATAAAAAATCTACATGTTTAAAAAAATAGGTCGAAATCTAATTATTATTTGAGAGTTCTAGACGATTATGTTGTGGAATGCAGTAATTGCAAACGTGTGGAAAGAAATGTTATAGCTTACTGATATGAATATTATGGCTTGAATCTTGTTACAGGATGCAATTAACAAATAAAGACGTATTTACAATAATTAAGTGTCTATCAGAATGATATTCAGTTAATGTAGGTATATTTAATTTTATTGCCCCAAATTCAATTGAAAAAAAAAGATTGCTTTCAGGCTCTAATGGCCATTATCTAAAATAATGGCAATCGTTTACTAATAGATGAAAGATTTACGGTAGATGCCGCAATATAAAGAACATGAATAATAAAATAATTTTGATATCGAATAAAATAACTATATGTAGGCGTGATCAAAATTAAAACAGAATTCTGTTATTTTATTTTGTAACGAAACATTATTCGATATCAAATCTGCACTTGTAATTGAATAGCTGTAGACACAATGTCTGCCATTCTTCCTTTGTTTGATCTTCATCCCACGCAGCGCATGAGAAATTTTGCTGTATTTTCTTCAACCAAGCTCAAAACATCTAGAAACTATGTGCTTATCACTCTTTCAAGCGGCAACCTTGCAATGGCTTTAAAACATGCGTAAGTTATCGACTTTAAACACACAATGGGCTTGAGACAATGTGCGAAATGATTGGGCTTCTGTAACGCGATGAGATATCAGTTGCGTGTTTAAGATTATATATGGATTGGATCGCGGATCCACTGCTGGGGGGCCCTTTGCCTGAGCTATATCAACGGCGGAAATCATCCGTACTATACGTATATATATATATATATAAAAATAACATTCCGAAAATTATAGTTCTTAGACCATTCCGGAACATCTTCAAATAAATTAATTACTGTTAAATTAATATTATTACAGAATTAGAAGTTTTAAAGACAACCCACAACTATTTTGCCGACTTCTAACATAAATATTTTATTTGAATTTATTGTAAAATAGTTCAAATTAAAGATTTTACTTTGAAATAGATATTATAGTCTTATTTTAAATGAAAAAAGTTAAAATAAACACTTACTGGAAAAGCTTCAACGCCTTCGGCTGCCATTTTTATTTCTTTATGAGAAACTAATTTTGTTTATTATAAACTAAATTCAATCTAAGCTACTTGATTTTTTAAAAATTTCAATTGTCAATTGTTATTTAGAAGAAAAAGAATTATTTGAATTGGAATATCTTATTTCATTTTGATTTTTATTGATATGAATTAATTTGATATTTGTTTTTTAAATAAACAATAATTTATTTGTTTTAATAAATTTATCAAAAAGTAAAAAAAATTGCTTTTGTTTAAATGTATGATTCAAATATCCCGCCACATAGATTTTTTCATTCTGTCAATTGTCCAACTGTCATTTGCAAATAATGAAAAATTTTCATTTCAAGCAATCGGTAAATGCTCTTTGCTTTCAAGTGGAATTTATAAAGTTAATTACTTAAAATATAAGTGCCATAATAGTGTTATTTATTCCGTAAGTGTTTGTAACAATTATTGAAATATTATTCTTTTATTAAAGTTTTCATTTAGAATAGAATATTATTGTTGGTTAGCAGTGCCGGATTATACCGACTGACGCCTATACGCTAAAATGGGCTTGCCTCCCACGTAAGGGCCGTAAGGCTGACATTTTCACTTGAAAATTGAATATAATTTTGTGTGGGGGTCTATTTTTTTTATTTTGATGTCGGACTATGTGAAGCCCGTATGTCGGGTCACCCAAAATTTCTCATGTCGTTGAGCTCTTATTTTGTGCTTTTGTGGCCCCTTTTTATCAATGCTGTCGACAAACAGGGACTTTCATCAAAATTGAATATTTGCTACAATCAATAATTTTATCTACGTCTAATATTTCTTTAAAAAAAAATAATAATGATAGATTCTATGATAATGTGTCTGTGTTAAAACTTTGGAAATTAACGCTTTAACCAAAATTTAAGTTTTACATATTTGCTCCATGCTTTTCTCTTACTAAATTCTTCAGATTAGATTCAGCAATTATGTTTTAAAAAAAATTATAAGCAAAATTGTCAGCTGTGTGTTCACGTGGTGTTTACTGCTGAGTGAATTCCTGTAGTTTTTCGAGGTTTTTAGGAGTTTTTAATTCTTGTTTTGGGAAAACTCTTCATGTGCTAAGGTTAGTCCTTTCTTTTTCACTTAAGGTTAGTCGGTAGACTTGCCTATAATCTCTACAAACGTAATAGAAAAGATTGGTGCAATTCTCTTTATCGGTGTCTTCACTGATAAGGCGTCAGCTGACGCTGATAATAATTGGCTGTGTTCCAATTTCTCAATTTCAACTAATCTATTGTGACTTTTATAATTGGGGTTGACGCGGACTTACAACTCTTACAAGCTTCAACTCGGAGCCTGATACAGTGATTTTTATTGAACTTACTTCTACGTTCAGTGCCTTTTTTCTTACTGATTAGCTGTACCACGGTCAAGGTTTTTGTTTGCCAAATTGAACTGTGATCAATGTATCCTTTCTCTCAGTGTAATCCGGATTGAATGTGATCATCATATTATTGACTATTTAAAGCATTTTTTATGCTATGGGAGGTGACGTGGTCAATATATGTCCCGAGTGCAAGGCACAGGTAGATTATACTTTGTCGGTTTCTTGTAGCACATGTAATTGCAATTTGCATTTTTCTTGTATTGGTATTAGAGCCGTGGATGCTTCATCAACTGCTGATTTTTGTAAAAAGTCGCGATTTATTAAGATCTCTTGCTCATCATGCTCGAATTCTCCTGGCGCAAATGTTCAGCAGATCTGCTCTGACATTTTACAAAACTCAATGTTCAAGGAGGGAGTGGCCCAAATGCTGGACGGTGTTATCTCTGTTGTAAATTCTTTGAAAACAGAAGTTAGTGATTTAAAACAAAGCAATATTGAGCTCGTTAAATTGTGTAGTAACTTGATCGAAAATGGTACAAATAAGCAGCCAGACTTGTATTCAGATAAAGTCAAAACCTTGAATAACAGTAGAGTTATTGTGAAGCCAAAAAATCCCTCTCAAACGCAAGAGGGAACAAGGTCAGATTTGTTTAAAAGTGTCGACCCTGTTATGTGTGATATTAAAATTATGGATGTAAGAGCGACCAGTGGCAACGGTTTAATTATTAGCTCTGATTCAAAAAACTGTGATAAATTTGAACAAGTAATTTCTGATAAGCTTTCGTCTAAATACACGGTATCTAAGCTGTCTCCGTTACATCCTAAAGTCAAAATAGTTGGATTCTCTAGAGAAATTGCAGAACCTGATTTTGTTGATGTTTTAATGGCCCAAAACAAAGAAATTTTTGACTTCTCCTTTTGTAAGCTGACAAAGTACTGGCCTACTCACAAAAATAAAGATATATTTCAAGCTATTTTGCAAGTAGATGTTAATACGTACAACCAATTGTGTCAGCAAAAGAATATCTTAATTGGGTACAATAGCTGTTCTGTTTTCGACGCGGTTGAGCTCATGAGGTGCTATAAATGTAACGGCTACAACCACACTAGTACGCGTTGCACTAAAAATCTTTCATGTCCTCTCTGTGCACTTGAGCACAATGTGAAAGAGTGTCCTAATGTAGCCAAACCTCGGAATTGTTCAAATTGTGCTATTCTGAAAGAACAAAATCCCCAAGTTCAATTAAATCACGCTGCTTGGGATTATAATTCCTGTCATGCATATGCGAATGCTCTGTCTGTGTTCAAACAAAAGGTATTAAAGGTTAATCAATCAGTGAACGTTAAGTAGCAATCAATGTCTAACTGTTCGATTGATCAGATTCATTCCGGTACAATAGCATCTTTAGGGCATCCTCACTGTAATAGTAATTCTGTATCTATTTTCTATCAGAACGTTAGAGGTCTTAATTCCAAATGTAGCTTATTTTATAACAATGTTTTAAGCTCAAGTTATGACATTATTTGCCTGACTGAAACATGGCTTAATGACAGCGTTCTCAACTCTGAGTTTTCTGACTCATCATTTTTGGTTTTCAGGCAAGATCGAAATTTTCATAAAGTAGGCAGGTCTCGTGGCGGAGGCGTTGCTATTGTCTTGAAAAAATTGTTTTCTGCTTCTCCAATAGTATTCTCAGAAGAGGACTTGCAAAAAATTCCACTGGTTGACATCGTTGGCATTAAAATTCAACTAAAATTTAAATTCCTTTTAATCTTCTGCGTTTACATCCCACCCTCGCTAGGAGAAGATTACTATAATTCTTTGTTTGACTTACTGGATTCGACAATCTCTAAATTTGAAAAAAACCCTGAAATTTTAATTTTAGGTGATTTCAACATTCCCGTTTTTCATAATTTCTTCTCTGCTAGAGATAAAGCGTGTCCGTCAGCTAGGTGCTTATGTAATTTTTTAGACTTTATGTCTTTTACGCAATACAATGAAGTCTTCAATGCTTCTGATAGACTGTTAGACCTAGTGATATCAAATAATGTTGTAACCGTACATAGGGCTGATTTTTATCTAGTTAAGGAAGACGTTCATCATCCTGCTTTAACATTTGATTTTAATATAAAAGCTGTTATTACAAAATACCTTCCATCTAAGGCAATAAACGCTTTTAATTTTAGGAAAGCTTGCATGGTGGATTTGAACAATGCTCTGCTCAACATTAACTGGGCTTTTCTTGATAACTGTCATAATGTTAATTCTGCCTGTGATTACTTCTACAAAACTCTTGAAGAAACTTTTGACACGCTAGTGCCTGTTTGCTCAGCTCGGCCGCATTCTCACCCCTTATGGTTTTCAGTAGGAATTATAACTTTTATCAAAGCTAAATACAAAGCTTTCTGTATTTACAAAAAACATCGCCGGCAATCTGATTATTTAAAATTCTCTGCTCTAAGGTCTAAATTAAAAAAAGAGATTAGAACTTCTTTTACTAAATTTCTTAAAGACTCTGAAAGTAAAATTTGCGAAGAACCTGGCAATTTTTGGAAATACATTAAATTGCGACGACATGCATCAAGTGTTCCACAAAACATGCGTGACGGAGATAGAACGGTGTCTGATTGTCAAAAAATTGCTCAAACTTTTGGAAAAACCTTTGCTTCGAATTTTATTGATTCTGATAAAATATTTCTAAACGAAGCTGATTATGCTTCTACATCAAATTTTAACTTTGACATTTTTGACGTAGCTACAGTTCAGAAAAAACTGTCTCTACTAAGCTCCAAATCCACTTCTGGGCCCGATTTCCTGCCTTCTTACTTGTTGAAAAAATGTTCCAGCGCTTTTGCCGTTCCGTTATGTAAAATTTACAATCTTTGTTTGAAATTCGGCTCTTATCCAAAATCTTGGAAAGTCGCAAAAGTATTTCCGTGTTTCAAATCTGGGGATAGCACACATTTTTCTAATTACCGTCCGATATCAATAATAAATAATTCTGCAAAGGTTTTTGAGTTAATCTTACATGATAAACTTGAATTTAAATTGCGCCATTTTTTCACTGATTGCCAGCATGGTTTCCTCTCGGGACGTTCAACAGTGACGAATTTATTTGTTATGACTCAAAACCTGTGTATACAAATGGACAGTGGCGTGCAGGTTGACGTCATTTATACAGACATGGCAAAAGCTTTTGATCGCTTGGATCATGCCATATTGTGTAATAAACTACTCAAACTTGGTCTTAACATAAATATCGTTAAACTTTTTGCTGATTATATGACAGGTCGCGTTTTTTTTGTAGATTGTTTTGGATATTGTTCTTCAAAATTTGATATTCGTTCCGGCGTTCCTCAAGGATCTGTTTTGGGGCCGTTGTTTTTCAACATATACGTCAATGATCTGATATCTGAATTGTCTTGTTCTGCTTTGTTGTATGCTGATGACTTAAAAATATTTTTACCTATCAATTCAATCAGCGACTGCCAACAACTACAAGATTCTTTAAATGCAGTCATTAGATGGTGTTTTACAAACAAATTAGCTCTTAATGTTAAAAAATGTTCGGTTATGTCTTTTACTAGGAAGGTTAATAAATTCATCTTTAATTATTGTGTAAACAACCAGGTTCTCAACAGAGTAAGCACTATCAAAGACTTGGGAGTAACCTTCGATGACAAACTGACGTTTGTAAAACACGTTGACATTGTAGTGTCCAGTTCATTCAAAATGCTTGGATTTGTCTTGCGGAACTCTCGCGACTTGAACAGCCAACTTGCTATCAAGCTTATCTATTTTGCTCTTGTCCGTTCTAAAATTGAATATGCTATAACTATTTGGAAACCGTTCTACCGTATACATATAAATGCTCTGGAATGTGTACAACGACGTTTTTTAAAATATCTGTATCTTTGTCGCAATGGTGTTTATCTTCCAAGGGGGTATCCCCAAAAGCAACTGCTGCTGGACTTTGATTTTCTTAGCCTTGACGACCGTGCTAAAATTGCTTACTTAAAATTGTTTTTTAAAATAGTTAATTTCGAAATCAATTGCCCGAATATACTTCAAATGCTTAGCTTTCACTGTCCTCGGCTCTCTGCTAGAACGTATGATGTGTTGTATCTGAACAAGGCTAAAAGCAATTTATTGCATTTCTCGCCATTGCACAAAATGGGCCGCATAGTAAACTTGGCAAATTTTGACTTTTTCGCCAATGCCTTTAGCAGTTTAAATAAAGTAGATTTGACTTCTATTCATTTTAGGTAGCCGAAAACCTTTTCTTTTCTTTTTTCATTTTACCTTTTGTTTTCTTTCTTTCTCTTGCGTTTTCAGTAATTTTTATGCATCCTTCTTTTTTATTTTTTCTATTCTGCTTCAACTCTCTTTAATTGGGGATGCATCCCTGTCGAGAGTTTGGTAAGGGGGGGTTTAGTGGGTATACCAGGCTCAGGTGAGTCCCACACACTCTTCTGGCATCTCCTAACCTGCCACAGTCCATAAAGGATTCCCCTCCTTTAGTTGTCTTTGTTCCTCGCAATGACAGCTATATAAAAAAAAAAAAAAAAAAAAAAAAAAAAAAAAAAAATTGTACATTCAAATTTGCCGCGTTAATTTTTAACATATCCTTGACAACGGGAACAAAATATAATAAACAACAATATCTTTTTTAAGAGAAAAGTTTGTAGAATAAAATATTTGTGAAATAAACAAGAAAATTTTCTTTTTTTCAAGAAAATGCCAAGAAATAAAGGTTTTTCTAAAGCGAAAAAGGAAAGAAATTCGAAAAATAAAAAAAGTAAGTTGTAGAAATAAAAAGCTTTGAATGTTTTTATATTTTTATGTTTTTCTACTAAAGAGCCAGCTGCAACAGATGTTATATCGCGGATCTCTGCGACGTTAGAGGAAAATGTATCATTGAAAACTGTTGGTAATTAAGAGAACCTTTGAATTATTAAATTAATAATATTTATTTTAATATTGAGATGTGTTTTTTTTTCATATAGGTAGAAAAGCGTCTAATAAAAGATTACATAGCTCTCAAAATCCAGCTCCTTCTAAAAAAACAGCTGTATTAGAAGGAATACCTCTACCGCAGCAGATAAATGTTGTTGGAATAGAAGGTAATAAATGCATAATAATTGTTACTACAAACAATAAATCAATTTAATTTTTACGTCATCATTTTTAATATTAAAACAAAAATTATTTAATCGATTTATACAAAGATAAAATTTAATATTAAAAAAAAAAAGAATTTTTTAATAAAAACTTACTATTTGCTTATATAAATTATTTACATTATTATTTATTTTTTTTTATTTCAACAGATGAAGAAAATTTACATTCTAAACAAAACAAAACTACAAATCTTCATACTTCACAAATAGCTGGACCTTCTAGAGCACCACCAGAAGGGATAGTATATTGTCCTCCACCAAGACATAATATTTACCCAGACAGTAGCGATGATGATGATGATGATAATGGAGATTTAGTTTCAATTAGAAGAGAGGAGGTTTCTCTAATTGCAGTACGAAAATCTCCAAGGAATTTATATATTGCATCTACTCCACCTAACGACGCTACCATTGTTTCTTTACAACAATCACCTATGTCTATTTCCAATGATAATGATGGTTATGATAATATAAATGACGCAAATCCTGGTACAACTATAATAGAGATTGATAATGGTGTAGATAATATTGATGATCAACAACAAGAGGTAAACGTTGTTCAAGCACCCCCTCTTCAAGGCAATATTGAGGCAAATGTAGATGTCTTATTGTTAAACGCGATGGTCTTTGATCGTTTAACAAGAAATTGCCAAGATAGACAACGTTATCTATTCTATCTGGAAGCAGGTAATCAGCAGAGACCAGTACTACATAGTATTGGTGGTATGGTACATCAATGTCCACATTGTATGGGTAAATATTTTAAGGTGGAGAGAAATGCACGTCATTTTTATAGTGGCTGTTGCAATAATGGACAAGTAAGATTTCCTGCATTAATAAGACCTTTTCCTAATTTGTTACAAAATTTAATGCTAAATAATAATCAACAACATTCTAGACATTTTAAGGAAAATATTCTACAATATAATTACGCTTTTCAATTTGCTAGCATTGAAGCGAAAAGACGTGATTTGCCTGGCCGTGGACCATATGTTTATTGTATTGAAAGTCGAATGGTCCATCACATTTCCGATATCAATATATGTTACTCGAAATATATGTTACGGTCAAGTATATTTCTTAGATTCTAATAGAGCAAATGCTCAACGCATCATAATTCGATTGATTTAAATCGTCAATTAATTGAACAAATAGAGGAATTACTTCATCGTCATAATCCATTTGCTCAAGCCTACCGTCACCTGTATGAAGTGAACGAGGAACAGCAAAGGCAACGTTTAGTAAATCTACCAAATATTGTATTAGAATTTTTAAATGTTAGAGGTCGTCAAAATAGACCATACGATATGCCAATCGTAAACGAAGTTGCAGCTGTTTTTGAATTTCGAAATGAAGGTTTACCACCTACAACAAATCTAAGAGTATTTCTTCGACAAAATGGTCAATCTTTATTCACAAATATTAGTCCTCAAAATGAATTGGTTGATCCTTTGACATTTTCATTACTTTTTCCTTTTGGTGAAAGTGGATGGACAATGCACACCGCACGAAACGATAGAAATACAAATATGACTCTTAATTCATATTATAAATATAGATTAGCTTATAGAGATGATTTTTCTGCGATACATTCAGCAGGTAAATTAAGTCAACAATATATTGTAGCTGCATTTGTTAAAATGGAAAACAATAGACTTTTATATATTGAAAGACATCAAAATCTATTGCGAGCTGAGGAATATGTTGGTTTGCGCGATTATTTACATAATCGAGCTGCTGTTGAAAATATTAATATCGGACGAATGGTTATATTGCCTTCTTCATATATAGGCAGCCCACGAAGTCAACAGCAAAGATTTCAAGATGCTATGACCATGGTTACAACTTTAGGATATCCATCACTTTTTATTACATTTACATGTAATCCTAAATGGAATGAAATTGTGAATGCGATTCTAAATAATACTCAATCTAATGATCATCCAATGATTATTGCACGAGTATTTCAAATGAAATTAAAAGCATTCATGAGTGATATCTTGGAAAATCATATCTTTGGAATTCATCTTGAATCAATTCATGTTATTGAATTTCAAAAAAGAGGTTTACCACATGCACATATTCTAATAATTTTACGACATGAAGATCGAATGTTAGAACCAGAGACAGTTGATTTATTAGTTTCAGCTGAAATTCTAGATCCAATTCGTCAACCCGAATTATATGAATTGGTAAAAACTCATATGGTACATGGACCATGTGGACCACAATTTAATAATAATGCAATCTGTATGGTTGATGGAAAATGTAGTAAAACATTTCCAAAACAATCTTCAAATGAAACAATTATTACTGAAAATGGTAAAATTCAATATAGACGCCGACATACAAGTATAACGATTGTAAAAGGTCCGCATGTATTGAATAATCAATGGATTGCACCTTATAATCCATATTGTTTATATAAATATAAATGTCACATTAATGTTGAAGCGTGTGGCAATTTAAAAACAGTTAAATATTTATATAAATATATTTTTAAAGGTGTCGATATGGCATTATTAAGTATTCGAAATATCGAACAGGAACGTAATAATATAAATAATCAAATGGATGTTGATGAAAATCCATCTTTAACACCTCATCAAATTCAAGGTGATTATAATGAGGTAGAGGAATATCTTAATGCCCGTTATATATCACCATCGGAAGCTGCATGGCGTGTTAATGATTTTGTACTACATGATAGTACACATACAGTTATACGTTTGCCAGTGCATTTAGAGGAACGACAAAATGTTATTTTTTGAGAGAATGATCCAAATATTCCCGAACGTCTTGATCTCTATCGAAGAACAATGTTAACAGAATGGTTTACATTGAATCGAAATAATCTCTACAATTCGAGACAATATCTATATGTAGAAATTCCACCAAATTTTACATGGATTGATAGAGCACGAGAATGGCGTCCACGTCAAAGAAATCGTTCTACTACACTTGCTAGAATGTATAGTGTTAGTATACGAAATAGAGAATTATATTTTCTTCGTCTTCTATTATTACATGTACGAGGTGCAACATCTTTTGAAAATGTTCGTACTGTTGATGATGAAATTTGTCCAACATATGCTGATGCATGTAGTAGACGAAATCTTCTTAATGAAGATATGGAATGGCAACGAGCTCTTCGTGAAGCTGTCGAACAACAAATGCCTAATCAATTGCGACAAATGTTTGTTACAATTTTAGCGTTTTGTACTGTCTTAGATCCTTTAGCATTATGGAACGAATTTCGTGATGCTTTAATGGAAGACTTTACAAGACATGGTTTGGACGTAATTGAAGCTGAAAACCGTACATTATATAAATTGAAAAAATTATTAAATGTACATGGTTTAACTTTAGCACATTTTAAATTACCTGAACCACTTGCCATCTATTTAGATAATAATGATGACGATAATAGTGATGATGTTGATGCAGATGCAGATGATAATCGTATTGATGTTGCATTTGAACAACAACAAAGTGCTATTTGGCTTAATCAAGTAAATATTAAACAAAGACACATTTTTGATAATATTTTAACATCTATCATCAGCCACAATAATAATGGTGATAATTTAATAAATCACTTATTTTATTTGGATGGTGCTGCTGGTACTGGTAAAACTTTCCTCTATAATACAATCATTAGTTATGCGAGAGGACAAGAAATTAAAGTATTAGCAATGGCATGGACAGGGTTAGCTGCTTCATTATTAATTCGTGGTAAAACTGTTCATTCAACATTTAAGCTGCCTGTTCCACTTTTAGAAACGAGTACATCAAGTATTCGAATTAAAAGTTCGTATGCGGAAATATTACGACAAGTAAAATTAATTATATGGGATGAAATAAGTATGGTTACTGCGATGGCCTTTCAAAAGATTGATGAAATTTTACGATTTCTTTGTCGCACACCACATCTTCCATTTGGCGGCAAAACAGTTATTGTTGGTGGAGATTTTAAACAATGTCTACCAATTGTTCCATATCCTGAAACGCGTAATCAAATTGTTGCAGCCTGTGTTAAATCGGCACAATTATGGAATCGATTCGAAAAGTTTTCCTTGACAATTAATGTTCGTGTATTGCCGCAACAAGTTAAATTTCCTCAATGGCTTTTAAATTTAGGCAATAATCGATTACCACATTTGCCCAATTATCAATATAGTATTATTCAAATACCGGAGCAATGTATCGTTCAAAATTATAATCAACTAATTAATTCATGCTTTGGTAATGCTCTTTTAAGATCTAATGCTCCATTGAAAAGTGTTATTTTAACACCATTAAATGAGACATGTGATCGAATTAAGAAGAAAGTTTTATTAGAAAAAATTAATGGTCCAATAAAAATTTATTATAGTGTTGATAATATAGAGCCGAATGATGCTAATGATGCAATAATTTTAAAAGCGGCTAATTATCAACCTGAATTTTTAAACGCTTTAACACCAAGTGGTCTACCACCACATCGTTTAGAATTAAAAGTTGGTGCAATAGTTATGCTTTTACGTAATTTAAATGTTCGTAAAGGATTATGTAATGGGACGCGTTTAATTGTACAATTTTTGGGCCAAAATTATATTAAAGGTCAAATTGTATCAAATGATGGTAATAGATTAACAAATCAATTTGTTTTAATACCTAAAATTGATTTTATTCCTTCGAATACACATTTACCATTTCAATTTCGTCGAAGACAGTTTCCTGTTCGTCTCGCTTTTGCATTAACAATTAATAAAGCACAAGGTCAAACTTATTATCATGTATCACTTTATTTGCCAAATTTAGTTTTTGCTCATGGTCAATTATATGTTGCATTTTCGCGAGTTCGACAATTTTTGGTAAAACTATTTGGTGTTTATTTTCAAAACGTAAATCCAAATTTTTTAAACGACCGCCTACTCTGAGTAAACCTGTTTCATCTAAAAACACATTGAAAAATTTTAAAAAACTGTTATTTCCTACTTCGCGATTTCTAGATAGATCTTTTAACTCTTTGGAGAAATGCTTTTTCTGTACAAATTTAAGAATAACAACTTCTGCCGCTTTTATTTCTCCATAAGTTAGATATTTACTAGTTTGTTTATTTGCGATGTTTTTGCAATTATTAAAAAATCTCAAACAATACGCTATAATACGTTTTAGTTTAGCGTACGAGCTAATTTTTTCAAATACAGGAATTTCCAATTTTGTACATATGGAAACTATCGAGCGTTCTTCTGGAGTATCAACATTACTAAATGTCTCTTTTTTGTTTGGCCAATTGTCAATATCCATCAACAAAAATTCTGGACCGTGAAACCAAAAGTTATTATTCTGCAGATATTTAGGTTCTATACCTCTTGACAAGATATTCGCAAGATTTCGAATACCCTCCACATGACGCCACTGAGCTGTAATAGACAACAATTGTATTTCGCTAACACGATTAGCTACAAATGTTTGCCAGCGATTTGGCGTTGAAGCTATCCAAGCCAAAACAATTGTTGAGTCACACCACAAATAATAATTATTAAATTTAATATCTAATGCTTTTTTGACCTTTGCAAATAGTCTTGCTAACAATAGAGTTGCACAAAGCTTCAGCCTAGGTAAAGAAATTTGTTTAAGAGGGGCTACCTTTGATCTAGCACATAAAAGATTTACCGTATGCCGATCCGAAAAATCCGTTGTTCTTATATAAGTAACTGCTCCATATGCTTGCGTACTCGCGTCACTAAATCCATGAAATTCAATTGTTTTATATGGATATAACGGTATTACCTTTCTAGGAATTTGGATTTGATTATTGTGACGCATTTGCGCAATAAATTGTGAAAATTGATTATGTAATTCAATAGGTATTAGGTTATCCCATTCAATTTTTAATTGCCATAATTTTTTTTAAATTAATTTAACAGATATTATAATTGAGCTCAAAAGACCTATTGGATCATAAATTGTAGCAATAGTGCTTAAAATGCTTCTTTTTGTTATCACATTACAATCAATTTTACTCATGATATCATACTTTAAATTATCTTCACTGCAATCCCAACTTAACCCAAGTGTTTTATTTTTTAAGTTAGCGTCTAATCGTACAATTGTTTGATTATCATTTGATTTAGGCAAAATATCAATATTATTTGACCCACTTGGCTAATTCAAATCCACCGCTTTTTAAAATATTTATTAAATTATCTCTAAGGTTTATAGCTTTTTCAATAGTATTTTCACCTGTCAGCAGATCATTCATGTAAAAGTCCTAATTAATTACTTTACTAGCATGTGGATAAAGATTAGATGATTCTTTTGACAATTCTTTTAAACATCTCATTGCTAAATAGGGAGCCCTAGCCGTTCCATATGTAACGGTTTTTAAGTCATAAATCTCTAATTCCTTTGTAGCATTACTGCGCCATAGAATCTCCTGGAATCTCCGATCATCTGGTGAAACCCAAATTTGTTGGTACATTTTTATTATATCGGCATTTAACACAAATTGGTATTGCCTGCACTTTACTAACAATGAAAATAAATCCCTTTGTAAGTTCGGACCAACAAGTAAATGGTCGTTCAAACTGGTACCATTATCAGATTTACAACTGGCCTCAAAAACCACCCTGAAACTTTTCAAAGAATTTTCTTTTAAAACCCCATGATGTGGAAGAATGCAAATTTCCTTAGAATTAGAATTTTTATCTTTCGATATCTCCATATGTTTAAGACTCAAATAGTCGTTCATAAATTTGCAATTTTCCGTTTTAAAATTTGTATTTTTCTCAAGTATTTTCTCCAATGAATGAAATCTTGTTTTCGCGATTTTATTAGTTGAACCGATTTTCGCAACATCGTGTTTAAAAGGTAAGCGTACGACAAACCTCCCATTTTTATCTCGCGTATGAGTCTCTTGAAATATTTATTTTTTCATTTCAAAATATTTTCACACATTTGTTCCTCTTCGGTTAAATTTTTATTATCATTATTAATATTTTCGATTTCCCAAAACTTTTGTAACTCTTTATTTAAATCGTTATAAAACTTTACTGCATTTATATTTGCGCAAACATTAATTTTTTTATGAATCTCAATTGCGGTTGATGTAAACGGCCCACCCAAAATCCATCCTAGTCGTGTGTTTTGCAAAAATGTTTGATTATTATTTAATTTAATTCGACCGCCTTCTAACAAATCCCAGAATAATGCAGCACCCAAAAGGATGCCATTTGTTGCTGATACGTTAAAAGTTTCGTCCGCTAATTTAATGTTTCCAGGAATTGAAAACTCCGATTTATCAAAAGTTTTTTGTGGAAAATTCCTATTAATGATTGGAACAACTAAACATTGCACTTTTGTTATAAATTTACTATTGAGCGTGTTATCGAATGGCTAATTAGCCTAACTAATTAAATTCGATTATTATTTCTATTATTAATGAATCGCGACTGCCTCTCTAAATTAACACCGTAAACGGATGAGGCAGAGAGGCACCGATTAAAGGGGAATGATATCTAGAGAACCCGGCAAGGCATTTAAATGTAGATTTAATTAGTATTAAGTTGTAAATAATATTAGCATTATATCTAGATTAATTATTAGTTAAGAGCATAAAGTTTAGATTTAGAAAATGAGAAATATTCATATTCACTACGTTCGATGTGAACTCGTTGGAAGCTGGGCTGTGAATGGCTGGTCGAGGAAGGGTGCATTCTTTTTATATGGCCGCAGCCCCTAAAGTTCAAATTCACGATTAATTCGGGTCACATCAATCGTAGCAAAATGAAAATTAAACCAAAAGATGCGCTATGTTGTCGCGCATCTAAAAACACCAAACTTATTATTATTAATGTTCAATAAATAAATCAAATTTGGGAAACCAGCTCAGTCTAGACAGACTCTATTGTTTGAGCGTGGTTTTCCCAAATCTTTGCAATATAAACCCTGGGTCCAACGGGATGTCGGCAGTTGCTTTCGAGCTTTTAAAACGTTATCCTTTGAGTTATTTGAATAAACCTGTGCTCTAGTTAATTAAAATTTGTTTTTTCTTTTATTTAAAAAACTCATTATCACATTGACCACATTAACTCTGCAATTTTCATTGCACTTTATTAAACAAAGATTAGGTCTATTATAATTGATTTAAATAATTATTATTAATAATCTTTAAACAATTGAAGTGCCGCTAAAAGTCTGGGAAGTAGCCAGAACGTGAAGTGAAGTGAATTAAATTGACAAAATTGGACAGGGAATTAATTATTACCCATTATTAATTAATTAATTAATTAATAAAAACCTTGTACGATGACACATAGCGCCCAACTCAAGGCTTTAAGCAATGCTGCTTAAAAAAATCTACAACCCAGCCGAGCAGTAGAATTATTTTAAAGTGCAAATTAATCAAAAAAAAAAATGGCTAAAAACAACAGTGAAATTGAAAGTGCAGAAACCGGTACAAAAAAAACAAAAATTATTTATGTGAACACTCAACCAAATATAGTGTCATCTCCGGTATTCAGACCTGAAGAATACCTACCAATATTTACGGGCGACACCGAAGAAGATCCAGAAGAATTTGTTCAAGATGTCGAAAAGTGCTTTGAAGACCAAAATTGGCAAATTGGCGAAAGAGAAAAATGCATTCTCTTACAGCGCCAACTTCGATGTGCAGCACATAAGGCAAATGCATATTATATGCATAAGGATAAAGATCTTCAAGAACTATATGATAGGCTCATACAAAACTTCGGGACTGAATCAAATTTCAATACATTAAGAAGAAAATTAGAAAATATGGTTTTCAATGGATCAACGGAAGAAGGAAGGTTAGAAACTTTCATCGATTGATTTTCAAGACTTTTCAAGAGACTTTACCCAGGGGCTACTAATTAAAGATTAATAGATGAATTAATTCAAACATTTCCTAGTAGCAAAAGGGACGCTTTTGTTGCAGCCGACATTCAAGACAATGAAAGATTAATAAGATTAGCTAAAAAGTTATTATGTAACAGAAATAACTTTAGGCGGTCGGAAAACTACTCCAGGACTCCAGAGATGTCTCCCTCGGGGTCCAGGCCTTCTCATTAATAATTTCAACAAACAACCAGCTTCCCAGAATTCCCGTTACACTGGGTGAGCTTGAAATCTACGCAGCTCTAGACCGTCGAGCGTCTGTTAATTTTATCTCAACGCGAATACCTAGACCAGACACTTATGCGACAGTACCAATTAAGTTTGCTACATCAGACCAGGAAACTAGTGCCCTAGGAAAAACTACCAAAGACATTATTATAGGAAATAAATTCTACAGAAATATAGAATTTATTGTGGTGGAAGATCTTAGAGATGACATCCTCTTAGGAGATACCTGGCTGAATGAAGCAGAAGCTACATTGGATTATTGCAATAGATGTATACACCATGGAAGTACTCACCGTACAACGACCTATTAGAACCATCACAAAAACAACAATAAGTGTAGTGCGGATATTAGTGTTCCGGAAACCAGATTTTCAAAAAAACTTAAAGAACAATTCAAAGACCTAGTTCGAGAGTTTGCCGTAGTTTTAGATGAAAACGCGGCTGTAAATTGTGTAGAACATACTATTAATTTAAAACAAAATGAATAATTTAGGATTAAGCCATACCCCCTTAATAAAGAAAAGAAAGACAAAATATATAAGTGTGTGCGGGAAATGCTCAGTGCGGGAGTTATAGAACTTTCTGACAGCGACTATTGCTCAGCAGCAGTGCTAGTGAAGAAGAAAGATGGCTCTACCAGATTCTGTGCGGACTACAAGAAGCTGAATCTTTTGACAAAAGACGAAGCAGCTCCTTTACCAAAAATTTAAATACCAATGAATCCAGCCTCCAAACACCTGACAGCATTCGCCACCCCCGTCGGTGCAACGTATCAGTTTCGTGTGATGCCTTTTGGGTTGAAGAACGCTTCAACCACCTTCCAAAAAATGATGACACGAGTGTTAGCAGGATATCTGGGAGAGTTCGTGCAGGTTTACCTGGACGACATCATTATTTTTTCAACCAGCGAACGAGAGCATCTTTATCATTTAAGAAAAGTGTTTGAAAGACTGAGTGAATTTAAACTAAAGTGCGCGCCAGCCAAGTGTCAGTTTGCGACCACAGAATTGCCATATCTAGGACATTTAATTAGTAACACTACGAACCAGCCCCAAATAAAACACTTAGAGCAAATTCAAAAAGCTGTTGCTCTTCGTACAAAAAAACAAGTACAACAGATTTTAGGTCTCATTAATTGGGTGCGTGAATATGTGAAAGACTATGCTTTTATTGCCGCACCAATTACCAACCTATTAATAAATAAGAAGGCATTTAAATGAACATCTGAAGCAGAAAAAGCATTCCAACAAATTAAAACATTACTGAACCAACCTCTCGCACTACATCGACCGAATTGCAAAGAGCCATTTATTTTACAAACTGATGCCAGTGGGATTGGTATGGCCGCAGTACTATATCAAGAAAAAGAAGGAAGAAAACTAATCTTAACAAGATTCAACAACGCTATCATATTAATGAACAAGAATGTCTAGCTGTTGTCTGGGCAATTAAGAGATTTAGACCATATCTAGAAGAAAAACCATTTCTCCTCAAAACTGATAACAGATATTTGCTGTGGCTCAACTCGGCTAAAGATTCAAATGCCTAGTTAACAAGATGGTCTCTCCTGCTACAAGAATTCAATTTTAGAGTAGAACACTGTGCAGGCAAAAACAACGAGTTACCCGATCTACTCTCTAGAGATCCAGACCAAATTGTTGATGACGGCCACATAGAATCTCTAGACAGAATGTTTGTGCCCCAGCCAGCCACACCTAAAAAACAGTCAGAGCTACTTATGGCATTAGACATACTTACAATCTTAGAAGAAATGAAAGCAGCGCAGAAGGAAGACCCAGACTATCAGGGAATTATAAATAGGATGACAAGGATTCAAAACGAAGGTCTCAGAGAACCAGGTGATGCAGCATTACAGCGAGGCTATCGGCTAATTGACGGGTATCTTTACAAAAAAGGCGTAACACCGCTATTATGGGTTTCTGAACAAGGGCGGCAAAGAATTCTACAAGAATATCATGACAACGACACGGCCGGACACCCTGAAACAGACGAAACCATCCGTTGCATCCGGAGACAATTCACATGGCCGTTTAACGTCGTTGCAAACGACGTTAGAAGACATATTAAACAATGCCTTATCTGCGCCACTGCCAAACGAGGAATAAGACAACCCCGAGCCCCGTTGCAAGCTTATGCCCCACGTAAACCATGGCAAACCATTGCCATTGATTATATGGGACCATATGAGATAACTTTAGACGGTAACCGATTTATATTTGTGGTAACCGATACATTTAGCAAGTGGACAGAAGCTTTTGCTTGTCGTAACGCCAGTGCCAGAACAACCATCAAGTTTTTAGAGGACAGGGTGTTTGGGCGCTGGGGATATCCACAAGCAATCATGTCAGATAACTGTCCTCAGTTTACGGGTTATACATTTAAAGCTGCCGTAAAACGTTGAAAAGTACGCCACTGGCGTACCGCCATATACCATCCACAAGCTAATCCGACGGAAAGGCGCAATCAAGAAATTAAAAAATTACTTAGAATTTTAGAGGAAATGAATCCGAGACAACCAAGGGACAGGAATCTTTATCCGGCTTTTTTTAACTTAAGAAAACGCCGCAACGCCGCCACTGGTCAGTCACCTAGCTATCTTGTTTCAGGGTACGAGTTACTACCTCCAGGACACTGGGAGCATCAAGAAAACGATGCTCCGATCCAAGAAGTAGACGAACGAGTAAGGCAGGCTGACGAGCATCAACAGCAGTACAGAGAAATTTACGACAGAGCCCATGGGACTACACTTGTCTTTTTCGAAATTAACGACAAAGTGCTTACCAAGCGCAGACCTCGAGCAGGTCTAATTAATTAATTAATAAAAACCCTGTACGATGACAAGCAATTTCATTTTTAATTCACATGATCTCTTAATATCTACAAAACTACTTCCTACTCCACTAATTACTGCTGAAATAGATTTTGTGTGTAATTGAAGAATTTTACACAAATTCTCTGTTATTAGATGTTTTTGCAATCCTTGATCAAGCAAAATTCTAACTTTATGATATTTTCCTTTAGAATCACAACATTCTACTATTGCTGTTGATAACATGATATTTGATTCTAATTGACACTGATTTACACTTATTACGCTATTTTGACTTTGAGACGAACCATCTAATCGATTAGTGGTTTTATTGCGATAGTGAAGAGAATAATGATGTTTGTTTGAACATATTTTACACTTGTTTGCATTACAATTTTTGGTTTCATGCCCCGATTTTAGGCAATTAAAACAAAGTTTAAGTTGCTTAGCTTTCTCAACCCTTTCATTAACTTGTAGTTTTAAAATATCCGTACATTTATGTATAAAATGATAACGGTTTAGAAGACTTAAAAAACCAAAGTAGCAAAGATATCTACGATTTGTCGGTTCCTATTGCTAATCAATAAAAAGTCTTATTATTCCTCCTCTAACCAAACTTTTAAATAAATGTATAGTAAGTTCAATATACCCATGGTGCCTGAAAAAAGCCGTAGTAATATCAGTCTTGAAAAAAGGAAACAAACATGATGTTTCCAACTACAGGTCAATTTCATTAATTCCGGTCTTTTCAAAAATATTTGAAAAAGTCCTTTTAAAACAAATATTACAGTTTTCCAATGAGAATCGTCTATTTGATGAAAACCAATTTGGCTTTAGGAAAGGGCTGTCAACCGAAACTGCTGTTATTAAGTTTATTGAAAGTGTGATTGAAGCGTTTAGGAGCAAAACTGACCTATTAGCAAATTTCCTTAATTTGAGTAAGGCTTTCAAACGTGTGTCGCACGAAATACTTTTGTGCAAAATATATTTTTACAATTTTACACCTAATAGCGCAAGATTAATGCTTTCATACTTATCTGACAGAGTCCAAACTGTCAAATTTAATACTAGTAGTAATGTCTCTTCTTTGTCCACTATTGTTGTGTTGTTGAAATCGAACTTATGTCCCGTTTTGCAAAAAGTTTTTGTATTTTTGTTGCATAGTTAGTGAAATGTGGTATTTTGTGGTACTTGATCATAATCTTGTACCGAAACGTAGCTCTCAGATGAAATAAAGAGCTGAAAAAGACATCTACATTTTATACCCTAAATCCTCCATAAAAAAAATTTCTTTGCATATAATATCAAAAAAAAGGGTGATAGCTTTTTTAAAATATTTTCCAATGTCTCAAACATGTAAAAAGTAATTTTGATAATTTCTCTACATTAAACTGTTTTCACAAATATAGAACAAGAACAAATGACTTGTCATATAACAATTTAAGTATTTGTAGATGCCAACAAAGTGTTAACTATTATTGCATCAAGTTTTATAATAAGTTTATAACGATTGTAAGGAATCTCACCTCCTACAGATTTTGAGGTATTTTCTGTTCTTTCCTCATTGGGTGATAGTACATGTACCGACGAATGTAAGGACGGCAGGTCCAGAATATGAATAAACATTACTTACTTACTACTTACTAAGAAACAACCACTACAGTGCTGCAGAACCGCAAATCCTGCGTCGTGGTTATATTTAACCTCTTTGGTAGTTTTAATCACTCAGCCGAGTGATAAAAAGCCAACCACTCTCTTACAGAGTCGGTTTGATTTTGTTTTAAAGATGTTGTAAATAAACGAGTTTTTGTTTATTTTTTTTTACAATAAATAATTGATTAATAGGCTTTACAAACCCCAAGTGACCTAGTGAAATAGGTGGATAATAACATTTGATTTTTTTTATATAAAAATAGAAAAAACTGTTTTTGTAATTTTTAGAGAAAGTATCTTAAAAATTCAATGTATGTTTTGCTAGATTAAATCCCTGCTAACCCATCACAGCTGCTCTAACCAACTGCAGAACACGTGATATAAATCACAAATAAAAAGTCTACCACCCTGTGGGACTTGTAACAAGAGGGCTCTCAATCACTCTACAAAGCAATAATGTAATAAGCGCGACAACGCAAACTACGCCAATACGTTCTATGCGGATAGAAGAGTGAAACAGTCGCAGAAAACTATGTTGCTGACTATTTAAAACAAAAATTGACGTGGCTCATATGATGACTGAAGCGGGTCCTTTAGAGTCAAAGAAACCAGTATTTTAAATACATTCTGGCCCTTCGACTCCTTCTGCACAGCATGCCAGCATCGAGGATGCGTACACTACAAACAAAAGCACAACTGAAGTAAATCAGCCGGAATTTCGGGTCTATCCCACAATGCTAAGAATGGCACACTTTATGTTAATATTTACAATCATTGCAACTTAAATAAATAAAGCTGTAGTTTTTACTTAATTGTATATTAACTTGAGACGCAATAAATAAAAGAATATATATTCTGACAAATACAGTACTATATAGCTTTTCTAAAAACAGGAGTCATGATTAAGATGATTCCAAACAGTTTTTTTAAGATTATTTCACTAACCTTCAATATCAGTATTCTTGGCCTCAAATTAAATTAGAAAAAATAAATGGATTACTACAAGGTTACCTTCTGACTCAAACTTTTTTAGTTTTTAGCCATAAAAGTTTATCTTGAAATAATGGACTTCTTCGTGACCGATTGAGATAAATAATTCAAATAAACTGCGGTCAGCTTCTTATTTTTTATATTATAAAGTATGAATTTAACAAATTACATTAGCGTATTATTAAATTTATTGTGCATTCAGTGTTGCATTATTTTTGAGTATCAAGTTTGATAAATAATAACATTTAGTGTAATGCTTTATAAAATATATATTTATTTTTTTTTGTATGTTTACATTAGCTTTGACATAAAATTTTACATAATTCTACAAAAAATATTACAGTAAAACATAATAAGTATTCAACCGTGATTAATTAAAGCTTTCTAGATATTGTTAGTTACCAACAACATTGCCCAAATTAATTTTGTTTTAAATCGCATAAGGGGCTTCATGGTTGAAATTACCTCTAAGAAAAAAATATTCAGATAGTAAAATTAAAAGATTATTGCAAATTTATTCAAGCTATATCTATAAACTTAAGCATGCTTTGTTCTTATTTCTTATTGGAACTCTTCAGCAAGTCGCAACAGATTTAGATTTTAATAAACTTGCATAGACAAATATGGGTTTATAATTACTCTAGTGATTGTTACGTCCGCAATATTACAAAACAAGCAATCTATTAGAAGCTACCTTGTTTCAAACATTTTTGAATAAAGCTTTCAACAAGTTTTGATGCACTCTAACTTATAGATGTCAATTTTGATAGACCCAAATTGAGACAAAAAGTGTATCGATGATTAGACAACATAGTTATCACGTTAGCGCCTTGTGTCTCAAACGTATATCAATTATATACAACGTAATCTATCTTCTTTGGTTAACAATCAACGAATGAAATAAAAAGATTAATACAAATTCATTAAAACTTTATCTGTAAGCTTGAACATGTTTTGTTATACCTTTTATTCCAATCTGTATGTATTAACACTGACATCTATCATTCAAACTATTTAACGTATAACATTTATGCATTGAAACAAATAGAAACATTGTTTCTCAAAAAAATTTTTGATGCAAGGTGGATGTCGCTGGTTTTATCATATTTATATGAGACATTTTATAAAATACACATTTCTTTTCAGACAGTAAACACTTACCCTGGCCCGTAATTACAAACATAAAATTGGTAATAGGTAGTACCATTCAAATATTGGGTAACACCACACCCCACGTATTTAGTTTTAGCCCAAACAACCTAAATAAATAAATAAATTAACGACAAAGACGAATTTCAATACTTGAGTATAATGGCCAGTTTCTCCGGTTGACTTATCTGGATATGTAAATTTGACATGTTCATTAAACCAGCTTTGAATCACATTATCCCAATTAGCAACTGCAAATTTGTTTGATGTAAACCACTCTCTGTATATATTTTGACCTATATAGGACCATCTAGCTATAATTTAAAGAGTTTATATAAAACGTGACAACTTTTTGTTTGAAGTAACTGATTATAAATTGTGTGACACAAAGTCTACCAGTATAAAAAAATAATAGGTGGTGATACTTCTTCTGTCTTTTCTCCAGAAACAGAAAAACAGATGATTTGTAACCTCTAATACAAGAGTCGTTGCAACAGCTAGGAGACCTAAGGCGTGGTTTCGGTCAGTGTAGGTGGTAGTTAAGAGCAGTTTATTTTAATTAATACAATGGGGGAGGCGTAAAATTAGCTGCCCTTTGCTTTGCAGTTTGTTTTGTTTTCAATTTTTGTGTGCTTGGTAACGTTTAGATTGTCTACTTTCTATTGGGGTTTCTGTGTTGTATTTATTGAAATCAAATCTGTCTTTTTTTCTGCCATATTACTCCATTATGCTACTTATTACCGTTATGTTACAGTTCTGTTAGTCGACTTTTTTTTCATCCAACGTTCAGGCAAATCAAAACTACGCCCCATGTCCCTTAGCTGTTGCAATGACTATTTTGGCAGATTACTTTGGGATATGTCGCGCAACCCTTTTTTAATAAAGTTTTATTGTACTCTCACATATACAGCAATGACGATGACTAGAACAGGAAACCCTTACTTACATCTTGTTTTGCTCTCAATGATTTTCCACATAGTCAGCGTAGACCTGTTCGTACCTCTCTAGACATTTATTTTTTTTAATAAATATTATAAATATTTTAATAAAAAACTGACTGGATTGCACAATCATCAAACGTTTGTGCAACCGGCTCTTAGATTAATACTTATTTTGAGTTCAACTGCTGTTATCAGTGATAGTTTTATCAAACATTTATCAAAATAATTAAAAATACCTTTTTAAATAGTATATTACGTATTCTGAACTATAAGTGTACTTTTTTTGATTGAAAATGCTAGTAGATTAAGAAATCGATGCTTGCCGAGGTTTCCTAAGCATTCAAAATCCAAAAAGTACTAACAGTTTCAGGTTAGTAAGTTATTCTTTGCAATACCTGCATACAAAGAAAAAAAGTAAAATTTGTTATTTCAATTTTTATCAAAACCCGATAAACGCAAGTCAAATAATAATAAAAAAATTATAAAAATGTTTATCTCATGGATACATGATTAACAAAAAAACCAACCAAATTATTATTTGTTGAAAATCGACACTACTAATTAATTGTTAAAGTGAGACAGGTAAAAATAACTTCATAGATGAATAAGAAAGCTGCAAGTGCTGCTTGTTGCTGTCAGAGAAGTCAAAAACAAGGTACATAATTATGTATAATTTGTTTGGTGAGAAGGCAAACACGTTCGTAATAATACTAAAGAGTCGGTTTTGTTAGCGTAGTTTTTGGATAAAGTATTCATCCCCAGCCAGATTATGATGTGAGTACTCAATGCACCGTTCTACGACTTCTCTTTACGATATCGTTAATAATTCTAACAATTCAAAGCTGAAAGCATTTTTGAAGAATAAGAATACTGGTACCATCCAAAAAAGCAAAATATTTACTATACCTAAAAAAAATTGAAAAAAATTCTTGACTGAAGCGTCAGACGAAATATATCATACTATATAAAGTATATCATAATATATAAAGTAAGTGGTAGCAACTTTGTGTTCGTTGAAATCCCTGATTCAAAAAATCATCTACCAAAAAGTTTTTTTATTGTGTATAATAAAAACTTTTGATGCTTAGAATTTATTAGAAAAAATATGACCACGGAATGCTAAAAACAAAAATTGTTTTTTTTAAGATTTTGTAATTGAAAGTGCTGTAATCATCCAGTTGAAAAAAATATTTTTCAAAACTTTCTAATAAAATTGCAAAATATTTAGATTTACCGAATACAAAAAAATTTACTAGTAGGCATTTGTTTTGCCAAACCAGTGCCACTTTCTTTGTTAACAGTGGAGTGACGCTCTGCAACTTAAAAAACTGGAGAATAAAAATTGTCAACAGTGGCGGAAAGCTATGTGGGAGAATTAGTGGCAAACAAAATAAAAGTGGTCAATAAAAAATTTCACGTCAACAAAAGAGACTGAGAAAACAAAAACAAAAAAAGATATTCCTCAAAAGAGTCATAAATCTTTAACCTCGTTGTTCAACATAAATACAATGATTAACTGTCAATTTTATGTTAATTAAAATAAAAACGACGCGTAAAATGCTAATCGTCTATTTTCTTGTTTTATTTTGACTTTCATGATTATGAGATCGTTTCCCTGGTCAAATTCCTTAATACATCATGAATACCAAACATTGATATTTAATATTACTTACAATATTTTGAGTTAAAAATTGTGATTAAAGTAGGAAAACTTACGATCTGTTGGTGAATTGTGACCATAGACGCAATTATAAGCATGTGATTGCGCCGACTGGGCTAAAGAAACGTCATATGCCTATAAAATCAATCAAAAACAAACAAAAAAGAAAATATTGGTGTTTTTACCAGTGGAAACAAGTTTGTTGCTTTGGGTTGCCCTGCTACCTGTCCATCAGCAATAGATTTTCGTAATGCATTGTGTTTGTTCAGAATAATATTTTTATCATTTTGTGAAACTCCAGAAGCTACAAGAAAATTTATTATTATTTGCTTTAAGTAGGCGATTTTAAACTTACATATAACTGGAAAATTGCAAGCGTTGACAATAAAAAGCTCTAAAGCCAGCATTACCAGAAAAACACTCAATAACTTAAACATTTTCTATTCTATGGTTTAACGACTCAATTATTTTATTTTTTTTTTTGATTCACCTGTATTAAAGAACAATTGATGTTGAAGCTATTCTGGTAAAAAGTCTAAAGAATTTTATGTTATATATAATACAACTCATTTGCGCAATGTGTAGTTATTTTCATTACGCAGCAATAAATTTGCTTGGTAAGTTATCCATCAGTGCTCTAAAAAATGATAAATAGACACCACAAATTAAAAAAAAATCCATAATTAATATAAAAGGAATTAGTATGTAAAAAATATGTTTTACTAGATAAGTAACCACTCTGCAAGTTCAAGTTGTTTATGATACTTCCTTATCGTATGTCAAGCGACATTTTTTAGGTTATTTATTGAACGATTAGTACATACTTAAGCTCTTAAAAGCTTAGAGTACGTTTTAAAAATTCAATAAACTCTAAAAACATACGTCAATGGTTTCATTTATATAAATCAAAAATTCAAGATTTAAAAGTATAAAATAAAAACGTTATAATTGAAAAAAATTTAGTTGTTTTATGGAACATAAAAATAAAAAAAAATTTAAATTGGTTTAGTTGAGAAAACAGGAAATCTATGGACAAAGCGATAGTAAAATTTACAATAAACAAAAAAAAACTAAAAAAAAATTTATAAGAAAAAACATAAAAATAGAATAAAATAAAATAATGTAAAACGACCGAGATCTATTGGGAAAAACTTTTTTGAGAAACATGTTTGTACATGTTTTAATTTCTAAATGATATCTATATATCAATGTTGATAGATACTGTGATAGTTCTAGTCTAGTAATTTTTAGGAGGTTGAAATATTAATTTGACCTTGTGATTGTTTGACTATTTTGCAATATCCCAATCAAATCATGATTGCATTTTAGATGGCATTAGTAAAAATTGTTGCTAGGTCTAACACAATAAAAAATAAACCAAATCGGGTTCAGAAAGACAGTTGATGAGTGTAAAGAAAATATATTTAAGAATTTTCTTATTTTGTCATCTTTACATACATGAAGAAAAAAGCAAGAAACCTGAAGGTTTCTTCGCAACCTCTGAACCTCTTGGGCTTAATTTTGGTATCTAATTTTGCCGTTTTTTACTCTGTAGAGTTTCGCTGTCCCTAAATTTACTAGGATCTTTTAGTCACAAAGTGACTAAATGATTTATGTATATAGATTGCCAAAGGTAATATGCTGCGTGCATTTTGCAAAACAAAAAATGTGTGATTTACTGTAGATTTTCAGTGAGTTGTTTGGTTTTGGAAGTTTTATTTAAAAACAACATTTGTATGTTAAACACATAAATAGCATTGTTCAAATCCTAAATTAAAAGAAATTAGATTAAACAACTTTTAGTCTTAAAATTTAGATATGTTTGCTCCTTTTAGAGCAACTTTGAAAACTTTTAGTTTTAGAATTTATGTGCTAGCTACTTTTAGAGCAAGCTTGACGGCTTTTAGTCTTAGAATTTATATGTATTTGCTACTTTTAGAGCAAGCTAAAGTCCACTCAGTGAATATTGTAAAACCAACAACAATTGAAATTTGATAACAGCACTCCCCACAAAAACTAGCTAATCTTTTTTTTATTGTTAATGAAAACAGTATGCAGTCAGATGCTGATTTACGGAAGTCAAAAAATAGAGCTTAAGCGGCAGGGCTGCCAAGCTCGTATTAAACAAAATACGCAAAACAATATTATGTTGCTAGACGTTGCCGATTAACAAACAAAGATTTCTAGGATAGAAAATCTTCTAATATCTACTCGCTTGTAGACTTGGTTTTATCGGCCCCTCCCTGCCATGATTTTATTTTACGCGCTAATTCCCATAGCTTTAGATTGTATTTGGCAGCTCATTTTTTTATTACAGGAAAGGTTCAGCTCTTAGAAATTCTTCCCCTAAAATATATTAGACGTTTTATTTGACAAAAAAAGGATCATAAAATTTTATTGTTTTTAGTAAATCAAATGGATTATCACAATACGAATGGAAATAAAAGATATATCGCTGATTGGACGGACAACCAAGTTATCACGTTAGCGTTTTTTGCCCAATAACAGTTTGATAAAGTTTGCATTGATCTTGTTAAAATAAAATACAATAAAGTTAATTAAATAAAGACAGGAATTTTCTCATTTAACTTTCTATTACGGCTTATATTTTTTGTCTTTATTTTAATGTTGCTAAAAATACAATTATATGTTAATATTCTGAGAGACGGAATTCAGTTTCCTGCTCTTCCACCCAACGTCCGGCATATGAGGATAACAAAATAAAATAAATGTGACTGTATACAAAAAATAAAAAAGAAAAAAAAAGAAAAGAAAAGAAAAGAAAAGAAAACCTTTCAAACTGTAAAAACATAATTAATCACTTTACTCAAACAACAATTTCCAATCAGGATAATCAATTATCATATGTATGTGATTGTTATAGACACATCTAGTTTCAAAGAATCTTGCTGTCTGAAATGTTTTAACGTTATCTAGTGTTCTAACAGTTTTCGGTAGTTTGCTGTAACTGCAACTGTACTGTTAAAAGCAATTCTTGTTAAAAAAAATTACAGCGATGAATAGGAGGAGTTAGCGCTCCCTTAAAACGAATATTCAAGCTGTGTACATCATGTCGGAAATGCATTTTTTTATACAAATTTTGCTGTGATTTATTAGTTATTATTTTGTGAAATAAGCATGTAAATTTCTTATGTCTTTTATATAAGCCAGCTTATCCGTGAGAGTGGATGGCTGATGTGGTTTCTCTTCCGTATACTAAAAATTAGTTGTAACGAGGAATCTCGTACATTGTGTATTATTTTATTATCAAAGAGCGATAGACAATGTGGCATCACAATAATTAAAGTGTGACAAAAATAGAGAGTTGCTTAATAATATAGTCTACAATAGTATGTCTACATTGAAAGATAATTTTTAAAAAAGAATAAGCTTATTGCAAGCAATTGCAAATATGTTTTGTGAAATTTAAATCAGAATCAAGTGTTAATCTTGAATTTTTGACTTTGTTTTGACGCTAATATTAGTTATTTTAATATTAATACTATTGCCGTATAGTTCAGCATTATTTTGTCTAAAATGTTTATTACCAAATATTATTAGAGTAGTTTTACCATGATAAATTTTAAGCAATGTTCTTTGGAACACGCAGGAACACTCTAGGTCAGTTACGTCCTGCCACAGCTTGTCGCATTTTTTTTTTACAAAAGGATGAATATTTGTGGGTGTCATCAGCGTAGTAATGTTGATTTAAACATGTAGACATTCTAGCATTACCAAAATTTGATATGTAAATTAAAAACAAGAGTGGCCCTAACACTGAGCCTTGTGACACTCCTTATTTTAAACATAAAAAAATAGAAAGTTGTCTATTAAAGATAACCGCTAGTTTTCTATTGCTAATATAATTATTGAGCATCAACACAACGTTACTTAATAATCTGACATATTGCAATGTTGCTAATAACAATTTGTTATTTAAAGTGTGAAACGCTATGGTGTAATCAAGTAGCACTAGAGCCGTTAAACGGTTTTTGTAAGAAGATATATTTATATCATCTGTAGTTTTGAGCAGAGCCGTTTTACATCCGTGTCCTGTTCTGAATCCAAACTGTACTTGTGGTAAAATGTCATTATTTTTTACAAACACTTATAACTGGCAAGTCATAATTTTTTCAAGGATTTTAGAAAGTAGGAGTAAGAAGCATATAGGCCGTAAGTCTTTAAACTGCGTTGGGTTAGAATTTTTTAGTAATAGCATTACTATATCTATTTTTCAATCATTGAAAAAAACACTATTCTTTAAACAAAAATTAATTATATGTATAACGTACTGAAGTAAAAACGGCATACAAAGCTTTAGCATTTCTATATTATTCCATCATAGCTTATCTCTACTTATTCATATTATTTTTATAACAGCTAATTAAGGTTTCTGACGGGTTCATTTTAGGTATAGAATTTATAAAGTAATCATTAATATTATTTGAGTCAGATATAAGAAATGGTAATTCGGTATGGTACTTTCAATTAGTTAAGTCTAGTTTACGTAATGCGGACCACGGATTATTTTTTGACTCATTTAGTTTCGTTTCAAAGTATGTCTTTTTAGTGGTTTTAATAGCAATGTTCACATGATTTTGCATAAGTTTGTAATTATCAAAATTATTGGCAGTTTTATTTTTTTTTTGTGATGCAACATGACTTGAACTCTTAACCATGGAACAGAGGTTTTGTTATTTTATGAGAGTAACTAATAGTGCCTGAATATAATAAAGTGCATAGTGTTTAGATGAACTAATTTATTATCAATATTTTTCATGTCAAAAATGCTTTTCCATGGAATACTTTGCAGGTCAGAATTGAAGTTGCCATAATGGAAATATTGAAAACTTCGGTGAGTTCTAAATAAAGCTTTTATTTTATGTACTTAGTAAGTTTGAGTTCAACATGAATTAATTTATGATCACTAATGTCATTGCAAGTTTGAACTCCACAACGCGTAACGTCGTCAGTCAGTTACTGATTCGTGTTCAATTCGGGTATCAAATAGTTGTTTTAAATTAAACCCTTCTAGAATATTACTGAAGCGTTTTATGGTCAAATAGAGGAGTTCACGTCAAATAGATATATTTAAATCTTCAATAACAAAAATTCTATCATGAGCTATAACATCTGCTTTAAGAAACTTTGAAAATGTATCAAGAAAATTATAATAATTATAATTTCGTGGTCTATAGACATTATATTCTATAACATTCATATTTTTTAATTTAATTTGCAACGCTATCTGCTCTACATTGTCGATATGGGGCAATAATATAGACGTTTAATATAGACACCACTTCCTCCCCCACGGTGCATTCTATCTCTAATTAGCTAGTGCATATAGCCTGTAATAGTTAATGAGTCCGTAGATATATTTTCAGATAACCATCTCTCACTAACTTTTATTATGTCCAAATCACTAGATAACATTAAGTTTCGAAAATTGTTAAAATGTGATGTTACAGAACGGACCTTTAAAAAGACACATTTGACTTTTCTATCTTGCAGAATCATTATGTTTAAGCAAATTGAACTTGAAAAGAACAAAAGTTGTAATTACAAAAATTAATAAAGTGATTTATAATACTAGAAATTATTGTTTTATGACTGATTGTGGTAAATAAGGTAATCACACGGTGTTTATCGCTCCGTGTGCATAAAAAAAATTTAAAAAATAAAAACGTTATTCGATATCATAAGAATACTGAGATGAATGTTTTCTTATATCATTACCTATTTCATACATTATACTTTATATTACTTTATATAATTAATAAAGTAATTAATATTATGCAAAAATCAATTGCATTTATTTAATTTTTATCCTACACCAACTCAAAATGAAATTTTCTCGTCTCTCGACAGCCGTGAAAGTACATCATTTCCAGGCTAGCCTAGAAAAGATGTACTTTCTCGGCTAGCCTAGAAAAAAAATCTGATTTATAAGAAAAATTAAAGCTAAATAAACGGTTGAACAGTCGTCACGCACCAAGGACACTCTAAACGTCCCATTATTCATGAGCGATATTGAAATTTTTAATCACATTTATTAAAAAACTACTTTTGCACAAGATAAATTGTGTAAATCACCACTGTAAAATAATCCATAAATTTTTGACATCTGTCAAACTTTGACATTTTGAATTGGCGATTGACGGTAAAAACCTCAAATCAATTTTAAAATAATGCTTGATATAAGGTAATTTGTGTAGGATAAAAAATAATGTGTAATCCACTAGGATTACGATATACTATTATTATAATTTTTCAAAAATCTGTTTGTTTTAAATATCAATAGTTTTAATAGTTAATGAAGCAAATGATTTAATTTTTTTAAATATTTAGAAAAGTTTAATATTTCAAAACATTAAAAATTTTTATGAAAATAATTAAAAAAATTGAAAAATACTTTAAAATTATTTTATAATTATTGTTTTTAAATCCTTTAAAAACATAATCAACATTTTTTTTCAATATTTCTTGAAACATTAAAAAACATTTTGAAATTTATCAGAAAATATTTTATAAAAACTTTTAAAGAATACTTTTATAAATTGTTTATTATGTTATAATGCCCTTGGTACATAAATAACTATTAAAGCTACTCTAAAAAAAATTAATAAAATAAAATAAAATAAAATAAAATAAAATAAAATAAAATAAAATAAAATAAAATAAAATAAAATAAAATAAAATAAAATAAAATAAAATAAAATAAAATAAAATAAAATAAAATAAAATAAAATAAAATAAAATAAAATAAAATAAAATAAAATAAAATAAAATAAAATAAAATAAAATAAAATAAAATAAAATAAAATAAAATAAAATAAAATAAAATAAAATAAAATAAAATAAAATAAAATAAAATAAAATAAAATAAAATAAAATAAAATAAAATAAAATAAAATAAAATAAAATAAAATAAAATAAAATAAAATAAAATAAAATAAAATAAAATAAAATAAAATAAAATAAAATAAAATAAAATAAAATAAAATAAAATAAAATAAAATAAAATAAAATAAAATAAAATAAAATAAAATAAAATAAAATAAAATAAAATAAAATAAAATAAAATAAAATAAAATAAAATAAAATAAAATAAAATAAAATAAAATAAAATAAAATAAAATAAAATAAAATAAAATAAAATAAAATAAAATAAAATAAAATAAAATAAAATAAAATAAAATAAAATAAAATAAAATAAAATAAAATAAAATAAAATAAAATAAAATAAAATAAAATAAAATAAAATAAAATAAAATAAAATAAAATAAAATAAAATAAAATAAAATAAAATAAAATAAAATAAAATAAAATAAAATAAAATAAAATAAAATAAAATAAAATAAAATAAAATAAAATAAAATAAAATAAAATAAAATAAAATAAAATAAAATAAAATAAAATAAAATAAAATAAAATAAAATAAAATAAAATAAAATAAAATAAAATAAAATAAAATAAAATAAAATAAAATAAAATAAAATAAAATAAAATAAAATAAAATAAAATAAAATAAAATAAAATAAAATAAAATAAAATAAAATAAAATAAAATAAAATAAAATAAAATAAAATAAAATAAAATAAAATAAAATAAAATAAAATAAAATAAAATAAAATAAAATAAAATAAAATAAAATAAAATAAAATAAAATAAAATAAAATAAAATAAAATAAAATAAAATAAAATAAAATAAAATAAAATAAAATAAAATAAAATAAAATAAAATAAAATAAAATAAAATAAAATAAAATAAAATAAAATAAAATAAAATAAAATAAAATAAAATAAAATAAAATAAAATAAAATAAAATAAAATAAAATAAAATAAAATAAAATAAAATAAAATAAAATAAAATAAAATAAAATAAAATAAAATAAAATAAAATAAAATAAAATAAAATAAAATAAAATAAAATAAAATAAAATAAAATAAAATAAAATAAAATAAAATAAAATAAAATAAAATAAAATAAAATAAAATAAAATAAAATAAAATAAAATAAAATAAAATAAAATAAAATAAAATAAAATAAAATAAAATAAAATAAAATAAAATAAAATAAAATAAAATAAAATAAAATAAAATAAAATAAAATAAAATAAAATAAAATAAAATAAAATAAAATAAAATAAAATAAAATAAAATAAAATAAAATAAAATAAAATAAAATAAAATAAAATAAAATAAAATAAAATAAAATAAAATAAAATAAAATAAAATAAAATAAAATAAAATAAAATAAAATAAAATAAAATAAAATAAAATAAAATAAAATAAAATAAAATAAAATAAAATAAAATAAAATAAAATAAAATAAAATAAAATAAAATAAAATAAAATAAAATAAAATAAAATAAAATAAAATAAAATAAAATAAAATAAAATAAAATAAAATAAAATAAAATAAAATAAAATAAAATAAAATAAAATAAAATAAAATAAAATAAAATAAAATAAAATAAAATAAAATAAAATAAAATAAAATAAAATAAAATAAAATAAAATAAAATAAAATAAAATAAAATAAAATAAAATAAAATAAAATAAAATAAAATAAAATAAAATAAAATAAAATAAAATAAAATAAAATAAAATAAAATAAAATAAAATAAAATAAAATAAAATAAAATAAAATAAAATAAAATAAAATAAAATAAAATAAAATAAAATAAAATAAAATAAAATAAAATAAAATAAAATAAAATAAAATAAAATAAAATAAAATAAAATAAAATAAAATAAAATAAAATAAAATAAAATAAAATAAAATAAAATAAAATAAAATAAAATAAAATAAAATAAAATAAAATAAAATAAAATAAAATAAAATAAAATAAAATAAAATAAAATAAAATAAAATAAAATAAAATAAAATAAAATAAAATAAAATAAAATAAAATAAAATAAAATAAAATAAAATAAAATAAAATAAAATAAAATAAAATAAAATAAAATAAAATAAAATAAAATAAAATAAAATAAAATAAAATAAAATAAAATAAAATAAAATAAAATAAAATAAAATAAAATAAAATAAAATAAAATAAAATAAAATAAAATAAAATAAAATAAAATAAAATAAAATAAAATAAAATAAAATAAAATAAAATAAAATAAAATAAAATAAAATAAAATAAAATAAAATAAAATAAAATAAAATAAAATAAAATAAAATAAAATAAAATAAAATAAAATAAAATAAAATAAAATAAAATAAAATAAAATAAAATAAAATAAAATAAAATAAAATAAAATAAAATAAAATAAAATAAAATAAAATAAAATAAAATAAAATAAAATAAAATAAAATAAAATAAAATAAAATAAAATAAAATAAAATAAAATAAAATAAAATAAAATAAAATAAAATAAAATAAAATAAAATAAAATAAAATAAAATAAAATAAAATAAAATAAAATAAAATAAAATAAAATAAAATAAAATAAAATAAAATAAAATAAAATAAAATAAAATAAAATAAAATAAAATAAAATAAAATAAAATAAAATAAAATAAAATAAAATAAAATAAAATAAAATAAAATAAAATAAAATAAAATAAAATAAAATAAAATAAAATAAAATAAAATAAAATAAAATAAAATAAAATAAAATAAAATAAAATAAAATAAAATAAAATAAAATAAAATAAAATAAAATAAAATAAAATAAAATAAAATAAAATAAAATAAAATAAAATAAAATAAAATAAAATAAAATAAAATAAAATAAAATAAAATAAAATAAAATAAAATAAAATAAAATAAAATAAAATAAAATAAAATAAAATAAAATAAAATAAAATAAAATAAAATAAAATAAAATAAAATAAAATAAAATAAAATAAAATAAAATAAAATAAAATAAAATAAAATAAAATAAAATAAAATAAAATAAAATAAAATAAAATAAAATAAAATAAAATAAAATAAAATAAAATAAAATAAAATAAAATAAAATAAAATAAAATAAAATAAAATAAAATAAAATAAAATAAAATAAAATAAAATAAAATAAAATAAAATAAAATAAAATAAAATAAAATAAAATAAAATAAAATAAAATAAAATAAAATAAAATAAAATAAAATAAAATAAAATAAAATAAAATAAAATAAAATAAAATAAAATAAAATAAAATAAAATAAAATAAAATAAAATAAAATAAAATAAAATAAAATAAAATAAAATAAAATAAAATAAAATAAAATAAAATAAAATAAAATAAAATAAAATAAAATAAAATAAAATAAAATAAAATAAAATAAAATAAAATAAAATAAAATAAAATAAAATAAAATAAAATAAAATAAAATAAAATAAAATAAAATAAAATAAAATAAAATAAAATAAAATAAAATAAAATAAAATAAAATAAAATAAAATAAAATAAAATAAAATAAAATAAAATAAAATAAAATAAAATAAAATAAAATAAAATAAAATAAAATAAAATAAAATAAAATAAAATAAAATAAAATAAAATAAAATAAAATAAAATAAAATAAAATAAAATAAAATAAAATAAAATAAAATAAAATAAAATAAAATAAAATAAAATAAAATAAAATAAAATAAAATAAAATAAAATAAAATAAAATAAAATAAAATAAAATAAAATAAAATAAAATAAAATAAAATAAAATAAAATAAAATAAAATAAAATAAAATAAAATAAAATAAAATAAAATAAAATAAAATAAAATAAAATAAAATAAAATAAAATAAAATAAAATAAAATAAAATAAAATAAAATAAAATAAAATAAAATAAAATAAAATAAAATAAAATAAAATAAAATAAAATAAAATAAAATAAAATAAAATAAAATAAAATAAAATAAAATAAAATAAAATAAAATAAAATAAAATAAAATAAAATAAAATAAAATAAAATAAAATAAAATAAAATAAAATAAAATAAAATAAAATAAAATAAAATAAAATAAAATAAAATAAAATAAAATAAAATAAAATAAAATAAAATAAAATAAAATAAAATAAAATAAAATAAAATAAAATAAAATAAAATAAAATAAAATAAAATAAAATAAAATAAAATAAAATAAAATAAAATAAAATAAAATAAAATAAAATAAAATAAAATAAAATAAAATAAAATAAAATAAAATAAAATAAAATAAAATAAAATAAAATAAAATAAAATAAAATAAAATAAAATAAAATAAAATAAAATAAAATAAAATAAAATAAAATAAAATAAAATAAAATAAAATAAAATAAAATAAAATAAAATAAAATAAAATAAAATAAAATAAAATAAAATAAAATAAAATAAAATAAAATAAAATAAAATAAAATAAAATAAAATAAAATAAAATAAAATAAAATAAAATAAAATAAAATAAAATAAAATAAAATAAAATAAAATAAAATAAAATAAAATAAAATAAAATAAAATAAAATAAAATAAAATAAAATAAAATAAAATAAAATAAAATAAAATAAAATAAAATAAAATAAAATAAAATAAAATAAAATAAAATAAAATAAAATAAAATAAAATAAAATAAAATAAAATAAAATAAAATAAAATAAAATAAAATAAAATAAAATAAAATAAATGTTAAGTGATTAATTAAAATTTAGCACTATCTACATTATTTGTTTTTTTTGTTTATTCGTCATAGAGACAAAGTTATTATTTTTTTAGTTGTTATTAAGAAAAGTCAGAAGACGACACATTTTTGTAATTTTCAAAGGGAAAATAAATAATATTAAAACAAGGTTTAATATTTATCAGGTTATGGGCCCAGAGCGCTGTTAATAAAAGTAAAAAGTAAAAAGTAAAAAAAAAAAATGTCTTTGTCGTCAAGTACAATTAAACCTCTCACAAAGGGAAATTATGATACGTGGGCTATGCAAATTGAAGCTGTAATGGTAAAAAATAGTACATGGATGTATGTAAATGGCAAGAAACCAAAACCCGCATTGGTTGAAGATGATGATGCATCGGCTCAAAGAGTTGAAAGGTGGGAAGAAGAAGATGCTAAAGCTAAGTCAGATTTAATAATTGCTATTGATCCAAGTTTATTACGAATGGTAAAAGGTTTAAATACTTCAAAACAAATTTGGGACAAGTTAAAATCAGAATATGCATCTACGGGACCAGTAAAACGAGCAAGTTTACTCAAACGTGTGACATCTTACAAGATAATAGACAACGGTGATTTTCATACTCAACTGATGGAATTTTTTGACATAATATCTAAGTTGTCAGCTATGGGAGTCGAAATGCATGATGATTTACAGTCAACGTTACTTCTTAATGCATTGCCCTCAAGTTTTGAAATGTTCAGATGTGCTATGGAGTCTCAAAATGAATTGCCTAAACCAGATATACTTAGAGAAAAGGTTATTGAAAAGTATGATGCTCAAAGTCAACGTGACATGGATAATTCAGAGGTTATGTGGGTCAAGCAAAACTTTAAAAATTTTAAACCGTCTCAAAGTAGTGGACCTCAAGGTAATAAAAATCAAGGAAATGGATATCAGAGAGGTGGATATCAAAGAGGTGGATATCAAAGAGGTGGATATCAAGGAGGGCAACGCAGAAACGATGGTAATTTAAACAAGCCATTTAAGTATAATTGTTTCATCTGTAATAAAATTGGGCACAAAGCAGCTGATTGTCCAGATAGAGCAAACGATGAAAAGCAAGAATATTCATCAAAAGTTGAAGCTCAAGTCGAAGATGCGTTTCAATTAACGGAAGAGGCTTTTCATACGAAGCAGGTATCAAATGATAGTCGATGGTGTTTAGATAGTGGCTGTACATCTCATATGTGTAATAATGAAGCAGCATTCATCAATATGACGTCAAAAAATGGAAATGTTTTGTTAGCCAGCGATGCACAAACTGAAATTGTAGCAAAAGGAACTGCTCGTGTTTTTACTACAGATGGAAAATCAAATAGGTCGGTAAAACTTAATGATACATTATTGGTAAAAGAATTAAGAACTAATTTGTTATCTGTTGCGAGAATTACGGATCATGGAAATACTGTCAGTTTTTCTAAAACTGGTGCAACTATTTTTGGAAAAGATGGTGAAATAAAACTGTTAGCACAAAGAGTTGGAAACTTATATTATGTCTGTGGCAGTGAAGAGCAAGCAAATGCGGCAATAAATAATAATTCAGCAAGTTTGAAGTTATGGCATCATCGTCTGGGACATTTAAATAAAGAAGATCTGTTAGAAATTTCAAGAAAAGAATTAGCTAGTGGTATGAAGATAAATGAAGAAAAGAAATTGGAGGCATGTGACATATGTTTAAAAGGAAAAATGACCGTATTACCATTTCCTAAGAAGTCTGAACGATGTACAACGAAATTAGAACTAATACACACTGATGTTTGGGGACCGTCAAGAGTAGAATCATTAGGACGTGCTCGATATTTCGTAACATTTATCGATGACAGTACACGATGGTGTGATGTTAAATTTTTACGTCTTAAAAGTGATGTTCTTCAAGCTTTTAAAGAATATAAAGCACGTGTTGAAACTCAGACAAATTGTAAGATTAAATATTTGATGTCCGATAATGGAACAGAATATTGTAATAAAGAGTTTGATGAATTCCTAAAGAAAAATGGTATTTCTAGACGTCTAACTGTTCCCTATACACCACAGCAAAACGGAGTGGCAGAGCGGAAAAACAGGACATTAATTGAAATGGCGCGATGTCTTTTAATTCAATCTGGATTGAGTCATGGATTTTGGGCTGAGGCAGTAGCTACTTCTAATTATCTAAGAAACAGATGTCCAACATCTAGTTTGGATAATCATTCTCCATTTGAAGTTTGGAATAAATTAATACCTGATTTAAGTAATCTAAAAGTTTTTGGTGCAAAATCATTTGTTTTAGAAAAACAACTAGGGAAATCAAAGTTTGATCCGCGTTCAAAAGAAGGTATTTTAGTCGGTTATTCAGAAGAATCAAAAGGTTATCGAGTATGGATTCCAATTGAAAGAAAGGTTGTAGTTGCTAGAGATGTACAAATTCTTGAGGATCAGTTTTTAAATGAAATAAAAGAAGATAAAATTTTCGATAAAAATGAAGAAAATATTGAATGTGTTCATATGCCTATTCAAATTGAAACTGATGAAATTAATGAAGAAATTTGTACACCAAATCGTATTTTACGTCGAAAACCGGGAAGACCACGAATGGAGAAAACAGGTAAAAGAGGAAGACCAAGAAAAATTTACAACACTGGACAAGCAGCAAATATAAACGAAGACCAAGAGGAACATGATGATAATGAAGATATTGAAATGCAAGAAGAACCAAGTGATGATGAAATATTTGTTGATGCAACAGAACATGAAGAAGAAATAATTGAAGAAGCAAATCTTATTGATATAACCTTGAAAGAAGCGATGGCCGGAGACAAAGCACTTGAGTGGATGGAAGCAATTACTGAAGAAATTCGGGGTTTAATTAAAAATAACACGTGGGAAATAGTTGATCGTCCAAAAGACAGAGCGGTTATTACTTGTAAAATTGTACTTCGAAACAAATTTAAGCCAGATGGAACACTTGAAAGAAGAAAAGCTCGAGTTGTTGCTCGAGGGTTTACACAACGACAAGGAATAGATTTTACGGATACTTTTGCACCTGTAGCCAGGTTGGATTCTATCAGACTTTTGATGGCATTAGCTGTACGTGAAGGTTTACCAGTTTATCAAATAGATGTTGTAGCAGCTTATTTAAATGGATTTTTGGAAGAAGAAATATTTATGGAACTGCCAGAATATATCAAAGAAGCATTAAAAGAAATTATTAAAAAGGATGGTCGAAACAGTAATTTAGGAAAGATTGCTTACGAGATGCTCCAAAAATTATCACAAAATAACAAAGTTTGTAAATTAAAAAAGGCATTGTATGGTCTGCGGCAAGCTGGTCGTCAATGGAATAAAATATTGAATGAAGAATTAGAAAACCTTGGATTAACTTCAGCAGCTAGTGACACATGTTTTTACTACAATATGAGTGAGGATCAATATACAATTTTGGTTGTATACGTTGATGATATTTTATATATATCAAGAAATAAGACAAATATTGAAAGAATTAAAGCTGGACTTGCAAAAAGATTTGAAATTAAAGATCTTGGTTTAGCACGACATTGTCTGGGAATTGAAATTAATCAAGTTGATGGAAATATTGAGTTAAATCAACAAAGTTATGTAAAAGATCTTTTAAAAAGATTTTGCATGGAAGAATGTAACCCAGTACGAACTCCTAGTGAATCTCAAGCTAAGTTACCAGAAGGAAATCAGCATAGAAGAAAAGATGAAGAAAAGCCATTTCGACAGTTAATTGGATCATTAATGTACTTGGCAATTGCTACTCGTCCAGATATCACATTTACTGTCAATAGACTGTCACAATTCAACGAAAAGTACCAAGAAGTTCATTGGTCAGCAGCGAAACGTGTATTGCGCTATTTACAAGGTACCCAGAATTATGGATTAGTGTACAAGAAAGACCAGTTGGGAATCCAAGGATTTTCTGATGCTGACCATGCAAATGATGAAAATGATCGAATTTCATATACAGGATATATTTTTATGTTAAGTGGAGCTGCAATATCATGGCGTTCGAAGAAACAGCAGTCAGTTGCAATATCATCAACAGAATCAGAGTACGTGGCTTTATCAGAAACATCTCGTGAAGCACTATATCTACGAAATTTGATGTTAGAATTGAAATTAAATGATTTGTCAATGGTGAATCTTGGTACTGACAATCGTGGAGCAAAGTACATTGCAGAAAATGCTACTTGTCACTCACGTACTAAACATATTGCTACAAGATACCATTTTGTTCGTCAATTGGTGAGAAATAATGAAATAAAAATTGAGGCATGTTCCATCTAAAATAATGCCTGCTGACATTCTTACGAAACCACTTCCAGGACCTTCACATTATCGTCTTGTTGATGCAATGGGACTAAAAATTTGTCAAAGTGCAAAATTTGAGAAGGGCGTGTTAAGTGATTAATTAAAATTTAGCACTATCTACATTATTTGTTTTTTTTGTTTATTCGTCATAGAGACAAAGTTATTATTTTTTTAGTTGTTATTAAGAAAAGTCAGAAGACGACACATTTTTGTAATTTTCAAAGGGAAAATAAATAATATTAAAACAAGGTTTAATATTTATCAATAAAATAAAATAAAATAAAATAAAATAAAATAAAATAAAATAAAATAAAATAAAATAAAATAAAATAAAATAAAATAAAATAAAATAAAATAAAATAAAATAAAATAAAATAAAATAAAATAAAATAAAATAAAATAAAATAAAATAAAATAAAATAAAATAAAATAAAATAAAATAAAATAAAATAAAATAAAATAAAATAAAATAAAATAAAATAAAATAAAATAAAATAAAATAAAATAAAATAAAATAAAATAAAATAAAATAAAATAAAATAAAATAAAATAAAATAAAATAAAATAAAATAAAATAAAATAAAATAAAATAAAATAAAATAAAATAAAATAAAATAAAATAAAATAAAATAAAATAAAATAAAATAAAATAAAATAAAATAAAATAAAATAAAATAAAATAAAATAAAATAAAATAAAATAAAATAAAATAAAATAAAATAAAATAAAATAAAATAAAATAAAATAAAATAAAATAAAATAAAATAAAATAAAATAAAATAAAATAAAATAAAATAAAATAAAATAAAATAAAATAAAATAAAATAAAATAAAATAAAATAAAATAAAATAAAATAAAATAAAATAAAATAAAATAAAATAAAATAAAATAAAATAAAATAAAATAAAATAAAATAAAATAAAATAAAATAAAATAAAATAAAATAAAATAAAATAAAATAAAATAAAATAAAATAAAATAAAATAAAATAAAATAAAATAAAATAAAATAAAATAAAATAAAATAAAATAAAATAAAATAAAATAAAATAAAATAAAATAAAATAAAATAAAATAAAATAAAATAAAATAAAATAAAATAAAATAAAATAAAATAAAATAAAATAAAATAAAATAAAATAAAATAAAATAAAATAAAATAAAATAAAATAAAATAAAATAAAATAAAATAAAATAAAATAAAATAAAATAAAATAAAATAAAATAAAATAAAATAAAATAAAATAAAATAAAATAAAATAAAATAAAATAAAATAAAATAAAATAAAATAAAATAAAATAAAATAAAATAAAATAAAATAAAATAAAATAAAATAAAATAAAATAAAATAAAATAAAATAAAATAAAATAAAATAAAATAAAATAAAATAAAATAAAATAAAATAAAATAAAATAAAATAAAATAAAATAAAATAAAATAAAATAAAATAAAATAAAATAAAATAAAATAAAATAAAATAAAATAAAATAAAATAAAATAAAATAAAATAAAATAAAATAAAATAAAATAAAATAAAATAAAATAAAATAAAATAAAATAAAATAAAATAAAATAAAATAAAATAAAATAAAATAAAATAAAATAAAATAAAATAAAATAAAATAAAATAAAATAAAATAAAATAAAATAAAATAAAATAATTTATTATATAATTAAAATAGATATAAAGTTTCAAAAAAATTGTTTTGACACGTTATACACTGTACATCAACACTTTCCTATCTATTTTAATAAGCAACTATTTTATCAATGCGCACCTGCTTTTTAACGCACTTGCTTTTTTATCGTTACATCTACACTCCGTTATATACAATCTGTTCGTGGATACATTAAAAGTGCTCATATTTCTAAGTTTAATCATGAAGTTAGGTTTTTTGTTAATTGCCTTATATTTAATTGCCCAAAACAAAGCCTATGATCGTAAGTACTCAGTGTTTTTTTTTTGAATATATTAAATAAACATTTTGTAGTAAATAGAAATTTTTTGTCAATTTTATTGTTTTGCACGTTTTAAATTCTTTCTAACCAGTTTGATTGTTTCTATTTTAGGTTTTTTCTTAAATTGTAAAAAAATTGTAAAGGCAAAACAAAACATTAGATTTAAAAAACAATTCTTTAAATAAATTTCCACACTTTTGCTTACTGCTTGAGTAGTTGCACAAATTAATGATAAAAAAATATTATTTGTTCGCAAAAGATTATTTATATTCGTTTTTAATGACGCGTTGACGCGGTTACTATTTGTTATTATTTTAAATATTTTTTTATATAACGTATTTATTAATTTTTTTTATTTATTATCAAAAGAGAAATAATCATTATTGATATGAAAGCGACACTTTTGTTCCTTGTTGCTCATGTAGCAGTGAGTGATTGGTAACTTGACAAATAACTTCAAGTATTTATATTTAAACTCCAACATAGATGTGTGTAGACTTGATTAAATATATTATTTATTGTTATAAAAAAAAGATTGATAATGTTTACATAATTGTTTTTATAATCTTGTGTTTTATTATACAACGAGAGTCAATTATTAGTTATTTACAAATTATTTTAAGTTCTTTTTACCGCGCCCGTCAAGTAAAATACTTGTCACTTGTCTTGGAAACTTTTGGAGCGACTTTTAAATATTAAAGTTTTGACTTAAGATTTTTTAGATATTTATTATTTTTTTTGTAAAAAAAAATTAAAGGATGAGAAAAACCAGTTAAAAAACTAAAAATTTTATTGTTGACAATTTTAATTTTTATTAAAAACTTAAAGTAACCAAAAAAAAATTTTTTTGACTTCTTGCTTAGAGGATACTTTTAAAACATTGTTAGCCGTTCAAAGCTTACATAAGAAAATTCTATGCAAGTAAGCGTTCAATGCCTGAGCGTAAACAGTTTGTGGAGTCAAATGCTTATTTATAGTAAATCATATCGCATAAGTTTATCTTCGTATTGAAATTTCATCCATATGACTCAAACTAATCCAAACTTTTTTGTAAAACAAAAGATAAGGTAGCATTCGTGATTTGTAGTGTTTTGTCCTAAAAATTAAATATTTGATATGCAAAACTCGTATTAAGTAAAACATTTTATTACAACTTTGACTTGGATTTTTTGTTTGAGTGTTTTTGATTAAAATTAAAATCAATGTCAAACGTCTGACGTTATTACAAATCTAATCTTTATTATTTCAAAATTACTAGAAATTTAAAGTGTCCCAAATCAGATAAAAACGGATAAAAATTTCGCAATTTGCATTTATCTTAATAATAAGGTATATTGTTTAACTTTACGGTTTTTATAATGTATTTACAATTTTTGCTAACATAAATCTTTATCTTTCTCCTTTCTTTTTCTATCATTTTCATCCATTCTATTCCCTTTTTCTTTCTTTTCATTATATCCTCCCTTACTAACATGCTCTCTTTTACCTCCTCACATTCCTTCATCATGTGTTCTAATGTTTCTCTCTCTTTTCTACACATTCTGCACTTTCTTTCATTTTCTTCCATCCAATATCTATTTTCTCTCTCTTCATTTCCACACCTAAATCTAGCAATCATTTTTCTCTCTCTCTTATTTTCCCTTTTCAGGTAGCTTGGCAGTTCTTCCGTAATTATTACCCCATATTTTGTGTTGTACCTGCTTTCTCTAATTTCACCCCTCCTTTCTTGCTTCTCTATATCTCTATCTCGGTCTCTCATTTCTCCATTCACCCATTGCCTCTCTTCTCTTTTCCTCTCAATCTCTTCTACACTGAACCCTTTACTTTCATAGTATTCTTTTCTCTCTTTTTTTATTCGCTTATCGCCCTTTTTTTTCATCATTTTTCCACACTCTTTCAGTATCTCACGCATTTTGTCTTCATACTTAACTGCTCTCTTTCCCGCCTCTATTCTTACTTTTTCTCTCTTTCCTTCCTCTCTCACTATGTAACCTGGGGTTTCTCTGCTTAGTCCTAGCATCCATCTCATATATTTTTCTTGCACTCTTTCTATTTCTTTCCTCTCTTTCCATCCCCAGATTTCCGCTCCATACATCATTACACTTTTTACCAGACTGTCAAACATCGTCATCCCTATTTCATATTCTCCTCTAAACTTTTTCTCTGCCATTCCCCACACTATCGCACACATCTGGTTTCCCTCTTTCACCAATTCTCTCAACTGCGCCTTACTTCGATTTCTTTCTTCAAACATGTATCCTAAATACTTCCATTCTCTCACCTGCTCTATTTCTTTCTCACCCCATTTCCATACTACTTTTTTTCTTACTCCCTTACTAAACACTATTATCTTTGTTTTAGTTTCATTCACCTCAAATCCCTTCTTTTTCATATACCTCTCTGCGATTCTCATCATTCCATTCATTTCTCTTTCTTCTTTCGCTACCATCACTGTGTCATCCGCATACGCTAACAACCAAATTTTCTTTTTCCCTGCTACCACTCCTCCTTCTTGTCCTTTTGCTAACACATCTTCCATATCACTCATATAAATTGTAAACAGTAGCGGACTCAGAGGGCACCCTTGTCTCAGTCCCCTCTTTGTCCAAAACCATTCACTTTCTCTTTCATCCGCTCTCACCTTGCTCTTTGTTTCCTTGTATATCTCTTTCACTTTTTCTATTATTCCTTTCTATTTTCTTTTTTTTTCCATGCACTCCCATAATTTATTTCTATCAACCCTATCAAACGCTGCCTTTAAGTCCACAAACACTCCACATACTCTCCCTCCTTCCTTTTCTAACTCACTCTCAATTAACGCATTTAACACATATACATTATCTATTGCACCTCGTCCCTCTCTGAATCCTGCTTGCCAGTCTGGTAATCCTCCCACTCTCTCTACCTCTCTTTTCAGCTTTTCTGCCACACACATCGCATACACCTTGTACATTGTGTTGAGAAGAGTTATTCCTCGGTAATTTTTTTCAGTGTTTTTATCCCCCTTTTTATAAATTGGTACTATAATTCCCTTTATCCATTCCCGAGGAAACTCTTCTCCCTTCCACACTCCATTCAATACTTCTCTCAATCTTTCTTTTACTCTTTCATTCCCATATATCCATGCCTCATTCGGTATCCCGTCCGTTCCCGACGACTTTCTTTTCTTTAATTTCATGATCTGTTTTTCAACCTCTTCTTTTGTTATCTCTTCTTTCTCTGCTTCCTCTGCTTTTTTTTCAATTTCATTTTCTGTCTTGTCTTTTCCTTCTTTTCCTTCTAGAAGCTCTCTGAAATGTTCCATCCATTTGTTCATTTCTATCGTATTTATAATCCCTTCTTTCTCTTCTTTTTCCTCTTCCAAATATTTCCATATTTCATTTTGTGTTTTTATGGCTTTTATTTTTTTCTGTTCTTCCTCTTTTTTCTTTTTCTTTTTTTCTTCACATGTTTTTCTATATTCTTTTTTCATTTTCATGTAATTTTCTTTTGTTTCTTTGTTTTCTCTCCATTCTTTCAATTTGTTTTTCAGTTCTCTTTTTTGTTCACTACATTCTCTGTCCCACCATTTATTTTTCTTTTCTTTTCTTTTTTTTCCATTTATATTTCTTTTCACCATTGCTTCTTTTACTTTTGATTCTAGTTCTTGTACCATTTTTCTTACCCCTTTTTCTTTATATTCTGTTCTTTCCAGCTTTTCCCTGTATATTTTTTTTGATTTTTCGTCCCATTTTATTGCTGGTGATTTTATTCTTTTCTTTTTTTGATTTCTTTTTTCTCTTATTTCTTTTCTTCCATTTTTTATCTGTACTTCTAGTGGCATATGGTCTGATTCTATTCTTTCTCCAATCTCGAATCTTTTTATTTGTTCCCAGGCTTTTTGGTTTACTATCCCATAGTCTATTACCGATGTTGCCTGTATTCCTCCGTATGTCCATCCCCCTTTCTCATCTCCCTCTTTGTTTCCGTTGAGTATCTCCCACCCATTTTCTTCTACCATTTTTATTAACAGTTTTCCTTCTCTGTTTATCTTTTTATCTTCTGTTGTTCTTCTAGTTGTTTCTTTTTCTTCTTCTCCCCAATTTCTTTTTCCTTCTACCCCTATTCTTGCATTAAAGTCACCTCCAATTAGTAAGTTTTTGTTATTTGCATTTTTGTCCTTTTTTTCTTCTTTTTCTTTTATCATTCTTATTCCTCTGCTATATATCGTTCTTATTTCCCATTGTTCTCCATTTATCTTTATCTTTCTTTTCATTTCTCCCTCTTCCTCTTGGCGATCTGTTTCTTCTTCTTCTATTTCTTTTTTTACTCCCGTTATTATTCGTCCTGCTGCTCTTCCTTTTTTCTTTTTTCTTGTTGCGTATTGTGCCTTCCATCTGTATTTATCAGATAGCTTTTTTTCTGTCTCTTTCCAATCTTTCTCATTCACCCACGTCTCTACCATTCCTATTATATCGAACTCTTCTATATATTCAAAAAATTCTTTACCTTTTTTTCTTATTCCTGCTATATTCCAGAATACTGCATTTATTACTTTTTCTTCTTTATCTTCTTCTTCTTCATTATCTGTTTTTTCTTTTGTTTCTTTTTCTGTTTTTTTCTGTTTTTCCTCATTGTGTCTGCGTTTTTTTCTTCGCCCTTCTTTTCTTTTTTCTATTTTTAACTCTTCTATTCTTCTTTTTATTCTGTTTTCTATATTTTCTCTTGTTTGTTCTTTTATTTTTTCTATTTCTTCTTTTTCCCATCTAATCTTTTTCTTTATATCTTCTTTCTGTTCTTCATTGTTTGTACTTTGTCTTTCTTCCTTTTTTGTGTTTACTTGCGTTCTTACTTTATTTCTGTTTTTTGGTTTCTTTTTTTCAGCTTGTATTTCTTTACTTTCTCCATCTCTTTCTTCTTTTTCCTTTCCATCCTCTTCATTCATCTTTTTCAATTCTTCCACGTACCGTCTGATGACTTCTCTTCCCTCATGTCCTTTTTCATGCTTTTTGTCGTCTCCTTTGCTTTCTTTTTTCTTCTTCTTTTCTAAAAATTTTGGTCAATATCTCCTTCCCACCTCCTACTCTTTCCCTCTACCCAGATTTTTCTGTATCCTATCTTTACATTCTTTCCCTTGCTTCGTTCTTTCGCTGCAAACTCCCTTAATTTTCTCTGCACTTCCCTTTCTTCTTTTGTCATGTCGTTGTCTATGAACACCTTGCCCCTTTTTTTTTCTTTCAGTTTGTTTTTATTTTCCATTATTTTCTTTTTTTCTTCCCACTTGTCTAATTCAACCACCATCATTTTCTCACTGTTTACTTCGTACATTTTTTTAACATTAACTGCCACTCCTATTTCTTCTTGTAGCCATTTTTCAATACTTTTTTCATTCTTTACACCTTTCATTTCTAATTCTTTAATCACTATATTGTTTTTTTTTTTCTCTCTTCTTTCTCGGCTTTTTTATCTAAAAGCTTAATTCTTTCCCCTAGCTCTTTCCTTTCCTTTCCCCATTCTTCCTCTTTCTCCATCATTTTTCTTTGTGTTTTCTCAAGATATTTTCTCATTTCCCTGATTTCCTCTTCCATCTTTCTATTTATGTCCCTTATTTCCTCTTTTATTTCTTTTTTGAGGTCAATCAGCATTTTCTTTATTTCTTCCATCTCTGTTCTCTCCAAGTCTTCTTTTGTGTTTTTTGGGGGGGTTCTCGTTGTTGCCCTACTCCTTTTAAACACTTCCTCCTCTTCTTTAAAGCTATCGTGTTCCGGCTTATTTCTTTTCCCAGTCATTAATTGTCAGGCTAACCCCCTTTTGTCTTCTTTTTTTTTTTTAACTGCGAAAAGAAACTTTCCCCGGTCAACCCGTCGGAGGTCAGTTCTTTATCAGTGGGTCTCTATTTTCTGAAACGGAACGTTTAACCGTAACTGAGAAAAACACTTTATTAAAATCACAAAAATCTTTTTTTACGGAACACAGCCAATTGTTATCAGCTCCAGCTGACGCCTTATCAGTAAAGGTATTGATAAAGTAAAAATTGAGCAACGACCTCCAAGCAATTGCAGAGATAATAAGCAATCTCACCGTCCACAAACTATTAAAAAACAAGGCACTATCCTTATAAATGCAAAATCTTGCAAAAACCCGAATTGAAAACTCTCAAAAACACTATTAAACTGTGGTAATCCACTAAGCAGCAAAACACCACATCCGTCTTAAACGTTTGTAAATACTCTTTTTTGCATTTATCTTATACTAGCTGACCCGGCGAACTTCGTACCGCCTAACAGTCAATGAATGTCGTGTTACTTTTTAGCTGAACTAATTTAGGCTTTAATGAACGTAAAACAATGATCCAAAATAATATATTTTTACAGATAGAAACAAAAAAGTATTTTATTATGATGAATGATGATGAAAACATACATACAGAATAAGAATAAAAATAAAAAAAAATAAAAAATAATAATTAAGTACTTCAAACTCATGTCAGAAAAAAATTATTGAAAATATGTTGTGCAGATTGGGGAAAAAAATAAAACTCGGATTAATTCATTAATAGGATTTTCATTGAAGCACTTTGTGGTAAACGACATTCTTTGTTTTTTGGTCAGGCGCAAGAACAAATAAAGCGGATGGTTTGCCGACACGCATGCCACGTACAATTGACCATGAGAAAAACATGCATTTTCTAGATTGAGGCCACAAATAGTCAAGGATTAGCCCTGTGATGTGTTGATCGTCATGGCGAACTCATCTAGATAATACACGTCAAATCTAGAATGCTTAAAAAATATGAACAAACTAACAATGAATTCTATTTATCAAAATTTAAACAATATTGTTTACAATCTAAATCCCTTCTTCAATCGAGTTATGATAATCACATTACAGAAGTTGAAAATTCTATCCTTTAGAACTCTAATATGTTTTGGAGCTATGTTTATTCTAGAAGAAGCAACTCGCACCTACTTAGTGTTATGAATTCTGATAAAAAATATGTTGTCTTTCTTCGCCACAAAATACAGTCGATGCTTATATGTCATATGTCAAACTGTGTGTCGGTGTGTCAATATTCATTTAAGATATTTAATTTAATATATTTTTGTGCCTTGCGCCTGCAAAACATATCTTTCAACGTGTCCTAAGCGACCCGCAACGCCGTCTTGCCGGCCTAGGCTAGAAAATGATTACTATAACATTTGCTGTCATTCTCAATTGTCAGACATTTATCAATGACAACTAACGGTTTATATTCTATAATGTTAGAATTAATGTATAGCCCCCCAAAGTTCCTAAGCCGTAAGCCACAAGCCCGTACTGGTAAACCCCACGCCCCACAGACGTCGTGAGTGACAATTTGTTGGTGTGCCCTACGAAGAGCCCGGACCCGGAGCTGGCTGATGGGCTTTCAAAAATCATTCTCTTGTTAATCATTCTAGTATGTAAAAACCCAACTACCAAACATGGATTAGGTTTCAAACAGTTTAGCATGGATTTCTTTTTACAAAAAATTTTAGAGGCTAGTTTTTTATAAACAATTATTGAAATAGTTATAATATATGCTCTAAAAACTTTAAGATTTCTTCACGTTTAAAACATGAAATAGTAATAAACAATGGTAATACTATTCACGGATTCCGTTTATGTCTGCTGGAGTATCGATTTCTTCAGAAAACAGCAATTTCACTTTTTAAGAACGCAAATACTTTTTGAAATGTCAAAGCAATTTTTTTTTTTAATAAACAGGAGATTTGGATTTTTTACATAGCGTTGCTAAAATAAAAAAACTTTTTTTAATAATTTTTTTTTTATTTTTTAAAATAAAAAATCGGCAGCGGCACAAAAAATCTTGAAAATTGCATCTCTGAAAACGCTTTTGCAAGAGCTTGTAGTTCACTCGCCTTGCCAAATGCTTGTTTCCGGCCTTGTGGTTCAATTATAACTATTGGCGGTTAAACTTACATTTCTTCGCATCAGCATAGTTTTGTAGAAAAAAGATCTACGATAACAAATCTAATGTTTTTTAATCAAATTGTGGCTAAACTGTTAGACAGCGAAAAGCAGGTGGACGTTATCTACACTGATTTTAGAAAAGCGTTTGACCAGATAGATGTTGCGAGCACAAGGTCAAATACATCATAATAATTCTAAATCACCCGCATACACACCGACATCTGAAGTGCCTCAGGGGTCTATTTAGTACCACTACTATTCTTCTTATAGATTAATGATATTGTTGAGGTTATATCAACCAACAAACTATTGTTTGCTGATGATTTAAAAATATATCACAAGTAGATTCACGGTATCATTGTTTTTTGCTTCAACAGAACTTAAGCTCTATTTACACTTAGTGTCAAGAAAACCGATCAAATTTAAACATTTTAAAATATAAAGTTGTTAGCTATCAACAAACAAAATTAAAAATAATGTATATATTCAAAAAAACAAAAGTGAATTAGTACAAGAGTATATAGTAAAAGATCTAGAAATTTATTTTGATCACAAGTTTAGTTTTAATTACCACGTCTTGTAAACTTTATCTTATAGCTATGGATCTACAGTAAACTGTAGCTTGTAGATTGTCGATTGTAGATTGAGAAGGGGTCGTTTGGCGCTTTCCACCTTACAGAACTGCGACTAATTTGATCTATTGTTCTTGAACCCTACGCTCATTGTTTCCCCAGGAATTCTAGACTTTTTGTAAAGCCAAGTATATTCCTAAGTGGCTTGTTTTTGACTTCGACAGGCGTTAGTCTCGCACTGTCTAAGTAGGTCAGTCTTTGGGGCGCTAGCGCACCGCAATTACAGAGTATGTGCTCAGCGGTTTCACTTTCCAATTCACATAGTTTGCAGTTCTCATTGTCCACCAGACCCAGCTTTTTAAGGTGATACTTTACTGAGCAGTGTCCAGTAAACAGGCCTGCAATGATTCTTATATCATTCTTCGATAGAAGAAGAAGCTTTTTTGCATTCTCTGGCAAATATTCGATGAATATCTTTGCCTGTCTTTGCCCAGGAGTATTCTTCCAGTGGCGCATTTTAGTTGCCAATTCCCACCTAAGGATCTCCGTCCGTTCATGCGATTTCGTTAGTCCACAGAACGGTTCGGGGCCTATTGGAGGAGCTTTCAAACCTGCTTTCGCTAATTTGTCGGCAATTTCGTTTCCTTCAATTCCTTCATGACTTGGTACCCAAATGAGGGCAAGCTTGTTGCCCATTGCCAAGTTTTTGAGAGACTGTCTGCATTCCCAGACCATTCGAGACTTAGTGTTATTTGCACTGACAGCTCTTATGGCCGCTTGACTGTCAGACAGAATGCAGATCTTTTTGCCTTTAATACGCCTTCGCAGACATTCTTGGGCAGTTAGATCTATAGCAAGTGTCTCAGCTTGCATAATTGAGGGTGTGCTACCTAGGGCTATTGTTGCTCGGTATTTTGGACCATAGATTTCTATACCTGACCCTTTAGTTGTTTTTGATTCATCTGTGTACCAGATAGAGGAGTTCACGCCAATTTGTGCGATTCGACTTCGAGCCGCATGACGGTCAGTAATGACTGTTTCAAACGGGGTTTCGAAGTCATGCATTATTGACATGACGTCCCTTGGTTGTTTAAGAAAACCCGGCTGCAGAAGGTCAAGTATCTTGAGGTGACCTGTTCGGTCTCTTAATTTGAATTTCTTTGATTGGGCCAGCCTCAGAGATGCTTGCAAACTCTTCCTTTGCACCTGTAGGTAAAGGGGCGTTAAGTTCAGCAGCACCTCTAGAGCGGTAGTAGGAGCCGTGCACATGACTCCTGTAATGCCCAGGCACGCAAGCCGCTGCAATTTCTGCAGCTTGCTTTGTGTCGTTGTTTCTCTGGTTTTCGTCCACCATACAAGAGATGCGTATGTGACGATGGGTTTTATTACCGTAATGTACAACCAGTGTATCATTTTCGGCTTTAGACCCCATGTCTTGCCAAAGAGCTTTCGATATGCCCAAAAGCAGCCCGCTGCTTTCGCAAGAGTCTAGTCGACGTGGGTGTTCCATTTAAGTTTACTATCTAGGGTTACTCCTAGATATTTCACTTCGTTGGAAAATTGAATCGATAGTCCTTCCAGTTGCGGAGCTTTAAGGTTTAGCTTTTTACGTCTGGTAAATGGGACTATGGTGGTCTTTTTAGGGTTAACACAAAGTTCCTCCTTATCACACCATCTTTTGATTGTGTTCAAGGCGTTCTGCATTAGGCTGGAAATGACACCTTCATGCTTGCCTCTGACTAGAATTGTGAGATCATCTGCATACCCTAGTACGCAGTGACCCCTTTGCGTTAACTCACAGAGTAGATCATTTACCACTATTGACCACAGCAAGAGCGATAAAACTCCACCTTGTGGACAACCTTTAACCGTGTCAGCAAAGTGTTTTCTTTTCCCAATGATGCCGTTATTATGCGGCTTACAAGCATTGATTCAACCCAGGTTGTTACAGCTGGTTCAATGCCGTGTTTTTGTGCTGCCAGCTTTATAGATCTAAAGGAGGTGTTATCGAATGCACCCTCTATATCTATGAATATGCAAGCAACTATTTCTTTTGCTTCGATAGTTTTTTCCACTTCTCTAACAATATAGTGAAGCGCGTCTATCGTGGATTTGCCGGGTTGGTACGCAAACTGTTTGGAGTGTAACTGTGCTCCGTTGTGGAGCACGCTCCTCATGTGGTTATCCACAATTTTCTCCATTGCTTTGAGGAGAAAGGAGGATAAGCTGATTGGGCGATATGATTTGGCCTCGTCCGGAGGCCGTCTGCCCGTCTTTGGTATAAAAACTACCTTTACCTTCCTCCAGGACTGGGGAATATACACTAATGCAAAACTTGCCTTAAAAATACTAGTAAGGCAAGGGGCAATGACGTTCAGCCCTTTTTGCAGTAAGGCTGGAAATATTCCATCGCCTCCGGGCGATTTGTAAGGCTTAAAGCTGTTTATAGCCCATTTTACCTTTTTAAAAGAAAAGATTTTCCCTGCCAGACGTCTGCTGTCTCTATTTGAGTGTTGGTGTACAACACTCGCGAGAGCGGGGCTTGTCTGACTATTGTTGCGTGTCTCTATGGAACCCGGAAAGTGGGTTGACATCAACACCTGTAGACTTTCTCGGGTATCTTCGGCGAATTCACCATTAGGCTTCTTAATAAGCCCTATTGTATTTGAGTGGTTTTTAGACAGCACCTTTTGAAGACGCACCGCTGGGGCGAGCTCGTCGATCCCCTCGCAAAAGAGCTTCCAGGACTGCCTTTTAGACTTCCTCAATTCTTTGTTGCATCGTGTTAGGGCTTGTTTGTAGTCCTCCCAGAGTCCTAATCTCTTGGCCCTATTGAACGCTTTTCTAGCTTCGATCTTAAGCTTGGCTAGTTCGGCGTTCCACCACGGTACGTCCCTAGAAACAGTACGCTTCCTTAGAGGGCAGCTGGTTTCGTATGAGGCTATTATTTGTTGCCTCATATGTTCAGAGGCAGCTTCTAACTCTTCTACCGTGGATATTCCGTAGTGAAGGCCTTTGAATTCAGTTTGCAGTGTCTCTGTGAAGAGGCACCAGTCCGTTTTCTTTAGCACTCTACACTGCACTTTCACCACTTTGGTTGTTTCTAGTTCAAACGCAATAGTCGCGTGATCCGAAAACGATGGTTCATCCATCACTTGCCAGTTTTTGACAAATTGCGTTATGAACGGACTTGCCAGCGTCAGGTCTAGAACCTCTTGGCGAATTGCGTTCATAAAGGTTGGTTTGTTGCCGCGATTAATAATGTCTACATTGTTAGCACAAATAAAATCTAGCAAATCCTGACCTCTTTGATTATTGTCTGAGCTGCCCCATACTTCATAGTGCGCGTTGGCATCACAGCCCAGAATAAGTTGTTTGTTCCCTTTCCGGCACCATTCAGTGAGGCGTTGTGTTTCCTCTGGTGGTGCACTGGTCCCATCACCGGGAAAGTAGGCCGAGGCTATAACTACACTCCTCTTGCCTGTCCCAATCGGCAGCTCGACTATAGCCGCCGTTAGGTCTCCCGTGATGAACTCTGGAATTGAGACAAAATTTATATCTTTTCTGAGCAATAATGCTGCTCTTGGTCTTACATGACTGAAGTCAGCTAGAAGGCTATGTGTCCCTCTTGGGAGTTCTTTGATTGCGCCGTTGTTCAGCCAGGACTCTTGGATAAGCCCTACGCCCACTTGTTCTTTGACAAGCCTCCAGAATAAGGCACTAGAAGCTGCCTTTGAGTGCTGGAGGTTTATCTGTATACATTTGAGACCTAGGCCGTTTGGGCTTTAGTCTCACCCTTTTTGGGGTCGGTTTCTTGACAGGGCTTTGAGGCTTTTGGTTTACCTTTTGACTCTGCTTTGGCCATTGGCTTCTTGAACTGGGGCTTCAATGCAATCTTTCCCTCTCTCCGTGGTCCCGGTTTTAAAGCCGGCAACTTGGGAAGAGAGATCGATTCCACCTGCTGTCCACCAGAACCGAAGCTTTCCAGCTCCTTGGATGTTGAGCTGTGCAGCTCTTTAAAGTTAGTTTGGGCGTTAGAGATCTTTTGGCCCCTCCTCGAACGCAGCTGAATTTGTCCGAATCGGTAGCCAACCCTATTTCCCAACTTTTTTAGATTTTCGGCAAATCGATGATCTACCGAAAATGCTACCTCTAAAGTTGAAGCAACCGGATTCTTCCGGAGAATTCTCCAGTTAGAGGTTTTGAGGTCCTTATTTTGGCCCTCTATTAGCTTCAGGATTTTCTCGTTGGAGTAGTCCTGACTACCTGGCAAATACCCTATAAGGATTTCTGTATGAGGCATTTTAGCCTCTTCTACAACCTTAAGGGATGCCCCTTCCCATGGCTTTAGCTCATTCTGTATGCTTTTTAGCCACTCCGCCGTCGCCGCATCAGCACACAGAAGCGCTAGCCAACCCGGGCGATTGTAGATGTGATGGAATTGAGGCTTGATAGCCTCTGACATCATGTCCACAATTTTGTCTAGTATTGCCTCCTGAGTGGCTGCAAGTTGTTCCACTGTCAGGAGCGTTTCTGGAAAGTTGGAGGGTATTATTCCAACCCTTGTGCCAGTCAAAGTTTGAGTAAAAAACGGCTTTTTAACCTTGGTAGGTTCAGCCGCTTCTTCCGCCCTCTTCTGACGTTTTTCCCCTGCTCCAGCCTTGGGAGGAGTGCTGCCATCAGACCTCGCTCTTTTGGAGCTGCCTGTGGGTTTCTGCTCCATAGGCTTAAGGGCAAGTTTTCTGGCTTCTTCAGCCGGAATACCCTTTTGCAGAAGAAATCTATATCTTTTCCGTGCAGCTTCAGAGAGACGCACCTTGGTCGCCTTCAAGTTAAGGCGTTCCAAGGCGTTTTCAGCCTCTTCGTCGCTGCTTTTGCTGTGACTTTGGAGAAGTATATTTTCCAAGTTTTCTTCAACGGTTTGGCTTGGACCTTCGCCCAATTCCATTGACTCTATTAGGGGTGAGTCAGCCCCTAGATTAATGTTTTTTGTGTCCATAGAAGGTCCCACAAAAAGCTAGGGAAAGAAAGGTCACCTGCAGCAGAGCCCCGCATGCCACAGGAAGGCTATTTAAACCGGAGGTCGCCTGGTATCCGGAGTTCGCATATTAGTGGCTAAGATTACCCTCTTAGTCATACAGAATTCGGCATATGCTGTTCCACCTTAACTTTGGGAATTTTTTATAGAGGCTGTTCTCCTCGCGGACCGGGCGGTGAAGCCAAGCCCCCCGTGCTGCTTCAGCTGCAGCCCTCTCTGCGTCTTGTGAGGGTTTGTTGCAGCGGAAGTAACCTACGGTGTTAACCAGACAAAATGGCGCATGTTTGTCTGTGGCTCAGGTACCTCGGGTTTGCCCCACCCGTACTCAAGTTGCAAGCAACTGGAGCCCTTGAGGGAAAAAACTGTAGCTTATAAAATGCTTGGTATTGTATTTCAAAGTTGCAAAGAATTTCGAAACATCTAAGCACTAAATGTTTTATATTATTGTTTTGTGAGATCTAGGTTAGAATGGGGCATTCAAATTTGGTTTCCAATTTATAAAATTTATGTAACGCAATTGGAAAATATTAAACGCAAGTTTCTAAAATTCTTATGTTTTAAAATTGGCGGATATTATCTTGATCATAGCGTATTGTTAAACAGATTTGGTTACAAAGCATTGAATACTAGACGAATAATCACTTGGGTGAAAATTTCATATAGTTTGTTACATAACAGGCTCAATTGCTCTGATTTGTTATATTCAGTAAACTTTCATATACCACGTATAAATGCACGTAGTGCCAACACATTTTATTTGCAGACAAGAAACACTAATGCAAAACTAAGATCACCGATCTATCTAGCTTCTCTACAGTCTAACCTGTACTGCCTGAATTCGGACATAAACTACGAACATTTTGGTAATTTCACTTTCAAATATTTTGATAAACTTTGCGACTGCAGATAACCTCTCTGGTTTCTCTTAATATTAGTTATTATTATACTACATATGAACTTACATGTAAGTAGACAAATTTTGCTGGATTCAAAAATCATTACGGTCTTCGACAAGTAATGATAATAATATTATTTATCAAATATTATAAAAATTGTTGAGAAACAAGCTTTTAATTTTTAATTAGTTTCAAATCCAATTTAAGAATTGAATTACAAACAAATCCAAAAAACATACAAGATTGTTTTTTGAAAAATTAAGCTAAATTACTATCTCTCAACGCATCATTTCATTTAAATTGTTATCATTTAAAAACATTTGAACAATACGACATGGACGTAATAATGCTACTTTCTGTATTTCCGCAAGGATTTTTAAATCCAAATCTAAATTTTGAGATTTTTACTTAATGATATGGGTACAACACCCATATTTGAAATATTTAAAGGTGAAATTTTAACCATTTTTAAATTCCAAAGTTTCTTAATGGCAGCGAATATCTAGCCATTTTCGTTTTAAAGGTATCAATAATATTGCAAGAATTTGGAACAGCAATATCTATAAAATATGCAACTTTAGTTTTCTTCAATACGATAACAATATCCGGTCTATTGGCTTCAATTTTGGAAGCAGTCAAACACCTAATCATCCCTCTCTCGTCCTCCTACTATTACCGCCATATCATCCACATACGCTCATTTTTTTCTTTCTTATTACATCACCATTCTTCCATTTTTGCTCTCTCTAACTTTTCATTAGCCATGCTAATAAAAATGTACAACGCAAACAATGTTGGACTCAACGGGCATTCTATAATCAAAATAATTTAAAAAGTACCTATGTTTTATTACCGGCGAGACTCTTATAATCCCTCTAAAAGGGAGTAAGAAAAACAACGTTTTTTTATTTTAAATTATAATAATTAAAGGATTCAGAACAAAAAAACACAAAATTCGACAAGATTACTCTCTCAACTTTTCGTTATTACAAACACAAGTGCTACGATAATATTATTTAAATAAAAACAAAAACAGAAGTTGAAGCAGAGGAAAAGAAAATGAACTATATATATACAAATTTACAAAAGAGTCAGTTTTGTGGCGCTTTAGGTTAGGGATTTGATATCTATAGGTACGTTATATGGTTATCAATAATAACTCGATGGATTGGTTTGTGTACACAAAGCAATTTTAAGTTCGACTACTGGCTTACACCACAGTAGGTAGTTAGTAAAACGCGGCACCAAAGTTGACTGACAAAAAATGATCAGATTATAATATTACAATAAAGACCCAAACTACGGCCTTAAATTCTTTGCCGAGTTTAAAGGTTTTTTATTACTAAAAAACAAACTAAATGAAATAAAATAAAACAAGTTAGAGTTTAGACCAATCGCCGACTTCTTTCAGTTTGAAGGAGAATGTCAGGAAATTGGTTTTGCTCCGGTTGTGGTATCAAATTGCATTGGTGACGTCCTTCGGATGTTTTCGGATCCAGTTTGAGAATAAAAAAAACCCAATTCCAAGGAAAAGAAAAAAGAGAAAATAAAGGGAAAAAAAAGAACCCTACAACAAAAGAACAAAGATTTATATATATATATATATATATATATATATAGACGTATAAACGTTCATTATGAAGCCAAAAACAGCATACTTTGCATCTGGCGCTTAGCCCACCGGCTGGTTTCCAAGCCCGGAAACGGGCTTGAGAGAAATTCCATGTATAACATCAAATTTCTCAATAACGGTTTTTTATTTTTCAACCTAATTTTATCTCATACTTAGATGGGTATTGAAGACGTTCAGTACGCTTTACGTCATCATTTTATCATAAAGGGTTTGTTTGTTATCAACAATAATCCAAATAGATGCAGGGCTTCTCAATGACTTGAAACATATCAAGATAAACGGTTGTAGTTCAACCATTTTTCGTTAGTGGCCGCTGTTGACGCTGGCGTTTATAATAAAATATATATTACGCATTTTACGCTCCAAGATTGATTATTCTGGAATAATTTCCTCAGTCTTGTGCACCATATTGCAACAGTGTTTTATTTAGTTTTTGTTATCTTAATGACGGAAGCCCCTTGTCATTCACCTCCAACTTGATGCAAGGTCGTTTTATGTAACTCGTAGAGAGTTTTAATTCATTAAATCAAATTTTTACATTTGACTGCAAACGCTTTATAATATTGAGCAAATACAAGCCTAATAGGTACTTTTTGTCAGTTTGCAGTGATATTCCAAATTTTTAGATTTAATTCATCTTATAATATTGATACAAAATTTATTTAAAATGCTTTTTAATAGTACAATAATTATCACAACGTGTCGCTAAAAAAAAGTAACTAATTAACATATTTAATTCGTTATTTTTGAAAATTTGCCATAAGCACACTGTAAATAAGCAGATTGCTGAGTAAACACATAAAAGATGTGGTAAACAATAAAAAATCATACGGTGTGATTTATTTTGACTTACTTGAAAAATTTTAAGAATGAAATTTTGTAAAAACACTTAATATTTTGCAAAAAAAAGCTGGTAATTTAGCAAAAAATTCTAAACAAAAATAACACATCCACAAAAAACAAATTTTGGGTTTTTTTATTATTGGGATACATAATAATCAACAATATTTTTAAAAGTGCAACAAAAACACCACAACGTTCTCAATAATACAAAAATTAAAATCTGTAATGATAAGCAAGGTGAAAAATGTAAAATGTTATTAAATAATAAAATAAAGTTTTTATGTTTTATAAGAAAAAATTCTGTCCAATGAGTACTTAATAAATAGAAAACTTTTACTCGTGATTACTGATAACTTTACGTGTGCCTTTAGGTCACGCTCTATCTTGTATTTTGTTTCTAAAAACGACCGAAAAAATAAGCGGATAATATAAAAAAAGACATGCTAGTAGTTTTATATTGAGTTGTTAGTAGTAACAGAAGTTGAAAGGTATTTGAGTATTTTTCCTTTTCTGTTAATCTTTCATGTTTATAACTAATTTAAGAATTAAACAATTACTAGAATTTTTTTTCAATTTCAAATTACATGGTTAGCAAAAGCATAAAAATATTACAAAACTTTCAGAATTGTTTGTTTCTGCCGCTTATGGTTTATTCAAGAAATATTTACAGAATACTCACATTTTTTCGTGTCTATAAAAAATGAGTGAATATTTTTTTGTTTTAGATTATGAAGGAATCATACAAGCTTACGTTAGGAAAATATTTCCAACACAATTTTTACCAGAAAATCAATTTTACAATACTGGTAGTTGAGTTTTGAGTTCAAATGGTTCATTAATACCTTTTTATTTCGCAATAATTGCAACATTTTCTTGAAATAAATTACTAGCGAAAGAAACAACTTTGCTTTTAATTATAAGAAAAGTCCTTTATGTTTGGTAAACGCCTTTAATTTGTTTTCAAAAAGAATCTAGTTTCTGCATACTTCATCTGGTGAAGAATAACATCAGAAACATTATACCCACAAATTTACCCGCGAAAACAAAATACCTTACGCATAGTCTCTAGCTAGATGACCTCACAGCGATAGATAAGCTTGTTTGGCATAATTATTATTCGTAAACAATCGAGAATCATTCAACGGTTTTTCTCGTTGAAGATAAGAAATACTATGTATGAGGTTTTTTTATCTATGGGTAAATAGACTAAATAGTAGTCCTTACAAAATTAATTTGTTTTTCATTAATTTACGTGTTACTTTCATGAAGATATAAATAGTTTTTAAAAAGTTTTCGTAAAAGTTTTAGCTGCAACTTTTGTTATCTCTTATTTATAAATACAAAAAAAAAGAATAACTTTAATGATTAATACAATGTAATGTTTTGATGGCTTGCTGGTTCTTCGGCTGAGCTGCTTGCACTTTTTTGCTCATTTATCCAACTACTACTGTATTAATAATAAAAATACAACATTTACTAATTCTGTATAGGTATACTAAAAGATGTGGATGATTAATAGTTTTCAGTTATGTAAATTTTGAAAGTTACCTTTTAATCGTGTGAACTCTAAACCAAAACCAATGTATCGTAATTATTTGCCTATCAATTCTAGAGAACGTAATTTATTAATGAAAAAAGAAAGTACTACTTTTTTCAGTTCAAGTTTGGTTATTAATTTGGTATTATCCACATGATTAGAGAGTAAACGAAGGAATGCGATGATAACAAAATTGTCGTAATGATGAAAGCAATTGTCGCTAAAGATGGTGAATGGGTCTTACATTAAAAATATTATTATTTTAATCCATAACAACATATAATAGTACATGAATAAAAGTTTTTATAAAATAATTAAAAGTTTCTTCTTGCTTAAGAATTCGATATTATTGTGTTACTAAAACCAATACATTATTAAAAACCTTATATAAAATTATCAATACATCATCATTATCATCAAAAATCTATGTGTTTGCACAAAACAATTATTTAAAAATAAACATTTACGGCAAACAGCTAATGCTATTTTGTAAAACAGCTGATGCTATTTTGTAAAACAGCTCAAACCACGTTTATTGTAAATACTGTATGGGGATAGCCGTAACAGCATCGAGTTAATAAATAAATCAAAGTCAATTAATTATTAACACAAAACTAAGGTACATATTACTTATGTAAATACATAAGTACATTAAATACATTAAATGTTGAATTTGAAAAAATTTAGCGCTAACAATTAAATTGTTAAAAAAAATATGGCGGCCGTCGGAATCCAACCACGTTTTTTCAAATGTAAACCAAGCATGCTGTTCGCTACGCTATGCTAGACTTTAGAGAATACGCTTTTTATATATCGATAAATAGTAAAGATACATCTAAAAGTGTAATATTCTGCAATAGACTGACCTGAAAAGTCTCATCAAAAACAAAACAGTCTCCAGTCAGGATTTCATATATGGCGAATTATTGCCATTGGTGTTATTACTATTACATAGTGTTGTTATTTAGTTTTGGTTAAAAGCTTATTTAATAATAAAAGTATTATAGACACACAAAAAATACCTAAGTAAACACAATTTTTCTAAATTAATTTTTAGTAATGGAACTTATGAGAAACAAAAAACATGTAACTATAAAAAACTGTTGCATTCTAAGAAATTTACATTATTAAAAAATCTATATGTTTAAAAATATAGGTGGAAAACTAATTATTATTTGAGAGTTCTAGACGATTATGTTGTGGAATGCAGTAATTGCAAACGTGTGGAAAGAAATGTTATAGCTTACTGATATGAATATTATGGCTTGAATCTTGTTACAGCATGTAATTAACAAATAAAGACGTATTTACAATAATTCATTAAGTGTCTATCAGAATAAAATTCAGTTAATGTAGGTATATTTAATTTTATTGCCCCAAATTCAATTGAAAAATAAAAGATTGCTTTCAGGCTCCAATGGCCATTATCTAAAATAATGGCAATTGTTTACTAATAGATGAAAGATTTACGGTAGATGCCGCAATATAAAGAACATGAATAATAAAATAATTTTGATATTGAATAAAATACCTATATTTAGGCGTGATCAAAATTAAAACAGAATTATGTTATTTTATTTTGTAGCGAAACATTATTCGATATCAAATCTGCACTTGTAATTGAATATATCGTAGCTGTAGACACAATGTCTGCCATTCTTGCTTTGTTTGATCTTCATCCCACGCAGCGCATGAGAAATTTTGCTGTATTTTCTTCAACCAAGCTCAAAACATCTAGAAACTATGTGATTATCACTCTTTCAAGCGGCAACCTTGCAATGGCTTTAAAACATGCGTAAGTTATCGACTTTAAACACACAATGGGCTTGAGACAATGTGCGAAATGATTGGGCTTCTGTAACGCGATGAGATATCAGTTGCGTGTTTAAGATTATATATGGATTGGATTGCGGATCCACTGCTTGGGGGCCCTTTGCCTGAGCTATATCAACGGCGGGAATCATCCGTACTATACGTATATATATATACGTATGGCAGGGCTTAGCAAAGGGGGGAGATGATTCCTTCTTTTGTCGCAACGTTTTTGTAAGGGGTATTTTTTTTGACGCGATTTGCATAAGAATAATGGTGAAGGCGCCGGGATAATTAAATTGATATATAATTAAATTACCTAGTTTCATTAAAATACAATATTTGTCAGGTTGTTTTACCACATTCTTTCCTGATTATGAATACAACTTAAATACTGCATAAATACAAGATTAACAGACTACATCATTATCAACGATCTACTACAACTCACCCGCTTTGTGGCCGCCGTTAAGAAACCGCCTCGAACAAATTGAACGGATTAGATCAACCACACATGAAACACATTCACACATAATGTACCTGTTAATAATACTTATCAAGGAACTCACCGGGGGCTTGTCCCCGCCGGACAATTTTCCTCCATTCCAGCCTTGTAGAGGGCATCCTCTGTTACGGTGGCTTCGCTGTTTCTATCATATAGACCGGATTTGATGGACGTTGGCGGCTTCCTTCTGCTTCTCCATTCTTCAACCTATTTATTATTTTCGGTACCAATGTGAGAAGTCAGTAGAGGCCTTCTCACGGATGCCTGCACCTTGGGTAATTAAACCTAGATGGCCATTGGCTACAGTGTTTCCGGCGAGGAGAAATAAAACAAGATTAAAGGGATAATTGAAAGGTATTTGAACATTGCACCCTTCCATTGCCACAATAGAGAACCCACCTACAACTCTTTTCAGTGACAAGGTACCAGCCTTGACGGCAGCATCAAACCCGGCCTCAAAGATCTCTCCAATCTTTTTGAGAAATCTGAGAAGCTAGATCTCAACCGAAAAACTTGAATTATGTTAATCGGCGTCGAGAGCCAAATAATAAATAATAATAGTAGTAGTAAAGACCGGCTCAAGAACAGAACAAGTTCTCTGCTGTAGGTTTTCATTCTTAATCATTTCACAAAGAGCAACAATAAACAATAACAACCGTGTCAATTCTGACACAAACAATCTGCATGCTCTTTAATACAAACAAATATGCCAATAATGACATAGATGTATCTGCATGCATCATAATAATCAATATAATGTAATAAGGTCTTACATGTGCTCTTTCCTAAGATTAGAGCAAGTCATTTCAGTACTCAACCTAGCCGCCATGGCCAAACCAGTCACATTGTTAGAAGAAGGTAGGATCTGTCACCTGGCTAGGTTACTAGAACAGAAATGTAAAGACACCACATTGGCACTTCATTTGCACACAATAACAAATTATAATTATATTCGTTCGAGTATAAAGATAACTATCACTCTCGTGCTCTCGACTTGACTTGACTATGCGCGAGTACCGCACTCGACACTCCTACGAGTATTACTCGCTGATCGCTGACCGCCGTCTACTGCCCTTGCGGCAATGGTATCATCTCTCAGCTAAGCGCTCTGCACAATCTCCACTCAGCTATCCCTCCTTTTTGCAATATTATATTAAAGCCGTTTTGACTTATTTATATAATTTATAATAATAAATGTATAAAAAGTAAACTCCTACAAGTTTTTAAAAAGTTTTCGTAAAAGTTTTAGCTGCAACTTTTGTTATCTCTTATTTATAAATACAAAAAAAAAAGAATAACTTCAATGATTAATACAATGTAATGTTTCGATGGCTTGCTGGTTCTTCGGCTGAGCTGCTTGCACTTTCTTGGTCATTTAACCAACTACTACTGTCTTAATAATGAATATATAACATTTACTAATTCTGTATATACTAAAAGATGTGGATGATTAATAGTTTTTAGTTATGTGAATTTTTAAAGTTACCTTTTAATCGTGTGGACTCTAAACCAAAACCAATGTATCGTAATTATTTGCCTATAAATTCCAGAGAACGTAATTTTTTAATGAAAAAAGAAAGTACTACTTTTTTCAGTTCAAGTTTGGTTATTAATTTGGTATTATCTACATGATTAGAGAGTAAACGAAGGAATGCGATGATAACATAATTGTCGTAATGATGCAAGCAATTGTCGCTAAAGATGGTGAATGGGTCTTAATTTAAAAATATTATTATTTTAATCCATAACAACATATAATAGTACATGAATAAAAGTTTTTATAAAATAATTAAAAATTTCTTCTTGCTGAAGAATTCGATATTATTGTGCTACTAAAACCAATACATTATTAAAAACCTTATATAACATTATCAATACATTATCATTATCATCAAAAATCTATGTGTTTGCACAAAACAATTATTTAAAAATAAACATTTACGGCAAACAGCTGATGCTATTTTGTAAAACAGCTCAAACCACGTTTAATGTAAATACTGTATGGAGATAGCCGTAACAGCATCGAGTTAATAAATAAATCAAAGTCAATTAATTATTAACACAAAACTAAGGTATATATTACTTATGTGAATACATAAGTACATTAAATACATTAAATGTTGAATTTGAAAAAATTTAGCGCTAACAATTAAATTGTTAAAAAAAATATGGCGGCCGTCGGAATCCAACCACGTTTTTTCAAATGTAATCCAAGCATGCTGTTCGCTACGCTATGCTAGACTTTAGAGAATACGCTTTTATATATCGATAAATAGTAAAGATGCATCTAAAAGTGTAATATTCTGCAATAGACTGACCTGAAAAGTCTTATCAAAAACAAAACAGTCTCCAGTCAGGAGTTCATATATGACGAATTATTGCCATTGGTGTTATTACTATCACATAGTGTTGTTATTTAGTTTTGGTTAAAAGCTTATTTAATAATAAAAGTATTATAGACACACAAAAAATACCTAAGTAAACACAATTTTTCTAAATTAATTTTTAGTAATGGAACTTATGAGAAACAAAAAACATGTAGCTATAAAAAAACTGTTGCATTCTAAGAAATTTACATTATTAAAAAATCTATATGTTTAAAAAAATAGGTGGAAAACTAATTATTATTTGAGAGTTCTAGACGATTATGTTGTGGAATGCAGTAATTGCAAACCTGTGGAAAGAAATGTTATAGCTTAATGATATGAATATTATGGCTTGAATCTTGTTAAAGCATGTAATTAACAAATAAAGACGTATTTACAATAATTCATTAAGTGTCTATCAGAATAGTATTCAGTTAATGTAGGTACATTTAATTTTATTGCCCCAAATTCAATTAAGAAATAAAAGATTGCTTTCAGGCTCCAATGGCCATTATCTAAAATAATGGCAATTATTTACTAATAGATGAAAGATTTACGGTAGATGCCGCAATATAAAGAATATGAACAATAAAATAATTTTGATATTGAATAATATACCTGATCAAAATTAAAACAGAATTCTGTTATTTTATTTTGTAGCAAAACATTCGAAATCAAATCTGCACTTGTAATTGAATATATGGTAGCTGTAGACACAATGTCTGCCATTGTTGCTTTGTTTGATCTTCATCCCACGCAGCGCATGAGAAATTTTGCTGTATTTTCTTCAACCAAGCTCCAAACATCTAGAAACTATGTGCTTATCACTCTTTCAAGCGGCAACGTTGCAATGGCTTTAAAACATGCGTAAGTTATCGACTTTAAACACACAATGGGCTTGAGACAATGTGCGAAATGATTAGGCTTCTGTAACGCGATGAGATATCAGTTGCGTGTTTAAGATTATATATGGATTGGATCGCGGATCCACTGCTGGGGGGCCCTTTGCCTGAGCTATATCAACGGCGGGAATCATCCGTACTATACGTATATATATATATATATATATATATATTTCAGCAAATGTCCTGATATTTCTGGCAGAGTAAAAGCACAAAAACAATATGCAACATATCTTTTTTTTTACCTGTGGTGGTAAAAAGGTCGACTCTGAAAGTTTACCCAAAAAATAAGCTTCAAAAACTACCAGAAGTTACTAGAGCGGCGGTTTAAAAGCCAAACAATTCAAGTCGCACAGTGGATTGTAAAAGATACAATTTAAAATAAAATATACACTGCAATATAACCGCTCACTCAACAAAATTTTAGAAGGTGTGGTCATCTTGATTTAACCAAAGCGTTTTAAATAAAATGCGAAAAAAACCTTTCTTTCTTTTTTTTATCCTCTTTAAAAAAATGAGCGGGAAGAGTAACATCACTCTGACAAAACCAAAATTACTAACCATAAACGGCGTGTCAAAGTCAAAGCTGTCAGACGTAAAAACTATAAACGTAAACAAAGAATAATTTGCCGACATTATTCAAAAATACAAAAAAAAAAGGTGTCTCAACAGGTAAGAGGAATCAAAATATAGACGAAAGAGGGTGTAGAGCTCACGTAGTTAAGATAAAACAAAAATCAAGTAAGATTACATTTATGTAGGGTTATAAAACGGTACGTTACAATTCTTGCTTTAACAGTTTAGTTGTAGAGAAACATTTACTCATTGTCCCACCTACTTTTACCCTGTTTTCTTTTTTACTTTATGAATTTCTTCTATAGTTTTTATTAATACTACATCTACCTTTCTTGTTCTCATGCATTCTTACAACTTCTCCCTATTTACACTATCAAACGCCATGCGGAAGTTTCCAAACTACGTGTACAGCTCTCCCCCTTTTTACTCAGTTGCTTACTAGCTGCATGTTGCAGAATGCACACATTACTCACCGCTTTCCTGCTTACCCTGAACGTTGTTCCTTTTATTACTTTATTTATTTGTCTTTTCACTTCTTTCAATGTGATATCATTTTTCTTATCTATATTACTATTTTATGTTTCACTTTCAATTGGTTTTTTTGAACTCCCAATTACCTTCTCAAAATGTTTTTCCGTTTTTCTATCTGTATTAATTCTTTCATCATTTCTTTTTATTATTTTTATATCTTCACATTTCTTTTTGACTTCTTAGGTTTTCCATATTTGTTCTTTAACTCTCGTTTCAATTATCTTTATTTTTTGACATTTTTTTTCATATTTTTTTTTCATGTATTCTTCCTTTGATGATTTTTTACTTTATTTTTTAAAGACTGTGTATCTTCTTTTTTTCTGGCAATGCTTATACCACCATTCGATATTGTGGCACTTTCGTTTATCGTAAATTTTTTTTTGTTTGTCATTTTTTGTACTGTTTTTTTTAGTTCTTTTTAGTTTTCTTTCTTTAGGGTTTGTCTTTATTAAATTTTTTTTGTATTTCTTTATGCTTTTTTTAGTCTAGCTGTCTATTTTACCATCCCCGCACTTTTTCACTTTTTTATTCGCGGCTATTGTTTTTTATTGTCACTGCCATAGGGAGGTGGTCTGATTCTACCCTCTCGTCCACCTTCATATATTTGATATTTTTAAATGCTTCATCATTTGCTATTATTGTATAGTCCAGTTGCCGCTCTACTGTCTACATATGTGTATTCTCCTTCTTTATCTTCAATATTGGCACTTACTATCTTTTGCTAAGTCTGTTCTTACATATCTCTCTGTTTTTTTCCTTCCCTGTTATTTTTCTTATCTTTTAAATTTCTTCTTTTAATTAATTTTTTTTCTTTTTTTTCTTGTGATTTTATGTCTTTGCATTTTACGATTTTCTTCAACCCAAATTTTTCTAAAGTTTTTTTTTGCATTTGTGCCTATAATTTTTCGTTCGCTGCAAGCTTTTTATTTTTTTTTTGTTACCACATTATCAATAAAAAAATGGTTTCCCCATTTTCTTCCCACTTGTCTAATTCAACCCCCATCATTTTTTTTATTCACTTTTTTCTTCTACTTTTACTTCTAGTTGCTTAATTTTTTCCCTAAGCTCTTTTCTTTTTTCCTTCATTCTTTTTTTTATTTTTGCATTTTCCATTGTACTTCCTGAAAACTACTAATGCCTAAGCCAGCAAAAAATTCAGTCCAAGCCAAATGCAAACTGTCCAATTTGTTATCCACAAGAGCCCGACAAGATAAAGTCGAGCAAAGAGTCAACAACTCTCTCACAAATATATTTTTGATATTAGAACAATCTATGTCAATGTCAACTTTACAGGAAAAGCCGCACAACTGAGAATGTGAATTCTAAACCAGTGAGAAACTGTTGCTCTTGCCATTACACAAGTTTAAAACCTGTAGGCTCTACTAATTCCATTAACAATGATTTCAACTCTACCCGTCTGGTGCAATGACAATAAAAATAATGCTTTTTTAAATTTTTAGTTCGTATTTTATCCAATTTTTATAATGCCTACAAAAAATGCTAATAATTTTTCCCTTTGCTATAAATGAGTTTTATGTAAACTATTTAGAGCAATAAATAAATATATCAAATGACTTTTGTTGAAAAAATCCTTAGTGATATAGAATCTACCCATAGTACGTTCAGACGTTATTATCGCGATTTTGACACATTCCATCCTTTTCTCAAAGTCTGCTTTCGATCCCTCCTACGTTCAAGGAGGTTATCAAATTTGAAAAAAATTTTTAGAAATTATTAAAAAAACATTGTAATTTTTAGGATAGCTACTTTTTCATACAAAAACTCATTTAAAAGAAAAAAAATTTTTAAAAAATCTAAAATTTGTTAGACAGAGCAAATAAATCAGATTTTATTATAGGTGTAACGAAAGTTGGGTCGCGCACCCTCCGGGTGCTTACCCTACTCTCTTGAGTAGAGGGTTGCCTACGGCAACGTGTATGAACCTAGAGGGGTTGCCTTCGGCAACCGTAAAATAGACGCAATTTTTTTTTTTTATTAGATTATTGAAAATTTATTTTTTTATTGTAATATTTTTTTATTTATTTCTTTTTGTACTTTTTCTACTTTCTCATATCAACGTTTGCCTTCGACAACATTTATATAAACCTAGCCCATTGTTATTTATCTTGAAATTTATTATTATTATTTATTTAAAAAACTTTTATTAGATTTTATTAATTATACTTATTTCTTTTTCTTTTATCTTTCTCATCTTTTTTCTATAATAAAGCAAGCATATTAGCATTTACCAATTTTTTTTTATTTATTTTTTTTTGTACTTGTTCTACTCACTCGTATTAAATTTTTCCTGCGGCAACTTATTTTTAAAAATACTTTTACTTTTCATTATTATTTTAAATTTTTTATTTTTTTCTTATTATTTAGGTGGCGGACAGGCATTTTCCGTTATAAAAATATTCGTAATAACAGTTGACATCATATTTTGACATAACGTTTTCATATTAATATCGTTTTAATATTTAAAAATAGTATTACTATCTATCATTATTTTATATAATTTTTTTCAATCATTATGTATATATTTTTTTTATTCCTTCTTGTTCTTACCATACTCTCTTATATGTAAAAAGATGCCTTCAGCAACAATAAAACAATTTTTTATTGAAAAATTTTGCATTACATCTTATTTAATATACTTGATTTTTATTCTTCTTTTATTTTACAAATTTTTTTCTTTCTTTCATTTGTACTTTTTTTCTTCGTTTTAATTTTTTTTATTTTTATATTAATTTTATTACTTTAATAATAATTGCTTTTAAAATTAGAATAAAAACTATAATATATTATAATAATTTATATGAATTTTTTCTTATTCTCTTCTAAAGCAAGTCTTTTATTATTTTTTTTCAAAATTAAAATTGTTATTTTACATATTTTTTTTTTGTTTCTATTAATATATTTTTTTATTTATTCTTCCTTTCACTTACCTACTTTCTTATATATATAAGGTTGCCTTAGGCAACCATAAAACAACCATATTTTATTTTTATTAAAAAAGTTCGTATTACATTTTATTAATTATATACTTTATTCTTTCTTTCTTTTTTTTTCTATTTGTTTTCTTTTCCTAATTTTCTTAATTTTTTCCTATTTTTGTATTAATTTTTTCCTATTTTCTATTTAATTTTTCCAAAATATGTAATCAATCCATTACAACCATACATAATCTAAAGAAAAAATCAAAAAAAATTATTTATATTTTACTTATATATTATATATCTAATTTAAAAAAACGACCACTCTATAGAAATTTGTACATTGAAATTGACAGAAAAACGTTTCATATTTCATGTTAGTTATAAAATATAAATCATTAATATTAAGTGATCACTTTGTATTTTTTAATTGATTATGTTGTAATAATAATTGACGATTGACATCGTATTTTTTTTTTAAATATTTAATTGCATATTTAAAAATATAAAAATAAGTACGTACGATTGAGAAAAAAATTTATATTCTGTATAGATACTTTTCGAAAATAATTTTCCACTTCTATCTGATTTTAATTCATTTATGTAAATCTTCTTTCATCGATTGGTCTTAAACACAACTTATTCTCAGTTTTCGTATACATAATTATAAATTTTCCTACAACCACAGTTCTATATCTTATATAATATAATCAAAAAAGCTCTTCTAGCTATTCGTATTATATACCCATATTGTAATAAAGGAAAAAATGTAAAACAGACCAAAAAATTAGATGCCTCGTCAAAAATTTTCATCAAATCTTATCTAAAAAAAAGAATTATAGACAATGAGATTAAATAATTATTAAACTCACTTTATTTTAAGCTTTTCACTTATATTTTGCAAAAAAACAACACTTTTACACTTGATTTTGTAAAATATGTAAATACTTTTTGAAAATTCTAAAGATAATTAATTTATTATTATATTTTTTTTGTTGCTAACAACAACGATGTCAAAAATATTACAGCGGTAAATTTAAAATTGTCTTTCATTATTTCCTTTTCAAAGACCACTTTCAGGCATGCTCTATCAATATAAAGATTTTAGTATTTAATAAAAAAAAGTCAAAAAACCTACCCAGAGCTTTTCCTTCTATTATTTCTTCTATCTTTTCCAATATAAAAAAGCATTTTAATTAATTTGGGGCTCAATTTTAGAAGAACTATTAACACAAAATCTTTTCTTTCAACCATAACAAATTTATAATAACCTAAAACTGTCAATTTGACAATTTTTTTTGTGAGCTTTTGATATTTTGACCGAAACCAAAAAAAAGACCCCTTTCGCCTTTTCGATCTTTGCTTCTAACTTTTTGGTGAGTGCCAATTGTTTATTTAACCAATATTTTAATTGTTTTGAGGTGTATTTACGTAGATTTTCCATTACATTCGCTTCACTTATTTGACAGTTTGGGTCAATATTTTATAGATTTTAGCTGTATTTTGGTAGATTTTCGCCAAAATTACGATACGACTGACAGGTTAGACACTGACATTTGTTGATTATTCTCTACAAAATGCCTTAAAATCTATTAAAAACTAAACACAACCTTTACAAACCTTTATCGGTCTTCGGTCTTTCCAAAATAGCTTTTAAACGTTGTTTTCATTTGAAAATTCATTGTAATTTAGATTATATTCGTTTCACTTATTAGACAGTTTGAAGCACAAATTTTTCTCTAAAAATGCCTTAAAATCTTTTAAAAAATTAATCAAACCTTTATCGATCGCTTCAAAATAGTTTTTAAACAATCAATCTTTTCATTTAAATATTTATTGACACATTACATTATATTCACACTTCAGTCCGTTGACAGTTTGGGGGGCGACAAATTGTAAAACCTTCTTTCTTGACGAAATTACATTGAATCTCTTGATGGGAAACCTTTATAAATAAAACCCCCATGTTTATTTAATAGATATTTTATAGATTTAAGCTGTATTTTGGTAGATTTTACAAAATTACGATACGACTGACAGGTTAGACACTGACAGATTAGACACTGACATTTGTTGATGAAAATCCTTAGTGATATAGAATCTAGCCATAGTAAGTTTAGACGTTATTATCGCGATTTTGACACATTCTATCTCTTTCTCAAACTCTGCTTTCGATCCCTCCTACGTTCAAGGGGGTTATCAAATTTGAAAAAAATTTTTAGAAATTATTAAAAAAACATTGTAACTTTTAGGATAGCTACTTTTTCATACAAAAACTCATTTAAAAAGGAAAAAATTTTTAAAAAATCTAAAATTTGTCCGACAGAGCTGCAGCTAACGCGTTTTATTATATATTAACGAGAGTTGGGTCGCGCACCCTCCGGGTGCTTACCCTACTCTCTTAAGTAGAGGGTTGCCTACGGCAACGTGTATAAACCTAGAGGGGTTGCCTTCGGCAACCGGTAGTATAATCGCACTTTTTTTTTTTTTTTTTTTTATTAGATTATTGAAAATTTATTTTTTTATTGTAATATTTTTTTATTTATTTCTTTTTGTACTTGTTCTACTTACAATAAATCAACAATTTTGTTTTTATTAACAAATTAAAATTAATAAAATTTATGTAGTAAAGCAATTTAGTAGTATTGTAAAAAAAAATTTTTTTTTTAATTGTTGATGTAATTTCCACATCACCTTTGAGGTAAACATCCTGATGCGTTACTTTTTTTTTTATCGATATTTATAACAGAGAAAGTTCGCCAATAGCCCTATATAAACTCTGTTGAATTTTACAAATAGTCGATTATATTCAAAAAAAAAAAAGACCATCAAATTCAACAATAGTTTAATATATTGTAACAATATATGTATATGTTTTTGTATGGAGCTTTTTTTAGACTAATATATAAATATGTGTCAATACTATGAAAATGTTTCATGTTTAGAGACGACATTGTTTTTATATAATATATAGCCATTGATTAGCATCAACATAACAAATAATACTTGATTGTATAAATTATTAAACTATATTTTATGATTTAATAATGTTGACGTTTTTAATTGAATATATATTTATAATCGACCAATTGTATAGTTTGAGTTTGTATGAATTATTGAATATAGTCACAAAAAAACAAAAACGGTAGTTTAATATATCGTAACAATATTAATGTATATGCTTTGTATGGAGCTTTTTTTAGACTAATATATAAAAATGTGTCAATACTATGAAAATGTTTCATGTTTAGAGACAACATTGTTTTTATATAATATATAGCCATGGATTAGCATCAACATAACAAATAATACTTGATTGTAAATAAATTATTAAACTACATAATGTATAATTGTTTTAATAAAAAATTTGACTATTTTAATTGTGATAAATTTTTTTTTCAAGTGATTAAATCTTTTCAAAACTCAATTGATTTACAAAATTTCATTATAAACAATATTTTTTGTATAGATGAAATTTGTATTTTCCTCAGACAAAAGTCTACCTTGAGTGGCAGTATTTTCAATAAATACTGAAATATCATTAAATTTTCGAACTCGCGAAAATGCAACATATAATTGACCATGAGCAAAAACTGAATTTGGCAAATAAAGTGAAACATGATCATAAGTTTGACCTTGTGCTTTATTAATTGTTAATGCATAAGCGAGACGAACAGGAAACTGTCTTCGACGAAATTGAAATGGTAAATTTGTATTCGAAGGAATAAAATCGATTTTAGGTATTAAAACAAATTGATTTGTTAATCTATTACCATCATTCGATACAACTTGACCTTTAATATAATTTTGACCCAAAAATTGTACAATTAAACGGGTACCATTACATAATCCTTTACGAATATTTAAATTTCGTAATAGCATAACCAAGGCACCAACTTTTAATTCTAAACGATGTGGTGGTAGACCACTTGGTGTTAAAGCGTTAAGAAATTCAGGTTGATAATTAGCCGCTTCTAACATTATTGCATCATCAGCATCATTCGGCTCTATACTATCAACACTATAATAAATTTTTGTTGGACCATTGATTTTTGCTAATAAAACTATTTTATTAATTTTATCACATGTCTCATTTAATGGTGTTAAAATAACACTTTTTAATAAAACATTATTATTAGATCTTAAATTAGCATTATCATTATTATTAATGATATCAAAACATGAATTAATTAATTGATTATAATTTTGAACAATACATTGTTCCGGTATTTGAATAATGCTATATTGAAAATTAGGCAAATGTGGTAATCGATCATTACCTAAATTTAAAAGCCATTGAGAAAATTCAACTTGTTCTGGCAATACACGAACATTAATTGTTAAAGAAAATTGTTGAAAATGATTCCATAATTGTGCCGATTTAACACAGGCTGCAACAATTTGATTTCGTGTTCCAGGATATGGTACAATTGGAAGACATTGTTTAAAATCTCCACCAACAATTACTGTTTTCCCACCGAATGGAAGATGTGGTGTGCGACAAAGAAATCGTAAAATTTCATCAATCTTTTGAAAGGCCATCGCAGTAACCATACTTATTTCATCTCATACAATTAATTTTACTTGTCGCAATATTTCAGCATATGAACTTTCAATTCGAATACTTAATGTACTCGTCTCTAAAAGTGGAACAGGTAGCTTAAATGTTGAATGAACAGTTTTACCACCAATTAATAATGAAGCAGCTAGCCCTGTCCAAGCCATTGCTAATACTTTAATTTCTTGTCCTCTCGCATAACTGATGATTGTATTATAGAGAAAGGTTTTACCAGTACCAGCAGAACCGTCTAAATAAAATAAGTGATTTATTAAATTATCATCACCATTATTATTGTGGTTGATGATAGATGTTATAATATTATCAAAAATGCGTCTTTGTTCAATATTTAATTGATTAATCCAATTAGCACTTTGTTGTTGTTCAAATTCAACATCGATACGATTATCATCAACATCATCATCATCATCATCATTGTCATCATCGTTATTATAATCTAAATAGATGGCAAGTGGTTCAGGCAATTTAAAATTTGCTAAAGTTAAACCATGTACATTTAATAATAATTTCAATTTATATAATGTACGATTTTCAGCTTCAATTACATCAATACCATGTCTTGTAAAGTCTTCCATTAAAGCGTCACGAAATTCATTCCATAATGCTAATGGATCTAAGACAGTACAAAAAGCTAAAATTGTGGCAAACATTTGTCGTAATTGATTTGGCATTTGTTGTTCAACAGCTTCACGAAGAGCTCGTTGCCATTCCATATCTTCATTAAGAAGATTTCGTCTACTACATGCTTCAGCATATGTTGGACAAATTTCACCATCAACAGTACGAACATCTTCAAAAGATGTTGCACCTCGTACATGTAATAATAGAAGACGAAGAAAATATAATTCTCTATTTCGTATACTAACACTATACATTCTAGCAAGTGTAGTAGAACGATTTCTTTGACGTGGACGCCATTCTCGTGCTCTATCAATCCATGTAAAATTTGGTGGAATTTTTACATATAGATATTGTCTCGAATTGTAGAGATTATTTCGATTCAATGTAAACCATTCGGTTAACATTGTTCTTCGATAGAGATCAAGACGTTCGGGAATATTTAGATCATTCTCTCGAAAAATAACATTTTGTCGTTCCTCTAAATGCACTGGCAAACGTATGACTGTATGTGTACTATCATGTAATACAAAATCATTAATACGCCATGCAGCTTCTGATGGTGATATATAACGGGCATTAAGATATTCCTCTACCTCATTATAATTACCTTGAATTTGTTGAGGTGATAATGATCAATTTTCATCAACATTCATTTCATTATTATTACGTTCCTCTTTGATATTTCGAATACGTAATAATGCCATATCGACACCTTTAAAAATATATTTATATAAATATTTAACTGTTTTTAAATTGCCACACGCTTCAACATTAATGTGACATTTATATTTATATAAACAATATGGATTATAAGGTGCAATCCATTGATTATTCAATACATGCGGACCTTTTACAATCGTTATACCTGTATGTCGGCGTCTATATTGAATTCTACCATTTTCAGTAATAATTGTTTCATTTGAAGATTGTTTTGAAAATGTTTTACTACATTTTCCATCAACCATACAAATTGCATTATTATTAAATTGTGGTCCACATGGTCCATGTACCATATGAGTTTTTACCAATTCATATAATTCGGGTTGACGAATTGGATCTGGAGTTTCAGCTGAAACTAATAAATGAACTCTCTCTGGTTCTAACGTTCGATCTTCATGTCGTAAAATTATTAGAATATGTGCATGTGGTAAACCTCTTTTTTGAAATTCAATAACATGAATTGATCCAAGATGAATTCCAAAGATATGATTTTCCAAGATATCACTCATGAATGCTTTTAATTTCATTTGAAATACTCGTGCAATAACCATAGGATGATCATTTGATTGAGTATTATTTGGAATCGCATTCACAATTTCATTCCATTTAGGATTACATGTAAATGTAATAAAAAGTGAGGGATATCCTAAAGTTGTAACCATCGACATAGCATCTTGAAATCTTTGCTGTTGACTTCGTGGGCTGCCTATATATGAAGAAGGCAATATAACCATTCGTCCAATATTAATATTTTCAACAGCAGCTCGATTATGTAAATAATTGCGTAAACCAACATATTCCTCAGCTCGCAATTGATTTTGATGTCTTTCAATATATAAAAGTCGATTGCTTTCCATTTTAACATATGCAGCTACAATATATTGTTGACTTAATTTACCTGCTGAATGTATCGCAGAAAAATCATCTCTATAAGCTAATCTATATTTATAATATGAATTAAGGGTCATATTTGTATTTCTATCGTTTCGTGCGGTGTGCATTGTCCATCCACTTTCACCAAATGGAAAAAGTAATGGAAACGTCAATGCATCAACAAATTCATGTTGAGGACTAATGTTTGTAGATGCATGTTGTGCATTTTGTCGAAGAAATACTCTTAGATTTGTTGTAGGTGGTAAACCTTCATTACGAAATTGATAAACGGCTGCAACTTCGTTTACGATTGGCATATCGTATGGTCTATTTTGACGACCTCTAACATTTAAAAATTCTAAAACAATATTTGGTGGATTTACTAAACGTTGTCTTTGCTGTTCCTCGTACACTTCATATAGATGACGGTAGGCTTGAGCAAATGGATTATGACGTTGAAGTATATCCCCTATTTGTTCGATTAATTCACGATTTAAATCATTCGAATTATGAATACGTTGAGCATTTGCTCTATTAGAATCTAAGAAATATACTTGACCGTAGCTTATGTTTTGTGCATTTATATTAATGTCGGAAATGTGATGCACCATTCGACCTTCAATACAATAAACATATGGTCCACGGCCAGGCAAATCACGTCTTTTCGCTTCAATGCTAGCAAATTGAAAAGCGGAATTATATTGTAGAATATTTTCCTTAAAATGTCTAGAATGTTGTTGATCATTATTTAACATTAAATTTTGTAACAAATTAGGAAAAGGTGTTATTAAAGCAGGTAATCTTACTTGTCCATTATTACAACATCCACTATAATATCGGCGTGTATTCAACTCCACTTGAAAATATTTACCCATACAATGTGGACATTGATGTACCATACCACCAATACTATGTAGTACTGGTCTCTGCTGATTACCTGCTTCCAGATAGAATGGATAACGTTGTCTATCTTGGCAATTTCTTGTTAAACGTTCAAAGACCATCGCGTTTAACAATAAAACATCTACTACATTTGCCTCAATATTGTCTCTAGCTACAGGTTCAATAATGTTTGGCTCTTGTTGTTCATTCGAGTAGATAGAGAGTGAGGGTACAAATGCTCCCCCCACCACTTTTACGTCATATGACCTTGGACTTTGGAATGTCCTTGACCTTGAACCTTGGAACGACCATGGAACACCTGTTTTGTACATTTGCTCTTCGACTACTTTGTTCTCCCCCCACCACATTCCTTTCCCCCACCACTTTTTTCGAAAATTGTGATAGCCACTTTGGAGCATTCACTCATGAAGCGCGAGCAAAGCTCGACGTGTTTAAATAAAAAAAATGTAAGTTTTGCAATACCAAGAATCAAACAATAATCGACTAATAATGGACTAATAATCAATAAATCAATAATCAATAATCAATAGTCAATAATCAATAATCAATAATCAATAATCAATAATCAATAATCAATAATCAATAATCAATAATCAATAATCGATAATCAATCAATAATCAATAATCGATAATCAATCGATAATTAATCAATAAGTAATCAACTTTAATTCTTTGAATTGGAAATACATTAACAAGATGGCGGATCCACTTTTGGAACACCTGCCACATGACCATGAGCCTTAACACCTGTTGTCTTGATCTTGGAATATTTGCATTGACCGTTTGCGCATGCGCTTCTCACTTGCCTTAGTTAATCGCACAGCTCCACTTGGATATTTGTCTCCAAATGATGATTAACCATCGTCACCTTGATATGATGTGTTTGTAAAATTTATTGCGCAAGCGTCACATATAATGGCTACCATAAATCAATCATTAAGCGAGAGCTATCAGTTAAAGAAAATGTAAATTGTGCGATACCAATAATCAAACACTAATCAATCAATAAGTAATCAATAACCAATCAACGACCGTGAGCGTTAACACCTGTTGTCTTGATCTTGGAATATTTGCCATGACCGTTTGCGCATGCGCTTTCCACAAGCCTTAGTTAATTGCGCAGCTTCACTTGAAATTTTTCCTCCGTCGATGATTAACCATGAATTTTTTCTTTGAGATATGTGTTCTTGAAATTGATTGCGCAAGCGTCACATATAATGGCGGCTATAAAACAATAGCGAGAGCTAAACTTTTTCAGGTAAAAATGTAAATTGTGTGATACCTACCAATAATCAATCAATAATCAATCAACATGACTACTTTAATAAAATTCTTGAAATTTAATATGACTACTGTAAATTTAGACATTGGAAAAATAGAGATGTTTGTATAATATATTAAGCTGGGCTCTCAATAGAAAAATATGATAATGACGCCACTATCAAAGTTGACTCATAAAATAAAAATGATAATATTGTATCAAGAAACAACGATAGAAAAATTATTAAACCCATGATATGCTAACCTATGCTATAATGCCCTGTTGCTCTTATACCATGGTCGATATGCATGTATTGCACTTATTCGAATAAAAAAAACTTATTATTAAAGCTGACTGAAAGAATCATAACTAATTAGGACTTAAATGCTCTTTAAGATCTTACAATTATACAGTATTTATTATGAACTCCTATTCAAACATAAAAACTGTTTATAAATAAATGTTGTATTATTTGCAATATGTAGAAAAAGAAGAATATTTACTCTAAAGGATACCTGTCAAAATTGATAGTATATGTAAAAGTTTATAATACGCACTATACATAGAAATACAAAAATCTGATTAGTTAGTACTGGCTATCGGGATCAACTCTGAGAAAACTTAGAGTACTGGATTAGATCTCAGGGTTAACTTTAAAACATCTTAAATGTTTAAAATCTCGATTTGCTAACTTTAGATCTTACTATCTTTCCTTTTTTTTACTAATTTACAATATAGAAAATAAAAGCTCTATTCATATTGATTTAAAAAAGTAAACTTTATTATGCATTATTTCTTTGGCTATTAAGTCAAAGTCAGGAAACCCATACAGCTTCTTATAAGCATACACTATTAACAGTGAGTACAAAGCCCAAAACTTTGATTTTTGAAATTTGACTCTCTCTACTTTTTGTTTTTTACGGCTTTTAAAAAAAAAATCATATGTACCTATTTGTTAATTCAAAAAAAGGGTTTTAAGTCCAACTAGAGTTTTGTACAAAAATAAATCATTTTTGTTATTTGTAAGTGATTATAAATTTGTTTATACCATATTTACAAAATATTGTATCGATTTCAATTATCTGATGGTGAACTTTATAAGCAGATATGCTCCAACATGCTAATAAAAAAGTAGAGTACACAGACATTGATCCAAAACATATACGGCTGGCGCATTTTACGTCTTTACAGCAGCCCAGTTCGTTTATCTTACAGCGACCACCTTACTTATAACCATTTGTTTACTGCTCAACACGTTCACGTACCGGCTTTAGATACGTGATCAGTCAAACATGGCAAAACTGCATAGTTATACTGTACTGAATACTGTTCACGTATATCTAACAGCTTGTTTGAGTGAAAAAAACAATCGCCTTAGGGTGGTTTTGTACCGATTGAATAGTATACCGATGTATAAAGATTAAACATTTTCTAAAAAGCAACCCAAATAATAGTCGCAGCAACAAAAAGTAAATCAAGAGAGGCAGAACAACAAAGATAAGCGTCATAAGTTTTGAAAATAAACTAGATTTGTTTTGTTTTATGCTTAATTCATTTTGTAATCAATGTTTGAACAGTTTCGTTGATGTTGAACACTTGTTGATCCCCGTAATACTTAGTGGTATCAGATACCTAAGACATAAATTTACTTTTATTTTTTTAATTTTTATTGCTTAAAAAAAAGAAAGTTTAATGAAAAAACTCAATTAGCAATATTATTAAAATAGATTTTTCTATAAGCAGTGTTTATATACTCATTACAAGATAAGTATCAACTAATATTATAAAATTTACTTTATATTAATATTATTAGTTTTTTTTTTGTAAAAAACCAGTAAACAAAGCAATAAAAAAACGATATTTACTCTTGTGCAACTTGAAGTAAATAACATGTAAAAGCTGTGTTAAAAGTGTTGCTTCCAATAATATGTAAACTGAACAAAGTTACGTTGTGTGCTTCTAAATTTATATTCAATAGCCTTATTAACTTATAATCAGAAACCCTTTTAAAAAAGTGCAAACGGCTGCGTCAGTCTTAAGTGTTTTACGTAAATTCAACTGAGTTTAAACATAACTGATACGAGCGGTTTTATACCAATAATTCTAACTGCTTCTTTGATTACATATTTTTTAAAACTGTATTTATTGTTTGTTTCAAAATTATTAAGTGTTTTACTACTGATATGACTGTGATTATAACTATTTTTTAACCGCGTTAAACTTCGACACCACAGAAGTAGACTGAGCTCTTGTTGGTCGTCTTCGAAAATTCTTCGCTATATTGGCTTAGAAGTTAATGGTAAAACTAAAAATAAGATTATAATACCTAAAAAAAATTCATTAATTTTCACAAATAAACCATTAGCATCAAAAAATTATTTGTTTTCTACAGATACGTAGATAATCTTAGTAGGGTCAAGCGCAGTATTTCCAATTTCTATCACCATAGACGCTACGTGGATTTATTTCTTGTTGGTCGTCTTTGTAAATTCTTGGTTATATTGGCTTAGAAGGTAATTGTAGGTAGAACTGTAAACATGATTAAAATACCTAAAACAAAGATTTTTCATTAATTTTCACAAATAAACCATTAGCATCAAACATTATTGGTTTTCTACAGATAGATTTGACAAGAGTTAACCAGCTTATATGCAGTACTTAATTTTTTTGTTTTTATAATAACATAGACTGCAAAGCGATGAAATCTTGCTTGAGCGTATTTTTAATCAAGGTAAAAGAGAGAGAGAGATGAAAGATATAAATCACCATAAATTTTTCTATTGCGATAACAAAATAAAAACAAATTTAAACGAACAATATAAATAATACAAGTTAGTAAATTGTTACATATTGAAAATTATTGAGTAGTATACTTCATTTAAGTATACAGCAAAAATTGTAGTTTTATACATTTAGAACATTATAAGAAAAAATTATTCGTGAGAATATATTGTTTTGGTAAATATGTTTGCCTAATGTTAAGTATTTAATAGTTTTAGATCAAATATATCAATGACTTATTCCGGTTTTACGTTTTAAAATTTTGTATGTTAACAATTATTACATATGCAAAATAATAATTTTAGACTTAAAATCTTTTTTTTACTTTAGTACTTTAGACCAAGATGTAAACTAAGAAAAGCGTTTTTTAATAAAAATAAAGTTATTATTTAAACCTGTGTGCACAATAAGTGATTGATTTTAAAGTTGTTTATACACACAAAAATATTTACTTATAGAGTCTAAAAACATATGTAAATTATAGGCTCTAAAATGAAAACCACTTTATTAAACATATTAATGAGTAATGAGCAACTACTTGATAAAACTATTAATGTAAGAGCATTTCTCAAATATTACTTTCGTTTATTTATACTTTCAACGAAGTAGATGGTAATTTAATGCTACTTATTTAATTGTTAGATTTAACAAGTTTTATTACTGAAAGGAAAAGCAGTCAAATTAACATTATTTGCACGTTTAAAAAAGTTATTATATTTCTAAGAGAAGCGCTTGAGAGACTTGTTCAGGTACAAACCTATACCTAATTCAGATTCTATCGTTAAATAATATTATTACATTACAATCAATATTATCATCATTAATATAGATTTGCAATAAAGTTATTTAAAATAAACAACAAAACTTTTTTTTAAATATTTTGTTTTTTAACAAAAATCGGTAGGCAATACTAAATTTGAACTTATTTAACCAAATTTGAACATTCTAGCTACTTTACAGTAAATATGGTACAAACTAAGAGTCATTTTATCAATAACATTTTATTACCGTATTTGTAAAAACATGAAAAAGTACACCATTTGCAATATCTAACTACTAAAAAATCATTACGCTTATTAATATAATAAGAAATTGTACGGCATGATGTAGATTGTTGACGATAAAAAAGTTAAGAAATGTTTCTTTAGAACTTCAGACTAATGAAATAAAATGTCTAACTATCTTTGTCTTTTTGTACATTTTTTTTAAAGAAGCTTTTAATTTGATTAATTTACCGTTTCAAGTAGCTTTAGTATTGCTGCTCTACCGTTTAAGAATTGCTACAGAGTTTTTATCAGCGGTCTGCACAAAAATTGAACGATTACAATAATATAAAGACCGTAACGAAAAAAAAAGTGAATTTATACCACAAATTCAAAAATATTTTTTACATAAACACAATAAATCTATTCAAAGCAACAGCAATAATAATGTGTTTCTTAAAACAAATGTAAAATGTTCAATATAATATCCTATATTTATCTACAAGAAAAAAAACGGGCACTTTTTCAATTGTCTAAAACTGTGGAAACATGAGCTGTAGAAGTATTATCAAATTCATTTTGTGTTAAAGGATTATTTTTTATACAGAATTAACTTTTACAATAAATTATACTTAATACAATGTAGTTTCTGACATACACCATCTTTATGATTTTAAAGTATCTTACGTGGAGATTTTTAATTGATATTTTACAATGCTCAAATATACTAAAGTTAAATATTAAATACTAAATGTCTTATAAGAGATCTTAACTAGCTATTAAAAGCACCAATCTTTTTTTGACTGCATATATGTATGTAAGAAAGCACTGTATATCGCTTAACTCAATCAACAACCACTGTCTCATAATGTGTCAACTGAATAAAATGTGTTGGTTTCTTTTAAATCTATAAACAGTCAGTTGTGTTTTAAAGCGAAATTTTGTTTTCTTAACATAAATATTGCAAAAAATAATTAGTTTTCTAATTTTTTTATAAGATGTTAAAAATAATGCAATAAGTTTTTTATGTGAAGGTTTGGTTGTGATCACTGTCACACCCAATAACTTATGGAAGAAGTTAAATGCTTGAATTTTTGTATAATGCATAAAAAGTTGTATCTCTGAGCATCTCATAAAAGTGTAATATATCTTTTAACTCTTGAGGACAGCACTGTTTTGTTCTTATTAAAAATTCGTCAGTCCAGGCCATTGCAAGAACCAGTACACTTTTATAAGCTCGATCTTTACTGTATCTACGTTTCTAACAACGGGCATAATAGGTGAATGAGTTGGAACCTTTTATGCATTATGACGCAAGCATTAAGGGCATATTAGAACTCAATGAGATTTATCTTAATCAGGTGGTATTATGTTTTTTATGTTTTAAAAAAATGAGTTGATGTAGATTTATGATTATATTCACACAAATTAAAGCTCAATACTACAGAACCATTAATAAAATATCTTTTTAACCGTTGTTAAGTCCTTTATCTATCTTTATCTTATCTATGTCTATATATGAAACCACGGCACAGAAACTTGACTGTTTTTATCTTTGAAAGAAAGATGGTATCCAAAATTACAGCTTAGCTTAAAAAATAACAAACTTATGTCGTAAAAAAGCTACAAAACTTAATAGAAATTTTACATTGTATTTTAAACACTGTATTAAAAACAGAAGAACATAAATTAATGAAACGTGATAAAAGTTATATTGTTAGAAATCGGTTTACTTTTTTTTGCTGTAGATTGTTATATTACAATACATTTTAGCGTAAAACCTTTCATATAATGTTTTTTTTAACTTAAGTAGGTAAAAATTTCAAATAAACAGATATGGGAAATCATACATTTAGACCGCGCAAACATCAATTATGTTAAAATATTTACAAAAACCCTGTTTTTCACATCTAAATCTTATTTTTTAATCATCAACAAGTGTCAGTTCTAAATTAATAAAAAATACACTCAAAATAACATATGCTTAAGTATTCTTTAGAAGACAATACAAATTATATAAAATTGCACTTAATGGTTGAGTATACTTATTAATTAATTGATTAATCAGATTTTAATAAATAAAAAATTTATTTGTAGTCAAATAAAAAAAATTATACTTACAATCAATTAAATAAATTAGGTAGTCGTAGGATTATAGCCAATTTAAACCATCCAGGGATAGATCTAAAATAAATAAAAATGTAAAATATCAAAACTAAAGTTCTTATTGTGCTGCTTATACGTATACCACAAAAATGTATACAAAAAATTGAAGTAATTTATATAAGTGGTGATAAAAATAGTACTTATACTATACGATTTTTTTAGAAAATTATATTAAAACTAATGTATACCTGCCAAACAAATCAAATGAAACTTTAATTCAGGATTTTTTTGCATTTTCTTAACAAAAAAATTTATTTAATTGATCAATATAAAAAAAATTACTAGTATAGATATATACTTAACTTTAAAGGATGCAGCAAAAACTATTAATCTCTTTTTGGACTAGTAAAAATATTAATGTTGCTGAATGGTTTGAATTATTGCATTTAATGATTTTCATCTTTATTTCTGGTGTCTCCTAGTCTATAACAAACGAAAAAATTATTATTATTCAATAACTAATAATGCAACTTACCTTTTAATTAGCTGATATTAAACCAATGTTTAGTTGACAAGAAAAATTTCAAAATGGCAGCTGTTCTCCCAGTCTCTTTGTTCTGTATTACGCTGATGCAGCAATTTTTTTCATATCAAGTTCCTTGCACCAGTTCTTTATCAATTGCATTATTTAGCAATAATTACGGAAAAAAGAGGCTTTAAGTACTCAGGTTTGCTCCACCAAATTTGTTTCGGGTTTCTCTACATAAAAATAAATTATTTTACAGTATTCGCTAGCGACTGCTGTTAAAAATATCATTGATATTTTATTGTTGACACATTATGAGACAGTGGTTGTTGATTGAGTTAAGCGATATACAGTGCTTTCTTACATACATATATGCAGTCAAAAAAAGATTGGTGCTTTTAATAGCTAGTTAAGATCTCTTATAAGACATTTAGTATTTAATATTTAACTTTAGTATATTTGAGCATTGTAAAATATCAATTAAAAATCTCCACGTAAGATACTTTAAAATCATAAAGATGGTGTATGTCAGAAACTACATTGTATTAAGTATAATTTATTGTAAAAGTTAATTCTGTATAAAAAATAATCCTTTAACACAAAATGAATTTGATAATACTTCTACAGCTCATGTTTCCACAGTTTTAGACAATTGAAAAAGTGCCCGTTTTTTTTCTTGTAGATAAATATAGGATATTATATTGAACATTTTACATTTGTTTTAAGAAACACATTATTATTGCTGTTGCTTTGAATAGATTTATTGTGTTTATGTAAAAAATATTTTTGAATTTGTGGTATAAATTCACTTTTTTTTTCGTTACGGTCTTTATATTATTGTAATCGTTCAATTTTTGTGCAGACCGCTGATAAAAACTCTGTAGCAATTCTTAAACGGTAGAGCAGCAATACTAAAGCTACTTGAAACGGTAAATTAATCAAATTAAAAGCTTCTTTAAAAAAAATTTACAAAAAGACAAAGATAGTTAGACATTTTATTTCATTAGTCTGAAGTTCTAAAGAAACATTTCTTAACTTTTTTATCGTCAACAATCTACATCATGCCGTACAATTTCTTATTATATTAATAAGCGTAATGATTTTTTAGTAGTTAGATATTGCAAATGGTGTACTTTTTCATGTTTTTACAAATACGGTAATAAAATGTTATTGATAAAATGACTCTTAGTTTGTACCATATTTACTGTAAAGTAGCTAGAATGTTCAAATTTGGTTAAATAAGTTCAAATTTAGTATTGCCTACCGATTTTTGTTAAAAAACAAAATATTTAAAAAAAAGTTTTGTTGTTTATTTTAAATAACTTTATTGCAAATCTATATTAATGATGATAATATTGATTGTAATGTAATAATATTATTTAACGATAGAATCTGAATTAGGTATAGGTTTGTACCTGAACAAGTCTCTCAAGCGCTTCTCTTAGAAATATAATAACTTTTTTAAACGTGCAAATAATGTTAATTTGACTGCTTTTCCTTTCAGTAATAAAACTTGTTAAATCTAACAATTAAATAAGTAGCATTAAATTACCATCTACTTCGTTGAAAGTATAAATAAACGAAAGTAATATTTGAGAAATGCTCTTACATTAATAGTTTTATCAAGTAGTTGCTCATTACTCATTAATATGTTTAATAAAGTGGTTTTCATTTTAGAGCCTATAATTTACATATGTTTTTAGACTCTATAAGTAAATATTTTTGTGTGTATAAACAACTTTAAAATCAATCACTTATTGTGCACACAGGTTTAAATAATAACTTTATTTTTATTAAAAAACGCTTTTCTTAGTTTACATCTTGGTCTAAAGTACTAAAGTAAAAAAAAGATTTTAAGTCTAAAATTATTATTTTGCATATGTAATAATTGTTAACATACAAAATTTTAAAACGTAAAACCGGAATAAGTCATTGATATATTTGATCTAAAACTATTAAATACTTAACATTAGGCAAACATATTTACCAAAACAATATATTCTCACGAATAATTTTTTCTTATAATGTTCTAAATGTATAAAACTACAATTTTTGCTGTATACTTAAATGAAGTATACTACTCAATAATTTTCAATATGTAACAATTTACTAACTTGTATTATTTATATTGTTCGTTTAAATTTGTTTTTATTTTGTTATCGCAATAGAAAAATTTATGGTGATTTATATCTTTCATCTCTCTCTCTCTTTTACCTTGATTAAAAATACGCTCAAGCAAGATTTCATCGCTTTGCAGTCTATGTTATTATAAAAACAAAAAAATTAAGTACTGCATATAAGCTGGTTAACTCTTGTCAAATCTATCTGTAGAAAACCAATAATGTTTGATGCTAATGGTTTATTTGTGAAAATTAATGAAAAATCTTTGTTTTAGGTATTTTAATCATGTTTACAGTTCTACCTACAATTACCTTCTAAGCCAATATAACCAAGAATTTACAAAGACGACCAACAAGAAATAAATCCACGTAGCGTCTATGGTGATAGAAATTGGAAATACTGCGCTTGACCCTACTAAGATTATCTACGTATCTGTAGAAAACAAATAATTTTTTGATGCTAATGGTTTATTTGTGAAAATTAATGAATTTTTTTTAGGTATTATAATCTTATTTTTAGTTTTACCATTAACTTCTAAGCCAATATAGCGAAGAATTTTCGAAGACGACCAACAAGAGCTCAGTCTACTTCTGTGGTGTCGAAGTTTAACGCGGTTAAAAAATAGTTATAATCACAGTCATATCAGTAGTAAAACACTTAATAATTTTGAAACAAACAATAAATACAGTTTTAAAAAATATGTAATCAAAGAAGCAGTTAGAATTATTGGTATAAAACCGCTCGTATCAGTTATGTTTAAACTCAGTTGAATTTACGTAAAACACTTAAGACTGACGCAGCCGTTTGCACTTTTTTAAAAGGGTTTCTGATTATAAGTTAATAAGGCTATTGAATATAAATTTAGAAGCACACAACGTAACTTTGTTCAGTTTACATATTATTGGAAGCAACACTTTTAACACAGCTTTTACATGTTATTTACTTCAAGTTGCACAAGAGTAAATATCGTTTTTTTATTGCTTTGTTTACTGGTTTTTTACAAAAAAAAAACTAATAATATTAATATAAAGTAAATTTTATAATATTAGTTGATACTTATCTTGTAATGAGTATATAAACACTGCTTATAGAAAAATCTATTTTAATAATATTGCTAATTGAGTTTTTTCATTAAACTTTCTTTTTTTTAAGCAATAAAAATTAAAAAAATAAAAGTAAATTTATGTCTTAGGTATCTGATACCACTAAGTATTACGGGGATCAACAAGTGTTCAACATCAACGAAACTGTTCAAACATTGATTACAAAATGAATTAAGCATAAAACAAAACAAATCTAGTTTATTTTCAAAACTTATGACGCTTATCTTTGTTGTTCTGCCTCTCTTGATTTACTTTTTGTTGCTGCGACTATTATTTGGGTTGCTTTTTAGAAAATGTTTAATCTTTATACATCGGTATACTATTCAATCGGTACAAAACCACCCTAAGGCGATTGTTTTTTTCACTCAAACAAGCTGTTAGATATACGTGAACAGTATTCAGTACAGTATAACTATGCAGTTTTGCCATGTTTGACTGATCACGTATCTAAAGCCGGTACGTGAACGTGTTGAGCAGTAAACAAATGGTTATAAGTAAGGTGGTCGCTGTAAGATAAACGAACTGGGCTGCTGTAAAGACGTAAAATGCGCCAGCCGTATATGTTTTGGATCAATGTCTGTGTACTCTACTTTTTTATTAGCATGTTGGAGCATATCTGCTTATAAAGTTCACCATCAGATAATTGAAATCGATACAATATTTTGTAAATATGGTATAAACAAATTTATAATCACTTACAAATAACAAAAATGATTTATTTTTGTACAAAACTCTAGTTGGACTTAAAACCCTTTTTTTGAATTAACAAATAGGTACATATGATTTTTTTTTTAAAAGCCGTAAAAAACAAAAAGTAGAGAGAGTCAAATTTCAAAAATCAAAGTTTTGGGCTTTGTACTCACTGTTAATAGTGTATGCTTATAAGAAGCTGTATGGGTTTCCTGACTTTGACTTAATAGCCAAAGAAATAATGCATAATAAAGTTTACTTTTTTAAATCAATATGAATAGAGCTTTTATTTTCTATATTGTAAATTAGTAAAAAAAAGGAAAGATAGTAAGATCTAATGTTAGCAAATCGAAATTTTAAACATTTAAGATGTTTTAAAGTTAACCCTGAGATCTAATCCAGTACTCTAAGTTTTCTCAGAGTTGATCCCGATAGCCAGTACTAACTAATCAGATTTTTGTATTTCTATGTATAGTGCGTATTATAAACTTTTACATATACTATCAATTTTGACAGGTATCCTTTAGAGTAAATATTCTTCTTTTTCTACATATTGCAAATAATACAACATTTATTTATAAACAGTTTTTATGTTTGAATAGGAGTTCATAATAAATACTGTATAATTGTAAGATCTTAAAGAGCATTTAAGTCCTAATTAGTTATGATTCTTTCAGTCAGCTTTAATAATAAGTTTTTTTTATTCGAATAAGTGCAATACATGCATATCGACCATGGTATAAGAGCAACAGGGCATTATAGCATAGGTTAGCATATCATGGGTTTAATAATTTTTCTATCGTTGTTTCTTGATACAATATTATCATTTTTATTTTATGAGTCAACTTTGATAGTGGCGTCATTATCATATTTTTCTATTGAGAGCCCAGCTTAATATATTATACAAACATCTCTATTTTTCCAATGTCTAAATTTACAGTAGTCATATTAAATTCCAAGAATTTTATTAAAGTAGTCATGTTGATTGATTATTGATTGATTATTGGTAGGTATCACACAATTTACATTTTTACCTGAAAAAGTTTAGCTCTCGCTATTGTTTTATAGCCGCCATTATATGTGACGCTTGCGCAATCAATTTCAAGAACACATATCTCAAAGAAAAAATTCATGGTTAATCATCGACGGAGGAAAAATTTCAAGTGAAGCTGCGCAATTAACTAAGGCTTGTGGAAAGCGCATGCGCAAACGGTCATGGCAAATATTCCAAGATCAAGACAACAGGTGTTAACGCTCACGGTCGTTGATTGGTTATTGATTACTTATTGATTGATTAGTGTTTGATTATTGGTATCGCACAATTTACATTTTCTTTAACTGATAGCTCTCGCTTAATGATTGATTTATGGTAGCCATTATATGTGACGCTTGCGCAATAAATTTTACAAACACATCATATCAAGGTGACGATGGTTAATCATCATTTGGAGACAAATATCCAAGTGGAGCTGTGCGATTAACTAAGGCAAGTGAGAAGCGCATGCGCAAACGGTCAATGCAAATATTCCAAGATCAAGACAACAGGTGTTAAGGCTCATGGTCATGTGGCAGGTGTTCCAAAAGTGGATCCGCCATCTTGTTAATGTATTTCCAATTCAAAGAATTAAAGTTGATTACTTATTGATTAATTATCGATTATTGATTATTGATTGATTATCGATTATTGATTATTGATTATTGATTATTGATTATTGATTATTGATTATTGATTATTGATTATTGACTATTGATTATTGATTATTGATTGATTGATTATTAGTCCATTATTAGTCGATTATTGTTTGATTCTTGGTATTGCAAAACTTACATTTTTTTTATTTAAACACGTCGAGCTTTGCTCGCGCTTCATGAGTGAATGCTCCAAAGTGGCTATCACAATTTTCGAAAAAAGTGGTGGGGGAAAGGAATGTGGTGGGGGGAGAACAAAGTAGTCGAAGAGCAAATGTACAAAACAGGTGTTCCATGGTCGTTCCAAGGTTCAAGGTCAAGGACATTCCAAAGTCCAAGGTCATATGACGTAAAAGTGGTGGGGGGAGCATTTGTACCCTCACTCTCTATCTACTCATTCGGAACAACAACATCATCATCATCACCACCACTCTCTACCATTGTTGTTCCAGGATTTGCGTCATTATTATCATGATCATCGGAAATAGACGCAATACATTGCGACGAAGATGAAAACATTGATACGTATTGAGGAGTAGATGCAATATTAGAATTTCTAATTGGAACAATTTTACCACCTTCTTCATCATCGTCGCTACTATCTGGATAAATATTGTGTCTCGGTGGAGGACCGCATATTATTCCTTCTTGTGGTGCTTTAGAAGGTCCAGCAACTTGCGAAGTATGAAATTTTACATTTTTGTTAGAATGTAAACGTTTTTCATCTATAGAAAAGAAGAAAAAAAAAATAAAAATAATGTCCAAAATATTTTATAATTTTTCTATGCTTATTTTTTATCTATTATAATGAAATATAATATACGATTGAACTTATAAATCAATAGTAATCTTTTAATAAATTTTTATGTTATCATAAATATTTGAGAATTTTTTTTTTGCACTTAAATGATCTATTAGTAAATTTAATAATTAAAATTGAATCCTGCAAGTGTAATACAAATAGGTATGTAATTTATTATTTTTTCAAAATTAAATCTTTTTAGTTTCTATAATATTATTATTACAAAAAAGCAACATACCTAATACCAATAATAATAATAATAAATTAAATCAATATTTTTTTTGGAAATAAAAAAATACAAAACATTATTATTTATAATATATATAAATTATTGTTTATAATAATTATTATTATCTTTCTACCTTCTTTCTGCACAGCGTCTTGTATCTGTAGTGGTAGAGTTGTACACTGTATCCCTTCTAATAAAGCTGGTTTTTTAGAAGGGCCTGGTATTTGAGATGTATTCACTCTTTTTCCACTCGCCGATACAATTTCAAGCGAAGCATCATCTTCATTATCAACATCTAACGTTATATCAAGATTTTGTGATGTAGATGGTGGTGGTAGAGGCAATAATGATTGTGATGATTCTTCTTCTATAATTATAAAAATTAATAATTTAAAAACATTTAAAGAAATTTTTTTTCTCTCAACTTACGTTCGTTTACATTTGAACGTCTTCTATTTAATCCTTTTTTTGGTTTTGTAAACCTCAACTTTCTAGGCATTATCTAAAAATAAAATTTATAATTAATATAATACAGTATTTAGTAGATGATGAATAAACATTTTTAGAAAGCTATTTTTATGGAAATTAGATGAAAATTGCTTATTTCCTAAATTTTTCAAACATGAAATTATAAAGCAAGGTTAAAAATTAAAAATTTTTAAAAAACCTTCAACTACATCAGTATTCTACATTTATAAAAACATAAAATAACTTAAATATAGCACATACCTATCAGATTTTTATAAAATATTTCTTAAAATACCGAAAAACTCTTTCTAACAAAATATAACGCCTATAACGGTTTTCTTGTGAAAAAATCAATAAATAGTTCTTTTATTTTTCTAAAAAAAATAGTAAGTAACCATAAGTAACAGATAATAGCGCGGTAAATTTAAATCATTATTAATTATTATAAAATAATAATTAGAACATTTTTTTTAATAAACTTTTTTTTAATAGAATAATATTGAAATTATAAATTAAGAAATTTATAATTTTCTATATAGTATTTCTATATAATAGAAGAATATAAAAAATTTAGGAATTATAACCTCAAAAACTTTTTTTTTTTCGGACAGTTCACCAAATAATATTCATATTCATATAATTATAAAGACTTACCGAAAAAAATAACACTATTTTATTTTATTTATAATAAAAGACAAACAACATAAATATTTCAATACAAATTATTTTTCTGTGGTTATAATTTATGACAGCTAATGACTATATTACCATAGAAGATATATCAATATAGAAGTTGCATTCTATGAATATAGAATATGGCAAAAAATTTTACATAATTTAAAATTGGCAAAATTTTGGTTTAAATTTCGATTTTTATTGAGAATATATAATTTGTTTAAATATTTATATTGTAATTTATAATTGTTGTAAACAAATTAATTAATAAATATTTAAAATTAACTCTATGGTTGTTTTCAAATAGTAATCGATAAAAAAAATAGAGTAAGGTACGGCAAAGTTTGTTTATAAAAGAAAATGGCGGAAGCAACCGAAAATTCAGTAAGTTTTATAAATTTTTCTTTAAAATTGATTAAAAAAAGCCAAATTTTTAGCCAGTATAAATGAAACTCTTTAAATATAATGTTATTAGATATCAAAATTTAAAAAAATTATAAATTCAACTTATTCATTTAACATCAAATAAAATTGTAGGTTATAGGCAGCATATACTGCTGCTTAAAAGTGTTAAGAGCCCCATTGAGTGTATTGTATCAATATTAATTATTTTTAAGTTACTATTTTAGTGTACCCGATGAATATAATATAAAAAATCTCATTTTAAAAAAAAAAAAAATTTAAAAACTTGTTGTGTAGCATAATACTTATATTTATATAGGAACTATCATATTGCAAAAACTACATAAAAAACTTATTATCAACCAATATATTCTTTATTAGAATATAAATTTGTACTAAAATTATTTTGAATTTTTAAATAGAAAAACGCTTCATCAGAAAAAGAGATGATTGTAGTAGATGATGATCATCAAAAAGAAAGAAACGAAGGGGGAGAAAGAAGCGAAGGGGAAGAAAGAAACGAATGGGGAGAAAGAAGCGAAGAGAAAGAAAGAAGCGAAAGGGGAGAAAGAGACAGAGAGGGAGGAAGAAAGAAAGAGAGAGGTAGAGGTGTGAGGAATGGGCGAGGAAGGGGGAGAAGAAGCAACGGAATAAGAAAAAATGTAATAAAAAAAATTAATAATTATTATATAAGAGATTCAAAAATAAATTTTAACAATTAATTTTTTTTTTCTTAATAAAATTTTTTTTAAAACCTCTCAAAATCATTTTTCTATAAAATTCATTAACTATATTGTATTTTATTATAATTTCATTCTTTACGTTGTCGTCTAATGGTTGCAATTTTAGAAAAAAATGTTCAAAATAAGCTTTTTTTTACATGATGATTTTACAGTATAAACTCTTTATGTATTATATTTCAAATCAATTGCAAATTAAATATAAGAAACATAACCTAAAAATAACGTCAAACGGATGATATATCTAAATATTCATTTAAAGTTTACTTATCATATTTCTAACTTTTACTTAAAAAAATATAAATAATAATAATAATGTAAAAGATTTTTTATGGTGATCTTCTTGTGAAGCAGCAATTAGATTTTTTCTATAACTACTAATCTAAAATCAATCCAAGGCTATATTTTCTTCAAAATTCCTTTTCAATGAGGGCAATGTTTTGTATTAGCTTTTTTTTGCAGTTAATGTTATCTCTCGCTTGAAGCTCTAAAAAAGAAAAATTTAATATATATAATCTCTAAATGAATCTAATAAACCGTATTACAAATTCTACTTTCAAATTAAATCTTGAAATTGAGTCTTAACTTGCATGTAAACAATAGTTGTGTTCGATTGTCCTTTTCTAAAAAAAAATACATCAAATCATAATTTTTTATTTGACAACGTATGTAGTTTTTTTTTGTTGATAATCGATAAAGTTTTTTAACTTTAAAATTTAGTTTCTCTATCATTCGTAAACAGTAATTTTACAAAATTACTGTTTACTGAGTCTTCAACATTTAGATTTTAATCTTAAGTAAAGTTATTTCTTCTCCATCTCTTTCTATCAGATAAAAATTTTCTTTTCGTCATTATCTGAAAACATAAAAGTATAGTATTTTATATACCCTATAACAGAGCAAATAAATAACGGTAATCTCATTAAATCTCCATATAAAAAAACTATAATGATCATTTCAAATAAAAAAAAAATAAATTAAAATCAATAAAAATTTATACAATTTCATGTTCAGAATCTATTCTCTGGCATATTATAGTACTCCAAATCATAACAATTTTTTTACAAATTCCTTGACGAAAATTGATATCAAATGAAAAGTAAAATTACCAATTTGTGAGAGCCTACTGAAGCAATTCGTTACTATCAATAATAATAAAAATAATGTTGTGTTGTGATGAAGCAACAATTATTTTGGCAGTAGAAGATGCAATATCCATATTTTTAAGTTCCAATATTAAACTTATTAGATAAGCTTCTTCCCTTCTAAAAATATATAAAATTAAAAAAAAAACATTTTAATTGTTTTATTTTCACCTTCTTCTTCGTCAATACTGTCCAGATAACTGGAACATTAAACTGTGTGCTTCTATATTTGGCTTAGATGGTCCAGACACATTCGAATTGATAATGAAACGATTTTGTGTTGTAGCACAACACTCCAGGACTGATTTGTTTGTTTGATAGACTTTGCAATTGAGAAGAATGCCAGTTTATTCTTCTTTGAACTATGTAAAAAAAATTATATTATTAATAAGCAAAGCAATAAATATTGATTAAAAAACAATAAAAAAGTTTTCCATTATAAAAGTATATCTATAATCTCTATAAAACAATAATAAATTTATTGTTGTGGGGCTTTACCACTTTGATTTAAATCTTCTGAAGGAATGATGTTTGTCAATATTTCAGGCTCTCCACTTATTCCTTCTTCTAATGCTAGAATAATGTTTTGTGAACAATCTTTTCTCCATCTAGAGATCCTTCCTTTTTTTCTGGAAAAAGTTGTAATTATGTCCTCTTCACATTTTCTTTACAATAAGAAAAACATTGACTCATGTTTGCTTATACTCAAAAAGCACGCAGATTGAGAATATACACTAATCACATTCACTAACTGAAAAAAATTAAGCGTTTAGTTTTACAAATCATTTATATTTAAAGTAGTAAATAATATAATAATGTAAATACCTTTTCTAAAAAAGCATCTAGAGAAAGTTTGTTTGCTGATGCTGTTTTAGGTGCTGTCTCCTTCCTTTTTTTCTATCCGATAGTCTTCTTTTCGGCATTTTCTAATGACATATCAAACTTGTCTTGAAATGACTATCGGAAGCGGCTTTAATAGTACCGGCTCAATTATTATTAATAATATAGACACTAATGTCTCACACAACCAAAACTTGTATCTCTAAAACAGAAAAGTTATTTGAGACGCCGCCGCCGCCGCCTCCATTTGTGGGACTACAAAATACAACTTACCTTGCCTTTTGATGTTATGTACGGTAGACAAAGGGCACTGGGTCTACTCTAATCTTGCATAATCTCGTCGGTTTTTGATATAATTGCAGCAATAAATTGCTTTTCTGTCGTCGAATATTATAATAAGGTTATGACAGAATGACATAACCTTTTTGACAATTTTTGACAATTTTGACAGAATATAAAGAATTAGGTCAAAAAATCATTGACCTTAATACTTTAAATTTATATTACATTAATGTTAATTCGTTATTCTATTTCAAAACCCTAAAAAAATATTATTTATATTATATCTCATTGTTATTTTGATAAAATATTGTCTAATGCACGCAGATTTGAATGTGTACACTAACCACATTCAATCTTCATATATTTTGCTTTCTCTTCTCTTACTTCCTGGTTTTGTTGTTGTTGTGTTATTACTTCTAGCATCTTAGTGACATTGCTTGTTGGTCGAACTGAAGTTTTAGAAGAATGGAATCTAGAATATCAAATAATTAAGCTATGACAATATTACAACAAACCTATTTTTTATTTCCCTATGTATGTCTTCAGCATCTATCCTTATTTCTAAAGAATCTTGGGTTGACTCCCCAAAATAGCATTCACTTCAAAATAGAGTCTCTCTTCTTCCTGTGCCAATTATTTTCGAAAAGTGTCAGCCCCTGCACGGGTATATCAAAAGCATTGCTTCTCATTTCGGTTGAAATATTTTGCCAAAGAGAGTTCTTTAATGTTATCCTATCATTAAATTTGTCATTATAACGTGTTCTTAACTTTAGAAATAGTAGAGTAGCTTGTTTTGTATTGAAATGCAAAATACAATGCTTTGTTTCGAAACATTCTTCAACACGACTCTCACAGTCTGAAGTTTGATCCTTCAATAAGGCCCCATTAACTAATCAAACCAACGTAGTTATCAACGTTTCTGTATATTTAACCTCACTTTTCTTCACTTATCAAAAAGGAGCTCCGCCATCAACAGCTTTTAAACAACACACAAAACACTGCTTTATTTTCCACCACAATAAGTCAAACTCCTTTCCAGTTAGCTGGGTAGCGTTGAAATGCTAAAAATAATCATCAATTTCCAATAAATATATAAAACTCAATCGCTTAACACATGAAAGTATAAAACTTTATACAATCTCTTCTATTACATATCGATTTTAATAAAACCACTTTAGACCTTTTAATAAGTAGGGCCCCATTACTTAAAAGTCCAATTTATTATATTCCAGCTGTATTTTGTTAAAATTCGTGAGATTCGCCCCCAAAAAAAAAATACGTCAACAATTTTTGCACACGGCACTTTTCCATCAAGAAAACTAAACAAATCACTACTCCATCATATCCCATCGACATTTTAGCCACATTAAAAGCTTTCGTTTCATTATTTTTCACAATTTTAACGATAAATATTTAAAATGACATAACCAAACAACTTGGAACTGTCACAATTTAGACATAAAAATGACGAAGTGTCACTGAAAACCCAGCCTTCAAAGTTTTCTATCTAGAGTGGTTTTTTGGCGAAATGTCCTATCCGTTTACTCACTTCATCGGTCATTTTTTTGAAAAATTTTTTTTACTTTGAATCCCTCCTACTCCTTTCGGCTAGCACAAAAAAATCCAATTCTTCGCTCAAAACATTACACCGAAACTCTCTTGACAAAGTTTTTTCTCAAATTTCTTACAACATTTAACAATTTCTCCAAATTAATAATACTTTTTCAAGCGTCACATTTGCAAGAAAGAGATACTACATCAGCTATTATTATAGGTGTAACAGTTTTTATGTTTGAATAGGAGTTTATAATAAATACTGTATAATTGTAAGGCCTTAAAGAGCATTTAAGTCCTAATCAGTTATGATTCTTTCAGTCAGCCTTAATAATAAATTTTTTTATTCGAATAGGTGCAATACATGCATATCGACCATGGTATAAGAGCAACAGGGCATTATAGCATAGGTTAGCATATCATGAGTTTAATAATTTTTCTATCGTTGTTTCTTGATAAAATATTATCATTTTTATTTTATGAGTCAACTTTGATAGTGACGTCATTATCATATTTTTCTATTGAGAGCCCAGCTTAATAAATTATACAAACATCTCTATTTTTCAAATTTCTAAACTTACAGTACTCATATTAATTTCCAAGAATTTTATTAAAGTAGTCATGTTGATTGATTATTGTTTGATTATTGGTAGGTATCGCACAATTCACATTTTTACCTGATAAAGTCTAGCTTAGCTCTCTGGTCGCTCGCCATTATATGTGACGCTTGCGCAATCCATTGCAAGAACACATATCTCGACAAAAAAATTCATGGTTCATCATCGACGAAGGGAAAATTTCAAGTGAAGCTGCGCAATTAACTAAGGCTTGGGGGAAGCGCATGCGCAAACGGTCATGGCAAATATTCCAAGATCAAGACAACAGGTGTTAACGCTCACGGTCGTTGATTGATTATTGATTAGCTATTGATTGGTAGGTATCGCATAATTTACTATTTTACCTGAAAAAAGTCTAGCTTAGCTCTCGCTATTGTTTTATGATAGCCATTATATGTGACGCTTGCGCAATCAATTTCAAGACCACATATCTCAAAGACAAAAAAAAAAATTTATGATTAATCATCGACGGAGAAAAAAATTCCACTTGGAGCTGCGTGATTAACTAAGGCTAGTGGGAAGCGCATGCGCAAACGGTCAATGCAAATATTTCAAGATCAAGACAACAGGTGTTAACGCTCACGGTCGTTGATTGCTTATTGATTACTTATTGATTGGTAGGTATCGCACAATTTACATTTTTTTTAACTGATAGCTCTCGCTTAATGATTGATTTATGGTAGCCATTATATGTGACGCTTGCGCAATAAATTTTACAAACACATCATATCAAGGTGACGATGGTTAATCATCATTTGGAGACAAATATGCAAGTGGAGCTGTGCGATTAACTAAGGCAAGTAAGAAGCGCATGCGCAAACGATCAATGCAAATATTCCAAGATCAAGACAACAGGTGTTAACGCTCACGGTCATGTGGCAGGTGTTCCAAGCAGCCATCTTATTAATGTATTTCCAATTCAAAGAATTGAAGTTGATTACTTATTGATTGATCATCGCTTGATTATCGATTATCGATTATCGATTATTGATTATTGATTATTGATTATTGATTATTGATTATTGATTATTGATTATTGATTATTCATTATTGATTATTGATTATTGATTATTGATTGATTATTAGTCCATTATTGTTTGATTCTTGGTATTGCAAAATTTACATTTTTTTTTATTTAAGCACGTCTAGCTTTGCTCGCGCTTAATGAGTGAATGCTCCTAAGTGACTATCACAATTTTCGAAAAAAGTGGTGGGGGGAAAGGAATGTGGTGGGGGGAAAACAAAGTAGTGAGAGAGCAAATGTACAAAACAGGTGTTCCATGGTCGTTCCAATGTTCAAGGTCAAGGACATTTCAAAGTCCAAGGTCATATGACGTAAAAGTGGTGGGGGGGGCAACTGCTCTCTCATTCTATATCTACTCAGATCCAAAGCGACACTTCATGGTCCTTACCATCTGTCAATAATAGTCCGACATTTAAATAATTTTTTTTGGTTGACTAACTAGTAATATGTACATAAACAATGATATGTAAGAAAATGATTTTAATGATTTTTAGATAATAATAATAATAATATAAAGAAACCGGAAACCCAGTCAATAACTAGTAATAGGTACATAAACAATGATATGTAAGAAAATGATTTTAATGATTTTTAGATAATAATAATAATAATAATATAAAGAAACCGGAAACCCAGTCAATCTCATTATACCCGCCCTAGCTACCTGCCCCTCTTTGATAATTCCTGCCGACTTGATAGCGAGTTGTGCAATGAATACAAAGGAACCGGAAACCCAGTCAATCACAGTTATTTGCTCCAAACTGCCAGTCAGAACACAAAGCACAAACTCATCATGCGTCCTAACTACAATTGACTAGTTTACTGAGCACAACAGACAAACTCACGTTGCGCTCCATATCATAAAGAAATACTTTTAAACGTCATTAAATACCTGCCTCATCTTTATAAACTCAACTTTATTTTCAATATAAATTGGCCAATAATATTAATGCTTTATAACTAAAGCATTCACTCAATTAGATAAGTTCACTAAATAATAATTTTTTTCAGAACAATAAAGGTAAACGCTCAATGAGTAAAAACTCACCTCACTATTCACAGAACAGGGAAACCAAACACATTTCCTACACACCAACTCATTGAGAAATGAATAAGTAAAATAAGCAACAATACGGTATCCAGACGATAAAGGTGTTTATGTTATAGAGATAAGGACATTCCAATGGGCTATTTTTAGAAACCACAAATTAAGGGTGTGAAATTAAAATTGAATTTTGGTTTTTCTTACAGATATAATAAGATACTATCATAATGAAATAAAATTAATAGGAAAAAACAATGTACAGAGATCACATAAAAATCTATAACTTTAAAAAATCCTATTCTAAATTCAATATTTAATAATTTTAGCTCGCAAACCCAAATAGTAAATTGTGGATAGCGCTACAAAGTTTATGCTTTTTCTTATAACATATTCAAATCTTCTCGTCTACAAAATGTAGCCGACCCACGTTATTTGTCGAAAAGGTTTTATTGATTGACGTTTCATTTATGTCAATTTTGCTTATTTTCTTATATCATAGAAATGTTCTAAATGTGCTTTAATTGTCAAATCTAGTAGTTGTGTTGAATATTTTTATTAGAGTGACGATTCTGTGTCGAAATACAAAAAAAGGTCAGAGAAAAAGCAGCCAGCATGCGGGGAAGTTGCGGTTTTGAACTTTAAGGCTTTCCAGCAGTGCTAAGGAATGCATAGGCCAAACATCAGTATCTAGGCAAACATAGTTTTTTTATATTTTAATTGTAACCGAAAGCCAAATGTAAAGTTTGCAATATGTCCAATATTATTAGTTCAGAAGCCGAGTTAAAAGTAAATGTGAATACAGCTGCAGTATCTGGAGCTTTAGCTATAGGGATAGGTTATAAAATGTGCGCAGCAGTAATTGTCGACGTTATTCTTCAGAATAAGTTTTGCCTCTAGCGTGGTCCACACGTCGAGGTATCGTGATTATTATTACTTTTATTTTCCTGTTCTGATAACGTCTCCACCGATGAAGTGCAAAACGTCGACAATTTTATTAAGCCTTTCAACACGGTTTTTTGAAAGATGTCAATATTTCAACGACTTCGGGCCGTGAAAGCCTTCCTTCAGCATATCTGTTATAAAAATTGGAATAGTACGTCTACTGCTATGGAGGCACAAATAATTTTAGATGGTTTTGAATGTTTAATTAAAATGCATGGCTTCAAATACAAACATAGAACAGCATTTATAAATTGCAGTTTGGAAATGCCGAAATGTATTTTCGAATCTTTAGCTACTTCTTGTAAAAAGAAGCAGGTGAAATGACCAAGTCTTTATTATAATGAGAGAAGGAAAAGATGCAGATGTGATTGCTTGTTTACATTATAGTCCGATGATTGACAGCTGTCAAGTCGAAAACTATCCTACTGTTGTAGTAATTGCATATTCAGAAAAATGAGAAATTTCTAGCGACTGATGGAGACTCTTAAGTAAATAGATGGCTAAATATTTAATATAGTTTGCATTCGCAGAGAATACAAACGTTTTCAGAACCGCATAGTATTTTCAACTATCAGGCTTATGTAAAGTTTTGATAACCTGGGGGTGCAAGCAATGAGCGTTAATATCGGTTCCAAGAAATCCCAAACTAAAATGTAGCTGATTACTCAAATTGGCAATAGCGTAGAACAAGAGTCAGGTCAGGTTGTAGAGTTTGGTGGTAATCAAAAAGTAGCTAACATAGCGTGTGTTGTAGGTGTTATATAATTATTATTGTTAACTTAAGGTATCAAATCAAATCATGTCTCATTGATAACGCCTAAGAAGCTATATTTAAAAATTCTTTCGCTTCTATACAGGCTGCCTGTTTCTCTTTTTAAACTGTTTTATTCTAATCAAAGGTTACCTGTGGTTATATTTACTGAGCATCTTGTGCTGGTGTTTTGGTCAATTATTGTTTCATAAATGTGTGTTATTTCTACATGTTAATATATCTATTGACAGGTCCGGTTTACAGAGCCGGTCAGTGGTGTTTCATTGATTTGAAATGATTAGTGTATGTTTGTTGCTTCTTTTTTTTTTATATGAGTGGAATATTTTTTTAATTTTTCAGTATTGGTACTGATGGAAAGTGTTACCTTCTAACAGCACTATTTGATTTAGACGAACACCGTAAGTTTCGCAGAAGCTTACGTTGCCCAGATCTCCTGATATCGTACAGCATATCTACTGCTAGGATTAGCTGCGAGCTTTCTCGGCATCAAGTACCAATCGCGGTCGCTTTATATTTTTATTTTCTATTTCCGCTTTATCTTCCATCATTCTTTTAATGGATTGATTACTATGTGTCGTCATCTTTTCATAGCTCTTTTTGCTTAATTTCATTACAAAATCCTTGATCGATAGCATGTCGGTTCTTTCCCGAATTTCGCTGTTTCTTACTCGTATATACCATTCTGAATTTGTTATTTGTCTTAATGACACATTCTGTGTTGTTTCCATTTTGTTCAATTCTTTTTCGCTGAGATGAGCCCAGGTCTCGTGCCCATAAGTCACTATTGGTCTTATCATTGACTTGTATAAAGTCAGCTTATTTTTCTCGCTCAGTTTGCTTTTTCTCAACATTAATGAATACAGATATCCCTTTATTTGTCTCGCCTGTTAGTTTCTGATAGCTATGTGCTTATTAAACTTCATTTGTTCGTCGAAAGTTACACCAAGGTATTTGACTTCTCTTTCCCATTTTATTCCTTTTCCATTCAGTTGAATTCTCTCTTCCGGAAGTCTACGTTTTGCTTTGGATCCGAAAATGACAGCTTGGCTTTTTTCTTCATTGATTTTGATTTGCCAATTTTCGAACCATTTTCCTAAAATTTCGATGTGATTCTGCAATTTCATTTTTACACTTGGTTTTTTCGGAGCTAATGCGATGATGGCGGTGTCATCAGCATACATAGCTAGTGTTGTTTCCTTTGATTTTGGGTTATCATGAGTGTAAATATTATACAGCACAGGCCCTAAAATCGATCCTTGAGGCTCTCCAGCCTCTATGCTCTTTTTTAGGGACATTTCCTCATTAATACAAATTTGAAATTTTCTATTAGTCAAATATGATTTTATGAGTCGCATCATTCCATTATGATATGTACTTCTCTCTTCCCATTTTATAAATTAGACCTTTGTGCCATACTCTGTCGAAAGCTTTGGAGACATCCAGAAAAACTCCTCCTGAGCAATGGCTTTTGTTTTTATTTTTCAATATTAGATCAGTGATCCTTGCCAGTTGATTTCCGCATCTATGTCCTTCTCTGAAATCATGCTGTTCATCGGAAAGACTTTCTTATCATCTGTCTCTCTTTTGAGACGAGCATATATATTTCATTCGGCTGTTTTACTTAGATTTGATAGTTAACTTATTGGCCTATAGTTTACTGGATCACTTTTTAATAATAATAATAATATTTATTGCCCAACAGGTATTTTCACCCCACTTACAGGACAACTACTTTATTAACTATTATACTTAATATAAAATATAAGAAATAAAGGTAATGCAAGCAAAAGTTTTTGGCAACTGCAGTTTAGTTTAACCTAAGAACAAATTTGAAAGAGATAAGCAAATTTAATCAATTTAAAAGATATCAACAAAGCTTTTTTTTGCGATTTCAATTATCAACTTTAAATTATCAAAGTTTATGTCACATTTGTCACTTAAAATGTTTTAATTTTTGCACATAACGTTGCATGGCGAGTTAAGACCGCCATTTGTGCGGTAGTGTTTGAGCTTAAACTCAACTGAATACCTAGAGGAACTTCTAGGTATATTAAAGTCTAGCATTGATGTTATGTCTTCACAATCGATCCTCCCGTGGAGGAGTTTGTAGAGAAATGCTATTGAATTAGTAAAACGTCTACAGTAGATAGAGAGTGGGGCTGCAGTGGCTTCCCCCACCACTTTTACGTTATATAACCTTGGACTTTGGAATGTCTTTGACCTTGAACCTTGAAACGACAATGGAATACCTGTTGTGTACATTTGCTCTCCGACTACTTTGTTCTCCCCCCACCACATTGCTTTCCCCCTACCACTTTTTTCGAAAATTGTGATAGCCACTTTGGAGCATTCACTCTAAATGAAAAAATAAAAAAATGTAAAATTTGTCATACCAAGAATCAAACCATAATCGACCACTAATCAATCAATAATTAATAATCGATAATCAATAATCAATAATCGATAATCAATAATCGATAATCAATCAATAATGAATCAATAATCGATAATCAATCGATAATCAATCGATATACAATCAATAAGTAATCAACTTCAATTTAATAAAATTCTTTGAATTGGAAATACATTAATAAGATGACTGCTTGGAACACCTGCCACATGACAGTGAGCGTTAACACCTGTTGTCTTGATCTTGGAATATTTGCATTGACCATTTGCGCATGCGCTTCTCACTAGCCTTAGTTAATCGCACAGCTCCACTTGGATATTTGTCTCCAAATGATGATTAACCATCATTACCTTGATATGATGTGTTCGTAAAATTTATTGCGCAAGCGTCACACATAATGGCGACCATAAAACAATAGCGAGAGCTATCAGTTAAAAAAATGTAAATCGTGCGATACCAATAATCAATCAATAGCTAATCAATAATCAATCAACGACTGTGAGCGTTAACATCTGTTGTCTTGATCTTGAAATGTTTGCGCATGCGCTTTCCACTAGTCTTAGCAAATCGCGCCGCTCCATTTGGAATTTTTCCTCCGTCGATGATTAACCATGAATTTTTTCTTTCAGATATGTGTTTTTGAAATGGATTGCACAAGCGTCACATATAATCGCGACCATAAAACAATAGAGGTAAAATAGTAAATTGTGCGATACCTACCAATAATCAAACAATAATCAATCACTAATCAATCAACATGACTACTTCAATAAAATTCGTAAAATTTAATATGACTACTGTAAATTTAGAAATTTGAAAACTAGAGATGTTTGTATAATATATTAAGCTGGGCTCTCAATAGAACAATATGATAATGACGTCACTATCAAAGTTGACTCATAAAATATAAATGAGAATATTGTATCAATAGTAAATGTGTCAAGTCGTATGCTTGAATATAAAGGTAGATAATAAATTTTTAAAAACAATTATGACAGCCAAATATTGTTGAATGAGAATAGTTATAACCTATAGCAACCTTAAAAAAGTATATAAGGAAAGTGTAAGTTAAATTACAAGTTAGTTTGTAGGTAGTTCTGTTTGTTTGTAGAAATGAAAATATATAAAGACAGAAACCAAAACAAAAAGTTTAATTCTAGTGTAAACACCTGCAAGAAAGGTACCGGATTTATTAATAATTTAATTAATAAACTACCTGTAGAATTGCATTTACCTGGGTATCAATTTTGTGGTCTTGGTACAAAGTTAGAAAAAAGATTAGAACGAGGGGATAGTGGAATAAATCTGCTAGATTCAGCTTGTAAGGAACACGACATAGCATATTCTAAAGATAAAGAGATAGACAAACGTCACAAAGCAGACGAATTATTGATAACAAAAGCAAAAGAACGGTTAAAAGCGAAACATACACCACTTGGAGAAAAAGCCGCAGCAGCAATAGTCATCGCATTGATGAAAGCAAAAACAAAGTTAGGAATGGGACTGCAAAGAAAAAACAAATTAAAGAAAAAACGAATATTAAAAGCTCCAAAGCGTGGAAGATTTTTACCGCTACTGCTTCCATTAATAGGGATGTTAAGAGGTTTAGGTGGAGGTGTAGCTGGAATTGCAACCGCTGTAAATAAAGCGCAAGCAGATAAGAAATTATTAGAACAGACGCATCGACATAACAAAGTTATGGAAGGAAATGCTAAAGAAAAAGGATTTCGAAAGAAACGTCCTGTACATAAAAAAAAAAGAAAGGAAAAGGCTTATTTATTGGACCAAGTCAATGGTATCAAAAAAACTACCAATAGCACTACCTAAGCGTGCTTATTTAATACTGATCTAATTGAATATGTTAAGAAATTAAAAATTCAAGGCTTTCGTGATGTGTATATGAGAAATGCCACATCAAAAAAAATTAGAAAAAATGAATGTGGTATAATAAATATGGATGATAAATTCGGCCCTGGTACACATTGGATTGCGTATATAAAAAAAGAGAAAAAAATTATTTATTTTGATAGTATGGGTGATTTAAAACCACCTCTCGAATTAATCACATATTTCAAGAGTGATAATCTAAACAACCAAATTCAATATAATATAGGAAGATTTCAAAACTTTGACACATTTAATTGTGGTCATCTTTGTTTAAAGTTCTTATATGTTTACAATTAAAAAATAAGAACAGTTAAAAACATTCTTTCTAAGGAAAATGTTGTTTGTTCTAACAGGAAATTCATCCGTTTTTTCAAGTGAATATAATCCGCCTATTGATATAAGTGATAAAAAATATGTAATAGGTTTGACGAGTTTTGAAGTATATAATTCTATACCAAACATAGAAAAAGGGTGTAATAAATTTTATTTTAGAAAAAAAGAATTTACGATACCTACAGGATGTTACCAACTAGTAGATATAAATAACTATTTACAAAAAAAAGTACAAAAATACTTTAAGCATGATTTTTTAATAATTAGCTCAAATAGAAATACTTCACACACTCAGATAAAAGCGACACAAGAAATTGATTTTGAAAAACCAAACACAATTGGACCAATATTAAGATTTAGTAACAAAATCTTAAAAAAAAATTTTGTTATTGAATCAGACCGGACTGTCAATATAATGAAGATAAACTCGATATGTGTTGAATGCAATTTCGCTGTTAATAGTTTTAGAAATGATAGACCAGCTCACATCATTCATCAATTTTTTCTAAATGTACCCCCTGGATTTAAAATTGTAGAAGCTCCAGATCATATAATTTATTTACCTATTAGTGTAGACGCCATTCGAAACATAACTCTTAAAATAGTGGATCAAAATGGAAACTTGATCAATTTGGAAAACGAAACCGTCACTGTAGGTTTACATGTGAAAAGAGATGGGTCTTAACTTCAATCAAAAAACAAATAAATTAAGTAAAGTGTGTATAAATCGCTTTAGTAAGACAAGAAACGTGAAGCGGATAACTGCTGAAAATAAAAAATTTCTTCAGTCATTAGGTTTTAAATTATATAAAAATGTTTGAGCTTGCTGAAAAACCATCAATAGATGAGTCTATTGTTAGCTATAGATTTTATAGTCATGAAGCTTATACATCGCGATATGAAAATAATGATGAAATAAGAATTCGTTTACCTGGAGGCCTATGTACTAGACCTAGTGATAGTTATTTGTTTATACAAGGGCGGATTGTTAAAGACGATAACATAACTGCATCCCAAGCACAGTTTGTTAATAACGGTGTGACATTTTTATTTAGTGAAATAAGATATGAAGTAAATGGACAAACAATAGATATTAATACAAAACCGGGGATAATAATGAGAGCACTAGCATCTTTTAATCATAGTGAAAGTATACGATATTAGAACGCCGGGTGGTTTATGAATGGAGGAGGCACTGTAGTGGAAAACGGAAAATTTAACGTTTGCATTCCTCTTAAGATGTTATTGGGTTTTGCCGAAGACTATACAGAAGTGATGGTTAATATTGCTCAAGAATTGATATTGATTCGCAGTAATTCGGACAACAATGCTTTAAGCGTAGTAAACGAGAATGAAAAACCAAAAGTAGTGATAGACAAAATTGTTTGGAAAGTACCACATATCGCTCTTGGTTTGAGAGAAGAAGTCGAACTTACAAAAAAAAATTGAAAAAGAAAAAGATGTTATTTTATCCTTTCGTAGTTGGCAATTACATAGTTATCCGTCGTTACCAAATACCACAAAACCTATTTTGTGGTAAACTTATTTAATAAAACTTCTACAAAACTTGAATCGCCACGTTATATTATACTTGGTTTTCAAACTAATAGAGAAGGAGCTTTGAAAAAAGATATGAGTAAATTTGATCATTGTGATTGTGCGAATATAGGCGTATTTTTGAACAACGAACGTTATCCATATGAAAATCTAAATATATCTTTCAATAACAATCAATTTGCTACGTTATATGAAATGTTTACACAGTTTCGAAAAACTTATTATTATCAAGATAAAACTGAGTGTTCAATAACACCAGCTCAGTTTAAATCTAACTTTCCTTTGATAATCGTCGGCTGTTCTTATCAAAAACTCGGTTTTCAAACCCAAGCCGTAGTATTACATATAAATAAAACGCGATAGCGGCGTCTCTTTCTTGCAAAAGTGCGGCGTAAAAAAGATTTATTAATTATGACAAATTGTTAAATGTTGTAAGAAATTTGATAAAAAACGGCATCAATAGAGTTTCGGTGTGATGTTTTGAGATAAGAATTGGATTTTTTTGTGCTAGGATAAAGGGGCAAGAGGGATTTTTAGTAAAAAAAATTTTTCAAAAAAATGACTGATAAAAAGAGTAAACGGATAGGACATTTCGCCAAAAAACCACTCTAGATAGAAAACTTTGAAAGCTGGGCTTTTTGTGACACTTCGTCATTTTACTGTCTAAATTGTGACAGTTCCAAGTTGTTTGGTTATGTCATTTTAAATATTTATCGTTAAAATTGTGAAAAATAATGAAACGAAAGTTTTTAATGTGGCTAAAATGTTGATGGGATATGATGGAGTAGTGATTTGTTTAGTTTTCTTGATGGAAAAGTGCCGTGTGCAAAAATTGTTGACGTATTTTTTTTTTGGGGGCGAGTCTCACGAATTTTAACAAAATACAGCTGGAATATAATAAATTGGACTTTTAAGTAATGGGGCCCTACTTATTAAAAGGTCTAAAGTGGTTTTATTAAAATCGATATGTAATAGAAGAGATTGTATAAAGTTTTATACTTTCATGTGTCAAGCGACGATTGATTTTTATATATTTATTGGAAACTGAAAAGGAGTTTGACCTATTGTGGTGGAAAATAAAGCAGTGTTTTGTGTGTTGTTTATGATAAAAAAAGCTGTTGATAGCGAAGCTCTTTTTTATTTTTAGAAAAGTGAGGTTAAATATACAGAAACGTTGATAACTACGTTGGGGCCTTATTGAAGGATCAAACTTCAGACTGTGAGAGTCGTGTTGAAGAATGTTTCGAAACAAAGCATGATTGAATTTCAATACAAAACAAGCTACTCTACTATTTCTAAAGTTAAGAACACGTTATAATGACAAATTTAATGATAGGATAACATTAAAGAACTCTCTTTGGCAAAATATTTCAACCGAAATGAGAAGCAATGCTTTTGATATACCCGAAGGACGTGCAGGGGCTGACACTTTTCGAAAATAATTGGCACAGGAAGAAGAGAGACTCTATTTTGAAGTGAATGCTATTTTGGGGAGTTTGTCAACCCAAGATTCTTTAGAAATAAGGATAGATGCTGAAGACATACATAGGGAAATAAAAAATAGATTTGTTGTAATATTGTCATAGCTTAATTATTTGATATTCTAGATTCCATTCTTCTAAAACTTCAGTTCGACCAACAAGCAATGTCACTAAGATGCTAGAAGTAATAACACAACAACAACCACACCAGGAAGTAATAGAAGAGAAAGCAAAATATATGAAGATTGAATGTGGTTAGTGTACACATTCAAATCTGCGTGCATTAGACAATATTTTATCAAAATAACAATGAGATATAATATATAAATAATATCTTCTAATTTTAATAACAATTATTATTAAAGTAATAAAATTAATATAAAAATAAAAAAAAATAAAACAAAGAAAAAAAAATATAAAAAAGAAAGAAAAAAATTTGAAAAGAAAAGAAGAATAAAAATCAAGTAAATTAAATAAAATGTAATGCAAAATTATTTTATAAAAAAATCTGTTGTCGAGGGCAACCTTTTACATATAAGAGAGTATAGTAAGAACAAGAAGGAATAAAAAAAATATATATATAATATAAATAATATAAAATAATGATAGATAGTAATACTATTTTTAAATATTAAAGTAATATTAAAATGAAAACGTTATGTCAAAATATGATCTCAAATGTTATAACAAGAATTTTTATAACAAAAAATGACTGTCCGCCACCTAAATAATGAGAAAAAAATAAAAAAATTATAATAATAATGAATAGTAAAAGTATTTTCAAAAATAAATAATAATAGATTTATATATGTTGCCGCAGGCAACATTCAATACGAGTGAGTAGAATAAGTGCAAAAAAAAATAAAAAAAAAAATTTTAGTAGATGGTAATATGCTTGCTTTATTATAAAAAAAAAAATGTGAAAGATAAAGGAAAAAGAAAAAAGTATAATTAATAAAATCAAATTAAATTTTTCTAAATAAATAATAATAAATTTCAAGATAAATAATAATAGGCTAGGTTTATATAAATGTTGTCAAAGGCAAACCATGATATGAGAAAGTAGAAAAAGTACAAAAAAGAATAAATAAAACCATATTACAATAAAAACAATTAATAATCAATAATCTAATAATTTAAGTAGTATAGAAAAACAAAATTATGGTTGTTGTAGAAAAATAAAAATTGATAAAATTAAGTAAAAAATAAAAAAAATTGAAAAAAAAATTTATAGAAAAGAAAATGTTTAGATTGGAAAACTATGTTATAAATACGGAAAAAAAAATGTTAAAATATCAGAAGTTTATAGATGGATAATACAATATTAAAAAAAGAATAGTATAAAAAAAATTAGAATACACAAAAAAAGAAAATGTAAGAGAGAAATAAGACGAAAATAAAAAAAATTGAAAAAAAAATTAAAATTAAGTAAATACATTGTAAAAATAGGAACAAATAGAATCAAAAAGAAGAAAGTGAAGAGAAATAAAAAAACGAGTTCGAAAAAAAAAGTTGAAGAGATAAAAAAGAAAAAAAAATAAAAAGAAAGAGAAAATAAAAGTTTCAATGTACGAATTTCTATAGAGTAGTTGTTTTTTTGAATTTGATATATGATATATAACTAAAATATAAATAATTTTTATTGATTTTTTTATTAGATTATGTATGATTGTAATTGAATGATTACATATTTAAAAAAAATTAATTAGAAAATAGGGAAATAAATTAGAAAAGGAAAACAAATAGAAAAAAAAAAGACAGAATATAGTATATAATTAATAAAAGGTAATACGAACCTTTTAAATAAAAATAAAATATGGTTGTTTTATGGTTGCCGAAGGCAACCTTAATGTAAGAGAGTAAGGTAAGAAAAAGGGAGAATAAATAAAAAAATATAATAATAGAAACAAAAAAAATATATAAAATAACAATTTTAATTTTGAAAAAAAATAATAAAAAACTCGCTTTAGAAGAGAATAAGAAAAAATTCATATAAATTATTATAATATACTGTAGTTTTTATTCTAATTCTAATAACAATTATTATTAAAATAATAAAATTAATATGAAAAAAAAAAATATAAAACGAAGAAAAAAAAATACTAATAAAAAAAAGAAAAAAATTTGAAAAAAAAAGAAGAATAAAAATCAAGTATATTAAATAAAATGTAATGCAAAATTATTTTATAAAAAAAAAATTGTTGTGTTATTGTTGCCGAAGGCAACCTTTTACATATAAGAGAGTATAGTAAGAACAAGAAGGAATAAAAAAAATATATATAATATGAATAATATAAAATAATGATAGATAGTAATACTATTTTTAAATATTAAAGTAATATTAAAATGAAAACGTTATGTCATAATATGATCTCAAATGTTATAACAAGAATTTTTATAACAAAAAATGACTGTCCGCCACCTAAATAATGAGAAAAAAATAAAAAAATTATAATAATAATGAATAGTAAAAGTATTTTCAAAAATAAATAATAATAGATTTATATATGTTGCCGCAGGCAACATTCAATACGAGTGAGTAGAATAAGTACAAAAAAAAATAAAAAAAAAAAATTTAGTAGATGGTAATATGCTTGCTTTATTATAAAAAAAAAAATGTGAAAGATAAAAGAAAAAGAAAAAAGTATAATTAATAAAATCAAATTAAATTTTTTTAAATAAATAATAATAATATATTTCAGGATAAATATTAATGGGCTTGGTTTATATAAATGTTGTCAAAGGCAAACGTTGATATGAGAAAGTAGAACAAGTACAAAAAAAAATAAATAAAAAAATATTACAATAAAAAAATAAAAAAACATTAATCTAATAAAAAAAAAAAAAAAGTGCGTTAATTTTACGGTTGCCGAAGGCAACCCCTCTAGGTTCATACACGTTGCCGTAGGCAACCCTCTACTCAAGAGAGTAGGTAAGCACCCGGAGGGTGCGAAACCATACTCTCGTTAAGAATAGAATTTGATACACATTCTATAATTCCCAATAATACAACCGCTCATGCTATTATAATTATCGATCGTATCTTTACATATAATCTCCAAACACAAGCCATAAAACAAATGTAATAATGAATGCGGTTGTAGATATACAGTTATTTAAAATAGATCATCAACAATATATTGTTAAAGAATTAGCTGTAATCAAAAATAAAAAAATTGCATATTTTGTGTTTAAACCACTATTTCCGTTCGAAGAGTTACCTGCAAAATATCAGGCAAATCTCAGCTTTTTCTCTGTCGTCAGTGACAATTCTATTGTCTACTTTTAAATGTCTATCATTTTTATTTTTGTCCGCTTTAAATGCCTTGACTATCTGCCATGGAGGTCTTTTATTGTCGTTAGCTTCGTCTATGATTTTCATCCATTTCGCATTACGGATCTTTCTCCATTCATCTTTGATGCGATTGTTTAGATTGTTGACAATGTTTTTAATACGTGGATCAAACGTCCTCTCGTATTCTCTTTTTGCCTTTTTCTTTGTTTCAATCATGTCTTTGATTATTTGCGGTGGATTTTCTCTTTTTGATTTAATTTCAATAATTTTTTTAGATTTGTTTATGGTTTCGACAATTTTTGTTTCTATTTTGAGAACTTCTTTTTCAAGTTCTTGGATATTGTCAATCTGTTTGACTTGATAAATTTCAGCTTCTAATGTAGCTCTAAATTTATTCCATTTTATTGAAGTTCTAGTTTCCTGAACGTTTTGTCCTTCTATCTCTATAAGTATTAGAATATGGTCAGATGTCGTTTCTACCAATTTCTTAATTGTCATGTTTTTTGTGATATTTTTGTATATTCCATAATCTAGAATATCAGTTGATAAGTATGTACTTATGTCAGTTGGATCGTCTGGAACTATATATCCATAGTTTTTATTTTCTAGGTATCTCACTAAGTTTGTGCCTTTGATGTTGGTGTGTTTGCACCCAATTTGTTTGTGTTTGGCATTAAAGTCACCTGCCATCAACACTTTATTGATTGAATTCATTGCCATGTCTAGCGTTGTCTCTTTCAACTCTGATTTTGGAGGTGAATATGCAGAGTAGATATGTAATTTTTCGTTGTTTTTACACTCTATTTCGATGCCGATTGTTTCTATTTCAGGTCCATCATCCATGGGGGCTATTGGATGTTGAGCTATACCTCTTTTGACTAGCACAATCACTCCTCCTCCTGATTTATTCATTCTGTCTTTTTTATACATATTGTAATTTAAAATAGCGATCGATGTCCCAGGTTTTAATCTAGTTTCCTGGAGCAGAACCACATCAGGGTTATTTTCCTCTATAATACCAAGCAATTCACTTTTTCTTAATTAAATCCCGTTTATGTTCCATGACATAATTCCAAGATGCACCGGTTTTCTGGTGCTTTGACATCTTGCTGTTGGCGCTGTATTTGAATTGTTTAGATCCATGACAGAATATTTGTAACATGTGTTGAAACTCTTTGATATGCTGCGCCTTTTCCGACGAGTTTTGATAATTCTACGAGCATCATAAGCGCCTTTTTCTCCGCTTTATGTTGTTGAGGGGGCTGTTTGGGAGCTTTAGCTTCCTCTCTTTGTTCCCTCATAACTTCCTTCATTGAAGGGATTGAAGCTCTTTGCTCGGTTCTCCATGCTTTTGCCTTAGAGGGCAAATTTTTGTTTACCGGTCTTTCCGGGCATTTGGAGTATTTTGAAGTATGCGCCCCCTTGCAATTGGCACAACTTGCTGCAGTCGTTTTTTCTTTTACACATAAATGTGTTGAATGGCCTTCGCCGCATTTCATGCAGCGGTGTTCGGCTGTGCAATTTCTTTGCACATGACCGTAGTTTTGGCAGCGGTGACATTGTATAATTTCATTTTTTTGAAGCGACTCTATAGTCACATCCAATTCCAATATTCTTTTCACAGAATACAAACTTTTGTATTTCTGCTCGATTTCAATAATAACCATAGGAGCGAGTACTCTTTTATGGCCTTTCATTCTCGTTATTTTAATTGCAGGATACTGCATTTCTAAAAGGTTTTCTTTTATCTCCTCCTCGTCGAAGTTTGTTGGCACTTCTTTTTCCACAATTTTTAAATGCCTGTCTTCCCTCAATTGGTGAGTATGGAAGGGCATGTCTTTTTCTTCCATTATTTTTCTGATTTTGCAAAAATCTTAAGCCGTCGATGGCTGAATTCTTATGCCATTCTTAATTGAAGTGGCTTTTGAATAGTTGGTTTTTGCCTTCTTTAAAATAGAAGACATTTGAGCCCATCGATCCCTATTTCTAAGGATAATGAGCACGGTGTTGGTCTTTTCCAACATTTTTTGTAGCTGCGGTTGGCCACTAGCGCAGTGGAAGCGTGCTGGGCCTATAACCCAGAGGTCCGTGGATCGAAACCACTCTCTGCTACCAGCAAAATTGGAAAAGTCAACTCAAACCACTCCAATTAAAAAAATTTCCCTTGTACAATCATTCATGGCCGAAAACTATCAGCCAAAATGATCGCCAACATCCGGACCGGATAGGCACTATAAGAAGAAGAAGATCATTTTTTTAAATATTAAGTAAATCAACATTGTCTGCATTATTAATTACAGTGACAAGTGGTTTATGGTAACTAAAATAAGACACATGGACGTTTGTAGATACGTGGTTCACGAATCTTAAAAATACCGCATCAATGTGATTACCGTTAGGCAAAGCACATCTCGCAGCACATATGTCTCCCAATGAAGAATGTGTTTGAATGTATTCATTTCAACCAAATTAGAAAGTTGCGCGACATAGGATGCGCACCAAAAACGTAACGAGGTCATTCATCGATAGATTTTACTCCTCACATTTTTCTCATACCGGGCTCCTTATATATGCAAATCGATTCTTAAGGAGTAAACTCCAATAAAATAAAATAAGGACTTTCTCTTTTTAAAAAGATTGGAAATTAATCCGCACAATATCACTGCACACACAAATTAAAATTAAATATGAATAAAATCTGATTTAGTATCTCTTTCTGACAAAATTGAAATTTTTAAAATTTTATTATTGAATGTATATTTTAAATTAAATAAATTCTATTCATTATGACAATTATTATTGTTTATTTTTGCGTGGTTAAGATTTTTTTTTCATTTGTGAGCCTCCTTGGTTGTATTTTGTACCGCCAGCAAAATTTAAAACTGAGATGCAAAGTCAAAAAATCGATGTAAATGACATAAAAATTTACTTTAATTTAGTGTCTTACGGTGACAGTTTAATATTGTTGAGTTATGTTCAAAAAATATTTATATTTATAATTGTGGAAAATAATAAAAATAAAGCTTTTAATGGGGCTGAAAATGATGAGATGTCAATTTGTTTTGTTTTTTTTAATGGAAAAGTGCATCGTAAAGTGCAAGACATGTCGACGTAGTTTTTTTGGGGGGTTATCACAAATCATTACTAAATAAGGCTAGGATATAATAAACGAGACTTATAGGTGATGGGAGCATACTTATTAGAAGGTCTAAAGTGGTTTTATTAAAATCGATATGTAATAGAAGATTGTATAAACACCTAAATTTTACACCTTTATGTGTCAAGCGATTGATTTTTATATATTTATTGGAGATTGATTATTTTTAACATTCCAACGCTACCCAGGTAAGTGAAAGAGAGTTCGACTTATTGTGGTGGAAAATGAAGCAGTGTTTTGTGTGTTGTTTATGATAAAAAAAGCTGTTGATAACGGAGCCCCTTTTTATTTTTTAAGGTGAAGAAAAGTGAGGTTAAATATACAGAGACGTTGATAACTACGTTGGTTTGATTAGTAGAATGAGACTTATAGGTGATAAGGGCATACTTTTTTGAACATCCCAATGCTGCTACTCAGATAAGTGGAAAAGAGTTTTAATGTTTTATTTGAAAAGTTTTTCTAGAAAAATTGAGCTTCCAGAATTTTACAAATCTTTACAAGATAGGAAAAGATTGAATGCATATATGTACATTTTTTTATGTAGTTTTCCAATAAAAATGGTTATGAAATGCTATCCGAGATATTGTATAATCAAATAAAGACAAAAGTCCTTTCAATTTTAATAAAAAACAAGTGAGGTTAAAAATTTAAAAAACGATTAAGAATCTAAAGTAGAGGCTTTTTTGGAAAAGATATTTAGGTATATACCGTATTAATATAATTATATTATTTGTTACTTTAAAGATAAATGATTTGTAAAACTAAACGCTTAATTTTTTTAAGTTTAAATGGTTTGAATGTGATTAGTGTACATATTTTTCATGTTTATTTTGTAAAATGCGTACATTAGACAATATTTTTTATCAAAATAACAATGAGATATAATATAATAAATATTTTGTTTTAGGCTTTGTGAAATGGAATAACAGATTAATATGAAAGAAAAAAGTTTAAAGACAATGTTTGATCCTGCTTTGCTATTTAATCCACCTTTTTGAGTATAAGCAAACAAGATGCTCTCTTTTATTAACTGAAAAATCAATGTTTTTCTTATTGTAAAGAAAATGTGAAGAAGACATAATTACAAGTTTTTCCAGAAGAAATTATAATATAATATTCGCTCCGTGCAACCTGTTGGAGAGGATAAGCAAATCTACCCCAGCGACCATGGTGGCGAAAAGTGAAAACAGAGTGGGATATTTTTCATACGATTGCACACGATTAGTATTGATTATTTAATAAGATGGGCCATCATACTTGTTGTGTTGTGAATTGTAAAAACAATGGTGTTCGCAATAAAGAGTGCAAGTTCTACAAATTTCCAGCAGCACAATATAAAGTGGAGCAGAGAAAAAAATGGATCGCAGCTGTGAAGAGGAAAAAGTAAGTCACATAACCTCACTTCACCGCGTCAGACGCAGAAAAGTAAGCACGTTGTACGTGATATTCGTAATCACATAATTATATAAATACGTAGTATTTAAATACTACTTATATCATAATTATATAAATATACGTGATTATATAAATACGTAGTATTTGGAAAAGTCAACAAATTGAATTAATTTCCAGTCCAGATGGATCACCATGATGTCCAAAGCGGTGGGATCTAATTTGCAGTGCGCATTTTATTGTAAATAAAAAATCGGAGTTAGAATCAAGCCCGAGCTACATTCCAACCATATTTCCTCCTGCATATAAGACAAAAGTAGTGGATCAAACTGGAGCAGTGAAGAGGTATACAACTTTATGTACAACTCAAGTATACCAATAATTTCAATTTTTTTTGTAACTTTTGTAATTATTTAATCTTTATTGCAGACATGAGCGGTTTATGAAGCGGCGAATAAATAAACAAGAGCCAATAACAACCACAAAAGCACCGGAACGAGTTGCCGAAGAAGTAATGGAGCAGCCGGAGCCGGACAACGATAGTAATGCCGGAACAAATCAAAGTCATCTCGAAAGAAAAACTTGCGATCAAGAGTGTCAAGTGCATGTTTTGTCACCCCATTTAACTCAGCCAGAAAAAATCTTCATCTGCAATAGATACATCAACAACACAACTTCTTGCAGTGATGTCGAGATCCAAACGGAAATAATAATTCCAAGCCGCATTATCGTACCTAATAGAAAACAATTTAAATACAGAGCATGTGGTACACCACAAAAAGTATACGTAAGTCAGTCAGTTGGGCCTGATATTCAGAATGACGAAAGTACTACTGAGAGACGTTTTGCTGGCATTTCATCAATCAAAAATAATGAGCAGTGCCTAGATCTTGCTGGTGTAACACAAGAGCATTTTCCATTTTTATTATAGAGAATAGATTCTGCAGATAATTGTCAAATTTTCAAAGAAAATTGGCTTTTAATCTGTTTGGTCAAAATGGAAACTGGGTTAACCTTTTCAGCACTCAGTGTTTTTTTTTCTGTACATCGCACGACGATTTCAAGAATTTTTTTTTCAATTCTGCAAGACTTGTCAAGTGCTACAGCTAATTTAGTATTTTGGCCAAGTAAAGACGTAGTACTGGGGACAATTTTTTCATTCATTGTAGAACAATCGCTGCTATCACTACATGCAAAAGTTATTCCGCAAAACACTCCTATTTTAATTAATTGCACTTTTCGTTACATTTCCAACTCAAATCACAGCTACACTATCCCACTTTCTCGCGTTTTTCAGCTACCAGATGTCGCCACCACTGACTTGCACGGAGCCAATAGATTTAAATTATTTAGGTCAATGACCTTTTGACCTATTTCTCTAAATTTTGTCCAAATTCTATACCACTTGGATTTTTGACATTAAAAAATCAATAATAATGTCAAAAAGTAAATTTGACATGTGTCATTGGTTTAAAAACTTTCTCAAAATTTATCGAAACGAGGAGGACTTAAATGTAATAGATAAGTTTTGCAGGCAATGAAGGTTTACTTAATAGAACGTCAACTCAATAGAATATCAATTTTAATAAAAAACAAAAGTGAGGTTAAAAATTTAAAAAGCGATTAAGAATCTGAAGTAGAGGCTTTTTTGGAAAAGATATGTAGGTATATACCGTTGTAATATAATTATATTATTTGTTACTTTAAAGATAAATGATTTGTAAAACTAAACGCTTAATTTTTTTAAGTTTAAATGGCTTGAATGTGATTAGTGTACTAATTTTTTATGTTTATTTTGTAAAATGCGTGCATTAGACAATATTTTTTATCAAAATAACAATGAGATATAATATAATTTGTTGATGAAAGCACAACGCCGCGATGAAGATAGACACCCTCTCAAATTGAAAAATTTTACAACATCATATTGTCTTTATTATCAATATTTTATTGATTATTTTATTATGAGTTGTATGTTGCTATATTAAAATGAAGACAAGAGCATTTACTTTTAATAATTCTTCCAGTAAATACTTATCTAAAATGTTTATGTACAAAGTACAATGTAATTTTTTTATTGTTTAATTACACAATGTATACATTTTGAGAGAAGGCTGCAAATCTGTATGTTAAAAATAATAAAATAAATCAATAAGATCTGTTTGAGTTGGCAATCCTAAATTTCATTTTAAAATTGTAACACGGCAACAACTTCATATTGTTGTTGTTGATGCGTGAGACATCTTTGACATTGACAACATCATTGACAGATGTCATTGTGCTTGCTATGATATAACCTACATTTTTTTCATAAAAGATACGTCAAATCTTGTTACCCGATACAGCTTCAAAATGTCATGGTTGCAAATTTAATATTCATCTTGAGTGCCTTGATCTGACCAAAGACGAGAAACGACTGATTCCACGAATGCAGTCTAGTAATTTAAAATTATTTTGTAATCGCTGCAATGTTGCAGTTACTGCCGCCAGTGAGGTTAAACAATTAGTAAATGAACTTAAAACTAATATCGATTCACGCTTTCAGCAATTAGAAAATTTAATTCAAAACACCGTTTCTCAATCCTATACGGATAAAGAAAACACCATCAACGAATCGGTCGAACGCTCTCTTCGTGCCTCAAATATTATACTCTATAACGTTCCGGTAACTGCAGGAGTAAATGACTGCGACTTGGTAAACGATATCCTGGAGGTCATTGACTCTTCTTTAGTTGCATCTCCTGACGACGTTTTACAAATTGGCTCTTCAAATAATGGAAAACCTCGGCTTCTTAAAGTACGATTTAGAAACTTTCAGATGGCTAGACTCTGTCTCAAAAAAAAATCAGCGTTGTTGGCACATGGTCAATACTCAAAAGTAGTTATATCCGACGACAAAACTAAACAGCAGCAAAACATCTTAAGATCTCTCAGAGATGAACTGAAAACTCGCGTTGACAATGGTGAATCTAACTTGACTATCAAATACATTAACAAAACTCCCCAAATTGTCACCCAAAAAAACTAGTTCTAGGCAAGCCATTTTGTTGTTCCTTACTTTATACCAATATTGCTTCTCTCTTGGCAAAATTTAATGATTTGGTTGCCGAAATTATTTTGACTCAGCCAGCCATTATAGCACTTACTGAAACATGGCTCACCTCAGCGGTAAATGACACTACAATCCAAATCGACAACTATACAATATTCAGAAAAGACCGCGTCCACGGTAGGGGAGGTGGCGTTTGTATGTACGTCTCTAACTCTTTGATAAACCACAATTATTCTGTAACTATTTTGGACGTAGATACTGAGCCATACAACTCGCTCTGGCTAAAATTCTCAAACAACCTGTTTTCATTTGTGATGTGCTGTTTATATAGACCTCCTAGCGGAACCAACTACAATTCAACAGAAAACGACAAACTACTTGTGAAAACAATCGCAGATCAATTTCAGCTGCACTCCAATTTAATTCTTGTTGGAGACTTCAATTACCCCAACATTGGCTGGAGCAAAAACCAATACATAAGCAAGAATTCTGCTGAATTGCTCTTTGTCAATATGCTGCATGAGCATGGTATTTTTCAATTGATATCTGAGCCCACCCGTTTTCGTTCTAACCAACAATCTTCTTTGTTGGACCTGGTACTATTACAAGATAGAGATCTTATTTCAAATGTTAAATTATCTGATCCTGTTGGCTCATCAGACCATATTACTATATATCTGACCATACAAGTTCTTTTATACTCCAGTCCCAACATTGAAACGTTTGTAAATAAACGACTGTGTTACTCTTCTCTTAAACAGAATCTGGAGAATATTGACTGGAATTATTTATATAAGACAACTGTGATTGAAGATCAATGGAAGTTTTTTGTTAACACTATCACTAGTCTAATAAATAAAAGCACAAGTTACTACACTTCCAAGCGTATACACAAAAAACCGTGGATAAATAAACACATGATAAACAAAATAAAACATAAGAAAAAATTGTGGAAACAATTCAAGCGTTCTGATAGCAACTTGGACTATGTCACACATCGTAACTTTTCAAATCTGTTAAAAACAGAAATTCAAGCAGCTAAATATAAATTTGAAAACAGTTTACTACAAACACCAAAAGCTTTTTACTCCTATGTTCGCAAACATATAGCGTCAAAAGTTTCTAATCCGATGATTTGCGATAGCAACAGAGTTTTGTGTTCAGATGACACTGCTGCAGCAAATGTGTTTGCCGATTTCTTTGCTTCTGTCTACCTTAATGATCCCATCACATATTTTCCCAACATCAACAACCACATGTGTAAAACAAAATTGAGTAATATTCACATTGATCAATGTGTGGTTAATAACTACCTATCCAAACTTTCCGAAACCACTGCTCCGGGTCCAGACACTATTTCTTCAAAAATTCTAAAGATATGTGCCGATTATCTTGTCGAACCAATAACAGAAATTATTAAAACTTCGTTCTCTACCGGTTCGTTACCCAATCAATGGCGCCAAGCCAGCGTTACTCCGATTTTTAAGAAAGGTGACAAACTGGACGCTAAAAACTACCGACCCATTAGCCTTACAAGCACAGTATGCAAACTGATGGAAAAATTAATAGCAAACCATTTGCTGCAACACTTTTTTGCAAACAATATTATTCCACAACAGCAACATGGTTTTTTGCCTAATCGTTCGGTGCTAACCAACCTAATTTCATCAGTAAATCAATGGACCAAAATTTTGGATCAATATGGCTCTCTTGATGTAATTTTTTTAGACTTTAGTAAAGCTTTTGACACGGTTTCGCATGACTTGTTGCTGCATAAACTTAAACTTCTCGGAGTTGAGGGCATGTGTCTTCGGTGGATTAGGTCTTTCTTGATATCTCGGACATTTTCGGTTCGTGTAGGTAGTTGTACATCCTCTTATAGACCCGTTACTAGCGGTGTTCCTCAAGGTTCTGTTTTGGGTCCAATACTATTTATCGCATATACCAGCGACTTGTTACTGTCATTACAAACTGGGTACTCTGCATATGCAGATGATTTAAAATTATTTGGATTCTCAAACATTGAGCTACAACACAAACTAAACCTCGTTGCAGAGTGGTGTAGAAAGTGGAAGCTCTCACTAAACACGCAAAAATGTACTGTTATGTATTTTGGTTTCCACAACTCGAAAACCAAGTATTTGATACATAATAATGTGCTGCCTAAAGTTGACTCTCAAAATGACCTAGGGGTTACAGTAACACCGGACCTTTCATGGTCCGAACAAACCGCTAAGGCCGCACTTCGAGCAACAAAGTCATTTCATATGTTAAAAAAAGTGTTTCCACATCCCTCTCCATCCACAGTTAAAAAATTGTACACTACCTACATACGACCGCATATCGAATTTGCAGTGCCTGTATGGCGACCTCTTTATGCAAAAGACCAAAATTTACTTGACAAGGTACAACATGCAGTAACAAGATGGTCGTCAAGTTTGGCGATAAAACCATATTGCGAACGCCTAGCCCAACTAGATATTGCAAGTCTAAAAGACAGGCAAGACAGAGCCGACTTGATTCAAATCTTCAGATTAACTCATGCGCTTTTTCCGGAACCTTGTGACAATTTTGTCACTATGGGAGACAATCAACGTTTACGAGGACACTCTTTTAAACTTGTTAAAGAACCATTTAAAACAACGATTAGGCAACACTTTCTGACTAATAGAGCTTTCGATAAATGGAACGGCTTGTCAAACCGCGTTGTTGGCGCAACTTCGGTATATCAGTTCAAAAAACGTTTTGATGAACTGTAGTAAAAGCTTCAAGTTTACAATAACTACTTATCAAGATATTAAATAAATAAGAGCCTGCATTCAAAGCGACTAGTAACCAAATTCTTTCAATAAATTGCAAAATAGGTTTGCCTCTGCAATTTTTCAAAGTTTAATAATAATAATAATAATAATAAATATTTGTCAAACAAGCGTTCAAGGTTACAGTGTTGATACTAGGTTAATAAAAAAATCTCTAAGAAGTGTTGCCAACTAAAAAAAATATTGATAAAAAATTTTTGCTTTTATTATGCTGTACAAGCTAATGTTTATAATTAATAATTATAAAAGAAAAGTTTTGAATTTGTCTTTTTCTGAATTGTTAACAAGAGAAAATAGGAACGGCGTTTTCGGTTACAATGTTGCAGCTAGGCGTAAATAAAAAAGTTTTTTAAAGTGTTGCTAAATTAAAAAGTCATTATTAATTACAAGCTTAAGAAGGTTTGAGTTGGCAATCTTATATTTTATATTAAAATTGTACCACAGCAATAACTTTCTATTGATTATGGGTGACACATCTTTGACACTGACAACATCATTGACAGATGTCATTGCCCTTGCTATGACATAACCTAAATTTTTTTTTATAAAAGTTACGTCAAATATTTGTCAATTGTTAAATTATGTTATTGAAATTATTAAATGTTATTGTGCTTGAGCTATGACATAACATGCATTTTTTTTATGAAAGTTACGTAAAATATTTAAAAAAAAGTGTTTTCGGTTACAGTGTTGCCACTAGGCAAATAAAACAAAAATTAAAAAGTATTGCCATATTAAATATCTATTAAAATTTTTTTTTTTGATTATGTTCTACAAAAAAATGTTTATAATTAATAATTATAATAAAAAAATTGCGAATCTGTGTTTATCTAAATTGTTGACAAGAGGCAATAGAAACGGCGTTTTCGATTACAGTGTTGCAGATAGGTGCAATAAAAAAGTCTCTAAAAAGTCATTAAAAAATCATTATTAAGCACGTTTAGTAGTGTTTGGGTTGGCAATCTTAAATTTCATAATAAAAGTGCAGAATAGCAACAATTTAATATTGATTATGTGTGACACATCTTTAACACTGACAACATTATTGACAGATGTCAATGTGTTTGCTACGATATAACCTAATTTTTTTTTATGAAAGTAACGTCAAATATTTGTCAAGAAACAAACGTTTTCGGTTACATTGTTGCAACTTGGCAATTAAACAATTTTTTTTTAAAAGTATTGCCAAATTAAATATTTATTAAAAAAAAGTTTTTTTTTGATTGTATTAATTATAAACAAATGTTTCCAATTAATAATTATACAAGAAAAATTTGAAATTTTTGATATTTAATTTCCGACAATCAAATGTGCGAAAAAAAAAATTTGCAAAAAATTAAAAATGAAAAAATGTTAATTTAAAAGATCTGCTATGATTTAAGTAAAAAAAGCATCAAGAAAAACTAAAAGAAATTATAAATTTGTTGATAATAAAAAAGAAAAGATAATTTAAGTAGTATAGAAAAACAAAATTATGGTTGTTGTAGAAAAATAAAAATTGATAAAATTAAGTAAAGAATAAAAAAAATCGAAAAAAAATTTATAGAAAAGAAAATGTTTAGATTGGAAAAGTATATTATAGATACGGAAAAAAAAAGTTTAAATATCAAGAGTTTATAGATGGATAATACAATATTAAAAAAAGAATAGTATAAAAAAAAATTAAAATACACAAAAGAAGAAAATGTAAGAGAGAAATGAAAAGAAAATAAAATAAATTAAGAAAAAAATAAAAATTAAGTAAATACATTATTAAAATAGGAACAAATAGAATCAAAAAGAAGTGAAGAGAAATAAAAAAACGAACTCGAAAAAAAAAGTTGAAGAGATAAAAAAAAAAGAATAAAAAGATATAGAAAATAAAAAAAAGGATAATAAATTAATAAAATCTAATAAAAAAATTACAAAAAAAAAATTTAAAAATTAAAAAAAAAAATTTTTGTAAATAAATAAATAAAAACTAATAATTAAAAAAAATTAAATAAAAAAATAATAATACGCTTATTAATAACCAATAATTTGCTTGCTTAAATTTTAAGGCGTTAATTTTTAAGGTTGCCGAAGGCAACCCCTCTAGGTGCAGACACGTTGCCGTAGGCAACCTTCTACTCAAGAGAGTAGGGTAAGAAATAAAAAGAAAATAAAAAAAAGTATAATAAATAAAATCTAATAAAAAAATTACAAAAAAAAAAATTTGAAAATTAAAATAAAAAAATTCTATAAATAAATAAATGAAAACTATAAATAATTGAAAAAAAAAATAATTATAAAAATAATAATACGCTTATTAATAACCAATAATATGCATGCTTAAATTTTAAGGTGTTTGTTCTAGGGTTGCCTTCGGCAACCCCTCTAGGTTCATACACGTTGCCGTAGGCAACCTTCTGCTCAAGAGAGTAGGGTAAGCACCCAGAGGGTGCGAAACCATACTCTCGTAATTTCAATAAAATATGCACAGGTTTACAAGATAAATGCACTTTCATGCGAGTAACGCTCAACGAACACAACCTATCTCGACAGAGGTAAGATTGCGACTGGCGAACTTAAACTATTTAAATTTTTGTTTATATAAAATGTTATGATATAAATAAACCCGCTTATAGCTAGCTGAAGTAGAATATTTCTTAACTCGTGGTTAGGGTGTGTAGTAAGTTGATACAGCTATAGGTAGGTACTGTAGTTTGCAAACTTAGGCAAGACGTTGAACATGAGCCAGAGGAAATTTGTTAAGTAACTGAACATACCGAGTGAAACCTTTAAGCTGCATCCCATTGTTGCTCTCATGTACTTTGACCTAGTTGAGCAAACCACATCACCTTGCTTTACTTAAGAATATGTATGTTAAACTAATCATGTATTGTAGGGCTTGATGTGTTTAGCCAGAACGACTTACAAGTAACAATAATAAAGAGATTGTCCTTTTCACAGTGACCGCAAAAATGTATAAAACGTTTGTTTATAGTTATTGTTGTTTTGTTAATGTTTATACATTGATGATCTCATGTATTGCTCTCAATTGATTTCATATGCTGTTTCGCCATGTTCAGTTCTGTGTATACTATGGTATTTTATTTCTTTATAATGTACCTACTATTTGAAGTACCTAATACCGTCTTGAGGGACTGATCATATCAACTTTCAATTCCACATTCCACAAGAGATCTCAAAATTAGTGTTTTTTTATTGATTTTTTTGTATCTGGCTGTCATTTTTAGTACTAAGACATTGGATGACATTTTTGACATTTTGGTAACATGAATCAAATCTGCCTGCCACGGTTTTAGAATACTCCAAGTTATATTTTAATCCACCTAGTTACCACAGGCTTGAAATGTTTCTTCTTTATTTTAATAACAGTGTCAGTCATTAGAGGGTTTTTAAAAATGGGCTCCTTTACATTATTTAAAAAACACTATTTTCGTAAAAATGCACTTCCAGATGAAAACAATTTTTAAGTTGGCTATTTTGCGACAAAAGACACAAACTGATATCTGACATTTACCGTTTAAGCCGTTTTGATAATAACGTTGCACTAGTCGTTGAAAATTTTTACCAATTGGTACAATGAAATCCTCTAAGAATTTCTGTTGTCACTTCTCTCTTTCGGTTTATAAATGTAAATCTCGCAATTATACAACGAATGAAAAAGTTTACAAATCTATTCATAAATGATAAAGGGAGAGTACAACCCACAATCCAATATAACAGTTTATTAGGACAAGGTACACTTCTACATCGACAACCGCTCTGCGCTAAGCTTAAACATAGACTGCCTCCTTTCTCCCATAGCTTGACCTTCCTCCGAGCTCCACATTATGTACTTCCCCAAGATTTCTGATACTGCGAGGCTACACTATCAATCCTGACGTAACCTTCATGCTGCAGCTGCTAACACGGCCATCCTGACTTGCTGGCGTCCTCGACAGCCTTAACGAGGAAGAACTCTAAAACACTTTCCAACACCAACGAGGGTGGTATTGTAGAGTGAAGAAGGAGAAACAGCTGGTTCTGACACATCTTATAATACAGACAACAGATCAAAAAAAAGTAAGAATGTCAAGTGCACGCAATATTAAATACAGGAAACATTTCAAAGAAGGTCTTTAAAACAAGAGAGATATAAGAATGTGTAGGAGCGTCCGAGCAATTGGAATTAACTAACTATCCTAACTAACAGGAAGATGATTAACAGTCGATTCTGGACATGACTGCGCCAGCAATTCTGAGTTACAGACATGCAAAACACTTATTACAGACATGGCATAAGACTGCCAATTCTGACGTCAAGCCAAGGAAGGGAACACCCTCTGTAATTTTGACTTACAGACTTTACAACATATAAACACGGCAATTACAAGTAGCAATTGTTCGGCTATTCTGACAAGTAAAATTTGACCAAATTGTCCGCATGAAGAAGAATGACTAGTCCTCATCAGACGGCGAATAGCATGAGAACCAAGGCTTAATCTGCTCAACTGCATAGACACCAGTGTAGTGGCGAGCTTTAGACATGGTTGTAAGTTGTTGAACTTCGCAGCGGTCATAAGGGAGACACTTTGTAATTTTAAAAGGGCCTTTTCATTGAGGCAAGAGTTTTTTACTGTCTCCTTTAGTAATAATACTGAAGATTTTAACAACAACTAAATCATTAACGATGTAACAAGGTGAACGTGCGCGTTTTCCGTCAAACCTGTTTTTTGTAGTAATTTGACTTGCCTTGACATGTGCTGCTGCTGCGGTACGCAGTTTATTAACATCAAGTGAAGAAGTCAATTCTGGCAACAGAATACCGTCACCCGTATACGCACGATATCCTGTTAACAGTTTTTGGAGAGTAGCATTAATTGCCATATTAAGTGTATTGTTGAGACTCAATTGGATTTGATTAATGTGAGACATCCAATCAGACGGAGAATCAGCAGAAGAAGTGACGAGACTATCTGTTATGGTTTTATTATAGCGTTCAATTTGACCGTTGCCGCGAGGCACTCTAACGGTGTTGATAAAGTGATGAGCCCCAATAGTAGTGCAGAAATCTTTGAATTTGTGAGAAGTAAAAGAGGAGCTTGCATCGCAGATTATGCAAGTGGGAAACCCAAATATGCCAAAAATTTCTTTAAGCGCTGTAAGAGCTTGGTGAGTATTAGTGTTCTGAACCGGACGTATCAGTATAAATTTTGTGAAGGCGTCAATAACTAAAAAAAGATAAGTTTTGTTCTGTGAATTGCGAGGAAAAGGCCCCAGATGATCAATGTGGATAGTATGGAAAAGAATTGCAATTTTGTTGATGGGATGAAGGTAACCTGGTTGTTTTCCTGCTTTCAATTTATGGTAAGTACAAGGAATGCCAGAATTTATGTATTTTTGAATAAAGCGACGCATTTTAGGAAACCAAAAAGAAAATGCAATAGAGGCATAGGTTTTATCAAAAGCAAAATGGCCATTATTATCATGAAACTTTTGTAAAATTTGCCAACGAGAATTTTTGGGAAAAACCAAGCGCTGTCCTTCATCTGTAAGACGGTACAGTTTACCATTTTTCACAGCGTAATTGAGAAAAATGTCTTTATTATTATGTTGGTCGCCGGAGAGTAAAATTGTCATAGTTTCTGTCACAAATTTATCCTGCGTTTGCACAGAGATAACCCAGTCTTCATGACTAATCATGTGAACATTCAACTTAGAAGGTACTGCATTGCGGCTAAGAGCGTCAACAAAACTAATTTGTGAGTCAGGTTTATGGATTACAATAAAGTTATATTCTTGGAGGTCTAGCGAGCGATACGTGGACTAGTATCTTTCTTTTCAAAAGCTCGCTTTAAGGAGTTACAATCAGTTACAAGTTTGAAGGGAATACTCAAGAGATAATGTCTAAACCGTTTAAAGGCTTTGACCACCGCTAAGGCCTCCAACTCAAAGGAATGATAAAGTGATTCGGCCGGTGTGGTTTGAGTACTATAAAAGGCTATTGGTTTTTCCTTGTTATCAACAAGTTGAATAAGAACAGCGGCAAATCCAAGCGATGAGGCATCTGTATAAAGTATAGTTTTATTTTTGGGGTTAAATAATGTGAGAATTGGTTTAGAAGTAAGAATTTCTTTGAGATTGGTTATAATTTTATCATGGTCATTTGTCCATGTTCATTCAGAACCAGTTTTAAGGAATTGAGTAAGTAATTTTGTCTTAAGAGCAAAGTTGGGTATAAATTTGCAAAAATAGGACGCAAGTTCTAAGAATTGACGCAATTGGCTTAAATTTGTAGGCGTAAGAAAGTTTTAAACTGCCGCAATTTTTTGTGAAGTATAGGAGAAATTTCGTAGTCTAGAAATGTTAAGCTGGTTAAAAAGAACGAACATTTGCTTAAACGCATTTTAAGACCATTTTTATTAGGAAGAGTAAAAAGAATTTGCAACGTAGTGAAACCAGCTTCAATTAGAAGGAAATAGAATATCATCCATATAGACAACGATTTGATGAGATAAGATTAAAGGTTGCAAGATTTCATTTATGTATTTTTGAAAAACAGCTACAGCATTGCGCAGGCCAAAAGGCATGCGAAGAAACTCATAATGACCTTTCGGTGTAGAAAATGCAGTTTTGGCAATGAAATGGTCATTCATGCGAAACTGGTAATAACCTGAAGCCAGATCTATTTTACTGAAGTACACAAAGCCTTCAAGACGGTCAATCAAGTCTTCAATTAAGGGTAATGGAAATATCTGTAGAACTGTGATCTTGTTCAATGCACGATAATCGATTACCATACGATAGATATTGGTATCTGCTTTTTTACCAAAAAGGCGGGGCTACTGTATGGAGAAGTAGGTGGTCTAATTATATTGGCCGTCAATAATTTATGAACTGTATTCTGTAAAATTTCGCGCTGTTTTAACGCTAAGCAATGTGGCTTTCGAGACACTGGAACTTCAGTCGTCAACGTAATTGTCATGACTCCATTACACTTGCCAACATCAGTCAGTTCATCATTCGCAAAACAATGAGAAAACTCAGTACATAGTTTTTGTAAACGATCACGAGCCGAAGCTATTACTTCACCAGTAAATACAGTGATATTCAATTGATAAACTGCAGTAGAAAAAACTATGCCGTTTGAACCTTTCGCATAATAAACATAACTTTGATCGGAGAAATTACGTCCGATAATTACTTCGGCAGTATCTATGCATTTATCAACAACGAAAAAATCAAGACATTTTACCACTTTGTCAATTTCAACGGTCACATTAGTTTGGAGCGATGTTTGCGTTGTGTGGTTACCAAGGTGTAACAGGGTAACAGGCGCTATATGATTGAGAACCAAGTTTAAGGATTGGGCCCAGTTCATAGAAAGTAAAGAACATTCGCTACCTAAGTCGACATAACAATTGGTATTTATTTTATTCAGTTTTATTGGTTTAATAAACGGAGTTTTATTTATGGTTTCGACAGAAAGTACTTTTCTGTGTTTAGTTGCCTTATCTGGGTACTCGATTGCAAGTTGTTTAGACTGCGCTGAGGGTGGACGTCTAATATTACCAGAGGAATGTTGGGAGTGCGGGGAGTTTTTTGAATTGTAAGGACAATGTCGACGCATATGCCCTTGACGCTTGCAGTGATAACATTTTACACCAGATGAATTACTTTCATGGGAACGTGGCTTTTTCGTAATATCAGTATTAGTAATGTTTTCTTTATTAAAATCAAATGTTTGGAGATAAGACGCGAGCTGGCCAGCTGTGTTTATATTCGACATTTTTACTGCAAATTTTATTTGAGGGTCATTGATACCACCGACAATTAAATTTAAGACGTTTGTGGTAGAAAAATTTAAACTCAAATTTGAAATGAAAGCCATTTTTTTAAATGTGTATGTATAATAATTTTCCGCTTTGTCTGCCGTAAAAGACAGCATTTTGTTTAGCAAAACATGAATATCACGAGTACTGGGAAATGTATCTTTGAGGAGCTTTTGACACTCAATCCATGTGTAAACAACCGTTGATAAGCCACTATACCAAATATTTGCGGCGCCACGGAGATGTAGACCAGGGTAGAAGCCTTTAAAAATAATATAAAGTGAAAAAAAATAATAGTAGAATGAAACCCATTAGAAAAAGAAGAAAATATTATAACAATTAAAGGAAAAATAATTTACGGGCGATCTGAGGTCGGGAAGGGAATGGGGGTGAGTTTTTAAGGGTAAAAAACGGTTTTTCTTGATTTCCGGCAAAACTAAAAGTTCTATCAAAAAAAGTCAAATGGCAAAGTTGTAGGTAATAAAAAGATCTAATTTTTTTTAATTATTATAAATTAGGTTTTGTTCTTTAATGTTAGGGTAGTGTATGTTTAATTATGTTTTTTCCAGAAATGTTAAGGGAAAACAATGAAAGAATGTTAAGGGAATGTATGTTTAATTATGTTTTTTGTGTTGAATGTTAGAGGAATATATGTTTGATTACACTTTTTTTGTCGAATATTAAAGGAATGTATGTAAATTTTACTTTTTCTGGAAAGACGTTGCAAGTTCAGAAAGTCTTCATTTAACAAGAATCTATCAAAAAACACATTAAAAAGTTAAGGGTAAAAGAACGTTAAGGGTAAAAGAATGTTAAGGGACATTAAAACTCAAGGGTAAAACAATCTTAAGAGAATTAATTATGTTTTTTTGTTTAATTACAGTTTTTATGTTCAATTACAGTCTTTATTTTACAAGTCTAGAAAGTCAAAATCTAACAAAAATCAATCCAATTTATTGTTTTTTCTATACAAAACTACTCCTTAATGTACTAACATCTAAAGACTTTTATTCGTTCCAAAAAAACCCACACTATGGTTTAAAAGGCACAAATTTATGTTCAAACTGTCATGGTTCTAAAAATTGCTCTAATATTGAAGAAGAAACCTACGAGGAAGTTAATGATTCAGAAGAAATTGTGGATGAAGAACCAACGCAGTCTAGAAATAATGTTGGAGAGGAAGAAGGTGATAGTAATGAAGATTTCGAAGATCTACTAGAATCGGAGATGTTTGACGAATCTAACGATGAAGAAATGCCATCAAAAAGACAAAAACTAATGGATAAGTGATTAGAATTGAAGATAAGGTATTTATGAATGATTAATGTGTTTAAAAATGTTGTAATGAATAACGTAATCAGAATAAAGCATCTACATTTAATAGTACGATTTACATTTATATTTATATATAATGAGATGTTCTATGACATAAATGTAATTAGCATTAAATAAATCAACTTTTTAATTGAAACAAATTGCAGCAATCACATTTTTTAGATAAAATTATTTACAATAATTAAAAAAAAATTTCGAATTCCAGTTTTTTTTAAATTTTTGCATTTTCTGAGAAGATTTACTGTAGTAACATATATTTTTTTTTTCACTATCGGAAAGTAAAGATTTCAACAAACAGAAACCATACCAACTTTTTGAAAAAAGCTGATATTTTGACGGGTGAATTTTCGATTAAAAATTAGGGTGTTTTTTCGATATTAATTCAAAATAAGGTAAAAAAATAAATATTTTCAATCAAATAAATTACAGCGTATTTGGGACATAAAAAAATAAGTTTTCACTAAGTCTCGTTAAAAAAAAAATTTTTTTAAAAGATAAAAATAAAAAACCAAAAACTTGGTTTTTTGAATTTTTCACATAAATTTTAAGGTTATGTAAAAAAAATGTAAGTACAAAAGTTTTAGATCTTTTTATTACCTACAACTTTGCCATTTGACTTTTTTTGATAGGACTTTTAATTTTGCCGGAAATCAAGAAAAACCGTTTTTTACCCTTAAAAACTCACCCCCATCCCCTTCCCGACTTCAGATCGCCCGTAAATTATTTTTCCTTTTATTTTTATAATATTTCCTTCCTTTTCTAATAAGTTTCATCCTACTATTATTTTTTTTGGTTTTAAAAATTATCGACCCTGGTCTAATGACGTAATGCATGAATTGTGGTCTCCTGGTCATGCCAAAAATAAATTTCGGACAACTGATTTATTTTATTCAACCATCGATCAGTTTGGTCGACCGATGGATCAAAGGATGGTATATCACCGCTACATAAAAGAGTACTTACAGGCTGTTTTAATACCCTTACTCGTCGAAGACCCGAAAATGATTCCTGCAACGAATTATCGGGAATCCGAACCTCCAACCCCAGATGCATTCGCCGAGAAACTTGATGGATTACGCCCCAATCCATGGTGAGTTCCGGCAGGAAGAGAAGAGTGGGCGTGAGAGGACGCAATTAGAGGAGGTGTGTAACTTCGTTGTGACATAACGACAAGCACATGAAACACAACAGGTTAATTAGTAAAAAAAAACCAAGATCAAAAAAAATTGCGTTAAATTAAATCCCAGTTCTGATGATAAAGGGAGAATACAACCCACAATCCAATATAACAGTTTATTAGAACAAGGTACACTTCTACATCGACAACCGCTCTGCGCTAAGCTTAAGCATAGACTGCCTCCATTCTCCCATAGCTTGACCTTCCTCCGAGCTCCACATTATGTACTTCCCCGAGATTTCTGATACTGCGAGGCTACACTATCGATCTTGACGTAACCTTCATGCTGCAGCTGCTATCATAAATGTAAATTTGGAGGTTATGAAACAAAACTGAATTCAAAGCGATGTAGACGATGCAACAAAGTGCGTAGTTTTTCACATGGCTGGCTTTATTGCCATAAGAGAAAAAGCGCTTATAACAGTAATTTGTCAAGAAAAGCATCAAAAAACGACTTATTGAAAAGATTGGCTAAATGTGATGAGTTTAACTTCAAAACTAGGGGTACTGGCTATTTAAAACTTCGTAAAAGATTAAAACATGCTTTTGTCGCACCACAAAAATGGTTTCAATGTAATGATTGTAATTATGGAACTAATATTAAGCGTAGCTTGATAGAACACAATAGAAGATTAGATTAAGAAATGATTTTCGTTGCAATCAGTGTCAGTATAAGAGTCATGTAGAAATTGCTATGAATGTGACTATACAACTATCTTCAAAAGTAATCTAACACAACAAAGAAATTCAAGCATTCTCCAACTGAAATGCAAAATACTTTCAATTGCGAAGACTGTGACTACGAAACCCATTTGAAAAGCTATCTAAGACTTTATAAGAAACTCAAACACACTCCAATGGAACTTCAAAAATGGTTTCAATGCTTCGAATGCAACTATAAATCAAATCAAAAATGTAATCTTACACGTCACATCAAAACGAAACATAGTTTAATAGAACTGCCAAAAAAATTTATTTGTTTTCAGTGTGATTATACAACGAATGTAGACAGGTTTTTTTTATTCCATAATCGCATGAAGCATCCTCAAATCATTTTCAATGCAATAAATGTGAGTATGAAACCAATTTTGAACATGATCTAAAAAAACACAATAAAACAGAACATAATCCAATGAAATTTCAAAGATGGTTCTATTGTCCAAAATGCAGCTCTGAATCTCAACAAAAATCTCATATGAAAATTTATATAAACAGGAAACATACTTCAATTGCAATGGGAAAACGGCTAGAGTGTGAGCATTTTTTTATATACAACCTATTTAGACAAAGACTTAAAATTCCATAAATACTTGAAACATACACCAATTGAATTGCAAACCATTTTTTGTTGTAATTATTGCAAGTATAAAAATATACAAAAAGGCAAATTGATGAAACACGTGAAGAGCAAACATTCGAAGCGACAATAAATAAATAGCAGCGACAATGAATAAATAGCTAGCAGTTACTTAAAAGGTCTATTAAGCGTGCATCGCAAAGGCAAATTTCTGTCTGAAGGCAGAGTCTCCACTAGCAAAATAACTGAAATGGAGTTATTTACGAATGATATTTTGGATTTTGGGAAGCAATCAATAAAAAATAAGTTGTAATATCTAATTTAATTCATGCAATAGATATTATTAAGTAGATTCAAGAATTATTTAATTTTGTTTTAGGAATAAATAAAGTATTTATTTTAAACTGATAAATTTTTGGTTTTTAAAATTACATTTAATAAATAACGATTTAGTTTTGTGCTAAAATCTTAATTTGCTAGTAAGTCTTTATTAAAGGCCGGTTGGCCTAAAACTAATTCGAGTGTTCTTAAAATTAAGAATAAACTTTTTTCTTCTTATTTACTATTATTTTTAACTTAAAATGTATTTGTTTTCTGCTATTTTATTTGAACATGTAGTTTTTCTACTAATTCTTTCAAACCGATGTTTGTTAGTCATTTTTAGTTTTTTACTATTTTAAATCTTTTTTAGTGAGAAAAGCAAAAATTTTACTGGTGGTGACAAAAAGTAATGAGAAAATATTATAAGATATGATAAAAGTGCAAGAAACGTAAGATAGCAAGAAGAAACTAAAAGTAAATATGGAAAAGATTAAAGCAAACGTTGAAAGAAATCTAAGAAAGAAGAATGATGATGAGAAAATAAGCAAATAGCACATGTAAAAGAATTCAATGATATGAAGTACATATTAAGTAATAACCTAACTCACAACAGTTACGTGGAAAGACTAGTGCGAAAAGCAAAAAGCTGTCAGAAATTACATAAAAACCAAGAAATAAAAGTTTAAGAACGGATTTTTAAAAAAAATGTAAAAATTTTACAGTTTAATTAAAAGCAGCAAAGATAAAAAAAGTACAAAAAAGCATCTACGTAAAATGATAGAAGCATATTACCTCTCTTAGCCGGAGGAGTAAGAAGACGCTAAAGAAGAAATTACGTTGTAATTATGTGATTCTAGTGGCAGCACTCGAATTAGCAGTGGCAAGAAGTTTTCTTTGTCGGCTTCGCTTGTGGAGAGAGTAGGGGTAAAAATCTTCTTTCTCTATCAAAATTCGGAAGATCAGGTATAACTTATGGCGCCAGCCTAAAGAATATATCTGTTACAACCGCTCTAGAACGAGCACTCTACTCACTAAATGACCGTCAGGGTGTTAGCCACCAACCCACTAGCAAGGTCAAAAATGCAGAAAGCAAGCGCAGCAACAAAAATTCTCAATATTTATAAAAGTAGAAATATTATCCAAAAAAATATCAAGTGTATAAAAATTATAAAATTAGCACTAAATTCTGTATTCGGAGTTTAACTCCGCCACAGATAAAAAGTCACAACTTGATACAATTATGTAACAATCTGTAATAATCTTTAGAGCGCACGAACAAAGTTAAACAAAGTATGTATATTTAAGGCACAACCTTTGGATAGACTTATACTTTCATCTATTTACTACAGGAAATAAATCAGTAAATATATCTAATATGCCTTGGCTTGCAAAAAACAGAAGCTAATCTAGTAATGTGGCTCTAAAAATCTCAATACTATCTATTCGTTATTTAAGCCTAAGGGATCGCCACCTTGGAAAAACAGGTAGCGTCCTGAGATGTGTTTTACTTTTTAAAACACCTCCCAAACTTATCTGATTGTCTATTATTAGTTGAATTACTATTAACAGTATTTTGAAAATAGACATGCGTTTCCTACCAATCAACAATAACAGCTTTACTCACAATAAAGTCGACGCTAGCATTTTTATTACTGCAATAAAAAAACTCTTAACTAGCCACCAACAAGTATAATTGTGGTAAAATACTAAAAAAAACAATGTAAAAGCGCTTTGTGGATTGTAACGTCTTTTTTTTTAATTTATAAGAATAATAAACCCTTAGCATGCTTTTTGCGTGCCTATATTATAATTCATAGACAAGTATGATATACAAAGTAAGAATTTTTAACACAATTAAAGTGTTACAAACCGGAAAAAAACAGTCAAATTTAAGAAAAACTAAAGACGAGAAGAGAATGTGAAAGCTCCCAATGTACGAGTAGATATAGAATGGGGGTACAGTTGCTCCCTCCACCACTTTTACGTTACATGACCTTGGATTTTGGAATGTCTTTGACCTTGAACCTTAGAACGACCATGGAACACCTGTTGTGTACATTTGCTCTTCCACCACTTTGCTTTCTCCCACCACTTTTTTCGAAAATTGTGATAGCCACTTTGAAGCATTGCAAATTCACTCATTAAGCGAGCGCAAAGCTAGACGTGTTTAAATAAAAAAAATGTAAATTTTGCAATACCAAGAATCAAACAATAAAGGGCCATCTATAAAGTACGTCACACGTTAATGGGGAGGGAGGGTATCACCAAAGTGTGACATCGTGCGACAAGGGGCATGGGGAGTCAATAATTTTGTGACGTCACATGTTAAAATTTGAACAACTGAAACGCAAATTTTGGATGTGAATTGAAAATTTAAAAAATTTACGAACTTTCTCTATATTTATTAATAATTTAGCATTCTCGCTATGAGATAATTTCTCATGCAACGCTATTTAATTTCTAGAGCGGCGTTGTAATGCAAGTGAGACACTCAAATTCACGTGAATTTTGAATGGTAAGGATTTAAATATGTTTAAGTCGTCGGCAAGTGCTTTTCTATCGTGGACCATGAACACTCGATATTTAAGTTTTTTATCTTCAATTAATATAATTAATCGTTTATTATTTTCTAACTAGTCGTTTGTTTTTTCGGTTTTATGAAATGTTGGACTTTATGTTGATTTTATTAGAATTTAATAAAAATAAGTAAAAAATAAAAACAGCCGTTTTCTCTCGATTATTTTTAAATACATACATAAATTTAAAAAATTTGTGACGTCACATCAAGAGGGGGGGTTATAAAAATCTGACAATCTGTGACAAGGACGGGAGGAAGAGTTCAAAAGTCTTAATATTCGTATGACGTACTTTATGGATCCTAATCGACCAATCATCAATCAATAATCAAAAATTAATAATCGATAATCAATCGATAAGTAATCAACTTCAATTTAATAAAAATCTTTAAATTGGAAATACAGTGATAAGATAGCGGTCTCGACTTTGGAACACCTGCCACATGACCGTGAGCGTTAACACTTGTTGTCTTGATCTTGGAATATTTGCCATCACCGTTTGCGCATGCGCTTCTCACTAGTCTTAGTTAATCACGCAGCTCCATTTGGAATTTTTCCTCCGTTGATCAAGATGATTAACCATGGATTTTTTTTGTCGAGATATGATGTGTTCTTGAAATTGATTGCGCAAGCGTCACATATAATGGCGACTATAAAACAATAGCGAGAGCTAAGCTATACTTTTTAAGGTAAAAATGTAAATTGTGCGATGACTACTTTAATGAAATTCTTGGAATTTAATATGGCTTCTCTAAATTTTCAAATGTTAAACAATAGAAATGTTTGTATAACATATTAAGCTAGGCTCTCAATAGAAAAATATAATAATAACGACTATCAAAGCTAACTCATAAAATATCAATGAGAATATTGTATCATGTAATAGTAAATGTGTCAAGTCGTATGCTTGAATAAATAGGTAGATGATAGATTTTTGAAAACAATTATGACAGCCAAATATTGTTGAATGAGAATAGTTAGAGCAGCCTTAAAAAAAAGTATATAAGGAAAACAACCCCTTGATAGATAATTATAATTCAAAAAACTTCTTATATTTTATATTTGGATGCTACTAATTTATACGGATGGGCAATGAAACAATATTTACCCACTGGTAAATTTAGATGGTTAAATGAAAAAGAAACAACTACTTTTAAAATTTTTGAAATATTTCATACTTGAGAAGACGGGTATGTACTTGAAGTAAATTTGAATTATCCAAAAAAATCATATGATTACCATAATGATTTACCTTTTTGTCTAAAAAATATTGTGCCGCCAAGTGGAAAATTACCAAAATTAATACCAAATTTAAATAAAAAATCAAATTATATAATATATTACATCACTTTACAGCAATGCTTAAAACATGGATTAATATTTAAAAAAATGATAGAATATCAACTTTTAAACAATCTGCTTGGCTTGAAAAATATATCGACCTAAATTCAAAATATCGCACGTAAGCTAAAACCAAATCAGAAAAAGATTTGCGAAAACTATACAATAACAGCGTGTTTGGTAAAACTATGCAGAATGTTGATAAATATATTAGCGTTAAAATTGCAACTCATTGGTCAAAAAAAACTCGTAAATTTGGTGCAGAAACCTGGCTTGCCAAACCAAATATTTAAAAATTTTACAATTTTTTCTGAAAACTTGATACCAATTGAAATGAATAAAGTTTTTGTAACGCATGACAAACCGGCTTATGTAGGTTTTTGCATTGTATTTTAGAGTTAGCAAAAACTGTCAAGTATGAATTTTTTTACGATTTTCTTAAACCTAAATATCGAAATAATGTTTCTCTTTTATACATGGATACTGATTCTCTAATATTAGAAGTCTTTACTGAAAATATTTATAAAGATATAAAACAACATAATGATAAATTTGATTTTTCAAATTATTCAAAATTTAATAGTTAGGGAATACAGCCAAATGTTTCAATTGTTGGTAAAATGAAGGACGAATATGCTAGTGCTTCAATTAAATCATTTTACGGTACTGGTGTCAAAGCATATTATATTGACTTGAACGACAACACTGATAAAAAAGCTAAAGGTGTAAGTAAACACGTTGTACAAACTACACTGCAAATTGCAGATTATCAAAATGTTATAATTAATAATGTATCAGTTTATTGTAGTATGTCAATATTTAAATCTTATTTGCATAATATATATACAGAGTTATGTCATAAAGTTGCATTGTCAGCAGTCGATGATAAACGCTACATGATACAAGGTTCAAATAACACATTAGCATGAAGCCATTATGATATCGAACGTCAAATTAATTTCAATCTTTTGTTTGATCTTTTGAAAAATATTTAAACGTTAAACGTTAAATTTGATTGTTTATTAAAATGTATATAATGTTAGATTTTATGTAGAATATTTAGTTAGTACTTACAATTTGTACAAAGCATGAAGATTGTAAAACAAAAAGATTCATTACACGTTATAAATCATGACTTTTGTAGCGTTACTAATTCCATTAAAAAGCACAATTCTCTTTTTGGTTCTACAGTAAAGCGAGGACTAGTAATTGGAAGCTCCGGGTCTGGAAAAACTAATGCTTTTCTAAGTTTATTACTTCATGAGAACGACTTACGTTTTTCGAAAATTTATTTATATTTCAAAACATTGGAACAACCGAAATATAAATTTTTTAAAACAGTTTTGGAGCCTATAAAAGAAGTCTCTTACATAGAGTTTGAAGATAATGAAGATGTTTTAACATCACAACAAGCTAAACAACTTTCAATCATAATTTTTGATGACGTTATATGTGATAATCAAAGCATAATACGTGATTACTTTTGTTTTGAAAGACATTATTATATCGATTGCTTTTGTTTAGCTCAAACCTATTCAGCCGAACCAAAGCAACTTATTCGTGATAATACTAATTTTATTATAATTTTTCCACAAGATGTTACAAACCTCAAACATAGTTTTAAGAATCACGTGAATGTGGATATGTTATTTGAAAAGTTTCAAAACATATGTACACACTGCTGGAAAGATTCTTATGGTTTTTTGTGGTTGATAAAGATTCTGAAATAACTAATGGTCGATATCGCAAAGACTTTGACAGTTTTATTATACCATAAGTAGTGATAAACATTGCATTCAGCTCTAATCATTCAACATGGATAAACGTCGTGATTTATCTTAACACTAAAGAAAGCTAGAAAAAATGTGAGAAGCAAGTTGCGTGATTTGCAAACTGATTTAGAAAAATCCTAGCTTCATTTTGAAAAAAAATTACAATCTTTTTCTGAACCTATCCACAAACTGATAACTGAATTAAAACAAAATAAAAGAATTAAACATAAACCGCAGATAAAAAATGAAGTGCTTGAACATATTTCATCAACTCCAAATATTAAAGCTCATAAGACCGCACTAAGTAGAAAGCCCATTATGACTCCACAACATTATTCTGTAATTTTTCTACCTATGGAAACATTTGAATTCACACCAGACGTCGAAGCAGAAGCTGTACATGATGACGCTAGGAATATTACAACAAATCCAATAGATGATAAAAATCTAAGTCAAACAGTAGGAATTCAAGACTATTTGGATCAGTGGTCCGGCCTTCCTCATCAATATATTGAAGGACTTATGAAGGACGTCGATGAGTTTTATGACACTCAGTATGGTGTGCTACATAATATAAAAACTGCCAAATTTTTTGTTGGAAATTCAGGAATTGATTTTAAAGACAATGATTTGTATATTAAAAATTTAGTATACAAAGGGACACCAGGTTTATTTGAGTTACTGTTTAAAAAAGATCCTAAAGGATATAATCAATCAGATCGCACACAATACCGTGATATTCTGGAGCGAACAGCCGCCAGAACAGTATAACCCCAACTCTAAAATTGCTGGTAATATAGGCGTCAAATATAAAAATATTATAAGAAACTTTTAAAAACCTGCACCGTTTTTTTATTAAGTGTATGTTAAATGGTTAAATATGGGCAAAAAACACAACTCGTGGATTAAATTTAAAAATCTTACAAACTTGTAGTGTATGTTTTATAGTAAAAGACAAATTAGCAAATTATTTGTTGTATTAAAATTTATTTTAGCATTTGTTTTTAAATCTATTATTATATATAGTCTTTCTGTGCCTAACCTCTAACACTTTTGAAATATTTAAACTAGTGGCTTCTATGAAATCTAGCAGAGTTTCTTGCAATCATTTCCCATTGACCAGCGCGTGCTTGTTGATATGCAAAACTCCAAACATGCATAACATGAACTTCTACAAAACCTAACAGACTTTTTATTTTTTAGAAAAATATTCGACATGTTTTCATATCTTTTTGTACTACATCAGGTTCAAAAAGCACCAACTGTTTTAGTGTGCAAGTGTTTTCGTCTGGGTTTATAACTTTGAGCAGCTCCTTTATATTCTCCAGCACATTACCTTGCCTTTTACATGATCTTCTAAACTGATTTTCTTCAAGTAATTGTAGTTTAGTTAAAATTAACTGTGCTAGGAAAATACACTTTTCAACGATTCTTGACCAAGGAACATTACAGTATCTTGCGATTTAAAGATATGTAGAACTGGTTTTGTTTTAACGTCATAGAACATAACAGCTATTTTTCCACATTGCTTGATCTCTGATCGGTTATCATTTTGAGTAATTGTTGACCAATTTTCGCAAATGTTGGTAATCTACTGTTTTAACTTCAAAAAAGCAATAAAGTCTTTACGGGACATATCCACAACTTGATAAGTTCTGGTTGCAGCAAAGCGAATTGTTGGAGAAAACAAAATATCGGTATTAAAACCAACAGTTAAATATTTAGATTTTTTTCTTGTTTAGAAAAAAAACTTGTTTGCTCAACATAATGGGAGTTTTACTCTTAAGCACAAAGTGGCAAGACGTACAAATAAACTAATCAAAACTGTCAAACTCTGTCTTCTTTTATACTTTTTTTCATGTATCTGCGCATGAACATTATTGTTTTAAATAACTTGGTTTAAACATAAACTCATGGCCAATCTGTACATGCGTAGACAAGTTTAAAAAATAACCTTGAAAGTTCTCTATATAAACTCCGCCTAAATTAAAAACTGTTTAGTCGTGTTTCTGTTGATAATGTCGCTTGATAAATTCTTCAATCATACAGAAACTCATAATTTTCAACGATTATTAGAAAACTGTTTAAGCGATCGATACTATTTCCAATCTCTACAGTTATACGGTAACATAAGTGAACAAAGTTTTAGAGTTTACACTTCCCACGGGAGATACTATATATATTTTTCCATATATTTCACCGGATTGCGCGTTTGCCTTATTAAATCAATCTATATTTCATAATGCTGTATTCACTCAAAAGACTAATAAACTAATCAGTTTATTTTGATGTGGGATTAGTTTCTTATATGCAACCACTTTGTTTATTTACTTACTGTTTAAGTAATAAAATAAATGTTTGTAAATTGTATTTATACATTATAATTCGACGTGCGACTTCAATAACATCGTAACTCAATTTTTTTCGATTTTGAGATTTATATATCATTGCATTTGCTAGACTTGGCTCTTTTAATAGCACAATTAAAAAAAAAAAAAATTCCAAAAATAAAAATATTAATCCAAAAAATCATAACGTCGTAACTAATTTTAGGTAAACAATTTAATCGTAACTAATTTTTGTGCATGCATTATAACCGTAACTTTTCTAGATGTTTTGAAATACGATCGTAACTCAAGCTACGTTATTATTACAGATCTTAGCAAATAATGCAGTAGCATCGTAACTCAAGTTGGGATTTTATAAACCAGCTATGCAACGAGTTACGATGTAATTGCAGCCGCATTTGTTACCACTGACCCTGGTTTTCGCGGGTTTAATGTGGTCTGATTTTCTAGCAAATGGTACAAAATTATTGATTTTGCGCCTAATTATCCGTTTATTCTCTATTACATTTTGTTCTGTAGACTCGATTAGCATTGCGATTTTACTTCATTCAATTTAACTTTCCATTTCAAACATTTTGAAAGGGAAGCACGAAGGCGAAGATGTTTTAATCCCACGCATTCCTTTGATACCGAACGATATGCCATTCAGTTTTAAACGTTTACAGTTTCCAGTGCGGCTTGCATTTGCAATGTCAATAAATAAATCGCAAGGGCAGTCGCTAAGTGTACGTGGCATCAACCTAGAAAATCCATGTTTTTCACATGGCCAATTATATGTCGCCTGTTCCCGTGTCGGAAAACCATCAACAGTATTTATTTACGCGCTAGAACATAAAACTAAAAATATAGTTTATCAAAAAGCATTAGAATAGAGACAAGCAGTGAAGGGTATAGAGGCTATTAGTTGCTTTCTAGAGCACACGTGATGTTGAGCTTAGTGCTTACTTCAAAATGCCCAGTTGTTCAATAGCGATTTGTAAAAATATATGTGAAATTATTGAACCCTACGGAATATACACTATTATAAAAATATACAATTTGTTTTTTATTTATTTAAATTAGTAAAGTCCTTCTCAGGTATGACGAGACCAGGAAAATAGGTATTCATTTTTATATAGAGTATATTATAGATTCCAGTTCAAATTGAATAGGTACGCATACATAAGATAGGTCAGCTATACAAAATAAAGTAGTGCATCAAATTTACGCTAAGGCGGTACGAAGTTCGCCGGGTCAGCTAGTCTATAATAAAAATTTAAAAAAAAAATGTTTTTAATGATAATATAATAAAATATAATATAATATAGTAAAATATAGAAGCACGTATGTATTACATTAAGAGAAGTTACGATATAAACGCACTTACTTATCTTGAAACTTAATATCGCAACATGATTTACAATGCTATTGCACTAACAAGCTAGGATTTTTTAATCGTAACTCTGCTTAAAATTTGCTTCTGCTGTTTCTAATTTTATTTTGCATCAATAGTATTCAAGTACATGCTAAACAATAATCAAAGCCAAAAAATTATTATTGTATGATCCGTAGTTTGAAAGCAATTAAGTCTTGAACTTTATGAAAATTTTGTTTCGCCTGTCCTGTAAAGTTACGATTTCAGAGTTACGATGTTATTGAATTCGCACCTCGAATTGTATGAATTTTGTGCAAAATCTAGTATAAAAATGACAACCATTAGTTTTTAACTGTTAGTAAACATGTTTATTATTACCTATACAGGCTTAAATATATACATTAATACCCAATTATACATTTTTACACAAATTTTTTCTATCCTATCTTCCCTTTTCTTTCTTTATGTTCTCTTTTCCTGTCTTTATTTACTCTTTTTGCATATTTCTGTCTTCCGCTTTCCCTTCTATCATCTCTTCCTTTTTTTTTTTCATTTATTTTTTATTTAATTTCTGATTTAATTTTTCTCTCTTCCTCATTATCATTTTCATCCATTCTATTCCTTCTTTATTTCCTTTCATTACATCCTCTCTCTCTAGCATACTTTCTTTTATTTCTGTGCACTTTTTCATTACATGCTCCAATGCTTCTGTCTCTCTTCCACACATTCTGCATTTTCTTTCCTCTAATATCTGTTGTCTCTCTCTTTATTCCCACATCTAAATCTTGCAATCATCTTTTCACCCCCAAATTTCAGCTAACTCCATACATCATCCCACTTTTTACCAGACTGTCAAATAATGTCATTCCTATTCCATATTCTCCTCCAAACTGGCTCTCTGCCATACTCCATACTCTCGCACTCATCTGGTTTCCCTTTTTCACTAATTCTCTGACTTGCGCCTTACATCTATTTCTTTCCTCAAACATAAATCCCAGATACTTCCATTCTTTCACCTGTTTTATATCTTTCTCACCGCATTTCCATTCTACCTTTTTCCTTGCTCCCTTACTGAACACTAATATTTTTGTTTTATTTTCATTCACCTCAAGTTCTTTTTTTTCTCATGTATCTTACCTCATTTTTTATCATTTCTCTCAGTCCCCGTTCCTCTCTCGCTACCATCACAATATCATCCGCATACGCCAACAACCAAATTTTTTTTCTCCCCACTACCACTCCCCCTTCTTGCCTTTTAGCCAATTCTTTCTCCATATCGCTCATTGTGAACAGTAGTGGGCTCAGTGGGCATCCTTGTCTCAGACCTCTCTTTGTCTACGGCCATTTGCTCTCTCTTTCATTCACTCTCACCTTGCACTTTGTTTCTCGATAAATTTGTTTAACTTTTTCTAACACCTCTCTCTCTATTCCCTTCTTTTCCATAAATTTTCATAGCTTATTCCTATTTACTCTGTCAAACGCTGCTATCTCGCTTTCTACTACCGCATTCAAAATATGTACATTGTCTATCGGTCCTCTTCCCTCTCTAAACCCCGCTTGTGAGTCTGGTAATCCTCCCACTCTCTCTAACTCTCTTTCCAATTTTTCAGCCACACATATTGCATACAGCATTGCATTAGTTTTTAACTGTATTGTCCATCAAACTCTTCATTGTAAAACATCTAAAAATTTGCAAATGAAAAATGTCCATTCCTGTGAATTATACTTGTATAAATTGTGGCGGAAAAACAGAAATAGCTGCTTCAAAATGCATTGCTTTCAATTTGCACGACATACAAAAGCTGTTTACTAAACGAAACATGTACACTATACAAATAAATATATATCTACTAATAATAAAAAAACATTTTATTAATAATTCTTTAGTTTTCACTTCTAAACTACGCGGTTTACCAATAAGCAATAAAATTAAATAGTAAAACGCTGTATAAGTTGGGCATCCATTTCTATTTTATGAGTCAACTTTGATAGTGACGTTATTATCATATTTTTCTATTGAGAGCTCAGCTTAATATATAATACAAACATTTCTATTTTTTAAATTTCTAAATTTACACTAATCATATTAAATTCCAAGAATTTTATTAAAGTAGTCATGTTGATTGATTATTGTGTATAATTTTCCTGACTTTTATGTAAATAACTATTAATTAATTTCAAAAATTATCGTTATTTTATTAATAAAATAAACTCGATAATATCATGATCATGATGATGATCTTCATTAATGGCAATAATACCTTTTACAATCATTTACAATAGTGACTAAAGAGACAAGATAACAGACATAAAATTACAGGAAGCAATACAACTTACTAGAGACACATAATTTGCAGATTGCAATATAAGACACAAACCAGACAGATTGCAATATAAGACACAAACCAGACAGATTGCAATATAAGATCTTGAGTTTTAGATGGGGTAGACATAAGTAAGTTAACCTTAATTCATAATCTTTAGCAACAAGTTCAGGTAATTTCTATTTGATAAACTTATAAAATTTCCGTTGAGAGGTTTCAATTCTTTCTATGTCATTGGAGTAGTACGGGGACCACACTACATTGCCATATTCTAAAATAGACCTAACAAGACTTATATGTATAACACATTTAACGTTTAAACGTTTGAAAAGTCGTGGCCGTATCGTTTAATACACATCCCAGCATATTAGCTTTAGAAATAATTGTGTTATAGTGCAATTTAAAGTTAAGTTTTTCGTCGAGCACTACTCCAAAGTCATTTACAGCAGCTTTTATAGGAATACTCTCTTTGTTCAATTTGTAAATAAAAGAACATGGTTTATTTTTGCGAGAAAAACAGATGGCTTAACATTTGCTAATGTTGAGCGACATACAATTCTTGTTGCACCAAATAAAAAAGCTATTTAAATCGTCTTGCAACGCTGCGTTGGTATTTTGAGAAAAAACCGCTGAGAAAATTTTTAGATCATCCCCATAAATACAAAAACTGCCTTTAAAATGTTTCCCAACATCATTGGTAAAAAGCGTAAAGAGAAATGGACCTAAAACCAACCCTTGAAGAACACCTAAAGGTACACTTAAAGTTTCAGAAAAGGATGAGCCAATTTTCACATTCTGAGTATGGTTCAATAAATAACTATCAAACCAGTTGAGCATCAATCCATCTACTCAATGGAGTGATTAACCTTGTCAAAAGCATTACTTAGGTCCGTGTAAATAGAATGCACTTCCAGACCTTCACCCATTGTGTGTAAAATGTAATTGGTGTAATCAAACAGATTTATCACAGTAGATCGTTTCCGGCAAAAACCATGCTGATTATCTAAGAGTAAATTTTTAAATAAAGGAAACATCTTTTCGTGAATAATGCCTTCGAAAAGTTTACTAGGTACAGAGAGAATTGAAACTGGTCTAAAATTTTCAACAAATGACCGAGAGCAGCCTGACTTGTAAATAGGTACAATGTGAGCGTGCTTCTATAAAGAAGAAAACGTACCTAAGTCTATTGGTTTATTAAATATTTTGAACAAAGGTAGAATTAGCGATTGACTGCATTTATTATAAAACATCGCAGGTAGGCCGTCAAGGACGGAACCTTTGTCTCAGGCTGGAATGAGTTTAACTTACGGAAAGCATTCTTCACATCAGCAATTCTGATGTCTATTCGGTTGAAGTCAACGTAGTTATTAAAATTGAACTTAAAATTAACATTACCACTATTATCATATACTTTAACAAAATAATTATTGAAAGCGTTGGCAACTTGTTCAGTATTGTCAATGTTGGCTTCATTATACATCATGAGCAGCGGGAAGTCTCTATTTTTAGTCTTCATGAATATTAAATTTCCAGAAAGGTTTTGCACTAACTGTAATATTCGATTGCATTTTTTCTAATTGTTATTATAATAAAAAGATGCCGGATTTGAAGAATTTGAGAGCATTTCTCTCATCTCTTAAAAGATTAGATTTTGGAGTTTGAGCAGAATATAATATCTTAGCTGCTTTAACATGAACTGTCTCAGCGCTACTTTTTGGTAGAGCTTTGACAGATATCTCAACAGCACTGACAAAGGCTTTTTTTAAAAGTTCGTGTAGAGCAACCCTATCCCAAGGTTTTGGAAGATAGGTTAACTACGGTTTTAACGTTAGAATTCGATGAAGACATTTTAGTAGGACATAAATTGTTGAATTTTTGGATTTGGGTATGAGAAGATTGTTGACGATAGTTTTGAAATTTTTTGTTATGTGATTTTGTCAAAATGAAGCCAGTGAACAAAATCAAGAGTGTTGGAAAGTTCAAGATGAAGATAATAGAAACCACGAACGACAAAATCTAGTTCACGACGAATTTGCCGAATTCGCTCTCGAAGAAGCCGAAATCTGAATTTTTGGAAAAGTTTAAGACAGGAAAAAAGCATAGGATTTAATAAAAAGAAATTTTAGACCGATGTTGGAATCGCGACAGCGAAGTAAAAAAAAGAGTTACAGACATAATCGGAAAAACCGTAAACAAGGATTGAGAACAGTTTTCAAATCATCCACGAAAATCTTAGAAATTTTACCATCTCCAAAAGACAGATTTGACTCATTTTTGTCAAAAGGTGTTTATAAAATTCTGTGCTCTTGTGGCAAACTTTACATTGGGGAAACAAGACGTTTAATTAAATTTCGAGTTTCTGAACATAAAAGGTGCATAAATTTGGGTTTATGGTCACAGTCATCACTATCTGAACATCATCTAGACACCGGTCACAAAATTTGTCTGGATTTGTGAATCAAAATTTTTCTATGACAGAAAAATTAGAGAAGCAATCGAAATTATAAAACACCCAAACAACTTTAATAGAGATGCAAGTTATTATCTCTCAAACGTTGGGAAGTCTTTGTTCGTAAACACTCCTTCGCTATCATCACAAAGAGCTTCCGCTTTCTTCGCAGCTCTCTCTTCCGAGCCCTCCGCCAGCTTCTCTTTTGCCCTTCCTACCACTTTCTCTTCCTCGCTCACCAATATAAGCCCAAGCAGCAACGAGGTCTAGCCAGAATAAGTTTCGTTCCTAGTGTGATTCACACGTCGAGCTATCGTGCTTGTTGTTATTTTTATTTCTTTGTCCTGATGACGCCTCCGCTAATGGAGTGTAAAACGTCAACAATTTCATTAAATTTACCATGGACTATCGAAAACTCTCATTCAACATCCAAAGAGAACTACTACATATACAATTTAAAAGTCGATGTCCGAACAATTTCGATTGACGAGATGGAAAAGACGAGACAGAAAATGAAATTGAAAAAAAAACAGAGGAAGCAGAGAAAGAAGAGATAACAAAAGAAGAGGTAGAAAAACAGATCAAGAAATTAAAGAAAAGAAAGTCGTCGGGAACGAACGGAATACCGAATGAGGCATGGATATATGGGAATGAAAGAGTAAAAGAAAGATTGAGAGAAGTATTGAAAGAAGTGTGGAAGGGAGAAGAGTTTCCTTGGGAATGGACAAAGGGAATTATAGTACCAATTTATAAAAAGGGAGATAAAAACACTGAAAAAAATTACCGAGGAATAACTCTTCTTAACACAATGTACAAGATGTATGCGATGTGTGTGGCAAAAAAGCTGAAAAGAGAGGTAGAGAGAGTGGGAGGATTACCAGACTGGCAAGCAGGATTCAGAGAGGGACGAGGTGCAATAGATAATGTATATGTGTTAAATGCGTTAATTGAGAGTGAGTTAGAAAAGGAAGGAGGGAGAGTATGTGGAGTGTTTGTGGGCTTAAAGGCAGCGTTTGATAGGGTTGATAGAAATAAATTATGAGAATGCATAGAAAAAAAAAGAATAGAGAAAGGAATAATAGAAAAAGTGAAAGAACAAGGAAACAAAGAGCAAGGTGAGAGCGGATGAAAAAGAAAGTGAATGGTTTTGGACAAAGAGGGGACTGAGACAAGAGTGCCCTCTGAGTCCGCTACTGTTTACAATTTATATGAGTGATATGGAAGATGTGTTAGCAAAAGGACAAGAAGGAGGAGTGGTAGCAGGGAAAAAGAAAATTTGGTTGTTAGCGTATGCGGATGACATAGTGATGGTAGCGAAAGAAGAAAGAGAAATGAATGAAATGATGAGAATCGCAGAGAGGTATATGAAAAAGAAGGGATTTGAGGTGAATGAAACTAAAACAAAGATAATAGTGTTTAGTAAGGGAGTAAGAAAAAAAAGTAGTATGGAAATGGGGTGAGAAAGAAATAGAGCAGGTGAGAGAATGGAAGTATTTAGGATACATGTTTGAAGAAAGAAATCGAAGTAAGGCGCAGTTGAGAGAAATGGTGAAAAAGGAAAACCAGATGTGTGCGATAGTGTGGGGAATGGCAGAGAAAAAGTTTAGAGGAGAATATAAAATAGGGATGACGATGTTTGACAGTCTGGTAAAAAGTGTAATGATGTATAGAGCGGAAATCTGGGGATGGAAAGAGAGGAAAGAAATAGAAAAAGTGCAAGAAAAATATATGAGATGGATGCTAGGGCTAAGCAGAGAAACCCCAGGTTACATAGTGAGAGAGGAAGGAAAGAGAGAAAAAGTAAGAATAGAGGCGGGAAAGAAAGCAGTTAAGTATGAAGACAAAATGCGGGAGAGAGAAGGGTGTGAGATACTAAAAGAGTGTGGAAAAATGATGAAAAGAAAGGGCGATAAACGAATAAAAAAAGAGAGAAAAGAATACTATGAAAGTAAAGGGTTCAGTGTAGAAGAGATTGAGAGGAAAAGAGAAGAGAGGCAATGGGTGAATGGAGAAATGAGAGACCGAGATAGAGATATAGAGAAGCAAGAAAGGAGGGGTGAAATTAGAGAAAGCAGGTACAATACAAAATATGAGGCAATAATTACTGAAAAACTACCAAGCTACCTGAAAAGGGAAAATAAGAGAGAGAGAAAAATGATTGATAGATTTAGGTGTGGAAATGAAGAGAGAGAAAATAGATATTGGATAGAAGAAAATGAAAGAAAATGCAGGATGTGTGGAAAAGAGAGAGAAACATTGGAACACATGATGAAGGAATGTGAGGAGGTAAAAGAGAGCATGTTAGTAAGGGAGGATATAATGAAAGAAAAGAAAAAGGGAATAGAATGGATGAAAATGATAGAAAAAGATTAAACTGGGTAGATGAGGAAGAAGGAGAATAAGAATAAGAGAAGACATAATAAATGGAAAAAAAAAGATAAAAGAATGGATGAAAATGATAAAAAGAGAAAGAAAAAAAAAACTGAATAACTGAGGAAGAATAATAAAAAAAAAGAGGAAGGAGAAAGAAGATTTATTTTAACAAAAATTGTAAATACATAAATTGTAAAACTGTAAAGTTAAACAGTAAACCTTATTATAACAATTTCGATTGACTAGTCTTGTTATTCTATTGAGTGACCCAAGGGCTACGTATTTTTTGTTCGATTTGACAGTGTAGAGTAGTCGAGATGTTCTGAGACTAGGTCTAGGGCTAACAAACCCAAACATTTCAAGTGTCGATACTAACTGGTGATCCATTAACTTTTGTCCAGTGATACAAAAATTTAATAAACTTATGTTGTGTCCTTTTGATCATGTTGATGTGAATATTTGTAACGTAAATTTTTTCATATAAGTAGGAGACTTTTTTATCCACAGAGTTTAGTTTATATAGATCCACCCAATTGGTAGTGAGGAAAAAGCTGTTGATTCCAACATAGTCTGCTTTATTGAAGGCATAGGTAGGTAATCCAGGTGATTTGAGGCTAGTCTTGATGTTGACGTATACACTCAGTGCTGGGTGATGCTTGTCCTCATCTATTATGGATAGAGCACGTTCGACATTGGCATTAACATTGCAGAAGCACAGGTCCAGGAGACGGTTATACATGTTATTGACTGAGTTAAATTGAGTGCAACCCAGTGGCGGCTCGTGTGTAGATTGGCCGGGTAGGCGACAAAAATTTGAAGAAACTTACATAACTTGCTACCTTTTCAGCGTCCATACAAATGAAAATTACGGATGATTCAGCGTCCGCCGCCATTCAGCGTCCATATACGGACGCTGAAAAGTTTTCAATGTATTTCTGCTTTCTGCAATGTCTTATGACAATCTACTATTTTTTTTCATAAATGACTAAAGCTTGGTTATTTATATTGGCCATAACAGTTTTCTTCCTTGAACGGTTCTTGTCAGGAAAAATTATTGGGTATACGCTGAAATGCTGCAAAGTGTATACAAAATATACACATCTAGTACAAGGTTTCCTCGTTAGCAGCGCTAGCAGAATATACAGTATATTCAGTTTTGAAGTAAGCCATAAACAGATTGCAGCTATTCAGCGTCCACTAACACGGCAACCTTGTATTTTTGTAGAGTTTTAAAATTAGCTTGAGAAAATAATTATTTAAGTAATCTGAAAAAAAATGCAACTTTTAGTACTTAATTTTTGTATTAACTAATTGAAAAATGAAAATTCAAGAATGTTTAACAGAGCAATAAAGTTTTAAAGTTTTCACTAATTAACTTCGTTTGATTGCTTAAAAAAATGTTATAAACAAACTTTGATCATAAGATTTTATATAAATTTCATAATTGTCAACAATATTAGTTTCAAGAAAATGTTTTTTAACAAAATAATTGTGTTACAACTTATGTTTTGTTAAGCAATTTGTTTTTTTTTGTCAAAAATTAATATTAACTTTTTTTTCTCAAACAAGTTATTATTTTGGGTGTTATTATACAATAACTATCTCTAATTTTTAAATATAATCAATAACTAATTGAATTTTAGGATTTTTTTTTGCCAGAAATTCATAGCAGAATTTGAATTTTATTTTATTATATTATTATTTATAGTTTTCTATTTGTAATAGTATTAATTCAAAAGTTTTTTTTGTTCAATGTTTTGAAGAGCTAAATACTACATAAATAAAATTCTAGAAAAAAAAAATAATAAAAAAATAAATTAATAAAAACTTTAAATAAAAATTTAAACAACAAAGAAAACATAGATAAAAGTGCAACAAAAACCAAAATAATAACATAAAAAAATCAATATAAAATCAATAATAATAAATAGAACAACAAAAAAAAACTATTATAAAATGGGGTAAGAATGAAATATAAGTATTTTAAAAATAGATAAAACAAACGAATGTCAAATAGACTTGAAAGAAACATGGTTAGATAAACAGAAAAGAAATCAAAAAGACATAGAATCTAGAAGTGGCAGTGAAAGTCAAGAAGATGTAAAAGATAAATAAGATAAAGATGGTGGTGATCACACTAGACAAGTGGGAAGAGGAAAAAATGTAATTAAAAAAAATTAAGGAGAAAATGAGAAAAAACATATTTATAGACGAAAAAAGAAAAATTTAAGATAGTTAATAGCAGAAGAAAGAAGAAAAGGATAGAATGCTAAAATAGGGTATAAGACAATTTGGGAGAAGAGAAAATGTATGAAGTAAAAGAGAGAATTCGAAAAAACGTTTTAGAAAATAAGAAAGTTTAAAAAAGCATTGAATATAACAATAAGCACAAAAAAGAACACGAGAGGTAAGATAGGAGGTAGAAAAATTAAAAAAGTACGAGAAAAAACACGGGAAAACTAATAAAACCAAAACTTAATAAAAAAAAACAGAAAAAATTACACAGTTGAAAAAGAAGAAAAGAAAGAACACGATGTACTAAAAGCAGTATTTTAAAATGTAGCAAGAATAAGAAATCAAAAATTTGAGAATACATAGAGTTTGAAATAATAGAAATGGTAGAAACATGGGTAAATAAAAAAGATTGGAAAAAAAATCTATGATATAAATATAGATAAAAAATGTAGTACTGAGAAAAAATGAAAAAAAATGAGAAAAAATGTTGATGCTTGATTGTTTACGAAAGAGTGTGCCAATGTATACAGCGAAACGTAAAGAGAAATTTTTAGAACAAATACACAGAAGTAATATAGTACCTAACAGATATAAAAAACTAAACAATAAAAATAATTTTAAGAAGAAATGAACAAGGTAGGGTAAATTGAAAGAAAAAATAGGACGATTAATAATTTAAAAAGAGTTGCAGACATAAGTAGACTAAAAACGAAGGCATGCAGTTCTAAACAAAGAAATAAGATATTTTGTTTAAAAAAACGTTTAATTAAATATGAATTATGTTTTTACAAATCAATAATTTAAAAGAAAGCGACGTATTTGTTTATGACAATTTTTAAAAGAATTAAAAAATTAAAAACAGTATATTCTTTAATTGATTAAGTACCATTCATTGATTAAAAACCATTTATTTTAAACAGCAGATAGTTGGTAATTCTTTTTTGTATTTTTTTAACCTGAGTAATGTGTGTTTTGTAATATAGTTATAAAACTAATTTATGAAATTATCAAGACGATTAAGATATTTAGAAATTTTACGTTTTTAGTTAATAAAATATAAAAATGAATCGTGAGTAATTGAAATCGGTTGTTACTTTTCTAAACTTAATTTAGTTTTAACTTTTAAGTAATAGATAACTGATTCAGTTCTTAAAAGAAACATTGATCAAATCAGACTATTGGTGTTAAAAGTAATTTTTAACAAGTTAGCTACTATGAAAGGAATTTACAAGTTAGTGACAATTTGTTGATTTTTGACAAAAATTTTTTCGATGCATTATTTTTGATTTTTTTTTTATAAAAATAAATTGTAACAAACAAAATTTAAATCATGACGTGATCTTGTTAAATATGTAAATAAAAAAAGCTTTAACAAACAAAAAAATTATAGATCTATTATTTAAACTTTTATGTCGATCTTATTAGAACAAACATTAGATAAAAATTAGTTAATCAACAATCGTATAACTTTTTAAAAAGATTGACAAAAATGTTTATCTAACAAAGCTTTATTCTCTGCTTTAAGTATTCTGACGACACCATAATTTTTCCAACTTCTAAATTTATATTATTAATACATGCACTTTTTCTTGCATTTTATCACAGACTTTATTCGTTTTGTTATCTGATAAAAAAGTTTGCAATGACAATCTATTTCTAAAGAAACAAAAGTGTTACTACATATTTACAAAATTTTAAAATCTTGCAAGAGTCTTGGTTGTAGCCGATTCAATCTGAAAGTTCATAGCGGCAACGCTGCCAGACGCTGAATGGGTCTAATCTGTACAAAAATATACATTTGGACGCTGAAAAGCTGCATTATAGAATGTATATTATGGACGCGAAAAAGATAACAAGACGGATGGACGCTGAAAAGCTGCCAAATGGAAATTTTCAATTTTAACTAAAAATAATGCTCCTTATTTAATATACATTGAATTTCTTAAAGCCTCAGAAAAAGCCCCATCTATGGGTAATAAGAGATTTTAATATATAGAGGTGGACGCGTAAAGACTGCATCATGAAAAGACGCTAAAACAGTAGCGAGATGTATATATATATACGTATAGTACGGATGATTCCCGCCGTTGATATAGCTCAGGCAAAGGGCCCCCCAGCAGTGGATCCGCGATCCAATCCATATATAATCTTAAACACGCAACTGACATCTCATCGCATTACAGAAGCCCAATCATTTCGCACATTGTCTCAAGCCCATTGTGAGTTTAAAGTCGATAACTTACGCATGTTTTAAAGCCATTGCAAGGTTGCCGCTTGAAAGAGTGATAAGCACATAGTTTCTAGATGTTTTGAGCTTGGTTGAAGAAAATACAGCAAAATTTCTCAAAATTCATTTTTGCTACAAAATAAAATAACAGAATTCGGTTTTAATTTTGATCACGCCTAAATATAGGTATTTTATTCAATATCAAAATTATTTTATTATTCATGTTCTTTATCTTGCGGCATCTACCGTGAATCTTTCATCTATTAGTAAACAATTGCCATTATTTTAGATAATGGCCTTTAGAGCCTGAAAGCAATCTTTTATTTTTCAATTGAATTTGGGGCAATAAAATTAAATATACCTACATTAACTGAATACTATTCTGATAGACACTTAATGAATTATTGTAAATACGTCTTTATTTGTTAATTACATGCTGTAACAAGATTCAAGCCATAATATTCATATCAGTAAGCTATAACATTTCTTTCCACACGTTTGCAAATACTGCATTCTACAACATAATCGTCTAGAACTCTCAAATAATAATTAGTTTTCCACCTATATTTTTAAACATGCAGATTTTTTAAAAATGTAAATTTCTTAGAATGCAACAGTTTTTTTATAGCTACATGTTTTTTGTTTCTCATAAGTTCCATTACTAAAATTTAATTTAGAAAAATTGTGTTTACTTAGGTATTTTTTGTGTGTCTATAATACTTTTATTATTAAATAAGCTTTTAACCAAAACTAAATAACAACACTATGTAATAGTAATAACACCAATGGCAATAATTCGCCATATATGAAATCCTGACTGGAGACGGTTTTGTTTTTGATGAGACTTTTCAGGTCAGTCTATTGCAGAATATTACACTTTTATCTACGACTAATGTATAATGTAAGTATTATACCTGAGGTTTTTGCAGTATAATGCTATATATTATTCCTTAAGGGAATAATGACTAGGGATTAATAGTCCTTATTCCCTCTTGCCCTCCAATCACAAAATTTCTCAAATTAAATAATACCATGGAAACCGAATACACAAATTCAAAAGTGTCATTATTAAACGCGTAGTGTTTGTGTATTTGTATTGAAATGGATGAAAATGAAGAGTCTTTTGCTTGTACACCTCCAGAAATTGTACAACTAGCTGCAGCAACAACATCTACCTTGAAATTACAAATATTTGTTTTGAAAACTCTTCTGAAGTTATTAATAGTTCACGACCAATTCAGTTTATTAACTGTACTATTACTAATTTTAATGTAATTGACAAATTAAATTATTCAATTGTTCACTAAAAATCCGAAATTTATATATTAGTCGTAGATAAAGTAGAGTATACTACTCGCAATAATGGCTATTATTACCTCGGAATGTTACTCCCTCGCCGCTACGCGGCTCGGTTCGTAAATATTCCTCGGGAATAATAGCTGTCACTATTGACTCGTGGTATAATCTACTATTAGATGCATCTTTACTATTTACTGATATATAAAAGCGTATTCTCTAAAGTCTAGCATAGCGTAGCGAACAGCATGCTTGGTTTACATTTGAAAAAACGTGGTTCAATTCCGACGGCCGCCGTATTTTTTTAACAATTTAATTGTTAGCGCTAAATTTTTTCAAATTTAACATTTAATGTATTTAATGTACTTATGTATTCACATAAGTAATATGTACCTTAGTTTTGTGTTATTAATTAATTGACTTTGATTTATTTATTAACTCGATGCTGTTACGGCTATCCCCATACAGTATTTATAATAAACGTGGTTTGAGCTGTTTTACAAAATAGCATCAGCTGTTTGCCGTAAATGTTTATTTTTAAATAATTGTTTTGTGCAAACACATAGATTTTTGATGATAATGATGATGTATTGATAATTTTATATAAGGTTTTTAATAATGTATTGGTTTTAGTAGCACAATAATATCGAATTCTTTAGCAAGAAGAAACTTTCAATTATTTTATAAAAACTTTTATTCATGTACTATTATATGTTGTTATGGATTAAAATAATAATATTTTCAATGTAAGACCCATTCACCATCTTTAGCGACAATTGCTTTCATCATTACGACAATTATGTTATCATCGCATTCCTTCGTTTACTCTCTAATCATGTGGATAATACCAAATTGATAACCAAACTTGAACTGAAAAAAGTAGTACTTTCTTTTTTCATTAAAAATTACGTTCTCTGGATTTGATAGGCAAATAATTACGATATATTGGTTTTGGTCCACACGATTAAAAGGTAACTTTCAAAATTTACATAACTAAAAACTATTAATCATCCACATCTTTTAGTATACCTATACAGAATTAGTAAATGTTGTATATTTATTATTAAGACAGTAGTAGTTGGATAAATGACCAAGAAAGTGCAAGCAGCTCAGCCGAAGAAACAGCAAGCCATCGAAACATTACATTGTATTAATCATTGAAGTTATCTTTTTTTTTTGTATTTATAAATAAGAAATAACAAAAGTTGTAGCTAAAACTTTTACGAAAACTTTTTAAAAACTATTTATATCTTCATGAAGGTAACACGTAAATTAATGAAAAACAATACAATTTTGTAAGGACTACTATTTAGTCTATTTACCCATAGATAAATAAACCCCATACATAGTATTTCTTATCTTCAACGAGAAAAACCGTTGAATGATTCTCGATTGTTTACGAATAATAATTACGCCAAACAAGCTTATCTATCGCTGTGAGGTCATCTAGCTAGAGACTATGCGTAAGGTATTTTGTTTTCGCGGGTAAATTTGTGAGTATAATGTTTCTGATGTTATTCTTCGCCAGATGAAGTATGCAAAAACTAGAAACTTTTTGAAAACAAATTAAAAGGCGTTTACCAAACATAAAGGACTTTTCTTATAATTAAAAGCAAAGTTGTTTCTTTTGCTAGTAATTTATTTCAAGAAAATGTTGAAATTATTGCGAAATAAAAAGGTATTAATGAACCATTTGAACTCAAAACTCAACTACCAGTATTGTAAAATTGATTTTCTGGTAAAAATTGTGTTGGAAACATTTTCCTAACGTAAGTTTGTATGATTCCTTCATAATCTAAAACAAAAAAATATTCACACATTTTTTATAGACGCGAAAAAATGTGAGTATTCTGTAAATATTTCTTGAATAAACCATAAGCGGCAGAAACAAACAATTCTGAAAGTTTTGTAATATTTTTATGCTTTTGCTAACCATGTAATTTGAAATTGAAATAATAATTCTAGTAATTGTTTAATTCTTAAATTAGTTATAAATATGAAAGATTAACAGAAAAGGAAAAATATTCAAAAACCTTTCAACTTCTGTTACTACTAACAATTCAATATAAAATTACTAGCATATTTTTTTTCATATTATCCGCTTATTTTTTGGGTCGCTTTTAGAAGCAAAATACAAGATAGAGCGTGACCTAAAAGCGCACGAAAAGTTATCAGTGATCACGAGTAAAAGTTTTCTATTTATTAAGTATTCATTGGACAGAATCTTTTCTTATAAAACATAAAAACTTTATTTTATTATTTAATAACATTTTACATTTTTCACCTTGCTTATCATTACAGATTTTAATTTTTGTATTATTTAGAACGTTGTGGTGTTTTTGTTGCACTTTTAAAAATATTGTTGATTTTATGTATCCCAATAATAAAAAAACCCAAAATTTGATTTTTGTGGATGTGTTATTTTTGTTTAGAATTTTTTGCTAAATTACCAGCTTTTTTTTTGCAAAATATTAAATGTTTTTTCAAAATTTCATTCTTAAAATTTTTCTGCTTACTTACTGCTTACTTACAGTGGGCTTACGGCAAATTTTTAAATATAACGAATTAAATATGTTAATTAGTTACTTTTTTTTAGCGACACGCTGTGATAATTATTGTACTATTAAAAAGCATTTTAAATAAATTTTGTATCAATATTATGAGATGAATTGAAACTAAAAATTTGGAATATCACTGCAAACTGACAAAAAGTACCTATTAGGCTTGTATTTGCTCAATATTATAAAGCGTTTGCAGTCAAATGTAAAAATTTGATTTAATGAATTAAAACTGTCTACGAGTTACATAAAACGACCTTGCATCAAGTTGGAGGTGAATGACAAGGGAATTCCGTCATTAAGATAACAAAAACTAAATAAAACACTGTTGCAATATGGTGCACAAGACTGAGGAAATTATTCCAGAATAATCAATCTTGGAACGTAAAATGCGTAATATATATTTTATTATAAACGCCAGCGTCAACAGCGGTCACTAGCGAAAAATGGTTGAACTACAACTGTTTATCTTGATATGTTTCAAGCCATTGAGAAGCCCTGCACCCATTTGGATTATTGTTGATAACAAACACACCTTTATGATAAAATGATGACGTAAAGCGTAATGAACGTCTTCAATACCCATCTAAGTATGAGATAAAATTTGATTGAAAAATAAAAAACCGTTATTGAGAAATTTGATGTTATACATGGAATTTTTCTCAAGTTCGTTTTCGGGCTTGGAAACCAGCCGGTGGGCTAAGCGCCAGATGCAAAGTATGCTGTTTTTGGTTTCATAATGAACGTTTATACGTCTGTATATATATTATATATATATGTAATGAAAGTATGCTTTCATTATTGCTTTTGAATCGGCCGCGCTCCTCATGATGGGTGGGGAGAATTGAAGAATTGTTATCTGGTTAGATGTTGGAAAATTGGTCGTGTGAATAGAGTGATAAAATTAATAATAAACTGTTATTGTCGTTTTCTGTTTTTTTACAGGTAGGATTGTAAATAATGTACATAGTCATTGTTAAATTAAACTAAATAAATTTTCCTGTTTTTTTACAGAGAAACACAATTGTTTATCTTATCAGATCACCCAAAAATTCCCATACGTGATTTAATAATAAAAACAAGAAACTGTAAATACTTCACCACGCTAGATATAAATTCTGCGTTCTGGTCAATTCCACTGCGCATTGATGATAGACAGAAAACAGGATTCGTGACTCAAGAGGGACACTTTCAATGGACGTGTCTACCATTTGGATTAAAGACAGCACCAGCTGTTTTTCAGAGAATTCTATCAAATATCTTAAGGAAGCATGATTTAAAAGACTTTTCAGAAAACTACATAGACGACATCTTAATTTTTTCAAAATCATTCAATGAACATATAGAACATATAGAGGAAGTAATAAAAACAATAGTAAATGAAGGCTTTAGATTAAAATTTAAAAAAATGTAATTTTTTAACAGAATCAGTAAAATACCTTGGACATATTATAGAATACAATACAGTGAGACCAGTAAAAGATAATTTAATCTCAATCCAAAATTTCCCTACTCCGAAAACTCAGAAAAATATTAGACAGTTTCTCGGAAAAATCAACTTTTACCATGAGTATATACCGAAAAGCTCAATACTGCTAGACCCATTGCACAAACTATTACGAAAAAATAAGAAATTTGTTTGGTCCGAAGAGTGCGAAAAATCTTTTACTGATATAAAAAAATTGTTATGCTCTCAACCAGTACTAGAAATATTTGATAAGAATTTACCAATAAGAATCTACACTGATGCATCACTAGAAGGTATTGGTGGAATATTCAAACAAATACAGAGTAATGGTAAAGAGAAACCAGTAGCATATTTTTCAAAAAAATTAAATGAGTCACAACAAAGAAAAAAAGCAATTTATTTCGAATGCTTGGCAATCAAGGAAGCGGTACTATATTGGCAACACTGGTTAATTGGAAGAAAGTTTACAGTATTTTCAGATCATAAACCGCTGGAGAATATGAATGTAAAAGCTAGAACAGATAAGAAACTTGGTGAGATAATTTATTATTTATCACAATACGACTTTGAAATTAAATCTATTCCGGGAAAAGATAGTGTCGAAGCAGATAGTTTGAGTAGAAATCCGGTATTAGAGCCACTCAAAAATACGGAAGAAATGCTAAAAATAGTTAATCTAATAACAATAAAGGACATAAAAGAAGATCAAAAAGAAAATAGAGCATTGAAAACCAAAACAAAATTAGTAGAAAAAGATGGAATATTATACAGAAAAGTTAGAAATAAGGAAAAGATAATTTTATCAGAAAAATTAAGTTTAGAAATAATAAAAGAAATACATTCTGAATGGTGCCATATAGGAATTAAACAAATGATGAATAAAGTATGTCCTTATTATACAGCCAAGAATATAACTGAAAATATAAAAAAAGTTTGTAAAAACTGTAAAACATGTATTAAAAACAAATCAAGAGGACAAGGAAAATATGGACTCATCTCACAATTAGGTCCAGCAACAGAACCTTTTGAAATAATGTCGATAGACACCATTGGAGGTTTCGGAGGACAAAGATCAACAAAAAAATACCTTTACTTACTTGTGGACCATTTTACAAGATATGCGTTCATCTCAACATCGAAAAATCAGAGTGCAACTGACTTCATCAAATTGGCAAATGAGGTACTAGAAACAGAGAAAATTGAAACGCTACTTACAGACCAATATCCGGGAATAAATTCAAATGAATTCAAGGAATTCCTATCAGAAAAAAACGTAATTTTCACTGCTGTTAACGCACCCTTCTCTAATGGATTGAACGAGAGATTGAATCAGACTCTAGTTAATAAGATAAGATGTAAAACAAATGAAAAAGAAATAAAAAAAACTTGGACATCGATTGCTAGAGAATGTGTTGATAAATATAATAGAACAGAGCATACAGTAACTGGCTTTACACCTAAGTATTTATTAGAGGGCACAGATACCAGTATTTTACCTGATGAAATGAAAAGAACTGATAAAAAAGAATGGAAATAAAATAAAGAACTAGCACTAGAAAGAACAAGAAAATCACACGAATATAACAAAAATATATTTAATAAAAACAGAAAGAATTATCGGTTTAGCACAGGAGATCTAGTATATATAGAAAATGAAAACAGGTTGAACAGAAAAAAGTTAGATGAATTGAGAGTTGGACCTTTTGAAATAATAGAAAAGATATCAGACTCGATATATAAAATAAAAACAGGGAGACGAAAACAAGAAACTGGGCTCTTCCATATAACAAAATTACTTCCAACATCAGAGAACAGAGATGGAGGCTGAAAATTCTACGAATTTTCACCCTGGGAGGGGGAGATGTAATGAAAGTATGCTTTCATTATTGCTTTTGAATCGGCCGCGCTCCTCATGATGGGTGGGGAGAATTGAGGAATTGTTATCTGGTTAGATGTTGGGAAATTGGTCGTGTGAATAGAGTGATAAAATTAATCATAAACTGTTATTGTCGTTTCCTGTTTTTTTACAAGTAGGATTGTAAATAATGTACATAGTCATTGTTAAATTAAACTGAAAAAATTTTCCTGTTTTTTTACAGAGAAACACAATTGTTTATCTTATCAGATCACCCAAATAAGTAATGGTCTTATATATATATATATATAAATATATATATATATATATATATATATATATATATATTATATATATATATATATATACGTATAGTACGGATGATTTCCGCCATTGATATAGCTCAGGCAAAAGGCTCCCCAGCAGTGGATCCGCGATCCAATCCATATATAATCTTAAACACGCAACTGATATCTCATCGCGTTACAGAAGCCCAATCATTTCGCACATTGTCTCAAGCCCATTGTGTGTTTAAAGTCGATAACTTACGCATGTTTTAAAGCCATTGCAAGGTTGCCGCTTGAAAGAGTGATAAGCACATAGTTTCTAGATGTTTTGAGCTTGGTTGAAGAAAATACAGCAAAATTTCTCATGCGCTGCGTGGGATGAAGATCAAACAACGCAAGAATGGCAGACATTGTGTCTACAGCTACGATATATTCAATTACAAGTGCAGATTTGATATCGAATAATGTTTCGCTACAAAATAAAATAACAGAATTCTGTTTTAATTTTGATCACGCCTAAATATAGGTATTTTATTCAATATCAAAATTATTTTATTATTCATGTTCTTTATATTGCGGCATCTACCGTAAATCTTTTATCTATTAGTAAACGATTGCCATTATTTTAGATAATGGCCATTGGAGCCTGAAAGCAATCTTTTATTTTTCAATTGAATTTGGGGCAATAAAATTAAATATACCTACATTAACTGAATACTATTCTGATAGACACTTAATGAATTATTGTAAATACGTCTTTATTTGTTAATTACATGCTGTAACAAGAGATTCAAGCCATAATATTCATATCAGTAAGCTATAACATTTCTTTCCACACGTTTGCAAATACTGCGTTCTACAATATAATCGTCTAGAATTCTCAAATAATAATTAGTTTTCCACCTATATTTTTAAACATGTAGATTTTTTAAAAATGTAAATTTTTCAGAATGCAACAGTTTTTTTTATAGTGTATATGTTTTTTGTTTCTCATAAGTTCCATTACTAAAAATTAATTTAGAAAAATTGTGTTTACTTGGGAATTTTTTGTGTGTCTATAATACTTTTATTATTGAATAAACTTTTAACCAAACCTAAATAACAACACTATGTAATAGTACTACTAATAACACCAATGGCAATAATTCGCCATATATGAAATCCTGACTGGAGACTGTTTTGTTTTTGATGAGACTTTTCAGGTCAGTCTATTGCAGAATATTGCACTTTTAGATGCAACTTTACTATTTATCGATATATAAAAGCGTGTTCTCTAAAGTCTAGCATAGCGTAGCGAACAGCATGCTTGGTTTACATTTGAAAAAACGTGGTTCGATTCCGACGGCTGCCATATTTCTTTTAACAATTTAATTGTTAGCGCTAAATTTTTTCAAATTCTACATTTAATGTTTTTAATGTACTTATGTATTCACATAAGTAATATGTACCTTAGTTTTGTGTTAATAATTAATTGACTTTGATTTATTTATTAACTCGATGCTGTTACGGCTATCTCCATACAGTATTTACATTAAACGTGGTTTAAGCTGTTTTACAAAATGCTCACGGCTGTTTGCCGTAAATGTTTACTTTTAAATAATTGTTTTGTGCAAACACATAGATTTTTGATGATAATGATAATGTATTGATAATGTTATATAAGGTTTTTAATAATGTATTGGTTTTAGTAGCACAATAATATCGAATTCTTCAGCAAGAAGAAACTTTTAATTATTTTATAAAAACTTTTTTCATTTACTATTATATGTTGTTATGGATTAAAATAATAATATTTTTAATTTAAGACCCATTCACCATCTTTAGCGACAATTGCTTGCATCATTACGACAATTATGTTATCATCGCATTCCTTCGTTTACTCTCTAATCATGTAGATAATACCAAATTAATAACCAAACTTGAACTAAAAAAAGTAGTACTTTCTTTTTTCATTAAAAAAATACGTTCTCTGGAATTGATAGGCAAATAATTACGATACATTGGTTTTGGTTTAGAGTCCACACGATTAAAAGGTAACTTTCAAAATTTACATAACTAAAAACTATTAATCATCCACATCTTTTAGTATATACAGAATTAGTAAATGTTGTATATTCATTATTAAGACAGTAGTAGTTGGATAAATGACAAAGAAAGTGCAAGCAGCTCAGCCGAAGAACCAGCAAGCCATCGAAACATTACATTGTATTAATCATTGAAGTTATTTTTTTTTTTTTGTATTTATAAATAAGAGATAACAAAAGTTGCAGCTAAAACTTTTACGAAAACTTTTTAAAAACTATTTATATCTTCATGAAAGTAACACGTAAATTAATGAAAAACAAATCAATTTTGTAAGGACTACTATTTAGTCTATTTACCCATAGATAAATAAACCTCATACATAGTATTTCTTATCTTCAACGAAAAAAACCGTTGAATGATTCTCGATTGTTTACGAATAATAATTACGCCAAACAAGCTTATCTATCGCTGTGAGGTCATCTAGCTTGATACTATGCGTAAGGTATTTTGTTTTCGCGGGTAAATTTGTGGGTATAATGTTTCTGATGTTATTCTTCACCAGATGAAGTATGCAGAAACTAGAAACTTTTTGAAAACAAATTGAAAGGCGTTTACCAAACATAAAGGACTTTTCTTATAATTAAAAGCAAAGTTGTTTCTTTCGCTAGTAATTTATTTCAAGAAAATGTTGCAATTATTGCGAAATAAAAAGGTATTAATGAACCATTTGAACTCAAAAGTCAACTACCAGTATTGTAAAATTGATTTTCTGCTAAAAATTGTGTTGGAAACATTTTCCTAACGTGAGCTTGTATGATTCCTTCATAATCAAAAACAAAAAAATATTCACTCATTTTTTATAGACACGAAAAAATATGAGTATTTTGTAAACATTTCTTGAATAAACCATAAGCGGCAGAAACAAACAATTCTGAAAGTTTTGTAATATTTTTATGCTTTTGCTAACCATGTAATTTGAAATTGAAATAAAAATTCTAGTAATTGTTTAATTCTTAAATTAGTTATAAAAATGAAAGATTAACAGAAAAAGAAAAATATTCAAATACCTTTCATCTTCTGTTACTACTAACAATTTAATATAAAATTACTAGCATATCTTTTTTTATATTATCCGTTTATTTTTTGGGTCGCTTTTAGGCGCACGAAAAGATATCAGTGATCACGAGTAAAAGTTTTCTATTTATTAAGTATTCATTGGACAGAATCTTTTCTTATAAAACATAAAAACTTTATTTTATTATTTAATAACATTTTACATTTTTCACCTTGCTTATCATTACAGACTTTAATTTTTGTATTATTTAGAACGTTGTGGTGTTTTTGTTGCACTTTTAGAAATATTGTTGATTTTATGTATCCCAATAATAAAAAAACCCAAAATTTGTTTTTTGTGGATGTGTTATTTTTGTTTAGAATTGTTTGCTAAATTACCAATCAATTTGATGATACTTATCTGACATAATTTCACGTAGCTTTTTTTTTTCAAAATATTAAGTGTTTTTTCAAAATTTCATTCTTAAAATTTTTCAAGTAAGTCAAAATAAACCACACCGTATAATTTTTTATTGTTTATCACATCTTTTATGTGTTTACTCAGCAATCTGCTTACCTACAGTGTGCTTATGGCAAATTTTTAAATATAACGAATTAAATATGTTAATTAGTTACTTTTTTTTAGCGACACGCTGCCGCTGTGATAATTAGTGTACTATTAAAAAGCATTTTAAATAAATTTTGTATCAATGTTATGAGATGAATTAAAACTAAAAGTTTGGAATATCACTGCAAACTGACAAAAAGTACCTATTAGGCTTGTATTTGCTCAATATGATAAAGCATTTGCAGTCAAATGTAAAAATTTGATTTAATGAATTAAAACTGTCTACGAGTTACATAAAACGACCTTGCATCAAGTTGGAGGTGAATGACAAAGGAATTCCGTCATTAAGATAACAAAAACTAAATAAAACACTGTTGCAATATGGTGCACAAGACTGAGGAAATTATTCCAGAATAATCCATCTTGGAGGAAAAATGGTTGAACTACAACCGTTTATCTTGATATGTTTCAAGCCATTGAGAAGCCCTGCATCCATTTGGATTATTGTTGATAACAAACAAACCCTTTATGATAAAATGATGACGTAAAGCGTAATGAACGTCTTCAATACCCATCTAAGTATGGGATAAAATTTGGTTAAAAAATAAAAAACCGTTATTGAGAAATTTGATGTTATACATGGAATTTTTCTCAAGCCCGTCTCCGGGCTTGGAAACCAGCCGGTGGGCTAAGCGCCAGATGCAAAGTATGCTATTTTTGGCTTCATAATGAACGTTTATACGTCTATATATATATTATATATATATATATATATATATATATATAATAATAAAAAAACATTAAGGCGTAATTATATAATACGGCAATTACAAGAATCCTGATTTACTAATATTGCAAAGGATCCTGAACACTGGCACCTGAAAGGTCCTCACACAGACTTGAACCAACAGCATCTGACACAGGCATCTAATGAACCCTGACACAGACTACTTTACAGAGCAAAATTAAGCGTCTGATTCATCAGAATCAAAATATCAAGCAAACCTTGATTTGAGATGTTCATTTGCATATATACCAGTATATTTTCTATGAGGTTTCAAGGTTTTTAATTCACTTACTTCATAACGGTCTCTGGGTAAACATTTAGTAATTTTAAAAGGACCTTTCCACTTAGCTCGAAGCTTTTTACTTTCACCGTGAGTTACTATGCTTGCAATCTTAACTACTACTATATCACCGACTTTATAAGAGAAAGCTGGTGTACGTTCAACGTCAAACTTAGATTTATCGTATTTTTGGCGCTTTAGGATACGCAAAAAAGCTTCTGTACGCAATTTTGTAATATCACAAAGTTGTTTTTTAAAATCGATATTTGTCATAAGAGTCCTTAGGGTGTGCGCTTTATAGCCCATTAAAAGTTGTTGAGGGGTAAAGTTTAACGTTTGATTCAATGTATTATTTAAGGCTAATTGGATAGTAGCTAATTTAGTTGGCCAATGAAAAGTTTGGTCAGCAGAACTCGTTGATAAACTTTCCAAAATAGTACGATTATACCTACCTCTCAATTTGACCATTACCCCAAGGGATTACCGCCTGTGTTAATAAATTGGCAAGTTCTAAGCGAGGAACAAAACAATTTAAATTTAAGGACGTAAATGACGTAGCAGCACAGATTAAGCAGCTTAGAACACCAAAAATAGAAATAAGTTCTTAGGAAGTCCTGATGGCATATGGAGCTTTTGTATTGCGAACAGACCGAAGAATAATAAATTTAGTGAGAGCATCTACCAACGCAAAGATATAGTTCCATCGGTAGCTACAGGAAACGGTCCTAAATAGTTAATATGCACAGTGTGGAAGGAGATGGCTACGTTATTACGCGTAAAAGTTGCTAACGACATGCTTCAGGAATTACCAATTTTTATCTACTACTGCGTTAAAATACAATTTACCACCTTTAACTGCATAATCATTGAAAAGAGCAGGATGTTTATGGCGTTCTCCTGACAAGATACTGTTAGTTGTTTTCGCGAGAGATTCATTTGAATTTTGAACTGAGGAGATTTAATCGGGAGAAAAAAGAAAACATGAACGTGGTATCCTAAAATCGGTAAAGGATTGCGACTTAGTGCGTCTACAAATTCCAAACTAGTTCTTAGAATTTAAATCTTTTTTAAAAAAAGCGTTTTTCAAGGCATTACAGTCGGTAAAAAGAGTAAAAGGGTGACCAAGCAAATAATGCCTAAATCGTTTAACCGCTTTGACAACCGCCAAGCTTTCTAACTCAAAAAAGTGGTAACGAGAATTCAGTTGGACTGGTCTGACAACTATAGAAAGCAATGGGTTGTTCCTTGCCATTGACTACATGTATCATGACTACCCCAAAACCTTGTGAGAAAGCGTCTGTATACAAAAGTGTTTAACGGTGACCGGTAAAAAAGTTAGAATTGGTTTATTCACTAATATTGATTTCAATTCTTCAAAAGCAGTTTTCTGTTTTAAATTCCATTCCTATGGTGTATGAGATCTCAACAATTTTGTTAAAGATTGGCTTTACGCGCAAAGTTATGTACAAATTTGCAAAAGTAGGAAGTAAGACCTAAAAATTTTCCAACCTGGGTGAGATTAGTTGGGGTTGGAAAACTTTTGACAGCTTTGACTTTTAAGTTGTTAGGCCGAATTCCATCGTGGCATACGTCAAATTTCAAATAAGTAATGTTCGTTAAAAAAAAAGAGTATTTAGATAGACGGAGTTTGAGATTTTTTTTTTGTACTTGAGAAGGGGGAAATGCGGTACGTACACCTTAGATTAGATTACCTAACCAAAACTAGTATGGGACTCTTCCGGCGTGATCGCCTTGTCGGCCCTATCCACTAAAAACCACTTCCTCTTCTATCTAACAGGATTCTCATCCCAATTACTAAACAGAGATCTAAAAGTTTGAAACCAAAGAATAATAAAATAAAAACAAAAAAGGATAAATAAAAAACAAAAAATAAAACAAAATTCATAGTATTCTATTATATATCGGTTGATTTAAGAGATTTTATGGCTTTTTTGGTACAAGAAAATATGTCAATATTATGTTGTGCAGCATTGGCGTACTTACATATATTATGCAGTGGTGAATGTTTTAAGACATCAGTCCGAGGCGTAGAAAGATATAAAGTGTTTTTCTTATGACGAGTATCTATCGAACGTATATCTTAAATCTGTGTTCTAAGCTAGTGATCGAAAATATTTCCAGCAGCAGACTTTGTAAAACGCCTCTTTCCGGATAAATGCCGTCTTTTTTAAAACAAACATATATTTTAGAAATCGTCGTTGAATTCTCTCTAAACTAGCAATTGCGTTTGCATGATACGGAAACATTTTGTAAGAGCTGCAAAATGTTTTAGAGAATTTTTAGTTTTTCAGAAATTGTATGAGATGAAATCAAAATATCGTCCATGTAGAATACAATTTTTTGACTTAGAGGTTCCAATAGATGACTCGTGGTTTTTTGAAAAAAAACAACTGCATTTTGCAACCCAAAAGGAACTCTTAAAAGTTTATATGAGCTTGTGCTAAACGCTGTTTTAGGAATTGAGTCTTCAGTTACTTGAAATTGATAGTGTCCAGAGGCAAGATCTAATTTAGTAAAATACTTAAAACCTGCGAGACGATTAACTAAATGTTCAATTAAAGGAAGTGAGAAGAATTGGAGTACAGTCAAAGCATTTAATTGCCGATAGTCAATGCAAAGACGATAATTCCCATGTGGTTTTTTGATTAACAGTGCAAGACTGCTATAAGCAGATGTCGATAGTCGAATTATTTGTGCATTCAAAAGTTCTGCGAGAAGCTGCTGACAAATTGCCTTTTCGCTAAGGGCTAAACGATAGGGTTTTTGATTTACTGGTTTAGGCGATGTTAGTTCTGTTTGAAAAGCAATTGCGCAATTATCAACATCAGCAACATTGTCAGAAGCAAAACAATAATCGAATTTGGTGATAAAATTTTGGAGATGACGGCTATTAGTAACATTATCGAGAGCAAAAACTGCACAAGACTGTAGTGTTGTCTCCGTCAGATGATTACCAAGATAATGTGATTGAACCATTGGGATTGTTGTGTCAAATTAAGAGTTTCTGCCAATTTTAATGACATTAAACACACCTCACTTCCTAAGTCAATGTAACAGGGAAAAAAACGTTCCTTTATAGGAAACCCACCAAAGGTGGAGTGTAGCTGCGGGCTAAGCTACTTTCAAGCTCGCTGAAAGTCGCCTTAGCCATACTGCGAAGAAAAAAAATTGCGTATTGCGTCCTTTATCAGGTAGAAAAACTACACAAAACAGCACACCGGTTTTTTATCCCACTTCTAATGTTAACTTATTAAGAAGAAAACAACTCTAGGAGAGTAAAAAAAGATTTATATTGATAACTTGACCAAAGATCAAACAACCTCGATCATAGTACAACCATGAATGAATAATATGTCCTGCATCTCGTTTTCTCTAGTTTTCCCATCTTTATGTGTGCACTCGACTTCCTGCCTTATCTCTCATAGGAACCGTCCACACGACGCGACATTGTAAGATCACACTACTCGGAAAATCCCCGGCCGAAGCAGCAGAGTTAACATTTACAACACGGGAAAACTGCGTCACAACTAAACGTTTCAAAATAATCAAACTTTGTTGACCAGATAGACATGTCTTATTGGGGAGAACAAAACAATATGAAATTCGAACTTTCAATCAAACGCACCTTGCAATACTTTAATGTTAATACACGTACAGCAGGTAAATTGGCCAGCCAACGTATGAGAACAAGCCTTAAAGTTAGGATATGTCATATTCTAACAGAAATATTAAGACTGTTTACAGCAAAACTTTTGTGATAGTGTAGTCCAGTTCACCAAAAACAATTTTTAGAGCCTAAACAAATGCTAAACGCTAATCTTGTGCGTAAAATTACTAAATAGAATAAGTACCGCAAATGTGTCAGACAAGAATGTATCATTTTTGCCACAAAATAGCGATTATTTAAACAAATCACAAAAAAACAAATGACAGACGTTGTCACTTGTCTTTAGCTGTCACGTTTGTCAATATCATTGCAAATGATTAAACTATTTTATTTAAAAAATTGATATAATAATGCTTGTTACTACTGTTAGGTATTTGCTATTGTTTTAATATAGTTTTTGATTTCTTGATGTCAACAATGTCAACTCTCAGTTTCCATCCACATACTAATTTAAATATAACAAAAACTATATTTTAAAATACTTAAAAATTTTTATAATTTATAAATAAGAGTTCTCAAAATAGATTTAGTACAATTAATGCTTTATTATAAATACAGATTTAAATGCATTAAAGCAAACTAAAGCTTTGAAAAATCAAGCCGTTTCGAATTTGGCGTACTTGTTTTGCCACAAAATAGAAAACTGTAGCGGTACTTATTCAATTTAGTGACTTTATTTGTGTGCAACTGTCACCGCTTTTACAACTACGTTATCGTGTTTATTTGGATACATTGTTAGTCCTCACTCCGTGGACTGTAACGTCAGGCTTAGATAGTCTGCAAAATAGTAAAACACAGATTAAACTATATCTGCGCGTCAACAATAAATTACTTTCTAGATTTAGGAATATCCATCAATAGGTTGTTATAAATTTGGTTAGATTGGAGGCTATGAAATGGTGGTAGAAAACAAAAGATATCGTAAGCATGTCAATAATTTAGGTTAAGTCGGCTTATATTATAAAACTATTATTAATATTAGTATTATATTTTACTCATAATTACCGTCTAATCTAAAAGCTTTGTCATTCTGCAATAAAGTTGTTGCCTCACAGATTAATATATTGTTGAATAAATTAATAAATGTCTACTTTCTAGTTTTTTACAAAATTTATTAATTAAAAACATCTGTATTGAGACTTGTTATTTTCATAGTCTTTAGATACTTTTGATTACCTTTTACTGAACTTTTTGTAACAGGACTAAAGAACGTATTTTTTATAAAAATATTAAATTTAAAAAGTATATTTTTGTTTTTGATAAATAATGTCAACATCTTGAAAAAAATATTCACGTTAGTTTTTTAAAAATTCAAATTTTTTTTTAAATGTAATACATACAGTGAAATTTTTGTTTTACTGAACATAACGTTATAAGTCGTATGTTCAGTTTTAAAAAAACCATGTCAATACATTGTCGCTAGGTAGGCAACCAAATTAACAAATATTTTATTTTTTGACACATGACTGACTTGACAATGACAGGACAGAACTCTGAAATTTTATTCAAAAGTAAGGAAGGTTATGTTACGTCTTAATAACAAGTTTAAAAAGAAACTTTTAATCAAATTAATTTATTAAATGTTCAAAGTGACCACCTTCTTGTTCTAAACAATACGCCAAACGATTGTAAAATGCTTGTACAGTGTTTTTTAAAAAAACTGGATTTATTTCGTTGCAGGCGGTGAGTATTCTATTCTTTAGTTCTTCTGTACTTTCTATTACGGTATTGTTGTAGACTTTAGATTGAAGATAACCCCAAAGAAAGAAATCGTTTGGTGATAAACCTGGTGACCGAGGTGACCAAGCTATTGGTCCAAACCGTCCAATCTAGCGATCCTGGAAGTTTTCATTCAGGAAACGTGTAATAGGGCCCGTGGAATGTGGTGGAGCGCCGTCCATTTGAAACCATGCGTTCTCAAGATTCAAGTCTTTTGTCGTAGCATTATGTGTCTTTGCAGAAGTTCCAAAAACTTGGCGGCATTTAGGTTGCCATCAATAAAAAATGAACCAATAAAGGTACCGTCGACTATTCCAGTCCAAACATTAACTCTGCTATTATACTGAGTGTGTGTTAAATTTTGAACATGTTCGTTTGTACGTGACCAATACCGGTGGGAATTAGAAAGAAAGATAGGAAAAAAAAGGAAAGAGGTGTTCAATACAAACCGACAATTCTGTGAATTGACCGTGCCATTTAAACAAAAGGATGACTCATCAGTAAAAACTATCTTGTGTAAAATATCTTCATTTTCATTTATTAAATTAAATATTGTTTCACAAAAATCTGTTCTTTTTATTTTTTCAAGAGGAAAAAGCTGTTGGTGATTTGAAAATTTGTAAGGTTTGTATTTATACTTTTTGAAAGTTTTAAGGACAAAGGATTCTGAAATGCCAAACTCGTTTGCTATTATCCGCGACGGGGTAATGGGGTTTTCTTCAGCATAACATAATATCTGTATTTCTCGTTCTTCTGTCAAGACGGTACAAGTTCTTCTTCTTTTTATGTGTGAATTTATTACACAACCTTCTGTTCTGTCATTGTCAAGTCAGTCATGTGTCAAAAAATAAAATATTTGTTAATTTGGTTGCCTACCTAGCGACAATGTATTGACATGGTTTTTTTAAAACTGAACATACGACTTATAACGTTATGTTCAGTAAAACAAAAATCTCACTGTATGTTTAAATCTTGTAAAATTTACTGGTAGATGCTTTTGATTTAAGTTTGCTTTGTGGTGGCATATTTAATTAAACTTGTGCAAAAAACCTCTTATATTCTTGACAGATAATACGTAAACTGTCAACATCAAGTTTAATCAAATCTTAAATATTTAAAATTACTTTCAAAAATTCTTACAACATGCAACATGAAAAAAGTAATTTTGCTAAAAGTTTGAATCTCAGGGAGTAATTTGTTGTTGACATGCTTATAGGTAGAGTTGGATTACTGTAAGACAGCGCCCGGTGAATCATCGTTAAATGCGCGAGCTTCATCAGCAAATACAGTGGCGTAGAACGTAGGAATAGAAATACTCTTAAAAAGTTTAGTTTTTTAAGATAATATATTTATAATATATTTGATATCATGTGAGAGTTTTTGATTTTATAATAATTTATAGTTATTATTTTTTTACTACATAATAAAACGTGATAGTCGCGTTTTTGTCGGACAAATTGTAAATTTTTTAAATTTTTGTATTGAAGGTATTGTTTAAATTAAATAAATTTTATCTATTATGACAATTATTTGTGTTTTATTTTGCGTGGTAAAGTTTTTTTTTTTATTTGTAAGCCCCCTTGGCTGTATGTTGTACCGCGAGTAAAATCTAAGAGAGAGATAGAATGATCAAATTTTGATGATAATGACGGACAAACGTACTATAGATATAAAACTTTGAAGGATGTCATTTTAATGACGCAGCGTCAATCTTATGTCTAACGGTGACAGTTCTAAGTTATTGGGTAATGTCATTTTAAATATTTATATTTATAATTGTGAAAAATAATGAAAATAAAGCTTTTAATGTGGCTAAAATGTCGATGGGATATGATGGGGTAGAGGTTTGTTTTGTTTGCTTGATGGAAAAGTGCATTGTAAATTACAAAAATTGTCAACGTATTTTTTTTTGGGGCAAATCTCACGAATCATAACAAAATATAGCTGGAATATAATAAATGGGACTTATAGGTGAGACACATTGATAATTACGTTGGCTTTTTATTAAAGTGCCCCTAAAAGATCCGAGGCAATCCTATAAATAAACATATTTATTTTGTAGAATGAATTAAGTGTCTTCGTACCGCAATAATATAAAATGCAAAAACAATATGATAGAGACAATGACTGGAGTTCCCTTCAAGCTGGAATATAATAAATTAGAAGGTCCTAAGTTGTTTGACGAAATGTGATACAAGTGTGTTCTCTATAAAAATGCAGTCTTTTTCTTCTTCTATAAGTCATTGGATTGGTTGCTCAATATCAGATAATAGATTATTTATAATAAAATAATAATATATAAGAGGTAGGTTATTGCTTGATTTCCTACAAACAGTCCTACATTCAGCAAAAAGTCATTTGAAGAGAAAAATTAGTGTCCGAAAATGTCGACAAAGTAAAGCTCTTCTATCTAAAGCTCTAAGAATCTAAAGTAAAGGCTTTTTTGGAAATGATATGTAGGTATATAATTATATTATTTTTTACTTTAAATATAAATGATTTGTAAAACTAAACGCTTAATTTTTCCAAGATTAAATGGCTTGAGTGTGCTTAGTGTACATTCAAATTTTATGTCACTTGGATTTGTGACATTAAAAAATCAATAAAATGTCAAAAAGTATATTTGACATATGTCAAATGAAACGAGAACTTAAATGTAATAAATGTTTATAATTTAATTATTACAATAATAATTAAATAAAAAATTGCATATTTAAACATCCCTAAGTGAGAATCAGGTAAGTGGAGAAAACTTTTAATGTTTTATTTGAAAGATTTTTTTCTAGGTTATAGAAAACAAAAATTGTAGGGCTTCAATGATGAGTGCAAAAATGTTGATTCTAAAGTAAAGTAATCTAAAGTAAAATCTAATTGGTGCTTCACAAGAAGACCACTATAATGTAACCAAAATAATAAAGTAATGGAAAGAAAAGGACAATCGAAGACAACCGTTGTTTACATGCAAGTTAAGACTCAATTTCAAGATTTAATTTAAAAGTAAAATTTGTAATACGCTTTATTTGGATTGAATAGATCCATTTAGAGATTATATATATTAAATTTTTTTTTTAGAGCTTCAAGCGAGAGATAACATTAACTGCAAAAAAAAGCTAATACAAAACATTGCCCTCATTGAAAAGGAATTTTGATAAAAAAGACCTCATAATTTGATTATATATGCTCTATTAGAAGAAGAATTTTGCATAAATGAATTAGAAGAAGATGTGTTTATAAAAAGATCTATTAAAATACAAGTAATAAAGGTCTCTGAAAATCTTCCCCAAAATAAGAAATAATCGAATGCAAACAATGTAAATTTGTAGTGCATGAAAAATGAAGACAAAAGCCTTTCAATTTTAATAAAAAGCAAGAGGCTTTTTTGGAAAAGATATGTAGGTATTTACTTTATCATTATTATATTATTTGCTACTTTGAATATAAATGGTTTGTAAAACTAAACGCTTAATTTTTCCAAGTTTAAATGGCTTGAATGTGCTTAGTGTACATCAATTTGCGTGCATTAGACAATATTTTATCAAAATAACAATGAGATATAATATAAATAATATTTTGTTTTAGGGTTTTGAAATGGAATTACGGATTAATAATCCACCTTTTTGAGTATAAGCAAACATGACTCAATGTTTTTCTTTAACAGATAACAATTTACAGTAAATTGTTATCTAGACTGTTTATAAGTTTATTTTTGATCGATTATACAATGTAATTATTTTGAGAGAATGCTATAAATCTGTATCTTTAAAGTAATAAAATAAATATAATCAAAGCGAAATGTTGAAGTTAGTTGGTAATCCATATATTTCATTTTAAAATGGTACAAAACTTTATTTAGTAATAATTTTAATTTTTAATTGATATGAAAAATTTTAAATTTACCGCTTTAATATTTTTGACATTGTTGCTGTTAGTAACAACATGAAAAATTAATAATAAATTAATTATCTTTAGAATTTTTGTAAAGTATTTACATATTTTACAAAATTAAGTGTTGTTTTTTTTGCAAAATATAAGTGAAAAGCTCAAAATAAAGTAGGTTTAATAATTATTCAGTCTCATTGTCTATAATTTTTTTTTTTAGATAAGGTTTGATGAAAATTTTTTTGGCCTGTTTTACATTTTTTCTTTTATTATAATATGGAAATATAATACGAATGGCTAGAAGAACCTTTTTGATTATATTATATAAGATATAGAACTGTGGTTGTAAGAAAATTTATAATTGTTTATATGAAAAGTGAGGTTGAGTTGTGTTTGAGACCCATTGATGAAAGAAGGTTGATATAAATGAATTAAAATAAAATGGAAATGGAAAATTATATTGAAAAAATATCTATACAGACTATATATTTTTCTCTCAATCGTACGTACTTATTTTTGTATTTTTAAATAAACAATTAAAAATCTTAAAATAATACGATGTCAATTGTCAATTATTATTGTTGACATAATCAATTAAAAAATACAAAGTGATCACTTAATATCATTAATTTATATTTGATAAATAACATGAAATATAAAACGTTTTTCTGTCAATTTTAATGTACAAATTTCTATAGAGTGGTTGTTTTTTTGAATTTGATATATTATCTTAATAATATATAACTAAAATATAAATAACTTTTATTTTTTTTTTTTTAGATTATTAAAATATGGGAATATAATACGAATGGCTAGAAGAGCCTTTTTGATTATATTATATAAAATATAGAGCTGTGGTTGTAGGACAATTTATAATTGTGTATACGAAAAGTGAGGTTAAGTTGTGTTTGAGACCAATTGATGAAAGAATATTATATATATGAATTAAAATAAGATGGAAGTGGAGAATTATATTCGACAGAATATATATTTTTTTCTCAATCGTACGTACTTATTTTTATATTTTTAAATAAACAATCAAATATTTTAAAAAAAAATACGATATCAATTGTCAATTATTATTGTTGACATAATCAATTAAAAAATACAAAGTGATCACTTAATATTAATGCTTTATATTTTATAACTAACATGAAATATGAAACGTTTTTTTGTCAATTTTAATGAACAAATTTCTATAGAGTGGTTGTTTTTTTGAATTTGAAATATAAGTAAAATAAAAAAAAATTTTATAGATTTTTTTTTTAGATTATGTATGATTGTAATTGAATGATTACATATTTTGGGAAAATTAAATAGAAAATAGAAAAAAATTACTGTGAAAATAAAAAATATTGAAAAAATTAGAAAAATGAAACAAATTGAATAAAAAAGAAAGAAAGAATAAAGTATTATAACTATTTATATGTAATAAAAACTTTTTTTTAATAAAAATAAAATATGGTTGTTTTATGGTTGCCGAAGGCAACCTTAATGTCAGAGAGTAAGGTAAGAAAAAGGGAGAACAAATGAAAAAACATAATAATAGAAACAAAAAAAATATATAAAATAACAATTTTAATTTTGAAAAAAAATAATAAAAAACTTGCTTTAGAAGAGAATAAGAAAAAATTCATATAAATTATTATAATATACTATAGTTGTTATTCTTATTTTAATAACAATTATTATTAAAGTAATAAAATTAATATAAAAATAAAAAAAATAAAACGAAGAAAAAAAATACAAATGAAAGAAAGAAAAAAATTAGAAAGTAAAAAAAGAATAATAATTAAGTATATTAAATAAAATGTAATGCAAAATTTTTCAATAAAAAAAAAAAAAATTGTTGTTTCATTGTTGCCGAAGGCAATCTTTTACAAATAAGAGAGTATAGTAAAAACAAGAAGGAATACAAAAAATATATATATATATTTATAATGATTGAAAAAAATAATATAAAATAATGACAGATAGTAATACTATTTTTAAATATTAAAGTAATATTAATATGAAAACTTTATGTCAAAATCTGATCTAAAATGTTATAATGAGAATTTTTATAACAGAAAATGACTGTTCGCCATCTAAATAATGAGAAAACAATAAAAAATTTAAAATAATAATGAATAGTAAAAGTATTTTTAAAAATAAATAATAATAGATTTATATATGTTGCCGCAGGCAACATTCAATAAGAGTGAGTAGAACAAGTACAAAAAAAATAAATAAAAAAAATTTTAGTAAATGGTAATATGCTGGCTTTATTATAAAAAAATGATGAGAAAGATAAAAGAAAAAGAAAAAAGTATAATTAATAAAATCTAATTAATTTTTTTTAAATAAATAATAATAAATTTCAAGATAAATAATAATGGGCTAGGTTTATATAAATTTTGTCAAAGCCAAACCATGATATGAAAAAGTAGAAAAAGAACAAAAAGAAATAAATAAAAAAAAATTACAATAAAAAAATAAATTTTCAATAATCTAGTAAAAAAAAAAAAAAAAGTGCGTTTATACTACCGGTTGCCGAAGGCAACCTCTCTAGGTTTATACACGTTGCCGTAGGCAACCCTCTACTCAAGAGAGTAGGGTAAGCACCCGGAGGGTGCGCGACCCAACTCTCGCTACTGCTATAATAAAATGCGTTAGCTGCGGCCTTCTCGCACAAATTGTAAATTTTTGTAATTTTTGTATTGAAGGTATTGTTTAAATTAAATAAATTTTATCTATTATGACAATTATTTGTGTTTTGTTTTGCGTGGTAAAGTTTTTTTTTTCATTTGTAAGCCCCCTTGGCTGTATGTTGTACCGCCAGTAAACTTTAAGAAAGAGATAGAATGATCGAAATGCTGCTATGAATGACGGAAAAACGTACTATAGATATAAAACTTTGAAGGATTTCATTTTTTACTGACATAGCGTCAGTTTAGTGTCTAACTGTGACAGTTCCATGTTGTTGGGTTATGTCATTTTAAATATTTATATTTATAATTGTGAAAAATAATGAAAATAAAGCTTTTAATGTGGCTAAAATGTCGATGGGATATGCTGGTGGTAGTGGTTTGTTTTGTTTTCTTGATGGGAAAGTGCATTGTGCAAAAATTGTCGACGTATTTTTTTTTGGGGCGAATCTCACGAATCATTACTAAATACAGCTGGAATATAATAAATGAAACTTTTAAGTGATGGGGACATACTTATTAAAAGGTCTAAAGTGGTTTTATTAAAGTCGATATGTAATAGAAGAGATTGTATAAAGTTTTATACTTTCATGTGTCAAGCGATTGATTTTTATATAATTATTAGAAATGGATTATTATTAACATTCCAACGCTACCCAGGTAACTGAAAAGGAATTTGACTTATTGTGGTGGAAAATATAGCAAAGTTTTGTGTGTTGTTTAAAAGCTGTTGATGGCGGACCCCCTTTTTTTAAGTGAAGAAAAGTGAGGTTAAAAATACAGAGACGTTGATAACTACGTTAGTTTGATCAGTTGATGGGGGCTTATTGAAGCATCAAACTTCAGACTGTGAGAGTCGTGTTGAAGAATGTTCCGAAACAAAGCATGATTGAATTTCAATACAAAACAAGCTACTCTACTATTTCTAAGGTTAAGAACCTTTCAAAAATTCGCTAATTTGCAACAAAGTTACATGAATTATATAAAAAATATGAAAATAACTGGCACAGGAAGAAGATCCCCCTCCCCCCTATTTTGAGGAAATAAATACTATTTTGGGGAGTAAGGACAAGGTCAACCCCCCATATTTAGAAGATGGAAGATGGAATTTAGAAAGACAAAAGCCTTTCAATTTTAATAAAAAGCAAGAAGCTTTTTTAGAAAACATATGTAGGTATTTACATTATTATTATTATTGTATTATTTGCTACTTTAAATATAAATGATTTGTAAAACTAAACGCTTAATCTTTTTAAGTTTAAATGGCTTGAATGTGGTTAGTGTACATTCAAATCTGCGTGCATTAGACAATATTTTATCAAAATAACAATGAGATATAAATAATATTTTGTTTTAGGGTTTTGAAATGGAATTACGGATTAATAATCCACCTTTTTGAGTATAAGCAAACATGACTCAATGTTTTTCTTATTGTAAAGAAAATGTGAAGAGGACATAATTACAACTTTTTCCAGAAGAAATTATAATGTAATATAGATTTAAATTATTTAGGTCAATGACCTTTTGACCTAATTATTGAAAAAAGTAAGGCTAAATTATAAGGCTTAATTATAGGATTTTCTCCAATGAAATTCATGTTGTCTCAGATTCTGTATTGTTAAAACAAGAGATTTAATGTAATTTCGTCAAGAAAAGAAAAAAGTCATTTCAAGAGAAAATTATAACTTCGTCAGGAGTGAAGTGATGCAAAAATGGGGTCCAATGACGAGTGCAAAAATGTTGATTGGATGTTGTGGTAAAATGAAGACAAGAATCAATAAATCAGAGAAGATATAGGTCAAATTTTTGATATTTTTGTCAAATCTTATAACGGAAATATTACGTAGGTCAGAGATTTGGAGTATAAAAATTGATAGTTTATAGAATAAGAGGTAAGTTATTGCTATTTTTTTTCAATATTTTTACAGTATACATAATATTTTATAATGTATAGAGTGGTGTCTTTGAATGCATGTCCTTGCATCTCTGTATGGTTTCATTAGCCAACTTGATAATGGAAAAGCACTCTCTCCTATCACATGGTAGTCATTGTTGGGAAAATATCTATGTTTTCCAAATCGTTCAATATTCCTTACAAAGATTGAATTGGCAAACACCTAAAACATAAGATAAGTGCCATAAGTAATTTTTAATGTAAAATTATTCTTATTCTCGCATCATGAGCTGAACCTGGAAAACCGATGAAAACATAAGTGAAAATTTTCTTAGAGTTATAAATTCCTATTAGATTTATAGAATGTAACATATATCTGTCCGCATAACTATCATGTTTATCTATTGGCACTTTAATGTTGATATGACACCCATCAACAGGCCCCTATTACACCTGAAAATCCAGTGTTACTTCATTCATCACAATTAAAAGTCATACATCTGCTCTTACCAGGATAACGAATAAAACTTCTTCTTATGTCTTCAAATTCTTCCAATGTCTTTGGCCAAAAAATGTACTTTTTTTTCATACATTTCATTACATATTGACATTAAAAATACAATAATAATGTCAAAAAATTTGACATGTGTCATACGATGTCAATTGTCAATTATTATTGTTGACATAATCAATGAAAAAATACAAAGTGATCACTTAATAACATTAATTTATATTTTATAAATAACATGAAATACGAAACGTTTTTCTGTCAATTTTAATGTAGAATTTTATATAGAGTGTTTGTTTTTTTTCAATTTGATATATAATATATAACTAAAATATAAATAACTTTTATTGATTTTTTTTTAGATTATTATAATATGGTAATATAATACGAATGGCTAGAAGAGCCTTTTTGATTATATTATAGAAAATATAGAACTGTGGTTGTAGGAAAATTTATCATTGTGTATACGAAAAGTGAGATTAAGTTGTGTTTGAGACCTATTGATAAAAGAATATTAATATATATAAATTAAAATAAGATGGAAGTGGAAAATTATATTCAAATAGTATCTATACAGAATTTTTTTCTCAATCGTACGTACTTATTTTTATATTTTTAAATAAACAATTGAAAATCTTAAAAAAAATACGATGTCAATTGTCAATTAAGAATTTTTTAATAAAAAATTACTATTTGCTTATATAAATTATTTACATTATTATTTATTTTTTTTTATTTCAACAGATGAAGAAAATTTGCATTCTAAACAAAACAAAACTACAAATCTTTATACTTCACAAATAGCTGGACCTTCTAGAGCACCACCAGAAGGGATAGTATATTGTCCTCCAGCAAGACATAATATTTACCCAGACAGTAGCGATGATGATGATGATAATGGAGATTTAGTTTCAATTAGAAGAGAGGGGGTTTCTCTAATTGCAGTACGAAAATCTCCAAGGAATTTATATATTGCATCTACTCCACCTAACGACGCTACCATTGATTCTTTACAACAATCAATTATGTCTATTTCCAATGATAATGATGGTTATGATAATATAAATGACGCAAATCCTGGTACAACTATAATAGAGATTGATAATGGTGTAGATGCTATTGATGATCAACAAGAAGAAGTAAACGTTGTTCAAGCACCCCCTCTTCAAGGCAATATTGAGGCAAATGTAGATGTCTTATTGTTAAACGCGATGGTCTTTGAACGTTTAACAAGAAATTGCCAAGATAGACTACGTTATCTATTCTATCTGGAAGCAGGTAATCAGCAGAGACCAGTACTACATAGTATTGGTGGTATGGTACATCAATGTTCACATTGTATGGGTAAATATTTTCAAGTGGAGAGAAATACACGCCATTTTTATAGTGGCTGTTGTAATAATGGACAAGTAAGATTTCCTGAATTAATAAGAACTTTTCCTAATTTGTTGGAAAATTTAATGTTAAATAATGATCAACAACATTCTAGACATTTTAAGGAAAATATTCTACAATATAATAACGCTTTTCAATTTGCTAGCATTGAAGCGAAAAGACGTGATTTGCCTGGCCGTGGACCATATGTTTATTGTATTGAAGATCGAATGGTGCATCACATTTCCGACATTAATATAAATGCACAAAACATAAGCTACGGTCAAGTATAATTTTTAGATTCAAATAGAGCAAACGCTCAACGTATTCATAATTCGAATGATTTAAATCGTAAATTAATTGAACAAATAGGGGATATACTTCAACGTCATAATCCATTTGCTCAAGCCTACCGTCATCTATATGAAGTGTACGAGGAACAGCAAAGACAACGTTTAGTAAATCCACCTAATATTGTCTTAGAATTTTTAAATGTTAGAGGTCGCCAAAATAGACCGTACGATTTGCCAGTTGTAAACGAAGTTGCAGCTGTTTTTGAGTTTCGAAATGAAGGTTTACCACCTACAACAAATCTAAGAGTATTTCTTCGACAAAATGGTCAATCTTTATTCACAAATATTAGTCCTCAAAATGAATTGGTTGATCCTTTGACATTTCCATTTCTTTTTCCCTTTGGTGAAATTGGATGGACAATGCACACCGCACGAAACGATAGGAATACAAATATGACTCTTAATTCATATTATAAATATAGATTAGCTTATAGAGATGGTTTTTCTGCGTTACATTCAGCAGGTAGATTGAGTCAACAATACATTGTAGCTGCATACGTTAAAATGGAAAGCAATCGACTTTTATAATTGAAAGACATCAAAATCTATTGCGAGCTGAGGAATATGTTGGTTTGCGCGATTATTTACATAATCGAGCTGCTGTTGAAAATATTGATATTGGACGAATGGTAATATTGCCTTCTTCATATATAGGCAGCCCACGAAGTCAACAGCAAAGATTTCAAGATGCTATGACCATGGTTACAACTTTAGGATATCCATCACTTTGTATTACATTTACATGTAATCCTAAATGGAATGAAATTGTAAATGCGATTCCAAATAATACTCAATCTAATGATCATCCAATGGTTATTGCACGAGTATTTCAAATAAAATTAAAAGCATTCATGAGTGATATCTTGGAAAATCATATCTTTGGAATTCATCTTGGATCAATTCATGTTATTGAATTTCAAAAAAGAGGTTTACCACATGCACATATTCTAATAATTTTACGACATGAAGATCGAATGTTAGAACCAGAGAGAGTTGATTTATTAGTTTCAGCTGAAATTCCAGATCCAATTCGTCAACCCGAATTATATGAATTGGTAAAAACTCATATGGTACATGGACCATGTGGACCACAATTTAATAATAATGCAATCTGTATCGTTGATGGAAAATGTAGTAAAACATTTCCAAAACAATCTTCAAATAAAACAATTATTACTGAAAATGGTAGAATTCAATATAGACGCCGACATAGCATTTGATAATTTTTTTTTATTTATTCTTTTTTGTACTGTTTCCACTCACTCGTATTGAATGTTGCCTGCGGCAACAAATATAAATCTATTATTATTATATTTTTAAAAATGCTTTTGAAAATGCTACAAAAAATGTAGGTGGTGTCATAGCAAGAACAATGACATCTGTCAATGATGTTGTCAGTGTCAAAGATGTGTCACCCATAATCAATAGAAAGTTATTGCTGTGGTACAATTTTAATATAAAATATAAGATTGCCAACTCAAACATTCTTAAGCTTGTAATTAATAATGACTTTTTAATTTAGCAACACTTTAAAAGACTTTTTTATTTACGCCTAGCTGCAACATTGTAACCGAAAACGCCGTTCCTACTTTCTCTTGTTAATAACAATTCAGATAAACACAAATTCAAAACTTTTTTTTTATAATTATTAATTATAAACATTAGCTTGTACAGCATAAATAAAACCAAAATTTTTTATCAATAATTTTTTAGTTGGCAACACTTCTGAGAGATTTTTTTATTAACCTAGTATCAACACTGTAACCTTGAACGCTTGTTTGACAAATATTTGACGTATCTTTTATGAAAAAAATGTAGGTTATATCATAGCAAGCACAATGACATCTGTCAATGTTAAAGATGTCTCACTCATAACAACAACAATATAAAGTTGTTGCCGTGTTACAATTTTAAAATGAAATTTAGAATTGCCAACTGAAACAGATCTTATTGATTTATGTTATTACTTTTAACATACAGATTTGCAGCCTTCTCTCAAAATGATTACATTGTGTATTTAATCAAATAAAAAAATTACATTGTACCTTGTACATAAACATTTTAGATAAGTATTTACTGTAAGAATTTTTAAAAGTGAATGCTTTTGTCTTCATTTTAATATAGCAACATACAACTCATATTAAAATAATCAATAAAATATTAATAATAAAGACAATATCATGTTGTAAAATTTTTCAATTTAAGAAGGTGTCTATCTTCATCGCGGCCTTGCGCTTTCATCAACAAATTATATTATATCTCATTGTTATTTTGATAAAAAATATTGTCTAATGCACGCATTTTACAAAATAACTACCAATCTTTAATCAATTCAAGGCTATATTTTCTTCAAAATTCCTTTTCAATGAGGGCAATGTTTTGTATTAGCTTTTTTTTGCAGTTAATGTTATCTCTCGCTTGAAGCTCTAAAAAAGAAAAATATAAAAAAACATATATAATCTCTAAATGGATCTATTCAATCCAAATAAACCGTATTACAAATTCTACTTCCAAATTAAATCTTGAAATTGAGTCTTAACTTGCATGTAAACAATGGTTGTCTTCGATTGACGTTTTTTTTCCATTACTTTATTATTTTGTTTACATTATGGTGGTCTTCTTGTGAAGCAGCAATTAGATTTTTTCTATAACTACCAATCTATAATCAATTCAAGGCTAAATTTTTTTTTTCATTCAAAACCAATTCATTTGTAAAATGAATTTTATCGAATTACTTTTTGACATTACCTCACTTTTTGTTTCTATTTTGTTGTAAATCTGTAGCTATCTATAAATTATAAAATATTATATTGTAAAAACATTGATCAAAAAAAGCAATAACTTAGCTCTTATTGCATAAAAAAACTATCAATTTTTATACTCTTCTCTGACCTACATAATATTTTTTTCCATTATAAGATTGGACAAAAATATCAAAAATTTGACCTATATCTTCTCTGATTTACTGATTTTCAATATAGATAATTTTCGAAAATTATTTTTCACTTCCATCTGATTTTAATTCATTTACATAAATTTTCTTACATGAATAGGCCCAACCATAACAAATTTATAATAACCTGAAGCTGTCAATTTGACATTTGACCGAAACCAAAAAAAAGACCCCTTTCTCTAAAAATTTCATAAAATCTATTAAAAAAACTAAACAAATTGCTTCTAACTTTTGGGTGAGTGCCACTTGTTTATTTAACTAATATTTTCATTGTTTTGAGCTGTATTTACGTAGATTTTCCATTAAATTCACTTCACTCTGTTGACAGAATGGGGCCCTTATTTTTCCCTACAAAATGCCTTGAAATTCTTTAAAAAATTAATCAAACCTTTATCGGTCGCTTCAAAATAGTTTTTAAATAATGTTTTCATTTAAATATTCATTGAAATTCGGTCTATTCTCACTTCCACTCCTTTGACAGTTTGAGGGCTACAAATTGTAAAATCTTTTTTCTTGATGAAATTACATTAAATCTCTTGATGGGAAATCGTTAGAAATAAACCGCCCATATTTATTTCATAGATATTTTATAGATTTTAGCTGTATTTTGGTAGATTTTCGCTAAAATTAAATTAAATTGACAGGTTATGACATTTGTTGAAAAAATTCTTAGTGAAATAGAATCTACCCATAGTAAATTTTTACGTCATTGATCGCGATTTTGACACATTCCATCTTTTTCTCAAACTCTGTTTGTGGTACCTCCTACGTTCAAGGGGGTTATCAAATTTGAAAAAAATTTTTAGAAATTATTAAAAAAACATTGTAATTTTAATGATAGCTACTTTTTCATACAAAATCTTATTTAAAACGAAAAAAATTTTTAAAAAATCTAAAATTTGTCCGACAGAGCAACTACATCGGGTTTTATTATCATACGAGAGTTGGGTCGCGCACCCTCCGGGTGCTTACCCTACTCTCTTGAGTAGAGGGTTGCCTACGGCAACGTGTATAAACCTAGAGGAATTGCCTTCGGCAACCGTAAAATAAATGCACTTGTATTTTTTTTTTATTAGATTATTGATTATTAATTGTTTTTATTATAATATAATTTTATTTATTCTTTTTTGTACTTTTTCTACTTTCTCATTACATGGTTTGCCTTTGACAGCATTTATATAAACCTAGCTCATTATTATTTATCTTAAAATTTATTATTATTTATTTAAAAAATTTTAATTAGATTTTATTAATTATACTTATTTCTTTTTCTTTTATCTTTCTCATCTTTTTTTTATAATAAAGGAAGCATATTACCATTTACTAAAATTTTTGTTTTTTTATTTTTTTTTTGTACTTATTCTACTCACTCGTGTTGAATGTTGCCTGCGGCAACATATATAAATCTATTATTATTTATTTTTGAAAATACTTTTACTATTCATTTTTATTATAAATTTTTTATTTTTTTCTCATTATTTAGGCGGACAGTCATTTTCTGTTATAAAAATTCTCGTTATAACATTTGAGATCAGATTTTGACATAACGTTTTCATATTAATATTACTTTAATATTTAAAAATAATATTACTATCTATCATTATTTTTTATTATTTATATTATATATATTTTTTGTATTCCTTCTTGTTCTTACTATACTCTCTTATATGTAAAAGGTTGCCTTCGGCAACAATAACACAACAATTTTTTTTATAAAATAATTTTGCATTACATTTTATTTAATATACTTGATTTTTATTCTTCTTTTTTTTTCAAATTTTTTTTTTCTTTTATTTGTATTTTTTTTTCTTCGTTTTAATTTTTTTTATTTTCATATTAATTTTATTATTTTAATAATAATTGTTATTAAAATTAGAATAAAAACTATAATATATTATAATAATTTATATGAATTTTTTCTTATTTTCTTCTAAAGCAAGTTTTTTATTATTTTTGTCAAAATTAAAATTGTTATTTTATATATTTTTTTGTTTCTATTATTATATTTTTTTATTTGTTCTCCTTTTTTCTTACTTTACTCTCTTACATTAAGGTTGCCTTCGGCAACCATAAAACAACCATATTTTATTTTTATTAAAAAGGTTCGTATTACATTTTATTAATTATATATACTATATTCTTTCTTTTTTTTTTCTATTTGTTTTCCTATCCCATTTTTATTTCTTTTTTTTTATTTAATTTTTTCAAAATATGTAATCATTCAATTACAATCATACATAATCTAAAGAAAAAATTAATAAAAATTATTTATATTTTAGTTATATATCATATATCAAATTCAAAAAAACAACTACTTAATAGAAATTCGTACATTGGAACTTTTATTTTCTCTTTCTCTTTCTCTTTATTCTTTTTCATTTTTATCTCTTCAACTTTTTTTTCGAACTCGTTTTTTTATTTCTCTTCACTTTCTTCTTTTTGATTCTATTTGTTCCTATTTTTATAATGTATTTACTTAATTTTAATTTTTTTTTCATTTTTTTTTATTTTTGTCTTATTTCTCTCTTACATTTTCTTTTTTTGTGTATTCTGATTTTTTTTATACTATTCTTTTTTTAATATTGTATTATCCATCTATAAACTCCTGATATTATAACATTTTTTTTTCCGTATTTATAACATAGTTTTCCAATCTAAACATTTTCTTTACTATAAATTTTTTTTTCGATTTTTTTTATTCTTTACTTAATTTTATCAATTTTTATTTTTCTACAACAACCATAATTTTGTTTTTCTATACTACTTCAATTATCTTTTCTTTTTTATTATCAACAAATTTTTTCTTGATGCTTTTTTTACTTAAATTATAGCATATCTTTTAAATTAACATTTGTTAATTTTTAATTTTTTGCAAATTTTTTTTTTCGCACTTTTGATTGTCGGAAATTAAATATCAAAATTTTTAAATTTTTTTTGTATAATTTTTAATTAGAAACATTTGTTTAGAATTAGAAACCTTTGTTTATAATTAATACAATAAAAAAAAATTTTTTTTAATAAATATTTTATTTGGCAACAGTTTTAAAAAAGAAATTTTTAATTGCCAAGTTGCAACAATGTAACCAAAAACGTTTGTTTCTTGACAAATAATTGACGTAACTTTCATAAAAAAAAATTAGGTTATATCGTAGCGAACACATTGACATCTTTCAATAATATTGTCAATGTTAAAGATGTGTCACACATAATCAATATTAAGTTGCTGCCATTGTGCACTTTTATTATGAAATTTAAGATTGCCAACCCAAACACTACTAAACGTGCTTAATAATGATTTTTTAATCGGCAATACTTTTTAGAGTATACTGTTTAGAGTATACAATACTTTCACATTCACTTTTTTCTATTTTCTATTTAATTTTCCCAAAATATGTAATCATTCAATTACAATCATTCATAATCCAAAAAAAAAAATCTAAAAAAATTATTTATATTTTTTTTATACATATATTATATATCAAATTCAAAAAAAACAACCACTCTATAGAAATTTGTACATTAAAATTGACAAAAAAACGTTTCATATTCCATGTTAGTTATAAAATATAAAGCATTAATATTAAGTGATCACTTTGTATTTTTTAATTGATTATGTCAACAATAATAATTGACAATTGACATCGTATTTTTTTTAAATTACGATTTTACGTACGATTGAGAGAAAAATATAAAGTCTGTATAGATATTTTTCCAATATAATTTTCCATTTCCATTTTATTTTAATTCATTTATATCAATCTTCTTTCATCAATGGGTCTCAAACACAACTTAACCTCACTTTTCATATAAACATTTATAAATTTTCCTACAACTACAGTTCTATATCTTATATAATATAATCAAAAAGGCTCTTCTAGCCATTCGTATTATATTACCATATTATAATAATCTAAAAAAAAATCAATAAAAGATATTTATATTTTACGTTTCATATTTCATGTTATTTATAAAATATAAATTAATGATATTAAGTGATCACTTTGTATTTTTTAATTGATTATGTCAACAATAATAATTGACAATTGACATCGTATGACACATGTCAAGTTTACTTTTTGACATTATTATTGATTTTTTAATGTCAAAAATCGGTTTAAGGTTAGGTTCGACGATGGTGACAGTCTGACAGATGGGTTTTCTTATTATTGTGAAATAGCGATGAAGAATTAGGTGAACAATTGTTATTACTGTGAGAGTTTTTGATTTTATAATAATTTATAGTTATTTTTTGTAAGTAAAATTAAGCCAATAAGGCGCTAAATCGCTTGTATAATTAAATGACCTCGATGAGGGCTATATGGCATCTTAAGTAAAAGAGGGAGAACATCGGCTTAGCATCCCTGGAAAGGTGGTGGTAGAGGCCAGTTAGTAAAAACTGAGCCGGGCGTCAGAGCTCAGAGCGTCAGTCGGACGGGCAGTATTATGGATATTTAAACTGTTAATTGTTTATTGAAAGAGAAAGATAGTTAACCTGTTGATCTTGTTGATCATGTGTTGTTTTGTGGTATAATTGTGAATTCAGTGCTGTCTCCCTGAATTCGGAGGAATAATGAGTAAAGTTATATTGATAAACATCAATATGTTAATATGAAATATCCACGGCAGAAACTATAGTTTAATACCTGGGGTACGGTCTATGTGTTAATTCATTTCAGACTGAGGTGGTACTCCCATGACGTCTGTAGACATTTACAGATTGCTATCCTGGTTCTCTACTTCCTCGAACAGAGGCGAAGAGGTAGAGGGGTGGGCTGGAGCCTGTTAACCGCTATGGTTATGTTCCTATCAGTGTATAAAAAGGTTGTGGATTTCCCTTTTGCTGGTATGACGGGGTAATGCGTAATGTCCTTAGGTTCTTCACTCATTAATCTTTATTTTATACCTTTTCCTATTACGTATTATTCTTGGCCAGTCTATTTCGCGTAATGTGATTGAGGCCTAGCGACACCGTCCACGTTGCTCCCGAACCAGGTACCGAAACAGTGAAGACATCATTGAGAACACGATGCTAAAGAAAAGGGGTGAAGATTGAGTCAATCGAGTTCATAGAGTGGTGGTCCAAGTCCAATGAGCCTGGTGATGTCGTCCACTATCAGTTCGAGAGGAAGAGAATCCTGCGAGGGGGAGAAAAGCCCCCGGTGAGTTACTTTACAGGTATTATTGACAGGTACATTATGTGTAAATATGTTTTATGTGTCGCCCAATCGATCCGTCTGACTGCTCAAGCGTTTCTCTAACTATGAATATAGAGGGGTGAGTTGAAGTAGATTGTTGATGATAATGTAGCTGGCTGTTGCTATTCTGTACACTGTTTTTGAGTTAATAATTAAGGCTAATAATCGTAGAACATAGACATCCTGACAAATTTATTATGGAGAAAGAGTTAACTGTTATTTAATTCAAGTTAATTGTTAAAATTTGGCAAAACGTAAGATTGGAATAAAAGAGTCTTACAAATTTCAGAAGTGGGATAAGAATTTGCGTTAAACCTCATTAATTAATTAACTAAATAGTGCATATTTAATAATTAAAACAATAGCATCTAATGACAATCAAAATGTCCAGTTTGAGTAACTTTTTGGGATTAAAATCGTAAAATGTAAACAGCAGCTACATTATTGAGATTTTCTGCAACAACAACCTTGTACAAATTATTGTTTATAATTGGTTTTTATAAAATAGTTGAATTTTATACATAAATAACAGTTTGCTAGCATATTCATCTTGAGTATATTGAGACATAATAATGTCTGAATATAAAATTTTGTTTAAAGGAGTTCCTTTAAACAAAATTGAATATGAATTAATTTATTTAAGCTTACCTGATGATTAAAGTGTTTAATTGAAGTGATTTTATGTGTTGATAAGAAAACATTTTTGTAAAATGAATTTAAAGTTTTATTGGAGTTCTATTCTAGTTTTTGCGACAAACAATATTGCAAACTTAATTTATTGACAACAAAAAAACAATTTGCATTAAATTATTAATTTAATCAAAGAAAAGCAGTTGTATAGTACAGTTTTTAGATTTCTGTATAGATATAGTCTGAGTCTGGAGTTTAAAGGGTTTAAACGTAGTTTATATTAATTATTTGAAATGTCACTTAGACTAAATTATTATTTATTCCTGCGTTATAAATTATGACAATCAAATGAGCAATCAAAGTGTTCCCTTTTAGGAAAGACTTTCGAATAAAAAAAAAAAAAGAAGTTAAAGTTAAATTTGCAAAGTTAGTTATAAAGTATTAAGTGTAATTGTTGTGGTGTAATCACTTTAGATAATTAGAAGATATTTTAAAGATGACTGAAAAACCAATCGCCTTAAAATAATGTAAATATTTGATTTATTGAAAAGCTTGCTCAAACATTCTTTAATATTAGTCTTGCAATTTAAGAAAAACTTTAATTATTTAAATTATGGCTATCTTTTTGGCGACACTAAGGCGACGGTTTTGTTTAAATTTGAACCATATGTTGAAAATCATGTACAGGTCTATTATAGATAAAATTGATGAATCTCAAATGTTAGAGTGTATGGAACCAACCCTTAATAGCTTTGACAGATTGGTGTTTTTAATTACATCTTTGGTTTTTGAAAATGTTAGTTGAATAGATTTCAAGTATGTATTTATGACAAACACATTGCCACATGTAAAGTAAAGTTAGGGTGGGTATCACTTTCGACGTATTAACGTATTTTGTTCTATTTCATCTCGACATATTTATGGGGGTTTTAAGTGTTCGACGAGAAACAAACTGACCTATTTAAAATCTTAGAATTCGTGTGAAAACACTTTAAGGGTGTTTCAATAATTGTTTACAAAACGTATGAAAGGAGACATGAACAAAAATTAGTAACAAGATTATGTAAATTTCATGAAGTATAGAGTAATCACCAATTTTAAAGGGAAAGCTCTAGTTAATATTTTGTTCTAGTTGATACTGGGTCACTATTAATTTGATAAATGTTGAATTAAGATTTAAAATTAATAAAATCATTAAAATGTTGAAAATGGATTTGTGTAAGTAAATTATTGCGATTTAAAAAAAAAAATATATATATATTTTGTAAAGTGTTTTTATGAAATTATATCTTGTCGACTCAGTCCATATGGTAAAGATAATTCTCTTCTGACAGCTAATTGAAAAACGGGAATGTTTAAGAAAGCTAGCTTTTTGCATCAAATCGATTATGAACTTCCAAATTTTCTCAGTCGTTCAGTAATGATTTGTTAACAGTTATTCAAACCTTTTGGGAAATTAATTTGTGTAGAAAAATTAAATTTGTGCCTAAACGGGACTATTTATTAATTGTATTGACACATTTATAGCTTTTTGAGATACATGTTCTAGTTGAAAATAATCACTCAAAAATCTATTTATGAACAATAATAGATTGCATTGTTTACAAAACACCTCTTGGAATTTTAATGTTGTGGTAACATCTACTAAGGCATTGTCTTTCAATATTAATAGCAAAGCGAATTGTTCTATGATAACAACAAATAATTGTCAGAAACCTAATTCAAAATGGCATAAAACAAGAACTTTGTTTATTTAGATTTTCAGCAAAATAGTGAAATAATTAGACGAACATAGAAAACTGAAGAAGAGGTTTTTCAAAAATAATAGGTCAAGGTATTCTTTAGAAGGCTTTCTAAAAAGGGCTTTTAGCAAAACTAATCGGTAAAGTGTCAACAGCTGCAACACAACTGAAAAAAAAAAGGGTCATAAATTATTATTGTCAAGGGTGAAGGCAGGTTGAGATACTTACACAATTGTTAAAAAAAAAATTTTGAGAAGTAATAAGTTGCAAATACAGTTTTCTAAATTGTATTGATAATAAAATAACTAATTTGAGTAAATTAAAAAAAAAAATACTTTGATATTTTAGTAACAAAACATTTTTGTAAATTGATCTTGAAGTTTTAAAGTTAATTTGGTTTCAATAATACAAAAAAAATATATAAATCAAAACTACAAAACTACCACTTAAATGATTAATATTTTATAAACAAAAATTTTCGTACAGCAATTAATCTCATCTGGCAAAATTATACTTTTATAAGTCTAATTAATAAAGTTATGTTACTATTTAAAAATTTAGTAGAGCTAAGTAAATAATAATTATAGTTTCTAAAATTCATAATTAATTATGTGTATTGGTACTTGCAATAAAATCCAGTATGAATTTTATAATCATTAATTGATAGTTAGCTGAGTATTCTAAAGCCGCAAAGTTTACAATTTAAATTTGATAAAAAAAAAGACATTTGGTTAAATAGGTAGTTTATTAGTTTAGAGTTTCTTAAAATAAGATTAGGTAAAGATTATTGAAGGATTCTATCTGCTTTTATATGTCTACCTGCCATCAAGTAATTTTGTCAAACTAACTTTAAGTACAATTAAATTACAAAAACCAACATTAAATATTCTAATTCATCAAATAAAAATTGGTACTTTCTCTCACTAATACTTATCATGTACACCTAAATTTTTGAAAATAGTCATTTAAGGCATTTCATATCATCATTTGTCACACATAAATTTATTAGTTTATTGTGAAGGGGTGAAACTAAACAAAAAAAAAATAAAAAGAATCTGGAGCTGCCCCACGTGTTGACCACATGTTGTTAGATATTGTCGCCGTTAAGCAAGTAGTCTTGACCGTTTTGGGTTTAAAGTGAATGTCGTTTCTGAGTTTTAAATTAAAGAAATAATATTAATATTGTATACAGTGGAACCTATTTTAATTCATGATACATGATTTATTTGTTTTACAATCAGTTTTGATTTGAATTCATAATTACAAAGAATAAAATTGAGAAAGTAAGAGAATTGAATCTTTAAATTGAAATTAAACCATTTAGAATTACATTTGCAAAAAAAAAAAAATAATAATCGCTGACACAACAAAGTTAAAACAAAATAAAAATTTAATAGAAGTTAGTTTTGAGTATTTAAAATTTCTTAAATTAAAGTTTGACACTCGAAGATAATTATCAGCGATGAATGAAACTATAGCAATGATTGTTAGTTTAAAAGTCTTATTTTCAATTAGTTTTCTTCAAACAATTAGTATGCAGTAAATAGGCAACTTGTTCTTTAAAAGCAATTATCATTTTTAAATTATTTAAATTATATTACAAAGTGTAGAAGAAAAAAAAACAATCAAAACTAAATTGTTGTAATTGGTTAACATGCTAAAGCTTAATTTTTGATTGAGTCAGACGTCGTTAGTTTTAATTGAAAGTTGAAAAAAAAAGAGGTAAATTATGTAGTTAGAAACGTTTAAATGTTAGTCCTGTTTCAGTCAAACTATTTAAACTTGTAAAATACACTGCTCCTACTCTCTTTAAAAAAATTAAATAAATAAAAACATTTTTATTTTGATAACAGAAGTTTTAATAAATGTCTTGTTAATTGGATAAATAAGAGACTCAAAATGTTTAAATTTTAAATAGTGAACACGTAAGTGCTGACTTAATTAGTAAATTAAAAATTTGACAAATTAAAATTAAAAAAAAAAAAAATAATTAAAAAAAAAAACAAATAAATAAAACAATTCAAAAATTAAATTAAAGTTTGATTTTTCAATCTAAAAGGTTTCAAACAAGAACTTAATTATATTAAAGCAATAATGCTTATCTCAAATATCTTATAAGTATTTCATTTTAATAGTTGGGTGACTTGACATAAAATTACATCAGCTAAGTAATAATTAACAACTTAAAAGTAAATATACGTTAGAAACAACTAAGGGTATTCATGACTTATAACTTTGACTATTGACTAAAAGAAAAAAAAAATAACAAAAGAAGAAAGAAGAGAGAAGATAAACATGAGAAATAATTGGAGGAAGTTAGCAACTGATAACGTGTGCACACAAATCAAGAAAAACTATAAGAAACAAAAGCAATTGCTAAATTACATCAAAGATTATAAATAACAAAAAAGGTATACCTTATCAACGATTATGAGATCTCAAAAATTAAAAAACAGCACAAAAATAAAATGAAGAAAGAAAAAAAAAACTGAAACCAAAACATCTGTACAAATACAAGGATTGGTGATAACAGATAGAACTTAGAACAAACAAAACTTGAAGAAGAGACAGTTGACTGTTGACGTAGACAAACTCAAATGGGGTTAATTTTTATCTGCTTTTGATACAGTATTGCTATTTATTTAGGGGGTAACAAGTATTATTATAGTTGTAATTGAACAGTAGAAAAATAAAAATTGTTATTCTTGTATTTGATAACTAGATATTGAACACGTTTTTAAGGTTTAAGCTAATGTGAATACAATTAGGTTAAAGTAAAATAATTATTAATAACTTTTAGATTAAAGCTTGAGAATAAAGCGTAAAATCATTATTAAAATAATAAGTAGAAAATCTTGGGGACAAGATTGAAGTCAGGATGGCCGAATGTGAGAGCTTTTGATTTTATAATAATTTATAGTTATTTTTTGTAAGTAAAATTAAGCCAATAAGGCGCTAAATCGCTTGTATAATTAAATGACCTCGATGAGGGCTGTATGGCATCTTAAGTAAAAGAGGGAGAACATCGGCTTAGCATCCCTGGAAAGGTGGTGGTAGAGGCCAGTTAGTAAAAACTAAGCCGGGCGTCAGAGCAGTCGGACGGGCAGTATTATGGATATTTAAACTGTTAATTGTTTATTGAAAGAGAAAGATAGTTAACCTGTTGATCTTGTTGATCATGTGTTGTTTTGTGGTATAATTGTGAATTCAGTGCTGTCTCCCTGAATTCGGAGGAATAATGAGTAAAGTTATATTGATAAACATCAATATGTTAATATGAAATATCCACGGCAGAAACTATAGTTTAATACCTGGGGTACGGTCTATGTGTTAATTCATTTCAGACTGAGGTGGTACTCCCATGACGTCTGTAGACATTTACAGATTGCTATCCTGGTTCTCTACTTCCTCGAACAGAGGCGAAGAGGTAGAGGGGTGGGCTGGAGCCTGTTAACCGCTATGGTTATGTTCCTATCAGTGTATAAAAAGGTTGTGGATTTCCCTTTTGCTGGTATGACGGGGTAATGCGTAATGTCCTTAGGTTCTTCACTCATTAATCTTTATTTTATACCTTTTCCTATTACGTATTATTCTTGGCCAGTCTATTTCGCGTAATGTGATTGAGGCCTAGCGACACCGTCCACGTTGCTCCCGAACCAGGTACCGAAACAGTGAAGACATCATTGAGAACACGATGCTAAAGAAAAGGGGTGAAGATTGAGTCAATCGAGTTCATAGAGTGGTGGTCCAAGTCCAATGAGCCTGGTGATGTCGTCCACTATCAGTTCGAGAGGAAGAGAATCCTGCGAGGGGGAGAAAAGCCCCCGGTGAGTTACTTTACAGGTATTATTGACCGGTACATTATGTGTAAATATGTTTCATGTGTCGCCCAATCGATCCGTCTGACTGCTCAAGCGTTTCTCTAACTATGAATATAGAGGGGTGAGTTGAAGTAGATTGTTGATGATAATGTAGCTGGCTGTTGCTATTCTGTACACTGTTTTTGAGTTAATAATTAAGGCTAATAATCGTAGAACATAGACATCCTGACAAATTTATTATGGAGAAAGAGTTAACTGTTATTTAATTCAAGTTAACTGTTAAAATTTGGCAAAACGTAAGATTGGAATAAAAGAGTCTTACATTACTTGTAAAAATTATGCGAAATCAATATCATCAATATACATTTAGAGATCTTGATGATAATTGGCTGGACCATTACAATGAAACAGTTTTTACTCATCAAATATTCCGAATGCAGAAACAAACTTTTGACAAACTTGTCCAAGTAATTCTTGAAAATGATACTTATCGGTTTCCCACGTTCAGCTCATGATGCGAGAGTAAGAATAATTTTACATTAAAAATTACTTATGGCACTTATCTTATGTTTTAGGTGTTTGCCAACTCAATCTTTGTAAGGAATATTGAACGATTTGGAAAACATAGATATTTTCCCAACGATGATTACCATGTCATAGGAGACAGTGCTTTTCCATTATCAAGTTGGCTAATAAAACCATACAGAGATGCAAGGACATGCATTCAAAGACACCACAATTATATATTAAGTGCAGACAGAGTTTGTATTAAACATTGAACTTTTGGCATTTTATTGGGAAGATGGAGACGACTTCAGTTCATAAACACCTACTCCATATCAAAAGCTATTGAAGTCGTGACTGCTGCATGTGTGTTACACAATTTTTGTTATTTAAATAATGATTTATGGGAAGGTGCATTTTTTGATTATAACCAATTAGAGGAAGAACAGTATAATCCTAGATTAGAGATGAAGCTAGGGGTAATTAAAAGGGATCGTATTGCCGCAGATTTAATATAAAATAATAAAATAAAAATTGACATAAATATATATCTTTTTATTTATAAAACGCTAACGTAACTATCTACATAACAAAAATAAAAGAGATTTTCTGGGTAAAATAATGGGCAAACAATCTTACGTTTATCGGCTCTTTGTAACAATTGAAAAAGTCTTTCTCTCTGTTCATTTTGAACAGATATAGCATTTTCTAAAATCTTCATATATTTTGCTTTCTCTCCTCTTACTTCCTGGTGTTGTTGTTGTGTTATTACTTCTAGCACCTTAGTGACATTGCTTGTTGGTCGAACTGAAGTTTTAAAAGAACGGAATCTAAAATATCAAATAATTATGACAATTTTACAACAAACCTATTTTTTATTTCCCTATGTATGTCTTCAGCATCTATACTTATTTCTAAAGAATCTTCTAACTATGGAGGGTTGACCTTGTCCTTACTCCCCAAAATAGCATTCACCTCAAAATAGAGTGGAGAGTCTCTCTTCTTTCTGTGCCAGTTATTTTCGAAAAGTGTCAGCCCCTTCACGTCCTTCGGGTATATCAAAAGCATTGCTTCTCATTTCGGTTGAAATTTTTTGCCAAAGAGAGTTCTTTAATGTTTTCCTATCATTAAATTTTTCATTATAACGTGTTTTTAACCTTAGAAATAGTAGCGTAGCTTGTTTTGTATTGAAATTCAATCACTGGGACCCTTATTTTTCTCTACAAAATCCCTTGAAATCTTTAAAAAAAATTATTCAAACCTTTATCTGTCGCTTCAAAATAGTTTTTAAATAATGTTTTCATTTAAATATTTATTGAAATTCGGTCTATTCTCACTTCCACTCTTTTGACAGTTTGGGGCTGAGCTACAAATTTTGTAAAAATCTTCTTTCTTGACGAAATTACATTAAATCTCTTGATGGGAAATCTTTTTTATAAATGTTTATTTAATAGATATTTTATAGATTTTAGCTGTATTTTGGTAGATTTTCGCTAAAATTAAATTAAATTGACAGGTTATGACATTTGTCTAGGGCCCTTATTTTTCTCTACAAAATGCCTTGAAATCTTTGAAAAAAATTATTTAAACCTTTATCGGTCGCTTCAAAATAGTTTTTAAATAATGTTTTCATTTAAATATTCATTGAAATTCGGTCTATTCTCACTTCCACTCTTTTGACAGTTTGGAGCTGAGCTACAAATTTTGTAAAAATCTTCTTTCTTGATGAAATTACATTAAATCTCTTGATGGAAAATCTTCTTTATAAATAAAACCCCCATGTTTATTTAATAGATATTTTATTGATTTTAGTTGTATTTTGGTAGATTTTCGCTAAAATTAAATTAAATTGACAGGTTATGACATTTGTCTGAGGCCCTTATTTTTGTCTACAAAATGCCTTAAAATCTTTGAAAAAAATTATTCAAACCTTTATCGGTCGCTTCAAAATAGTTTTTAAATAATGTTTTCATTTAAATATTCATTAAAATTCGGTCTATTCTCACTTCCACTCCTTTGACAGTTTGGAGGGCTACAATTTATAAAACCTTCTTTCTTGATGAAATTACATTAAATCTCTTGATGGGAAATCGTTAGAAATAAACCGCCTATATTTATTTCATAGATATTTTATAGATTTTAGCTGTATTTCGGTAGATTTTCGTTAAAATTACAATACGACTGACAGGTTAGTTTTATTTTGATATTATTGATTTTTTAATGTCAAAAATTTGAATGAAATTAATTTATAATAACCTGAAGCTGTCAATTTGACAATTTTTTTTGTAAGCTTTTGATATTTTGACCGAAACCAAAAAAAAAGACCCCTTTCGCCTTTTCGATCTTTGCTTAACTTTTTGGTAAGTGTCACTTGTTTATTTAACCAATATTTCAATTGTTTTGAGTTGTATTTACGTAGATTTTCTATTATATTCACGTCACTCATTTGACAGCTTGGGGCACTAATTTTTCTCTAAAAATGTCTTAAAATCTATTAAAAACTAAACAAAACCTATGCAAACCTCTATGAATCGTTCCAAAATAGCCTTTAAACGTTGTTTTCATTTGAAAATTTATTGTAATTTCCATTATATTCGCTTCATTTATTTGACAGTTTAGGGCACTAATTTTTCTCTACAAATGCCTTGAAATCTTTTAAAAACTAAACAAACCTTTATGAATCGTTCCAAAATAGCCTTTAAACGTTGTTTTCATTTGAAAATTTATTGTAATTTCCATGATATTCGCTTTACTTATTTGACAGTTTGGGGCATTAATTTCTCTCCACAAAATGCTTTAAAATCTTTTAAAAAATTAATCAAACCTTTATCGGACCAAAATAGCGTTTAAACGTTGTTTTCATTTGAAAATTTATTGTAATTCCCATTATATTTGCTTCACTTATTTGACAGTTTGGGGCACAAATTTTTCTCTACAAAATGCCTTAAAATCTTTTAAAAAATTAATCAAATCTTTATCGGTCGCTTCAAAATAGTTTTTAAACGATGTTTTTATTTAAATATTTATTGAATTGTTCTCCCATTATATTCACACTTCAGTCCGTTGACAGTTTGGGGGGCTACAAATTTGTAAAACCTTCATTCTTGACAAAATTACATTAAATCTCTTGATAGGAAATCTTTATAAATAAAACCCCCATGTTTCTATAGAATCTATCAATAGTAAGTTTAGCCGTTATTATCGCGATTTTGAGACATTCTGTCTCATTCTCAAACTCTGCTGATGGTACCTCCTACGTTCAAGGGGGCTATCAAATTTAAAAAAAATTTCTAGAAATTATTAAAAAAACATTGTAATTGATAGAATAGCTACTTTTTCATACAAAATCTCATTTCAAAGAAAAAAAAAAATTTTTAAAAAATCTAAAATTTGTTAGACAGAGATGCCGCTATTATGTTTTACTTTATATTAATATATATTTTTCTCTCAATCGTACGTACTTATTTTTATATTTTTAAACAAACAATTAAATATTAATGATTTATATTTTATAACTAACATGAAATATGAAACGTTTTTTTGTCAATTTTAATGTACAAATTTCTATAGAGTGGTTGTTTTTTTGAATTTGATATACAATATATAACTAGAATATAAATAATTTTTATAGATTTTTTTCTAGATTATGTATAATTGTAATTGATTGGTTACATATTTTGGAAAAATTAAATAGAAAATAGGAAAAAATTAATATTAAAATAGGAAAAAATTAAGAAAATTAGAAAAAGAAAACAAATAGAAAAAAAGAAAGAAAGAATAAAGTATATAATTAAAAAAAATGTAATAAAAACTTTTTTAATAAAAATAAAATATGGTTGTTTTATGGTTGCCTAAGGCAATCTTATATATATAAAAAAATGAGGTGAGTAAAAGAAGGAACAAATAAAAAAATATAATAATAGAAACAAAAAAAAATATATAAAATAGCAATTTTAATTTTGAAAAAAAATAATAAAAGACTTGCTTTAGAAGAGAATAAGAAAAAATTTATATAAAATATTATAATATATTATAGTTTTTATTCTAATTTTAATAACAATTATTATTAAAGAAATAAAATTAATATGAAAATAAAAAAAATTAAAACGAAGAAAAAAAGTACAAATGAAAGAAAGAAAAGAATTGGAAAGTAAAACAAGAATAAAAATTAAGTATATTAATTAAAATGTAATTCCTCCTCGTGGTACTCCTCCTTGACGAAGGCATCTTTTGCCGGGTGAGGAAGCTTGCGTGGCCCAATGAACCGAAGAGCTATGCCGGCGGTAGCATAGCTACTGGCAGGGTCACCCTAGCCGGACAGGTCGACGGAGAGGGCCCAGACTAAGAAAGTAACCTGGTCCTCCAGGTTGGGGGTTGAATCGTTGGGCTAGTAACTCGGCATTTGTAAAAACAACTCCAATACTAAAAAGCCCACAAACGGCCTCCAATCGGACGGATTAAATGGAAAAAGACAAAAGCTACGAAAATGAAAAATGAATTTCGGAACATGGAACATTTAAGGCGCGAGAGGGAAGATGGAAGAAATAGAACGAGAACTAACTATAATGAAAATGAATATAATAACATTGACTGAAACAAAAAAGAAAGGCATCGGTACAGAAATGTTAAACAACTACGTTCATTAATATAGCGGAGTGCCAAAGCATAATAGAACTAAACGAGGGGTATCTATATTAATAAACAAAAAGCACAAAAGCAAAATAACTAATTGTAACACCTACAACGAAAATATAGTTACGCTAAACATGAACATCAGAGGCAACAAACTAACAGTGCTAGGAGTATATGGCATATCCAACGACAAACCTGTAGATAAAAAAACGAAATTTTTCTAAGAATTAGAACAATGTATATTGGAAATCGGAAACAATAGAGAAATAGTCCTGTTGGGGGATCTAAACGGTAGGACAGGCCGAAAAATGAACAACAGAATAGTCGGATCATGGGGAGAAGACACCCTGAATGATAATGGCAACCGTTTGATAGATCTATGCGAAACGTATGACCTTAGGATAACAAATGGATTTTACAAACATAAGGAGATACATAAGTTCACTCGTGCCCAACATACCTTACAACAAAAATCAATAATAGACTACCTAGTGACGAAACAGAAATCCAACATACAAATTAACGATGTTAGGGTTTGGAGAGGTGCCATATGTGGATCCGATCACTATTTACTAAAAGCAGAAATCAACATACCGTACGCTAAACTTAAACCGAGCATAAACAAGGAAGGAACAGAAGACATGCAATCAATGAATACAACAAGATTAAATATATTAGGCTTGGGACAGGAAAGCACAAGATTCTTATACAAAAAAAGACTGGATCAGAAACTTATATTGGGTCATACGACTTTGGAAACATACAATAATATAGTAACGAGTATAAGAGAAGCCGCAAAAGAAGCACTTGGGGAAGAAGAAAAAGCAAGAGCAAAAAACTATGGTGGACTCCAGAAATAGAAGAACTGGTTATGGAAAAAAAACGAACATACTTCAAATGGATAAATACACATGATGTAAGAGATAAAGAAAGATACAACGAAAAGAAGAGGGAAACAAGAAACCTCATCAACTTCCACAAGAACGAGCTTTGGGATAAGAAATGCGAAGACGTCAACACTTATATAGGAGGCAGCAGAAGTAACCAGGCCTGGAGATTCATCAAAGCAATTAGATCAGAAAAGTCGATAAAAACCCCACTGCAAGTAATCTCAACTAAAAAGTGGAAAGCACATTACCAACTATTATTAACTGAAAATCGCCATATATTATATTCTCAGCATCATTACCAAAGAAAGTATCGGTTTAGGGAGAAAGGGTCGAAATCACCATAACCATGGTTAAAAAAGTAGTAAAGGAATTACGAAACAATAAAGCTCCAGGACCCGAAGAAATAAACGCTGAACTGGTGAAGAACGGAACAGATAAATTATTCTCTATGATAGCGAGGGTGTTCACAGAATATGTAAATGGTCATGAACTGCCGGAATCGTGGAAGGAAATGTACATATCGTCAATTCATAAAAGCGGAGACAAGAACGATTGCGGAAATTACAGAAAAATATCGGTCACCAGCACAATGAGTAAAATCTTTGGCCGAATACTACGACAACTTATTGAAAAGGAATATGAAAGTTTCTCAGAAGAACAATCGAGATTTTGAGCAGGAAGGTCCTGCAATGACAACGTGTTTTGCCTTAAACAGATAGTTGTTGAAAAGAAAACGTGTAGGAAAAAGGAGACTTACCTACTATTTGTAGATCTATCAAAAGCGTATGACAATGTCCCACTGCAAAAACTATGGCAAGTCTTAGAAGAATCCCCGATAAATGTAACCATCATACGAACAATTCAAAGACTATATGAGCGATCAAATGGAAGGATAAAAATTGGAGATAAAATATCCGGCAGCTTTTCCGTCACTAAAGGCCTTAGACAGGAATGTTGTCTGTCCCCAACTTTGTTCAATATATACATAGATAGAGTGCTAAGAGAATGGAAAAGAAAATGTAAAGGCATGGGAAACCCGCTCAATGATAAGATAACTCTCTATACGCTGCAATTTGCAGACGACCAGGTGATCATTGCACACGATAGAGAAGATCTGGAGTATATGGCTCGTAAACTGCTGGAAGAGTACGAAGAGTAAGGAATGAGCATAAATCTAAAAAAGACTAAGTACCTCTGTGTTGGAGAAGCTGGACGGGACTTGGATCTGGGACAAAACGGAAAGGTAGAAGCTTGCACAGAATACAGATATCTAAACGTTATGTTCGACGAGACTGGGAAGGATGAGCGAGAAGTAAGGGAGAGTATTATTAGCGCCAAAAAACAAAGGAAGAAAACCTTATATAATACTCTCATTAAGAACACCATGCTCTATGGATGTGAAACGTAGAGACTCACTCAGGCTCAAGAAAGGAAAATAGCGGCCGTTGAAATGGATGCAATCAGAAGAATACTTATGGTGTCAAATTTGTAATGAGACTCTAAAAGAAGAAATGGAGATGGACTCGGATATACTCCAGAAAATCACATCACGACAGCTAATATGGTACGAACATGTACAACGTATGCAGGAAGACAGCCTCCCGAAAGTGGCATTGAACTGGGTACCAGCCGAGAGATTAAAGCGCGGTCGCTCTCAGAAACGATGGGAACTGGGCATACGAAATGCAATGAGCGAGCGAAATTTACAAGCTGGACAGTGGGACGACCGAGTCAGTTGGAGTAAGGGCATCGGACAACGTCGACGCACGTTTTAAAAAACCGATTCTATATATATAATACAATGTAATGCAAAATTTTTTAATAAAAAAAAAACTGTTGTTTTACTGTTGCCGAAGGCAACCTTTAACATATAAGAGAGTATAGTAAGAACAAGAACGAATAAAAAAAATATATACATAATGATTAAAAAAATAATATAAAATAATGACAGATAGTAATACTATTTTTAAATATTAAAGTAATATTAATATGAAAACGTTATGTCAAAATCTGATCTCAAATGTTATAACGAGAATTTTTATAATAGAAAATGACTGTCCGCCACCTAAATAATGAGAAAAAAATTTAAAATAAAAAATTTAAAATAATGAATAGTAAAAGTATTTTTCTTGCTCCTCCCGCCGAAAGTACGGTCTTCCGGGCCGCAGTTCACTCCAGAAAGAAGGACTTTTGTGGACGGCTCGAGGTACGAGGCGTTCTCACTAGAGTGCGCTGTTTCGTATGCGCAATGCGTGCGATTCTATTTAACTCTACATAAAAATACTTTACTATAAAATATATAACGCTCCATGGCTGCATCTCTCTTCGTGAAGATTAAAACAGTAAAAAAAATTAAAAGAAAAAATTCTATTAAAAGTATTTAACAAAATTTTCAAGATTGCAACAACCTTTAAATTCTTTTTTTTTTATTTTCATCTTGGGAATTGATAGTAATATAAATAAAGCCTTCAGTACTTAACCTCTCAAGCAGCTCATCAAACCGACAATAAAAATGAGAAAATCCTCATCTGAAGGCTCAATAGACGAAGAGGAAGTGATAAGAAATTTCGATACAGAGGCTAAAATAATTGTTCGAAGTGAAGCTACTCCAAAAAAATCTGGTGATCGTTATCTTTTGGTTTATAATACTTATAAAAAGTGGCGAGAGGATAATAAAAGTTCATTGTCCTCCTCAGAAGAAAACAATTTAATTGTTTATTTTGAAGAACTTAAATCAAAACTTAAACCACCGACTCTATGGAGTATATGGAGTATGCTCAAAAAAACTTTGAGTATTAACGACGATGTTAATATAAGTAATTTTTTTTAGTTATTAATATATTTTTTTTTGAATGCCCGCCCCGACCAGCAAAAACTTCAGCTTCGCCTCAGTTTTGCAAAAGTCGGGCGGGCCCGCCCCCTCTACCCCACCTCGGCTTCGCCTCGGAACGTGCTTCTACTTTAATATAAATTATTTTAATTAACTTTCGGCGTAGGATCAAGAAAAATAGTATACAACCCACGACCATAAAGTTGGATAACCTGGCAGATGTGATAGAAGAGCCTCGGCTTCGCCTCGGCACTTCTATCACATCGGCCAGGAAATCCAACTTTCTGGCCTAGGGTCGTAATATACTATTTAAAAATTAATAATAATAGATTTATATATGTTGCCGCAGGCAACATTCAATACGAGTGAGTAAAACAAGTACAAAAAAAATAAATAAAAATAAATTAGTAAATGCTAATATGCTTGCTTTATTATAAAAAAAAAAAAAGAAAGATAAAAAAAAACAAGAATAATTAATAAAATCTAATTAAAATTTTTTAAATAAATAATAATAATATATTTCAAGATAAATATTAATGGGCTAGGTTTATATAAATGTTGTCGAAAGCAAACGTTGATATGAGAAAGTAAAAAAAGTACAAAAAGAAATAAATAAAAATATATTACAATAAAAAAATAAATAAACAATAATCTGACAAAAAAAAAAGTGCGTTTATTTTACGGTTGCCGAAGGCAACCCCTCTAGGTTTATACACGTTGCCGTAGGCAACCCTCTACTCCAGAGAGTAGGTTAAGCACCCGGAGGGTGCGAAACCATACTCTCGTACTATAATAAAACGTGACATATCTAGATGTGTCTAACAAATTTTAGATTTTTTAAAAAATTCTAGATTTTGAAATGAGATTTTCTATGAAAAAGTAGCTATTAAATCAATTACAATGTTTTTTTAATGATTTCTAGAAGCTTTTATAACCTTTGATAACCCCCTTGAACGTAGCAGGTACGGCGAGCAGAGTTTGAGAATGAGATGCAATGTGTAAAAATCATGATAAATGACGGAAAAACTTACTATTGATAGATTCTATATCACTAAGGATTGTCATCAATAAATATCATTTGTCAGTGTCTACCTGTCAGTCGTATTTAATTTTGGCGAAAATCTACCAAAATACAGCTGAAATCTATAAAATATCTAATTAATAAACATGGGGGTTTTATTTATAAAGATTTCCCATTAAGAGATTTAATGTAATTTTGTCAAGAATAAAGGTTTTACAATTGGTCGCCCCCCAAACTGTCAACGGAGTGAACTGAGAATATAATAGGAGAACAATTCAATGAATATTTAAATAGAAACATTGTTTAAAAACTATTTTGAAGCGACCGATAAAGGTTTGATTAATTTTTTAAAAGATTTTAAGGCATTTTGTAGAGAAGTGCTCCAAAATGTCAATGGAGTAAAGTGTTTTACAAAACATTAAAATATTGGTTAAATAAACGAAGGGTACTCATTCGAGAAGGCTTTTAAGCCCTACATTCAGCAAAAAGTCATTTGAAGAGAAGATTATAGCCCCCGAAAGGGGTCTTTTTTTTTTGATTCGGTCAAAATATGAAAAGCTCACAAAAAATATTGTCACATTGACAGTTTTAGGTTATTATAAATTTGTATTGGTTGAAAGAAAAGATTTTGGGTTAATAGTTCTTTTAAAATTGAGCTCCAAATTAATTAAAATGTTTTTTTATATTGGAACTGATAGAAGAAATATAAGAAAACATAACCTCAAAAGCTAGAAGTAAAGATTGAAAAATCGAGAAGGTTATTATGGCTGAAAGAAAAGCTTTGGGTTAATAGGTCTCCAAACATTGAGCCCCAAATTAATTAAAATGGTTTTTTATATTGGAAAAAAGAGCAGAAATAATAAAAAAAAAAGTCCTGGGTATGTTTGTTGACTTTTTTTATTAAATACAAAAATTTTATATTGATAGAGCATGCCCCTCAAAATGTCAAAGGGATGAAGCCAATATAATAGAAATTACAATGAATATTTAAATGAAACGACGTTTAAAGAGTATTTTGGGGCGAAAAGAAAAGCTTTGGGTTAATAGGTCTTCCAAAATTGAGCCCCAAATTAATTGAAATGCTTTTTTATTTTGGAAAAGATAAAAAAAATATAAGAAAACATAACCTCAAAAGTTAGAAGTAAAGATTAAAAAGTCGAGAAGGTTATTATGGCTGAAAGAAAAGCTTTGGGTTAATAGGTCTTTTAAAATTGAGCCCCAAATTAATTGAAATGCTTTTTTATATTGGAAAAAATAGAAGAAATAATAGAAAGAAATGCCTTGGGTAGGTTATTTGACTTTTTTTATCAAATACTGAAATCTTTTATTGATAGAGCATGCCCCCCGAAATGTCAAAGGGGTAAAGCTAATATAATAGAGATTACAAGAAATATTTAAATAAAACGACGTTTAAAGAGTATTTTTAGGCGAAAAGAAAAGTTTTGGGTTAATAGGTCTTCCAAAATTGAGCCTCAAATTAATTGAGATGTTTTTTTATATTGGAAAAGATAGAAGAAATAATAGAAAGAAAAGCTCTGGGTAGATTTTATGACTTTTTTTTATTAAATACTAAAATCTTATATTGATAGAGCATGCCCCCCGAAATGTCAAATGGGTGAAGCTAATATAATAGAAATTACAATGCATATTTAAATGAAAATCGACGTTTAAAAACAATTTTGGAACGACTCATGAAGTTTTGCATAGGTTTTGTTTAGTTTTTAACAGATTTTTCTTACGAAAACATAACCTCAAAAGATAGAAGTAAAGATTAAAAAGTCGAGAAGGTTATTATGGCTGGAAGAAAAGCTTTGGGTTAATAGGTCTTCCAAAATTAAGCCCCAAATTAATTGAAATGCTTTTTTATATTGGAAAAAATAGAAGAAATAATAGAAAGAAAAGCTCTGGGTACCGACCCAGAGCTTTTCTTTCTACATATTATTCCAAAAAAAACCTTTTTTGACTTTTTTTAATTAAATACTAAAATCTTTTGTTGATAGAGCATGCCTGAAATTGGTATTTGAAAAAGAAATAATGAAAGACAATTTTAAATTTACCGTTCTAATATTTTTGACATCGTTGTTGTTAGCAACAAAAAAAATATAATAATAACATAAATATTTTTAGAATTTTCATAAAATATTTACATATTTTACAAAATTAAGTGTAAAAGTGTTGTTTTTTTTGAAAAATATAATTGAAAAGATTAAAATAAAGTAAGTTTAATAATTATTTAATCTCATTGTCTATAATTTTTTTTTTAGATAAGGTTTGATAAAAATTTTTGAGGAGACTTAATTTTTTGGCCTGCTTTACATTTTTTCTTTTATTATAATATGTAAGAATATAATACGAATGTATTATATTCCCTTCTAGCTCTCTTCTTGCCTTTTCGATTATATTATATAAGATATAGAACTGTGGTTGTCGGAAAATTATAATTGTGTATACGAAAAGTGAGGTTAAGTTGTGTTTGGGGCCTATTCATGTAAGAAGATTTATATAAATGAATTAAAATCAGATATATTTTTTTCTCAATCGTACGTACTTATTTTTATATTTTTAAATAAACAATTAAATATTTAAAAAAAAATACAATGTCAATTGTAAATTATTATTGTTGACATAATCAATTAAAAAATACAAAGTGATCACTTAATATTAATGAATTATATTTTATAACTAACATGAAATATAAAACGTTTTTTTGTCAATTTTAATGTACAAATTTCTATAGAGTGGTTGTTTTTTTGAATTTGATATATAATATATAACTAAAATATAAATAATTTTTATACATTCTTTTTTTAGATTATGTATGATTGTAATTGAATGATTACATATTTTGAGAAAATTAAATAGAAAATAGAAAAAGATAAATGTAAAAATAAAAAAAATTAAGAAAATTAGAAAAATGAAACAAATGGAATAAAAAAGAAAGAAAGAATAAAATATTAAAATTAATAAAATGTAATATAAACTTTTTTTTTAATAAAAATAAAACATGGTTGTTTTATGGTTGCCGAAGGCAACCTTAATATAAGAGAGTAAGGTAAGCAAAAGGGGGAACAAATAAAAAAGTAAAATAATGGAAACAAAAAAAATATATAAAATAACAATTATTTTGAAAAAAAATAATAAAAAAGTTGCTTTAGAAGAGAATAAGAAAAAATATAAATTATTATAATATACTATAGTTTTTATTCTAATTTTAATAACAATTATTATTTAAGTAATAAAATTAATATGAAAAAAAAAATATTAAAACGAAGAAAAAAAATACAAATGAAAGAAAGAGAAAAATTGGAAAATAAAAGAAGAATAAAAATCAAGTACATCAAATAAAATGTAATGCAAAATTTTTTAATAAAATAAAAAATATTGTTGTTTTATTGTTGCCGAAAGCAACTTTTTACATATAAGAGTGTATGGTAAGAACAAGAAAAAATAAAAAAAAATATATACATAATGATTGAAAAAAATAATTATAGATAGTAATACTATTTTTAAATATTAGAGTAATATTAATATGAAAACGTTATGTCAAAATCTGATGTCAAATGTTATAACGAATATTTTTATAACGGAAAATAACTATCCGCCACCTAAATAATGAGAATAAAATTAAAAATTAAAAATTTAAAATAATAATAGTTAGTAAAAGTATTTTAAAAAATAAATGATAATAGATTTATATGCAACATTCAATACGAGTGAGTAGAACAAGTACAAAAAAAAATAAATAAAAAAAAACTAGTAAATGCTAATATGCTTGCTTTATTATAAAAAAAAAGATGAGAAAGAAAAAAATAATAAAAAAAGGATAAGTATAATTAATGAAATCTAATTAAAATTTTTTAAGTAAATAATAATAAATAAATTTTAAGATAAATATTAATGGGCTAGGTTTATATAAATGTTGTCGAAGGCAAACCATGATATGAGAAAGTTGAAAAAGTACAAAAACACCAAATAAAAATATAATACAATAAAAATATAAATAAACAATAATCTAATAAAAAAAAAAGCGTTTTTCTACGGTTGCCGAAGGCAACCTCTCTAGGTTCATACACGTTGCCGTAGGCAACCCTCTACTCAACAGAGTAGAGTAAGCACCCGGAGGGTGCTCTCGTTATACTATACTCTCGTTTTATTTAACTATACTAAAAGCTGACCAAGCTGGCCCTTTCTGACAAATTTTAGTTTTTAAAAAAAAATTTTTGTGTTTGAATGGAGATGAAAAAGTAGCTATTAAATCAATTACTTGGTTTTTCTTCAAACGTCAGAGAAGTACGTCATTTTTGAATTAGGTTGCCATAGTTTAAGTTTCACTTCTCCGCCGGCGGCAGAAAAAGTACTTTTTCTGCCGCTACAAATTTTTTTGCGTTTTTGTTATTTTCCTGCAAATAAATAACTAAACATTAAATTAATATCATGAATTTATTAACGAATTATAAAAAAACAACTTAATTATTTGCCACCATAGTAAAAATTAAATGTGCAATTACTAACATTTTTAAAATGAGAACCGTTTGATGCAACTGATGACCCCGAATCACAAGAAACGTGAACGCTAGTTGCTGAAACATTGCTTGCGACGGACTCTGAAGGTAAAACTAGTGGCGAAGAGGTGCCAGCGATCAAAATTTTTCCAGCGGTTTCATTTTTGTTGCTGATGGAGTCTGCAATATAACCTTCGGCACACGATGTGCTCTTCCATCCGCCTAGACGTTTCAGACCGGTGATATCTCCCCCAGAATCTACAAATATTGTGGCTGACGTTCGCCTTAAGGAGTGTCTAGTAAATAATTTCCAATTTGGCAACTTCAAAAATAAAGCTACATCTTTTGCTACGCTTCCAATTTTATGAATGCCCATAACTGACTTATAGCATTTCCCGTTATAAAATTTCACAAAAAGACGATCCTCCTTCATGTCTTTTGGTTTCAAATTAACATATTTCCTGTATATGTTAATATTACGTTCTCCGACAATAGCAAAAGACCGTGGTTTCTCTGTTTTATTAAAGGGAATCTTCACATGTATCAACGAGCCTAGGTCTTCGACGTCCTCAACTCTCATATTCACAAGTTCGTTGCATCGGCACGCCCCTGCTACTCCAAACAAGAAAACAGTCTGTAAAACATAATTTATAATAACAATGTTTATAATATATATATATTATTGCAAAATACCTTAATTGCTAAATATTGTTCGTTGGGTGCATTCTCTAGAAACTCCTCAAATTGTATTTTTGTGAAGACATCAGCTTTCTTCGGAATGTAGCCTTTATTTTGCTGTTTTAAATAAGCACGAAGCTTCAAGTACTTGGCCAAGTCTGCACCATCTTTGATACTTAGCATGGTTCGTAACATCGAATATTGTGACCACAAAGTCGAACTCTTCATTTTCATATCTACTGATAAATGCAAGAAGTACGCCAGCAACACATCTTCTGAGTAATCCATCACATTACTCTTAGCGCACCAATTAGTAAATTTCTTGTATGCTAGTTCATAAAGTTTTTTGGACTTTCGTAGAACGAGGTTTTCTGTTGCCTTCTGAGCTGCCTTTGCGATTTCACTAATTGCCTTCGTTTGGTCACTACTTTCAAACATAGCGGACTAAAAAATTAAACAAAATTTAAGTGTAAAAATCAAATAAAACAATAATTACTTACCAATTATTGTTAAAACGTGCAAAATGTGAAATTTTTTCGCTGTTGTTTGGAGCGTTGACTTCTCCGCCTAATAAAGAAATTAGTATATTTCTTTATTAGGCGGAGAAGTCATACTTTTTGTGCTGAATCACAAAAAGTATTTAACTATAATAAAAGCTGACCTAGCTGGCCCTTTCTGACAAATCTTAGTTTTTAAAAAAAAATTTTGTGTTTGAATGGAGAATGGAGATGAAAAAGTAGCTATTAAATCAATTACACGGTTTTTTTAATGATTTCTAGCAATTTTTTTCAAATTTGATAACCCCCTTGAACGTGGGAGGGATCGTCAGCAGAGTTTGAGAAAAAGATGGAATGTGTAAAAATCGTGATAATAACGGCTAAACTTACTATGGATAGATTCTATATCACTAAGAATTTTTTCAACAAATGTCATAACCTGTCAATTTAATTTAATTTAAGCGAAAATCTACCAAAATACAGCCAAAATCTATAAAATATCTATGAAATAAATACGGGCGGTTTATTTCTAACGATTTCCCATCAAGAGATTTAATGTAATTTCATCAAGAAAGAAGATTTTACAATTTGTAGCCCCCAAACTGTTAAAGGAGTGGAAGTGAGAATAGACCGAATTTCAATGAATATTTAAATGATGAAATAATGTTTAAAAACTATTTTGAAGCGACCTATAAGGGTTTGAATAATTTTTTTCAAAGCTTTTAAGGTATTTTGTAGAGGAATAATAAGTGGCCCCCGAAATGTTAGCAGAGTAAAGTCAGAATATAATGGAAAATCTATAAAATATCTATTAAATAAATATGAGGGTTTTATTTATAACGACGACGATTTCCCATCAAGAGATTTAATGTAATTTCATCAAGAAAGAAGATTTTTACAAAATTTGTAGCTCAGCCCCAAACTGTCAAAAGAGTGGAAGTGAAAATAGACCGAATTTCAATGAATATTTAAATGAAAACATTATTTAAAAACTATTTTAAAGCGACCGATAAAAGTTTGAATAATTTTTTTCAAAGATTTTAAGGTATTTTGTAGAGGAATAATAAGTGGCCCCCGAAATGTTAACAGAGTAAAGTCAGAATATAATGGAAAATCTACGTAAATACAGCTCAAAACAATGAAAATATTAGTTAAATAAACAAGTGGCACTCACCCAAAAATTGGAAGCAAAGATCGAAAAGTCGAAAGGGGTCTTTTTTTTGGTTTCGGTCAAAATATCAAAAATTCACAAATAAAAATTGTCAAATTGACAGCTTCAGGTTATTATAAATTAATTTTATTCAAATTTTTAACATTAAAAAATCAATAATGTCAAAATAAAAAAACAATTGACATATGTCATAAATGTCATTGATTTACAAATTTTCTAAAATTTATTGAAACGAGGGCTTAAATGTAATAAATGAAATTAGCAAGCAATAAAGCTTTATTTAATAGAACGTCTGAAAGGCTTAAAAAAACATTTAATTGAATTGCTTAAAAAAGGAAAATATTTCAAAAATCTGGACTCTTCTTTCATGTGGTGTCAAGCGGTCGATTGATCTTTGTATTTATATTGATGATGAATATTACAATAATAATTAAATAGAAAATTGATTACTTAAACATTCCAAAGCGAATCAGGTAAGTAGAGAGCAGTTTTATTGTTTTATTCAAAAGATTTTTTTCTAGGTTATACAATAATTTTGAAGAGAAACAATAAGATAAGAAAATTAAATTCAATCGACGTCTTATATATTGATGAGATATGGTGGGACGTTTGTTTGCTTAAATAGTGTTGATCCCAAAGCAGCCCAGGTTAGTGAAGAAAAGTTTTATTGTTTTATTTAAAAAACATTTTTTTCAGATCATACAATAATTGAATTGAGAAAAGGAGATTGCAAAATAGAGTTTTATCGACGCTTAAATGTTGATGGAATATTATGGGATCTTTTTTTATTTGCTTTGTTGATGAAAGCACAAGGCTGCGATGAAGATAGACACCTTCCCAGATTCTTCCAAAAGAAATCAAAATGTAATATAGATTTCAATTACTTAGGTCAATAACCTTTTGACCTAATTATTGAAAAAAGTGAGGCTAACTATATAGAGACGTTGAGAGAAGTGGCGCTCGTTGGTTTTTGGGGCTATCAATAATCTTAACTGAATAGGGTTTAAATGTTATAAATGAGACTTATAGGTGATGGGGTCATACTTATTAGAAAGTCCCAAGTGGTTTTCTTTATTAAAATCAAAATGTGATAGAAGATTTTCCTATACAAATGCAGTAACAAAACCCAAAAAAAGGAAAGAATAGGATGCGAGCAATGTAATTTTTTTTAGGTGTTTTTCTATTAAAATTGTTATAATAATATGTTATCCCAGATGGCGTATAATAAAATGAAGACAAGAATACACAAATTTTGATAAGAAGAAGAAGTAGAGTTTACAATTTTGATGTTTTTGTAATAGTGTGAGTTTATATTTAATTAATTTTCAGGTTTTTCTACTTTTTTTTAGAGCTTCATGTGAGAGATATCAACTACAAAAAAAAAGTCAAAACAAAACATTACTCTCATTGAAAAGGAATTTTGAAGAAATTATAGCCTTGAATTGATTATAGATTGGTAGTTATAGAAAAAAATCTAATTGTTTCTTCACAAGAAGACCACCATAAAAAATCTTTTACATTATATAAAGAGTTTATATTGTAAAATCATCATGTGGGAAAAAAACTTTTAATTAAGCTTTAAGAGTGTTTGAGTTGGAAAACTTAAATATTTTATATTAAAATTGTATCAAGATAATAACTTTCTATTGATAATGAGTGACAAATCTATGACACCGACCGATGTCATTATGTTTGCTATGACATAACCTACTTTTTTTTTTATAAAAGTTACGTCAAATATTTGTAATACAAGTGTTTCCGGTTATACTGTTAACACTAGAAAAATAAAAAAAAAATAAAAACTAATGCTAGATAAAAAAACAATTAATAAAAAATTTTTTTTTTAATTTTGCTAATCAAGCAAATGTTTATAATAATTAAATATTAAAAAAAAGTTTTAAATTTGTGTTTATCTAAATTGTTGACAAGAGGCAATAGGAATGAGGTTTCCGGTTACAGTGTTGCAGGTAGGCGCAAATAAAAAAGTTTTTAAAAAATGTTATCAAATAAAAAAGCCATTATTAATCACGCTCAGGAGTGTTTTAATTTAATGGTAATTTTAAATTTAATATTAAAATTGTACCACAACAACAACTTCATATTGTTGATGGGTGACACATCTTTGACACCGACAACATCATTGACAGATGTTATTGTGCTTAAGCTATGACATAACACACATTTTTTTATAAAAGTTACGTAAAATATTTAAAAAAAAGTGTTTTCGGTTACAGTGTTGTCACTAAACAAATAAAAAAAAATTAAAAAGTATTGCCATATTAAATATCTATTAAAATTTTTTTTTTGATTATGTTGTACAAAAAAAAATGTTTATAATTGATAATTATAATAAAAAAATTGCACAACAAAAATATGTGTTTATCTAAATTGTTGACAAAAAGCAATAGGAACGGCGTTTTTGGTTACAGTGTTGCAGATAGGTGCAATAAAAAAGTCTCTAAAAAGTATTGCCAATTAGAAAATCATTATTAAGCACGTTTAGTAGTGTTTGGGTTGGCAATCTTAAATTTCATAATAAAAGTGCACAATGGCAACAACTTAATATTGATTATGTGTGACACATCTTTAACACTGACAACATTATTGACATATGTCAATGTGTTCGCTACGATATAACCTAGTTTTTTTTTTATGAAAGTTACGTCAAATATTTGTTAAGACACAAACGTTTTCGGTTACATTGTTGCAACTAGGCAATTAAAAATTTTTTTTTAAAAATGTTGCCAAATTAAATATTTATTAAAAAAAATTTTTTATGTTCGACTGCATCATATTGATAAGGTTTTTGACATTGTTTAGTGTCCAAAATCTACCACTTTTTTGGACTAGTACCTTTTGTTTATTTTTTTGGACTCATCTGTCATTGTCAAGTATAAATGTCGAACTAAATAAATAATTTATTTTCGTCAAAAAATTACAAATATTAACAAGAAAACACACTGCTCTATGAGTGAGGATCAATTAATTAATTTATGTTCGACTGCATCATATTGATAAGGTTTTTGACATTGTTTAGTGTCCAAAATCTACCACTTTTTTGGACTAGTACCTTTTGTTTATTTTTTTGGACTCATATGTCATTGTCAAGTATAAATGTCGAACTAAATAAATAATTTATTTTCGTCAAAAAATTACAAATATTAACAAGAAAACACAAAGCAGTCGAACATAAAGCTTTGTTTGCCACTCGTACATAATCTGACTTGTTTTGGACTCGTCTTTATTATGGCCGCGCTTCGCTTGGCCATAAACTCGACTCGTCCAAAAAAGTCATAGATTATGTACTTGTGACAAAAATAGCTATTTTTTTGATTGTATTAATTTTAAACTAATGTTTCTAATTAATAATTATACAAGAAAATTTTGAAATTTTTGTTATTTAATTTCCGACAATCAAATGTGCAAAAAAAAAAATTTGCAAAAAATTAAAAATAAAAAAATGTTAATTTAAAAGATATGCGATGATTTAAGTAAAAAAAGCATCAAAAAAAACTAAAAGAAATTATAAATTTGTTGATAATAAAATGAAAAGATAATTTAAGTAGTATAGAAAAACAAAATTATGGTATTTGTAGAAAAATAAAAATTGATAAAATTAAGTAAAGAAAAAAAAAATCAAAAAAAAATTTTATAGAAAAGAAAATGTTTAGATTGAAAAACTATGTTATAAATACGGAAAAAAAAATTTTAAAATATCAGGAGTTTATAGATGGATAATACAATATTAAAAAAAAAATAGTATAAAAAAAAAATAGAATACACAAAAAAAGAAAATGTAAGAGAGAAATAAAACGAAAAAAAAAAAAATTAAAAAAAAAAATTAAAATTAAGTAAATACATTATAAAAATAGGAACAAGTAGAATCAAAAAGAAGAAAGTAAAGAGAAATAAAAAAACGAGTTTGAAAAAAAAAGTTGAAGAGATAAAAAAGAAAAAGAATAAAAAGAAAAATAAAATAAAAACTTCAATGTACAAATTTCTATAGAGTAGTTGTTTTTTTGAATTTGTTTTATGATATATAACTAAAATATAAATAATTTTTATTGATTTTTTCTTAAGATTATGTATGATTGTAATTGAATGATTACATATTTTGAAAAAATTAAATAGAAAATAGGAGAAAAATAAAAAAAGAAAACAAATAGAAAAAAAAAGAAAGATTATAGTATATAATTAATAAAATGTAATACAAACCTTTTTAATAAAAATAAAATATGGTTGTCTTATGGTTGCCTAAGGCAACCTTATATATATAAAAAAGTGAGGTAAGTAAAAGGAAGAATAAATAAAAAAATATAATAATAGAAACAAAAATAAATATATAAAATAACAATTTTAATTTTGAAAAAAAATAATAGAAGACTTTTTTTAGAAGAGAATAAGAAAAAATTTATATGAATAATTATAATATATTATAGTTTTTATTCTTCTAATTTTAATAATTATCATTAAAGTAATAAAATTAATATAAAAACAAAAAAAATTAAAACGAAGAAAAAAAAATACAAATGAAAAAAAGAAAAAAATTGGAAAAAAAAAAGAAAAAAAATCAAGTATATTAAATAAAATGTAATGCAAAATTTTTTTATAAAAAAAAAACTGTTGTGTTATTGTTGCCGAAGGCAACCTTTTACATATAAGAGAGTATAGTAAGAACAAGAAGAAATAAAAAATATATATATAATATAAATAATATAAAATAATGATAGATAGTAATATTATTTTTAAATATTAAAGTAATATTAATATGAAAACGTTATGTCAAAATCTAATCTCAAATGTTATAACAAGAATTTTTATAACAGAAAATGACTGTCCGCCACCTAAATAATGAAAAAAAAATAAAAAGTTTATAATAATAATGAAAGTAAAAGTACTTTCAAAAATAAATAATAATAGATTTATAAATGTTGCCGCAGGCAACATTCAATACGAGTGAGTAGAACAAGTACAAAAAAAAAAATAAAAAAATTTTAGTAAATGGTAATATGCTTGCTTTATTATAAAAAAAAATGAGAAAGATAAAAGAAAAAAAAAAAAGTATAATTAATAAAATCTAATTATAATTTTTTAAATAAATAATAATAAATTTCAAGATAAATAATAATGGGCTAGGTTTATATAAATGTTGTCGAAGGCAAACGTTGATATGAGAAAGTAGAATAAGTACAAAAAGAAATAAATAAAAATATTGTGAGAGTTTTTGATTTTATAATAATTTATAGTTATTCTTTTAAGTACAAATAAGCCAATAAGACGCTAAATCGCTTGTTTAATTCAATCATCTCGATGAGGGCCATATGGCATCTTAAGTAAAAGAGGGAGAACATCGGCTTAGCATCCCTGGAAAGGTGGTGGTAGAGGCCAGTCAGTAAAAAACTGAGCCGGGCGTCAGAGCAGTCGGACGGGCAGTATTATTAATATTTACAGTTAACAATTGTTAATTGTTTATTGAAAGAGAAAGATAGTTAACGTGTTGATCATATGTGTTTTGTGGTATAATGTGAATTCAGTGCTGTCTCCCTGAATTCGGTGGAATAATGTGAATTCAGTGCTGTCTCCCTGAATTCGGTGGATTAATGTAAATTCATCGCTGTCTCCCTAAATTTGGAGGAATAATGTGAATTCAGTGCTGTCTCCCTGAATTCGGTGGATTAATGTAAATTCAGTGCTGTCTCCCTGAATTTGGAAGAATTATGTGAATTCAGTGCTGTCTCTCTGAATTCGGTAGATTAATGTAAATTCAGTGCTGTCTCCCTGAATTTGGAGGAATAATGTGAATTCAGTGCTGTCTCCCTGAATTCGGTGAAATATTGTGAAATCAGTGCTGTGCATTCGGAGAAATAATGAGGTACCGAAACAATGAAGACATCATTGAGAACACGATGCTAAAGAAAAGGGGTGAAGATTGAGTCAATCGAGTCCATGGAGTGGTTGTCAAAGTCCAATGAGCCTTGTGATGGAATAATGAGGTACCGAAACAATGAAGACATCATTGAGAACACGATGCTAAAGAAAAGGGGTGAAGATTGAGTCAATCGAGTCCATGGAGTGGTTGTCAAAGTCCAATGAGCCTGGTGATGTCTTCCACTATCAGTTCGAGAGAAAGAGAATCCTGCGAGGGGGAGAAAAGCCCCCGGTGAGTTACTTTACACGTATTATTGACAGGTACGTTATGTGTAAATATGTTTCATGTGTCGCCCAATCGATCCGTCTGACTGCTCAAGCGTTTCTCTAACAATGAATATTGAGGGGTGAGTTAAAGTAGATAGTTGATGATAATGTAGCTGGTTGTTGCTATTCTGTACACTGTTTTTGAGTTAATAATTAAGGCTAATAATCGTAGAACATAGACATCCTGACAAATTTATTATGGAGAAAGAGTTAACTGTTATTTAATTTAAGTTAATTGTTAAAATTTGGCAAAACGTAAGATTAGAATAAAAGAGTCTTACAAATTTCAGAAGTGGGATAAGAATTTGCGTTAAACCTCAGTAATTAATTAGCTAAATAGTGCATATTTAATAATTAAAACAATAGCATCTAATGACAATCGAAATGTCCAGTTTGAGAAACTTGTTGGAGTTAAAATCGTAAAAATAAACAGCAGCTACATTATTGAGACTTTCTGCAACAACAACCTTGTACAAATTATTGTTTATAATTGGTATTTATAAAATAGTTGAATTTTATACATAAATAACAGTTTGCTAGCATATTCATCTTGAGTATATTGAGACATAATAATGTCTGAATATAAAATTTTGTTTAAAGGAGTTCCTTTAAACAAAATTGAATATGAATTAATTTGTTTAAGCTTACCTGATGATTAAAGTGTTCAATTGAAGTAATTTTATGCGTTGATAAGAAAACATTTTTGTAAAATGAATTTAAAGTTTTATTAGAGTTCTATTCTAGTTTTTGCGACAAACAATATTGCAAACTTAATTTATTGACAACAAAAAAAACAAATTGCATTAAATTATTAATTTAATCAAAGAAAAGCAGTTGTATAGAACAGTTTTTAGATTTTAGATTTCTGTATAGAGATAGTCTGAGTCTGGAGTTTAAAGGGTTAAAATGTAGTTATATTAATTTTTTGAAATGTCACATAGATTAAATTATTGATTACTGCGTTATAAATTATGACAATCAAATGAACAATCAAAGTGTCCACTTTTAGGAAAAATTTTCAAATAAAAACCAAAAACAAAAAGGGGTTAAAGTCAAATTTGCAAAGTTAGCCATAAAGTATTAAGTGTAATTGTTGTGGTGTAATCACTTTAGATAATTAAAAGATATTTTAAAGGTGACTGAAAAACCAATCGCCTTAAAATAATGTAAATATTTGATTTATTAAAAAGCTTGCTTAATAAACATTTAAAGCTGAATTCTTTAATATTATTCTTGCAATTTAAGAAAAACTTCAATTATTTAAATTATGGCTATCTTTTTGGCGACACTAAGGCGACGGTTTTGTTTAAATTCGAACCATATGTTGAAAACCATGTACAGGTCTATTATAGATAAAATTGATGAATCTCAAATGGTAGAGTGTATGGAACCAACCCTTAATAGCTTTGACAGATTGATGTTTTTAGTTACATCTTTGGTTTTTGAAAATGTTAGTTGAATAGATTTCAAGTATGTATTTATGACAAACACATTGCCACATGTAAAGTAAAGTTAGGGTGGGTATCACTTTCGACGTATTAACGTATTTTGTTCTATTTCATCTCGACATATTTATGGGGGTTTTAAGTGTTCGACGAGAAACAAACTGACTTATTTAAAATCTTAGAATTCGTGTGAAAACACTTTAAGGGTGTTTAAATAATTGCTTACAAAACGTATTGTATGAAAGGGGACATGAACAAAAATTAGTAACAAGATTATGTAAATTTCATGAAGTATAGAGTAATCACCAATTTTAAAGAAAAAGCTTTAGTTAATATTTTGTTCTAGTTGATACTGGCTCACTATTAATTCGATAAATGTTGAATTAAGATTTAAAATTAATAAAATCATTGAAAGTAAAGGATTAAAATGTTGAAAATTGATTGGTGTAAGTAGATTATTGCGATTTAAAAAAAAATATTTATATTTTTAAAAGTATTTTTATGAAATTATATCTTGTCGAATCAGTCCATATGGTAAAGATAATTTTTTTTTGACAGCTATTTGAAAAACGAGAATGTTTAAGAAAGCTAGCTTTTTGCATCAAATGGATTATGAACTTCCAAATTTTCTCAGTCGTTCAGTAATGATTTGTTAACATTTATTCAAACTTTTTGGGGAATTAATTTGAGTAGGAAAAGTAAATTTGTGCCTAAACGGGACTATTTATTAATTGTATTGACACATCTATAGCTTTTTGACATACATGTTCTGGTTTAAAATATTGAATCAAAAATCTTCTATGAACATTAATAGATTGCATTGTTTACAAAACACTTCTTGGAACTTTTAATGTTGTGGTAACATCTACTAAGGCATTGTCTTTCAATATTAATAGCAAAGCGAATTGTTCTATGATAACAACAAATAATTGTCAAAAACCTAATTCAAAATAGCATAAAACCGAAACTTTGATTATTTAGATTTTCAGCAAAATAGTGAAATAATTAGACGAAAATAGAAATCTGAAGAAGAGGTTTTTCAAAAATAATAGGTCAAGGGTATTGTTTAGAAGGCTTTCTAAAAAGGGCTTTTAGCAAAACTAATCGGTAAAGTGTCAACAGCTGCAACACAACTGAAAAAAAAAGGGTCATAAATTATTATTGTCAAGGGTGAAAGCAGGTTAAGATACTTACTCAATTGTTAAAATAAAGTTTTGAGAAGAAATAAGTTGCAAATACAATTTTCTAAATTGTATTGATAATAAAATGACTAATTTGAGTAAATTAAAAAAAAAATACTTTGATATTTTAGTAACAAAACATTTTTGTAAATTGATCTTAAAGTTTTAAAGTTAATTTGGTTTAAATAATACAAAAAAAACATATAAATCAAAATCACAAAACTACCACTTAAGGATTAATATTTTTATAAACAAAATTTTCGTACAGCAACTAATCTCATCTGGCAAAATTATACTTTTACAAGTCTAATTAATAAAGTTATGTTGCTATTTAAAAATTTAGTAGAGCTAAGTAAATAATAATTATAGTTTCTAAAATTCATAATTAATTATGTGTATTGGTACTTGCAATAAAATCCAGTATGAATTTTATAATCATTAATTGATAGTTAGCTGAGTATTCTAAAGCCGTAAAGTTCACAATTTAAATTCGATAAAAAAAAAAGACATTTGGTTAAATAGTTAATTTATTAGTTTAGAGTTTCTTAAAATAAGATTAGGTAAAAATTACTTAAGGATATTATCTGCTTTTATATGTCTACCTGCCATTAAGTAATTTTGTCAAGCTAACAGTACAATTAAATTACAAAAACCAACATTAAATATTCTAATTCATCAAATAAAAATTGGTACTTTCTCTCACTAATACTTATCATTTACACCTAAATTTCTGAAAATAGTCATTTAAGGCATTTCATATCATCATTTGTCACACATAAATTTATTAGTTTATTGTGAAGGGGTGAACTAAACAAAAACAAATAAAAAGAATCTGGAGCTTTCCCACGTGTTGACCACATGTTGTTAGATATTGTCGCCGTTAAGCAGGTAGTCTTGACCGTTTTGGGTTACAAGGGAATGCAGTTTATTCCATCTTTAAGGGTTATTTTGTGTCATGTCTGAGTTTTAAATTAAAGAAATAATATTAAAATTGTATACAGTGGAACCTATTTTAATTCATGATACATAATTTATTTGTTTTACAATCAGTTTTGATTTGAATTCATAATTACAAACAAGCAATAAGAAATTAGTGATAAATAAAATTGGGAAATTAAGAGAATTGAATCTTTAAAATAAAATTAAACTACTTAGAATTACATTTGCCAAAAAAAAAAAAATAATAGTCGCTGACACAACAAAGTTAAAACAAAATGAAAATCTAATAGAAGTTAGTTTTGAATATTAGTAATTAGAAATGTTTAACAAATTTTCTTAAATTAAAGTTTGACACTCTGAGATAATTATCAGCGATGAATGAAACTATAGCAATCATTGTTAGTTTAAAAGACTTATTTTCAATTAGTTTTCTTCAAACAATTAGTAGACAGTGAATAGGCAACTTGCTCTTTAAAAGCAATTATTATTAAAATCAATTATATTACAAAATGTAAAAAAAAACAATCAAAACTAAATTGTTGTGATTGGTTAACATGCTAAAGCTTAATTTTTGATTTAGTCAGACGCCGTTAGTTTTAATTGAAAGTTGATAAAAAAAAAAAAGAGTAAATTATGTAGTTAGAAACGTTTAAATGTTAGTCCTGTTTCAGTCAAACTATTTAAACTTGTTTAAATAGTAAACACTGCTCCTACTCTCTTTAAAAAAAAAATAAGATGAATAAAAACATTTTTAATTTTGAAAACAGAAGTTTTAATAAATGTCTTGGTAATTAGCTAGATAAGAGACCAAAATGTTTCAATTTTAAATAGTGAACACGTAAGTGTTGACCCAATCAGTAAATTATTGAAATATAACGTATGCACACAAATCAAGAAAAACTATAAGAAACCAAAGCAATTGCTAAATTACATCAAAGATTATAAATAACAAAAAAAGTATACCTTATCAACGATTATGAGATCTCACAAACTAAGAAACAGCACAAAAATAAAATAAAGAAAGAAAAAAAAAAAGAAACCAAAGCATCTGTACATATATAAGGATTGGTAACAGATTGAACTTAGAACAATTAAAATTTGAAGAAGAGACAGTTGACTGTTGACGTAGACAAACTCAAATGGGGTTAATTTTTATCTGCTTTTGATACACAGTATTGCTTTTTATTTAGGGGGTAACAAGTATTATTATAGTTGTAATTAAAGTAAAAAAAAAAATTCTTAAAGATTGTCACTCTTCTATTTGATAAATAAATATTAAACACATTTTTAAGGTTTAAGCTAATGTGAATACAATTGGGTTAAAGTAAAATAATTATTGATAACTTTTACATTAAAGCTTGAGAATAAAGCGTAAAATCATCATTAAAATAATAAGTAGAAAATCTTGGGGACAAGATTGAAGTCAGGATGGCCGAATGTGAGAGTTTTTGATTTTATAATAATTTATAGTTATTCTTTTAAGTAAAAATAAGCCAATAAGACGCTAAATCGCTTGTTTAATTAAATCATCTCGATGAGGGCCATATGGCATCTTAAGTAAAAGAGGGAGAACATCGGCTTAGCATCCCTGGAAAGGTGGTGGTAGAGGCCAGTCAGTAAAAAACTGAGCCGGGCGTCAGAGCAGTCGGACGGGCAGTATTATTAATATTTACAGTTAACAATTGTTAATTGTTTATTAAAAGAGAAAGATAGTTAACGTGTTGATCATATGTGTTTTGTGGTATAATGTGAATTCAGTGCTGTCTCCCTGAATTCGGTGGAATAATGTGAATTCAGTGCTGTCTCCCTGAATTCGGTGGATTAATGTAAATTCAGTGCTGTCTCCCTGAATTTGGAGGAATAATGTGAATTCAGTGCTGTCTCCCTGAATTCGGTGGATTAATGTAAATTTAGTGCTGTCTCCCTGAATTTGGAGGAATAATGTGAATTCAGTGCTGTCTCCCTAAATTCGGTGAAATATTGTGAAATCAGTGCTGTGCATTCGGAGGAATAATGAGGTACCGAAACAATGAAGACATCATTGAGAACACGATGCTAAAGAAAAGGGGTGAAGATTGAGTCAATCGAGTCCATGAAGTGGTTGTCAAAGTCCAATGAGCCTTGTGATGGAATAATGAGGTACCGAAACAATGAAGACATCATTGAGAACACGATGCTAAAAAAAAGGGGTGAAGATTGAGTCAATCGAGTCCATGGAGTGGTTGTCAAAGTCCAATGAGCCGGGTGATGTCTTCCACTATCAGTTCGAGAGGAAGAGAATCCTGCGAGGGGGAGAAAAGCCCCCGGTGAGTTACTTTACACGTATTATTGACAGGTACGTTATGTGTAAATATGTTTCATGTGTCGCCCAATCGATCCGTTTGACTGCTCAAGCGTTTTTCTAACAATGAATATTGAGGGGTGAGTTGAAGTAGATAGTTGATGATAATGTAGCTGGTTGTTGCTATTCTGTACACTGTTTTTGAGTTAATAATTAAGGCTAATAATCGTAGAACATAGACATCCTGACAAATTTATTATGAAGAAAGAGTTAACTGTTATTTAATTCAAGTTAATTGTTAAAATTTGGCAAAACGTAAGATTAGAATAAAAGAGTCTTACAATATATTAGAATAAAAAAATAAATAAACAATAATCTAATAAAAAAAAAAGTGCGTTTATTTTACGGTTGCCGAAGGCAACCCCTCTAGGTTCATACACGTTGCCGTAGGCAACCCTCTACTTAAGAGAGTAGGGTAAGCACCCGGAGGGTGCGAAACCATACTCTCGTATTAAATAAAATGTGATGCAAAACTTTGTAATAAGAAAAAAAATTGTTGTGTTATTGTTGCCGAAGGCAACCTTTTACATATAAGAGAGTATAGTAAGAACAAAAAAGAATAAAAAATATATATATAATATAAAGAATATAAAATAATGATAGATAGTAATATTATTTTTAAATATTAAAGTAATATTAATATGAAAACGTTATGTCAAAATCTGATCTCAAAGGTTATAACGAGAATTTTTATAACAGAAAATGACTGTCCGCCACCTAAATAATAAGAAAAAAATAAAAAATTTATAATAATAATGAATAGTAAAAGTATTTTCAAAAATAAATAATAATAGATTTATATATGTTGCCGCAGGCAACATTCAATAATGCGAGTGAGTAGAACAAGTACAAGAAAAAAAATAAAAAAACAAAAATTTTAGTAAATGGTAATATGCTTTCTTTATTATAAAAAAAAAATGAAAAAGATAAAAAAAAAAGAAATAAGTATAATTAATAAAATCTAATTAAATTTTATTAAATAAATAATAATAAATTTCAAGATAAATAATAATGGGCTAGGTTTATATAAATGTTGTCGCAGGCTAAACTTGATATGAGAAAGGAAAAAAAGTACAAAAAGGAATAATAAATAAAAATATAATTACAATAAAAAAAATAAATAAACAATAATCTAATAAATAAAAAACAAAAAAAATACAAGTGCGCTTATACTACCGGTTGCCGAAGGCAACCCCTCTAGGTTTATACACGTTGCCGTAGGCAACCCTCTACTCAAGAGAGTAGGGTAAGCACCCGGAGGGTGCGAAACCATACTCTCGTTATATTTAACTATAATAATCGCTGTTAGCCGCATCTCTTTCTTGCAATAGTGACGCATGACACAGATTTATTAATTTGGAGAAATTGTTAAATGTTGTAAGAAATTTGAGAAAAAACTTTGTCAAAAGAGTGACGGTGTAATGTTTTGAGCAAAGAATTGGCGTTTGGTGTGCTAGACGAAAGGAGTAGGAGGGATTCAAAGTAAAAAAAATGTTTCAAAAAAATGACCGATAAAAAGAGTAAACAGATAGGACATTTCGCCAAAAAACCATTCTAGATAGAAAACTTTGAAAGCTGGGCTTTTTGTGACACTTCGTCAATTTAGTGCCATATGCCATCTAACGGTGACAGTTTTACATTAGGTTATGTTTGTCATTGTCTAACCTTTCAGTGTAATTTTGGCGAAAATCTACCAAAATACAGCTTAAATCTATTAAATAAACATGGGGGTTTTATTTATAAACATATCCCATCAAGAAATTTAATGTAATTTTGTCAAGAAAGAAAATTTTACAATTTGCAGCCCCTAAACTGTTAAAGGAGTGGAAGTGAGAATAGACCGAATTTCAATGAATATTTAAGTGAAAACATTGTTTAAAAACTATTTTAAAGCGACCGATAAAGGTTTGAATAATTTTTTTCAAAGATTTTAAGGTATTTTGTAGAGAAAGAATAAGTGGCTCCCGAAGTGTCAAGAGAGTCCAAATTTGATGGAAAATCTACGTAAATACAGCTTAAAACAATGAAAATTCAAGTTAAATAAACATGTGGCATTCACCAAAAAGTTAGAAGCAAAGATCGAAAAGGCGAAAGGGGTCTTTTTTTTGGTTTTGGTCAAAATATCAAAAGCCCCACAAAAAGTCATATGCCATCCAACGGTGACAGTGCTACATTAGGTTATTTATTTGGAAATCGATTTTTCAAACATTCCAACGTTTCTCAGGTAAATGGTAACGAGTTTTGATGTTTTATTTAAAAAGTTTTTCTAGAAAAATTCACCGTCCAGAATTTTACAAATCTTTACAAGATTTGTTTCAGTTAGTGAATGTGATCAGTGTACATATGAAAGGAAAATAGCGGTCGTTGAAATCGATGCAATCAGAAGAGCACTTATGGTGTCCCGAAGGAAGCGAATTCGTAATGACACTCTAAAAGAAGAAATGGAGATGGACTCGGATATACTCCAGGAAATCACATCACGACAGCTAATATGGTACGGACACGTACAACGTATGCAGGAAGATATTTTTTATCAAAATAACAATGAGATATAATATAATAAATATTTTGTTTTAGGCTTTGTGAAATAGAATAACGGATACATACATGAAAGAAAAAAGTTTAAAGATTATGGATGCTATTTAATTTATTTTTTTGAGTATAAGCAAGCGGATGCTCTCATTTATTAACTAAAAATTCAAGATTTTCCTTATTCTAAAGAAAATGAAGTGAAGAAGACATAATTACAGGTTTTTCCAGAAGAAATTATAATGTAATATAGATTTGAAGTATTAAGGTCAATGACTTTTTGACCTAATTATTGAAAAAAGAGGCTAATAATATAGAGTCTCAAATTCTGTATTAAAATGAAGATAAAAGTTTTTAATTTTAATAATATTTACAGTATCTAACTGCTTATCTAAACTATAGACTTCTTTTGAAAATAGAAATTGTCGTATGGATAAATTGAATCGATTCGTTTGGAGATTAGAATTTATTGATTGAGCGTTAAATCTTAAATGTTTGAAATACGATGAAGCAAAGAAGACCACGAGAAATCTTTTTTAAAAAGACATAAAGAGATATACAAATTAATATTAGAAATGATTAGATTTTAAATGAATGCTTGCTATCATTCGTACTAAGCATTTTGATACCGTTTGACATTTTGTTTTTGGAAAGTGGCTATGAATGAGAATAATGTACATCTTTTAATAATTAATTCGAGAATTATATTCGAAAAGTATCTAATACAGAATATATATTTTTTTCTCAATCGTACGTACTTAACAACTTTTTCCAGAAGAAATTATAATGTAATATAGATTTGAAGTATTAAGGTCAATGACTTTTTGACCTAATTATTGAAAAAAGGGGCTAATAATATAGAGTCTCAGATTCTGTATTAAAATGAAGATAAAAGTTTTTAATTTTAATAATATTTACAGTATCTAACTGCTTATCTAAACTATAGACTTCTTTTGAAAATAGAAAGTGTCGTATGGATAAATTGAATCGATTCGTTTGGAGATTAGAATTTATTGATTGAGCGTTAAATCTTAAATGTTTGAAATACGATGAAGCAAAGAAGACCACGAGAAATCTTTTTTAAAAAGACATAAAGAGATATACAAATTAATATTAGAAATGATTAGATTTTAAATGAATGCTTGCTATCATTCGTACTAAGCATTTTGATACCGTTTGACATTTTGTTTTTGGAAAGTGGCTATGAATGAGAATAATGTACATCTTTTAATAATTAATTCGAGAATTATATTCGAAAAGTATCTAATACAGAATATATATTTTTTTCTCAATCGTACGTACTTATTTTTATATTTTTAAATAAACAATTAAATATTTAAAAAAAAAATACGATATCAATTGTCAATTATTATTGTTGACATAATAATCAATTAAAAAATACAAAGTGATCACTTATTATCATTAATTTATATTTTATAAATAACATGAAATATGAAACGTTTTTCTGTCAATTTTAATGTAGAATTTTTTTATATAGAGTGTTTGTTTTTTTTCAATTTGATATATAATATATAACTAAAATATAAATAACTTTTATTGGTTTTTTTTTAGATTATTATAATATGGTAATATAATACGAATGGCTAGAAGAGTCTTTTTGATTATATTATAGAAAATATAGAACTGTGGTTGTAGGAAAATTTATCATTGTGTATACGAAAAGTGAGATTAAGTTGTGTTTGAGACCAATCGATGAAAGAATATTAATATATATGAATTAAAATAAGATGGAAGTGGAAAATTATATTCAAATAGTATCTATACAGAATTTTTTTCTCAATCGTACGTACTTATTTTTATATTTTTAAATAAACAATTAATTATTTAAAAAAAAATACTATGTCAATTGACAATTATTATTGTTGACATAATCAATTGAAAAATACAAAGTGATCACTTAATATAAATGCTTTATATTTTATAACTAACATGAAATATGAAACGTTTTTTTGTCAATTTTAATGTACAAATTTCTATAGAGTGGTTGTTTTTTTTGAATTTGATATATAATATATAACTAAAATATAAATAATTTTTATAAAATATAAAAATTTGCAAAAAATTAAAAATAAAAAAATGTTAATTTAAAAGATATGCTATGATTTAAGTAAAAAAAGCATCAAGAAAAACTAAAAGAAATTATAAATTTGTTGATAATAAAAAAGAAAAGATAATTTAAGTAGTATAGAAAAACAAAATTATGGTTGTCGTAGAAAAATAAAACTTGATAAAATTAAGTAAAGAATAAAAAAAATCGAAAAAAAAATTTATAGAAAAAAAAATTTTTAGATTAGAAAACTATGTTATAAATATGGAAAAAAAAATGTTAAAATATCAGGAGTGTATAGATGGATAATACAATATTAAAAAAAGAATAGTATAAAAAAAATTAGAATACACAAAAAAAGAAAATGTAAGAGAGAAATAAGACGAAAATAAAAACAATTGAAAAAAAAATGAAAATTAAGTAAATACATTATAAAAATAGGAACAAATAGAATCAAAAAGAAGAAAGTAAAGAGAAATAAAAAAACAAGTTTGAAAAAAAAAGTTGAAGAGATAAAAAAAGAATAAAAAGAAAGAGAAAATAAAAGTTTCAATGTACGAATTTCTATAGAGTAGTTGTTTTTTTGAATTTGATATATGATATATAACTAAAATATAAATAATTTTTATTGATTTTTTCATTAGATTATGTATGATTGTAATTGAATGATTACATATTTTAAAAAAAATAAATAGAAAATAGGGAAATAAATTAGAAAAGGAAAACAAATAGCAAAAAAAAAAAAGAAAGAATATAGTATATAATTAATAAAATGTAATACGAACCTTTTTAATAAAAATAAAATATGGTTGTTTTATGGTTGCCGAAGGCAACCTTAATGTAAGAGAGTAAGGTAAGAAAAAGGGAGAATAAATAAAAAAATATAATAATAGAAACAAAAAAAATATATAAAATAACAATTTTAATTTTGAAAAAAAATAATAAAAAACTCGCTTTAGAAGAGAATAAGAAAAAATTTATATAAATTATTATAATATATTATAGTTTTTATTCTTCTAATTTTAATAACAAATATTATTAAAGTAATAAAATTATTATGAAAATAAAAAAAATTGAAACGAAGAAAAAAAAATACAAATAAAAGCAAGAAAAAAATTTGAAAAAAAAAAGGAAAATAAAAATCAAGTATATTAAATAAAATGTAATGCAAAATTATTTTATAAAAAAAAATTGTTGTGTTATTGTTGCCGAAGGCAACCTTTTACATATAAGAGAGTATAGTAAGAACAAGAATAAATAATATAAAATAATGATAGATAGTAATATTATTTTTAAACATTAAAGTAATATTAAAATGAAAACGTTATGTCAAAATCTGATCTCAAATGTTATAACGAGAATTTTTATAAGAAAAAATGACTGTCCGCCACCTTAATAATGAGAAAAAAATAAAAAAATTATAATAATAATGAATAGTAAAAGTATTTTAAAAAATAAATAATAGATTTATATATGTTGCCGCAGGCAACATTCAATACGAGTGAGTAGAACAAGTACAAAAAAAAATAAAAAAAAAATTTTAGTGAATGGTAATATGCTTGCTTTATTATAAAAAAAATAAGAAAAATAAAAGAAAAAGAAAAAAGTATAATTAATAAAATCTAATTAAATTTTTTTACATGAATAATAATAAATTTTAAGATAAATAATAATGGGCTAGGTTTATATAAATGTTGTCAAAGGCAAACCATGATATGAGAAAGTAGAAAAAGTACAAAAAAGAATAAATAAAATCATATTACAATAAAAACAATTAATAATCAATAATCTAATAAAAAAAAAAAAAAAAAAAAGTGCTTTTTTATTACCGGTTGCCGAAGGCAACCCCTCTAGGTTTATACACGTTGCCGTAGGCAACCCTCTACTCAAGAGAGTAGGGTAAGCACCCGGAGGGTGCGAAACCATACTCTCGTTATAATAATAAAACGCGTTAGCCGCATCTCTGTCGGACAAATTTTAGCTTTTTAAAATTTTTTTTTGTTTTAAATGAGATTTTGTAGGAAAAAGTAGCTATCCTTAAAATTATAATGTTTTTTTAATAATTTCTAAAAATTTTTTTAAAATTTGATAACCCCCTTGAGCGTACGAGGTACCACAAACAGAGTTTGAGAAAAAGATGGAATGTGTCAAAATCGCGATAATAACGTCTAAACTTACTATGGGTAGATTCTATATCACTAAGGATTTTTTCAACAAATGTCATTTGTCAGTGTCTAACCTGTCAGTCGTATCGTAATTTTACGAAAATCTACCAAAATACAGCTTAAATCTATAAAATATCTATTAAATAAACATGGGGGTTTTATTTATAAAGATTTCCCATCAAGAGATTTAATGTAATTTCGTCAAGAAAGAAGATTTTATAAATTGTAGCCCTCTAAACTGTCAATAGAGTGGAGTGTGAATTTAATGGGAGAACAATTCAATGACTATTTAAATGACTGTCAGTCGTATCGTAATTTTACAAAAATCTACCAAAATACAGTTTAAATCTATAAAATATCTATTAAATAAACATGGGGGTTTTATTTATAAAGATTTCCCATCAACAGATTTAATGTAATTTCGTCAAGAAAGAAGATTTTATAAATTGTAGCCCCCCAAACTGTCAATAGAGTGGAGTGTGAATTTAATGGGAGAACAATTCAATGAATATTTAAATGACTGTCAGTCGTATCGTAGTTTTACGAAATTCTACCAAAATACAGCTTAAATATATAAAATATCTATTAAATAAACATGGGAGTTTTATTTATAAAAATTTCCCATCAAGAGATTTAATGTAATTTCGTCAAGAAAGAAGATTTTATAAATTGTAGCCTCCCAAACTGTCAATAGAGTGGAGTGTGAATTTAATGGGAGAACTCAATGAATATTTAAATGACTGTCAGTCGTATCGTAATTTTACGAAAATCTACCAAAATACAGCTTAAATCTATAAAATATCTATTAAATAAACATGGGGGTTTTATTTATAAAGATTTCCCATCAAAAAATTTAATGTAATTTTGTCAAGAAAGAAGATTTTATAAATTGTAGCCCCCCAAACTGTCAATAGAGTGGAGTGTGAATTTAATGGGAGAACAATTCAATGAATATTTAAATGACTGTCAATCGTATCGTAATTTTACAAAAATCTACCAAAATACCGCTTAAATCTATAAAATATCTATTAAATAAACATGGGGGTTTTATTTATAAAGATTTCCCATCAAGAGATTTAATGTAATTTCGTCAAGAAAGAAAATTTTATAAATTGTAGCCCCCCAAACTGTCAATAGAGTGGAGTGTGAATTTAATGGGAGAACAATTCAATGAATATTTAAATGACTGTCAATCGTATCGTAATTTTACAAAAATCTACCATAGTTCTTCTAAAATTGAACCCCAAATGAATTGAAATGCTTTTTTATATTGGAAAAGATAGAAGAAATAATAGAAGGAAAAGCTCTGGGTAGGTTTTTTGACTTTTTTTTATTAAATACTAAAATCTTATATTGATAGAGCATGCCCCCCGAAATGTCAAAGGGGTAAAGCTAATATAATAGAAAAAGTAAAGATTAAAAAGTCGAGAAGGTATGGCTGAAAGAAAAGCTTTTGGTTAATAGGTCTTCCAAAATTGAGCCCCAAATTTTTTTTTGTTGCTCTAAACAAATTTGTTTATAGCAACCAATAATTACAATTTTTTTTTTAAATTGACATATACATTTTCAAATTTGATAACCCCCTTGAGCGTACGAGGTGCCGCTAGCCGAGTTTGAGAAAGAGATGAAATGTGTAAAAATCGTGATAAATGACGTAAAAACTTACTATCGATAGATTCTATATCACTAAGGATTTTTTCAACAAATGTCATAACCTGTCAATTTAATTTAATTTTAGCGAAAATCTACCAAAATACAGCTAAAATCTATAAAATATCCATGAAATAAATATGGGCGGTCTATTTCTAACGATTTCCCATCAAGGGATTTAATGTAATTTCATCAAGAAAGAAGATTTTACAATTTGTAGCCCCCAAACTGTCAAACGAGTGGAAGTGAGAATAGACCGAATTTTAATGAACATTTAAATGATGAAATATTGTTTAAAAACTATTTTGAAGCGACCGATAAAGGTTTGAATAATTTTTTTCAAAGATTTTAAGGTATTTTGTAGAGGAATAATAAGTGGCTCTTGAAATGTCAACAGAGTAAAGTTAGAATATAATGGAAAATCTATAAAATATCTATTAAATAAATATGAGGGTTTTATTTATAACGACGATTTCCCATCAAGAGATTTAATGTAATTTCATCAAGAAAGAAGATTTTTACAAAATTTGTAGCTCAGCCCCAAACTGTCAAAAGAGTGGAACTGAGAATAGACCAAATTTCAATGAATATTTAAATGAAAACATTATTTAAAAACTATTTTGAAGCGACCGATAAAGGTTTGAATAATTTTTTAAAAGATTTTAAGGCATTTTGTAGAGGAATAATAAGTGACCCCCGAAATGTCAACAGAGTAAAGTCAGAATATAATGGAAAATCTACGTAAATATAGCTCAAAACAATGAAAATATTAGTTAAATGAACAAGTGGCACTCACCCAAAAGTTAGAAGCAAAGATCGAAAAGTCGAAAGAAATCTTTTTTTTGGTTTCGGTCAAAATATCAAAAATTCACAAAAAAAAGTTGTCAAATTGACCGCTTCAGGTTATTATAAATTAATTTCATTCAAATTTTTAACATTAAAAAATCAATAATATCAAAATAAAACTAACCTGTCAGTCGTAGCGTAGTTTTAACGAAAATCTACCGAAATACAGCTAAAATCTATAAAATATCTATTAAATAAATATGGGGGTTTTATTTATAACGATTTCCCATCAAGAGATTTAATGTAATTTCATCAAGAAAGAAGATTTTTACAATTTGTAGCCTCTCAGCCCCAAACTGTCAACGAAGTGGAAGTGAGAATATAATGAGAGAACAATATAATGAATATTTAAATGATGAAAAACATTGTTTAAAATCTATTTTGAAGTGAACCATAAAGGTTTGTTTAGTTTTAAAAGATTTTAAGGCATTTTGTAAAGAAGAAGTGCCCCAAAATGTCAACGGAGTAGTAAAGTGTGGAATATAATGTGGTGGAAATTACAATAAATATCGACCTTTTAAAGATTATTTTTTGAATGGTTGATAAAGGTTTGTATAGGTTTTGTTTATTTTTTTTTTAAATAGATTTTATGACATTTTTAGAGAACAATTTTAGTGGGGGCCCCAAAATGTCAACGGAGTAAAATGGGAAAAACAACTCAAAACATTGAAATATTGGTTAAATAAACGAGAGGGGTACGCATTCGAGAAGGCTTTTAAGCTCTACATAAAATAATGTCATAAAATAATGACAAAAGCCTTTTCAATAATTTTAATAAAAAGCTTAAAAGTAAAGTTAAAAATTTAAAAAGCGATTAAGAATCTAAAGTAGAAGCTTTTTTGGAAAAGATATGTAAGTATATACCGTATTTTTATAAATATATTAATTTTTACTTTAAATATAAATGATTTTTGTAAAAGTAAACGCTTAATTTTTAAAAGTTTAAATGACTTGAATGTGATTAGTGTACATTAATTTGCGTGCATTAGACAATATTTTTTATCAAAATAACAATGAGATATAATATATGCAAAAAAAAGCTAATACAAAACATTGCCCTCATTGAAAAGAAATTTTGAAGAAAATATAGCCTTGAATTGATTATAGATTGGTAGTTATTGAAAAAATCTAATTGCTGCTTCACAAGAAGACCACCATAATGCAAACAAAATAATAAAATAATAAAAAGAAAACGACAATCGAAGACAACCATTGTTCACATGCAAGTTAAGACTCAATTTCAAGATTTAATTTGAAAGTAGAATTTGTAATCCGGTTTATTTGGATTGAATAGATCCATTTAGAGATTATATATATTTTATTATATTTTTCTATTTTAGAGCTTCAAGCGAGAGATAACATTAACTGCATAAAAAAGCTAATACAAAACATTGCCCTCATTGAAAAAGAATTTTGAAGAAAATATAGCCTTGAATTGATTATAGATTAGTAGTTATAGAAAAAAATCTAATTGTTTCTTCACAAGAAGACCACCATAAAAAATCTTTTACATTATATAAAGAGTTTATATTGTAAAATCATCATGTGGGAAAAAAACTTTTAATTAAGCTTAAAGAGTGTTTGAGTTGGAAAACTTAAATATTTTATATTAAAATTGTATCAAGATAATAACTTTCTATTGATAATGAGTGACACATCTATGACACCGACAACATCATTGACAGATGTCATTATGTTTGCTATGACATAACCTACTTTTTTTTTATAAAAGTTACGTCAAATATTTGTAATACAAGTGTTTCCGGTTATACTGTTAACACTAGGAAAATAAAAAAAAAATAAAAACTGATGCTAACTAAAAAAGCAATTAATAAAAAAATTTTTTTTGAATTTTGCTAAACAAGCAAATGTTTATGATAATTAAATATTAAAGAAAAGTTTCAAATTTGTGTTTATCTAAATTGTTGACAAGAGGCAATAGGAATGACGTTTCCGGTTACAGTGTTGCAGCTAGGCGCAAATAAAAAAGTTTTTAAAAAATGTTATCAAATAAAAAAGTCATTATTATTTATGCTCAGGAGTGTTTTAATTTAATGGTAATTTTAAATTTAATATTAAAATTGTACCACAACAACAACTTCATATTGTTGATGGGTGACACACCTTTGACACCGACAACATCATTGACAGATGTTATTGTGCTTGAGCTAAAAACATAACATACATTTTTTTATGAAAGTTACGTAAAATTTAAAAAAAAAAGTGTTTTCGGTTACAGTGTTGCCACTGAGCAAATAAAAAAAAATTAAAAAGTATTGCCATATTAAATATCTATTAAAAATTTTTTTTTAATTATGTTGTACAAAAAAAAATGTTTATAATTGATAATTATAATAAAAAAATTGCACAAAAAAAATATGTGTTTATCTAAATTGTTGACAAGAAGCAATAAGAACGGCGTTTTCGGTTACAGTGTTGCAGATAGGTGCCATAAAAAAGTCTCTAAAAAGTATTGCCAATTAAAAAATCATTATTAAGCACGTTTAGTAGTGTTTGGGTTGGCAATCTTAAATTTCATAAAAAAAGTGCACAATGGCAACAACTTAATATTGATTATGTGTGACACATCTTTAACACTGACAACATTATTGACATATGTCAATGTGTTCGCTACGATATAACCTAATTTTTTTTTATGAAAGTTACGTCAAATATTTGTCAAGAAACAAACGTTTTCGGTTACATTGTTGCAACTAGGCAATTAAAGTTTTTTTATTAAAAGTGTTGCCATATTAAATATTTATTAAAAAAAATTATTTTTTTGATTGTATTAATTATAAACAAATGTTTTTAATTAATAATTATTCAAGAAAAATTTTAAATTTTTGTTATTTAATTTCCGACGATCAAATGTGCGAAAAAAAAGATTTGCAAAAAATTAAAAATAAAAAAATGTTAATTTAAAAGATATGCGATGATTTGAGTAAAAAAAGCATCAAAAAAAACAAAAAGAAATTATAAATTTGTTGATAATAAAAAAGAAAAGATAATTTAAGTAGTATAAAAAAACAAAATTATGGTATTTGTAGAAAAATAAAAATTGATAAAATTAAGCAAAGAATATAAAAATTGAAAAAAAAAATTATAGAAAAGAAAATGTTTAGATTGGAAAACTATATTATAAATACGGAAAAAAAACGTTAATATATCAGGAGTTTATAGATGGATAATACAATATTTAAAAAAAAATAGTATAAAAAATAATTAAAATACACAAAAAAAAAATGTAAAAGAGAAATAAACAGAAAATAAAAAAAATTGAAAAAAAAAAATTAAAATTAAGTAAATACATTATAAAAATAGGAACAAATAGAATCAAAAAGAAGAAAGTGAAGAGAAAAAAATAAAAAAAAGTATAATAAATAAAATCTAATAAGAAAATTCCAAAAAAAAAGAAAAATTTAAAAATTGAAAAAAAAATTCCTATAAATAAATAAATAAAAACTATAAAGAATTAAAACAAAATTAAATAAAAAAAATTATAATACGCTTATTAATAACCACTAATGTGCTTGCTTAAATTTTAAAGCGTTTATTTTTTAGATTGCCGAAGGCAACCTTTCTAGGTTTATACACGTTGCGGTCGGCAACCCTCTACTCAAGAGAGTAGGGTAAGCACCCGGAGGGTGCAAAACCATACTCTCGTTATTAATAAGTAAAACCTGATGTAGTTGCTCTGTCTAACAAATTTTAAATTTTTAAAAAACTTTTTTTGTTTCAAATGAGATTTTGTATGAAAAAGTAGTTATCCTTAAAATTACAATGTTTTTTAAATAATTTCTAAATTTTTTTTTCAAATTTGATAACCCCCTTGAACGTAGGAGATACCACACCAGAAACAAAGTTTGAAAATAAGATGGAATGTGTAAAAATCATGATAAATGACGGAAAAACTTACTATTGATAGATTCTATATCACTAAGAATTTTTTCAACAAATGTCATTTGTCAGTGTCTATCTGTCAGTCGTATTTAATTTAGGCGAAAATCTACCAAAATACAGCTAAAATCTATAAAATATCTATTAAATAAACATGGGGGTTTTATTTATAAAGATTTCCCATCAAGAGATTTAACGTAATTTTGTCAAAAATAAAGGTTTTACAATTTGTCGCCCCCCAAACTGTCAACGGAGTGAGCTGAGAATTTAATAAGAGAACAATTCAATGAATATTTAAATGAAAACATTGTTTAAAAACTATTTTGAAACGACCGATAAAGATTTGATTAATTTTTTAAAAAATTTCAAGGCATTTTGTAGAGAAGTGCCCCAAAATGTCAACGGAGTAGAGTGAGAATATAATGTAAAAATTACAATAAATATCGACATTTAAAGATTATTTTGGAATGGTTGATAAAAGTTTGTGTAGGTTTTGTTTAGTTTTTTAATAGATTTTATGACATTTTTAGAGAAAAATTAGTGCCCCAAGCTGTCAATAGAGTAAAGTGAGAATATAATGGAAATTACAACTCAAAGCATTGAAATATTGGTTAAATAAACGAGGGGTACTCATTCGAGAAGGCTTTTAAGCCCTACATTCAACAAAAAGTCATTTGAAGAAAAGACTATAGCCCCAAACTTTCAACAGAGTGAAGTGAGAATATAATGAAAATTACAATGAATATTTAAATAAAAAACGACGCTGAAAAACTATTTTAAAGTGACCCATAAAAATTTGCATAGGTTTTGTTTAGTTTTTAAAAGATTTCATGTCATTTGTAGAAAAAAATTAGTGCCCCAAAATGTCAACGGAGGCAAGTGAGAAAATAATGGAAAATCTACGTAAATTCAGCTCAAAACAATTAAAATATTGGTTAAATAAACAAGTGGCATTCACCCAAAAGTTAGAAGCAAAGATCGAAAAGTCGATAAGGGTCTTTTTTTTGGTTTCGGTCAAAATATCAAAAGCTCACAAAAAAAAATTGTCAAATTGACAGCTTCAGGTTATTATAAATTTGTTATGGTCAAAAAAAAGATTTTGGGTTAATAGTTCTTCTAAAACTGAGCCCCAAATTTATTGAAATGCTTTGTTATATTGGAAAAGATAGAAGAAATAATACAAAGAAGAGCCCACGGGTATGTCTTTTAACGTTTTTTTATTAAATACTAAAATCTTATATTGATAGAGCATGCCCCCCGAAATGTCAAAGGGGTGAAGCTAATATAATAGAAATTACAATGAATATATAAATGAAACGTCGTTTAAAGAGTATTTTGGAGCGAAAAGAAATGCTTTGGGTTAATAGGTCTTTGTTTTTTTATATTGGAAAAGATAGAAGGAATAATAGAAAGAAAAGTTCTGGTTATGTTTTTTGACTTTTTTTTATCAAATACTAAAATCTTTTATTGATGAAATGCCTGAAATTGGTATTTGAAAAGGAAATAATAAAAGACAATTTTAAATGTACCGCTCTAATATTTTTGACATCGTTGTTGTCAGCAACCAAAAAAATATAATAATAAAATAATTATTTTTAGAATTTTCATAAAGTATTGACATATTTTACAAAATTAAGTGTAAAAGTGTTGTTGTTTTTTGTAAAATATAAATGAAAAGGTTAAAATAAAGTAAGTTTAATAATTATTTAATCTCATTGTCTATAATTTTTGTTTTAGATAAGGTTTGTTAAAAGTTTTTGAGGAGACACCTAATTTTTTGGCCTGTTTTACATTTTTTTCTTTATTATAATATGGGAATATAATACGAATGGCTAGAAGAGCCTTTTTGATTATATTATATAAGATATAGAACTGTGGTTGTCGGAAAATTATAATTGTGTATACGAAAAGTGAGGTTAAGTTGTGTTTGGGGCCTATTCATGTAAGAAGATTCATATAAATGAATTAAAATCAGATGGAAGTGAAAAATTATTACAGAATATATATTTTTTTCTCAATCGTACGTACTTATTTTTATATTTTTAAATAAACAATTAAATATTTTAAAAAAAAATACAATGTGAATTGTCAATTATTATTTTTGACATAATCAATTAAAAAATACAAAGTGATCACTTAAAATTAATAATTTGTATTTTATAATATAACTAATATGAAATATGAAACGTTTTTCTGTCAATTTTAATCTACAACTTTCTATAGAGCGGGTTGTTTTTTTGAATTTGATTTATAATGTATGTATAACTAAAATATAAATAATTTTTTTTGATTTTTTCTTTAGATTATGTATGATTGTAATTGAATGATTACATATTTTGGAAAAATTAAATAGAAAATAGGAAAAAATTAAGAAAATTAGAAAAAGAAAACAAATAGAAAAAAAAAGAAAGAAAGAATAAAGTATATAATTTAAAAAATGTAATACTAACTTTTTTAATAAAAATAAGATATGGTTGTTTTATTGTTGCTTAAGGCAACCTTATATATATAAGAGAGTAAAGTAAGCAAGCAAAAGGGCGAATAAATAAAAAAATATAATAATAAAAACAACAAAAAATATATAAAATAACAATTTTAATTTTGAAAAAAAAAATAATAGACTTGCTTTAGAAGAGATTAATGAGAAGAGAAAGAAAGAAAAAAATTGAAAAAAAAAGAAGAATAAAAATTAAGTATATTAAATAAAATGTAATGCAATTTTTATTAATAAAAAGAAATATTGTTGTTTTAATGTGGTATAAATTTTTTTAACAAAATCCAAATAAGGTTGCCGAAGGCAACCGTTTACGTATAAGATAGTGGGGTAAATACAAAGAAAAATAAATAAAAAAATATATTGTGAAAAAAATAAAAAAAAAATATATAAAATAATAATGAATAGTAAAAGTATTTTTAAATATAAATGATAATAGATTTATATATGTTGCCGTAGGAAACTATTACAATAAAAATAAAAAAAAAACTTTAATCGTAATAAATAATATGTTTGCTTTATTACAACAAAAAAAAGATGGGAAAGAGAAAAATAATAAAAAAGGAATAAGTATAATTTATGAAATATAATAAAAGATTTTTAATACATACAAAATATGGTTGTTTTAGGTTTGCTTTACATGTAAGAGAGTAGGGTAAGCATAAGAAAGATTGAATAAAAATATAGTAATATAAAACACAAAATAGAAAAAAAATCATATAATATAATAATAAATAATATTTATTTTAAAGATAAATAATACCAAATTGTTGCCGCAGGTAATAATCTAAATGAGAGAGTAGAATAAGCACAAAAAGAAATAAATAAAAGTTTATTAAAATAAAAAAAATTATTAAACAATAATCCAATAAAAAAAAATGCGTTTGTTCTATAGTTGCCGAAGGCAACCCCTCTAGGTTCATACACGTTGCCGTAGGCAACCCTCTACTCAAGAGCGAAACCATACTCTCGTTTTTAAAGTAAAATATGCCAATAAAGCGCTAAATAGCTTGTATAATTAAATGATCTCAATGAGGGCCATACGGCAAGTTAGAGAAGGGTAAAGTAAGCTTAGCATCCCTGGAAAAGGTCGAGTAGCCTAATTAGTGAACTTAGAGGGTGAGAACGGTAACGTTCGCCAAAAAAGTCGTTAAATGGTCAGTTGAGCGTTGTGAATCTATATATATAAAAGAAAGTCGTGTTTGTTACAACCCTTATAACTCGAGAACGGCTGGACCGATTGCCATGGTTTTTGATTTGTTGGATTTGTTTCCGTCCCGAATAGCAGAATACATCTTAAAAACAATGAAAACTCGATATGTGTAATGAATACTTAATCATTTCAATAGATGCTGATTTGTTTATTACATGTCAAACATTTGTTGCCCAATCCTGTCAAATAGTGTAACAACTTTTTTTTTTTAGAGCTTATGGCCTGGTTGCTGAGACCTTTAAGCCACAACTTTATTTTTTTCTGAAGACATCATGTGTGCGTTCAGAAATTTATTTTTTGTAAAATGTCTACAAAGTTCAGGTACTGTTATATTTGTTTGTTTTAGACATTAATTCCCGAAAATAATACCTAAGATTTATTCTACAGTAAAAACATAAAATCATCGGAAAGGAAGGAACGGAATTTAGGAAATAAAAAATCAGTTGGTAAAGGTTATAAGATTAAGGAAAAAAAATCTATAGGTTAACAAAAGTGTAAATGTTTTTTTATAGGTTGTCTATGATTTTTCTTGATAAGCTATTCATACGTAGTGGTTATATAATTACTCTTTGAGCTATTGTCTATGTCTCGAAAGTTCAGACACTGTTATTATATTTGGTGGTTTTATGCGAGTGCACATTTTAATAACCATGCCGCGTCCTAGAAGATCTAATCTTTCCCAGCGAAGCCGTAATGCAATTAGGCAACGGAATATTGCGAGTCAATTATCTGCGAGAAATTGCACGCGTCGATACTTAAAGGAAAATTTAAAGATGAGGAAGTTCTTATTCCAAGGATTCCGATGATCCCAACGAATATGCCCTTTAAGTTTAAACGAATTCAATTCCCGATTCATCTTGCCTTCGCCATGACGATCAACAAATCACAGAGCCAATCCTTGACTATTTGTGGTCTCAATCTAGAAAATGCATGTTTTTCTTATGGTTAATTGTACGTGGCATGCTCACGTGTCGGCAAACCATCCGCTTTATTTGTTCTTGCGCCTGACCAAAAAACAAAGAATGTCGTTTACCACAAAGTGCTTAAATGAAAATTCTATTAATGGATTAATCCGAGTTTTATTTTTTTTCCCAATCTGCACAACATAGTTTCCAATCTTTTTTTTCTGACATGAGTTTGAAGTACTTAATTATTATTTTTTGTTTTTTTTTATTTTTATTCTTATTCTGTATGTATGTTTTCATCATCATTTATCATAATAAAATACTTTTTTGTTTCTATCTATCTAAATATATTATTTTGTATCATTGTTTTACGTTCATCAAAGTCTAAATTAGTTCAGCTAAAAAGTAACACGACATTCATTGACTGTTAGGCGGTACGAAGTTTGCCGGGTCAGCTAGTTGTTTATAAAGACAGACAACGTGTGCTGTTGTCGTTGCTAATGATAATGTGTTGTTTTATAATATGATTACAAGAGAAATAGAATTTCAGTGCTAACTCCCTGAATTAGGAGGAATATAAATTCAGTGCTGACTCCCTGAATTAAGAGGAATATAAATTTAGTGCTGACTCCTTGAATTAGGAGAAATAAGGAGTAAGATTGCTATCCTGGCTCTTTACTTCCTCAGATAGAGGCAAAGAGTTAGAAGGTTATGTACCTGTTGGTAGATGAAAAAGGTTGTGGATTTCCCTTTTGCCGGCATGACAGAGTGGTGCGTAATGTCCATATGTTCTTCACTTATGAATCTTTATTTTATACTTTTTCATATTATACATTATTCCTGGCCGATCTATTTCGTATAATGTGATTAAGGCCTCACGGCACCGTTTACGTTGCTCCCGAGCAAGGATCCAAAACCATAAAAACATCATTGAAAACACGAGACTAAAAAAAAAAGGATGAAGATTGTGTCAATCGAGTACATGGAGTAGTTGTCAAAGTCCAATGGACCTGGTGATGTCTTTCACTAGCAGTTCGAAAGGAAAAGAGTTCTGCGAGGAGGACAAAAGCCTCCGGTGAGTTACTTTACAGGTATTATTAGCAAATACATTATATGTAAATATGTTACATGTGTCTTCTTTGATGTCATCTGAGTTGATTGGCAACTCCTTGCTTGTCGCTGCAAAATTCAAGTAATTTCCTTCGTTTTTGAACTCGCTTGAGATTGTTTCTATTTTTCTCGGCACTCTCAAAAAACAATCCGCTACAGGGTTAGATTTGCCTGTAATGTGCTCAATTTTATAATTAAAACCTGATAAAAACGTAGCCCATCTCTGCAATCGGTTTGCTGACATTATAGGGATGCCCGTGTTCTCTCCAAATAACGTTACAAGAGGTTTGTGATCGGTCTTCAAAATCCATTTTTGTTCCCATAAATATTGATAAAATTTTATTGTGCCATAATAAATAGCTAACGTTTCTTTTTGAATTGTTGCGTAATTCTTCTCTGCTGGCATTAAGGTCTTTGATACGCATGCTATTATCTTTTCATTTCCATCTATTACGTGACTTAAAACTGCGGCTATTCCTTCATTGGAAGCATCGGTCGTCATAACTATTGGTAACTTGGGGTCAAAATGAACTAAACAATTGTCTGAAGCTAAGACTTCCTTGATTTTGTTTTACACCTAAATCCGAATCAGTAGAATCGCTGTCTTCATCAGATGAGCCGGTATCTACTGTGAAGCTTAATTCATCTAATGATTTATTCAAAAGATGTTCTTTCTGGCATAACTCAATATCATATTTTAGAACATGACCACGTATTTTCGACCATTTGTTAACTCCCACTTCAGAAAATTCTTTTCGAGCCAGTTCTTCTACAGCCGCCAAAGTGAAAGTCACATTTTGAGCTACTACTTAATGTTTAACTACAGTTCAAATTTTTTCTGTAGGATTGAGGTTAGGATGATGGGATGGAAGCCCTAGTACATTGTGACCATGTTGTTTCATGAGCTGATCTAGTGAATATTTCACTGGATAAAATTGTTTATTGTTTTTATTTATTTTTAGCAATTTAGGCTTAGAGGCCTTTTCTTCAAATTTAAAATTTTATTTTTTCAGCCAGTTTACCATGTTTGCTTTGAGACAAACAGAAGTTACATTTTTTTCCACTGTGGCGTTGTGGTAAGACGCGTTATCAACGACAAGCACTGATTTTGAAGGCAAATTTGGAATCAGCTGTTTTTCCTCCCATTGTAAAAAATTGGTATGGTTCATGTCGTTGTGATAATCACCACTTTCCTTGCATCGGCTTAATATTCCAGCATTTGTTTTAGAAATTCTATTCTCTTTAAGCAAATGTCATATTGTTCTATAACGGCTTTTCTATTGTCACTTGTTGTTTTCCATCTATAAAAGTAAACTGTTATAGAGATAGTTTTGTCATATCAACTACAATTTTGCCAATAGTATTAAAATAAGTAGTCACTACATACAGAAGTTTTATGACTGGTTTCAGAAACATCAATTTTAAAATCTAATTTAAATTTCCAAATTTTATGAATTTTTTCAAAACAGTTCAACATGGCCTACTATTAGGTTATATCAGAACCGTTAACTTGGTAATCAGTAAAACAATTTTATTGTGACTCAATTGTCATTTAAATTTATTTATGAAAATTTATAAAATATTAAAATTTCTGTGATAAATTGTAAAACTTATTTATTTCAACCTTACGTTTTGCTCAATTTTAACAATTAAATTGAAGTAAATAACAGTTAACTCTTTCATTATAATAAATTTGTCAAGATGTCTATGTTAGTAGATAAAGAATGAGAGTGCAGTGGCTCCCCCCACCACTTTTACGTCATATGACCTTGGACTTTGGAATGTCCTTGACTTTGAACATTGGAACGACCATAGAACACCTGTTGTGTACATTTGCTCTTTGACTACTTTGTTCTCCCCCCACCACACTCTTTTCCCCCTACCACTTTTTTCGAAAATTGTGATAGCCACTTTGGAGCATTCACTCATTAAGCGCAAGCAAAGCTAGACGTGTTTAAATAAAAAAAATGTAAATTTTGCAATACCAAGAATCAAACAATAATCGACCAATAATCAATCAATAATCGATAATCAATAATAGATAATCAATAATCAATAATCGATACTCAATAATCAATAATCAATAATCAATTATCAATCGATAATCAATCAATAAGTAATCAACTTCAATTTAATAAAATTCTTTAAATTCGAAAAACAGTAGAATGACTGCTTCGAATTTGGAACACCTGCCACATGACCATGAGCGTTAACACCTGTTGTCTTGATCTTGGAATATTTGCATTGACCGTTTGCGCATGCGCTTCTCACTAGCCTTAGTTAATCGCACAGCTCCACTTGGATATTTCTCTCCAAACAATGATTGACCATCGTCACCTTGATATGATGTGTTCGTAAAATTTATTGCGCAAGCGTCACACATAATGGCGACCATAAAACAATCGCGACAGTTAAAAAAATGTAAATTGTGCGATACCAATAATCAATCAATAGCTAATCAATAATCAATCAACGACCGTGAGCGTTAACATCTGTTGTCTTGATCTTGGAATATTTGCCATGATCGTTTGCGCATGAGCTTTCCACTAGCCTTAGCTAATCGCGCAGCTCCACTTGGAAATCGTAAAATTTTTCCTCCGTCGATGATTAATCATGAATTTTTTCTTCGAGATATGATGTGTTCTTGAAATTGATTGCGCAAGCGTCACATATAATGGCGATCATAAAACAATAGCCAGAGCTAAGCTAGACTTTTTCAGGTAAAAAAATGTAAATTGTGTGATACCTACCAATAATCAATGAATAATCAATAAATAATCAATCAATAATCAATCAACATGACTACTTTAATAAAATTCTTGGAATTTAATATGACTACTGTAAATTTAGAAATTTGAAAAATAGAGATGTTTGTATAATATATTAAGCTGGGCTCTTAATAGAAAAATATAATAATGACGCCACTATCAAAGTTGACTCATAAAATAAAAATGATAATATTGTATCGAGAAACAACGATAGAAAAATTATTAAACCCATGATATGCTAACCTATGCTATAATGCCCTGTTGCTCTTTTACCATGGTTGATATGCTTGTGTTGCACCTATTCGAATAAACAAAACTTATTATTAAGGCTGACTGAAAGAATCATAACTGATTAGGACTTAAATGCTCTTTAAGGCCTTACAATTATACAGTAATTATTATGAACTCCTATTCAAACATAAAAACTGTTTATAAATAAAAGTTGTATTATTTGCAATATGTAGAAAAAGGAGAATATTTACTCTAAAGGACACCTGTTAAAATTGATAGTATATGTACTGGATTAGATCTCAGGGTTAACTTTGAAACATCTTAAATGTTTAAAATCTCGTTTTGATAACTTTAGATCTTACTATTTTTTCTTTTTTTACTAATTCACAATATAGTAAATAAAAGCTGTATTCAAAAAGTAAATTTTATTATGCATTATTTCTTTGGCTATCAAGTCAAAGTCAGGAAACCCATACAGCTTCTTATAAGCATACACTATTAACAGTGAGTACAAAGCCCAAGACTTTGATTTTTGAAATTTGACTCTCTCTACTTTTTGTTTTTTACGGCTTTTAAAAAAAAATTCATATGTACCTATTTGTTAATTCAAAAAAAAGGGTTTTAAGTCCAACTAGAGCTTTGTACAAAAATAAATCTTTTTTGTTATTTGTAAGTGATTATAAATTTGTTTATACCATATTTACAATATATTGTATCGATTTCAATTATCTGATGGTGAACTTTATAAGCAGATATGCTCCAACATGCTAATAAAAAAGTAGAGTACACAGACATTGATCCAAAACATATACGGCTGGCGCATTTTACGTCTTTACAGCAGCCCAGTTCGTTTATCTTACAGCGACCACATTACTTATAACCATATGTCTACTGCTCAACACGTTTACGTATCGGCTTTAGATACGTGATCAGTCGAACAAGACAAAACTGCGTAGTTGAATACTGTTTACGTATATCTAACAGTCTATTGCTTGTTTGAACCGCTCTTCAAGCGGAAAAACAATCGCCTTAGGGTGGTTTTGTACCGATTGAATAGTATACCGATGTATAAAGATTAAACCTTTTCTAAAAAGCAAACCGAATAATAGTCGCAGCAACAAAAAGTAAATCAAGAGAGACAGAACAACAAAGATAAGCGTCATAAGTTTTGAAAATAAACTAGACTTGTTATGTTTTATGCTTAATTCATTTTGTAATCAATGTTTGAAAAGTTTCGTTGATGTTGAACACTTGTTGATCCCCGTAATACTTAGTGGTATCAGATACCTATGACATATACATATTTATTTTAATTTTTATTGCTTAAAAAAAATAGAGTTTAATGAAAAAACTCCATTAGCAATATTATTAAAATAGATTTTTCTATAAGCAGTGTTTATATACTCATTACAAGATAAGTATCAACTAATATTATAAAATTTACTTTATATTAATATTATTAGTTTTTATTTGTAAAAAACCAGTAAACAAAGCAATAAAAAAACGATATTTACTCTTGTGCAACTTGAAGTAAATAACATGTAAAAGCTGTGTTAAAAGTGTTGCTTCCAATAATATGTAAACTGAACAAAGTTACGTTGTGTGCTTCTAAATTTATATTCAATAGCCTTATTAACTTATAATCAGAAACCCCTTCAAAAAAGTGCAAACGGCTGCGTCAGTCTTAAGTGTTTTACGTAAATTCAACTGAGTTTAAACATAACTGATACGAGCGGTTTTACACTTTGCATTATACCAATAATTCTAACTGCTTCTTTGATTACATTTTTTATAAAACTGTATTTATTGTTTGTTTTAAAATTATTAAGTGTTTTACTACTGATATGACTGTGACTATAACTATTTTTTAACCGCGTTAAACTTCGACACCACAGAAGTGGACTGAGCTCTTGTTGGTCGTCTTCGAAAATTCTTCGCTATATCGGCTTAGAAGTTAATGGTAAAACTAAAAATTAGATTATAATACCTAAAAAAATTTATTAATTTTCACAAATAAACCATTAGCATCAAAAAATCATTTGTTTTCTACAGATACGTAGATAATATTAGTAGGGTCAAGCGCAGTATTTCCAATTTCTATCACCATAACCGCTACGTGGATTTGTTTCTTGTTGGTCGTCTTTGTGAATTCTTGGTTATATTGGCTTAGAAGGTAATTGTAGGTAGAACTGTAAACATGATTAAAATACCTAAAACAAAGTTTTTTCATTAATTTTCACAAATAAACCATTAGAATCAAACATTATTTGTTTTCTACAGATAGATTTGACAAGAGTTAACCAGCTTATATGCAGTACTTAATTTTTTCATTTTTATAACAACATAGACTGCAAAGCGATTAAATCTTGCTTGAGCGTAGTTTTAATCAAGGTAAAAGAGAGAGAGAGATGAAAGATATAAATCACCATAAATTTTTCTATTGCGATAACAAAATAAAAACAAATTTAAACGAACAATATAAATAATACAAGTTAGTAAATTGTTACATACTGGAAATTATTGAGTAGTATACTTCATTTAAGTATACAGCAAAAATTTTAGTTTTATACATTTAAAACATTATAAGAATAAATTATTCGTGAGAATATATTGTTTTGGTAAATATGTTGGCCTAATGTTAGGTATTTAATAGTTTTTGATCAAATATATCAATGACTTATTGCTGTTTTATGTTTTGAAATTTTGTATGTTAACAATTATTACATATGCAAAATAATAATTTTAGAATTAAAATCTTTTTTTTACTTTTGTACTTTAGACCAAGATGTAAACTAACAAAAGCGTTTTATAATAAAAATTAAGTTATTATTTAAACCTGTGTGCACAATAAATGATTGATTTTAAAGTTTTTTATGCCACACAAAAATATTTACTTATAGAGTCTAAAAACATATGTAAATTATAGGCTCTAAAATGAAAACCACTTTATTGAACATATTCAATATTCATGAGTAATGAGCAACTACTTGATAAAACTATTAATGTAAGATCATTTTTCAAATATTACTTTCGTTTATTTATACTTTCAACAAATTAGATGCTAATTTAATGCTACTTATTTAATTGTTAGATTTAAAAAGTTTTATTACTGAAACAAAAAGTAGTCAAATTAACATTATTTGCACGTGTAAAAAACTTATATTATTTCTAAGAGAAGCGCTTGAGAAACTTGTTAAGGTACAAACCTATACCTAATTCAGATTCTATCGTTAAAAGTAGATAGAGAGTGAGGGTGCAAATGCCCCCCCCCACCACTTTTACGTCATATGACCTTGGACTTTGAAATGTCCTTGACCTTGAACCTTGGAACGACCATGGAACACCTGTTTTGTACATTTGCTCTCTCACTACTTTGTTCTCCCCCCACCACATTTCTTTCCCCTCCACCACTTTTTTCGAAAATTGTGATAGCCACTTTGGAGCATTCACTCATGAAGCGCGAGCAAAGCTCGACGTGTTTAAATGAAAAAAATGTAAATTTTGTAATACCAAGAATCGACCAATGAGCGGCCAATAATCAATAATTAATAATCAATAATCAATAATCAATAATCAATAATCAATAATCAATAATCAATAATCAATAATCAATAATCAATAATCAATAATCGATAATCGATAATCAATCGATGATCAATCAATAAGTAATCAACTTCAATTCTTTGAATTGGAAATACACTAAGATGGCGATTTCGGAACACCTGCCACATGACCATGAGCCTTAACACCTGTTGTCTTGATCTTGGAATATTTGCATTGACCGTTTGCGCATGCGCTTCTCACTTGCCTTAGTTAATCGCACAGCTCCACTTGCATATTTGTCTCCAAATGATGATTAACCATCGTCACCTTGATATGATGTGTTTGTAAAATTTATTGCGCAAGCGTCACATGGCTACCATAAATTAATCATTAAGCGAGAGCTATCAGTTAAAAAAAATGTAAATTGTGTGATACCAATAATCAAACACTAATCAATCAATAAGTAATCAATAACCAATCAACGACCGTGAGCGTTAACACCTGTTGTCTTGATCTTAAAATATTTGCAATAATTGTTAGCGCATGCGCTTCCCACTAGCCTTAGTTAATCACGCAGCTCCAATTGGAATTTTTTTTCTCCGTCGATGATTAATCATAAATTTTTTCTGCAAGATATGATGTGTTCTTGATTGCGCAAGCGTCACATCTAATGGCGATCATAAAACAATAGCGAGCTAGACTTTTTTCAGGTAAAATAGTAAATTATGTGATACCTACCAATCAATAGCTAATCAATAATCAATCAACGACCGTGAGCGTTAACATTTGTTGTCTTGATCTTGGAATATTTGCCATGACCGTTTGCGCATGCGCTTCCCACAAGCCTTAGTTAATTGCGCAGCTTCACTTGAAATTTTTCCTCCGTCGATGATTAACCATGAATTTTTTCTTTGAGATATGTGTTCTTGAAATTGATTGCGCAAGCGTCACATATAATGGCGAGCGACCAGAGAGCTAAGCTAGACTTTATCAGGTAAAAATGTAAATTGTGCGATACCTACCAATAATCAAACAATAATCAATCAACATGGCTACTTTAATAAAATTCTTGGAAATTAATATGAGTACTGTAAATTTAGAAATTTGAAAAATAGAGATGTTTGTATAATATATTAAGCTGGGCTCTCAATAGAAAAATATGATAATGACGTCACTATCAAAATTGACTCATAAAATATAAATGGATGCTCCGCTTATACAGAGTTTTACTATTTAATTTTTTGCTTATTGGTAAACCGTGTAGTTTAGAAGTGAAAACAAAAGGATTATTAATAAAATGTTTTTTTCTTATTAGTATTTATTTATTTGTATAGTGTACATGTTTCGTTTGGTATACAGCTTTTATATGGCGTGCAAATTGACAAGCAATGCATTCAGAAGCAGCTATCTCTGTTTCTCCGCCACAGTTTATACAAGTATAATTCACAGGAATGGGCATTTTTTATTTGCAAGTTTTTAGTTGTTTTACAATGAAGAGTTTGATGGACAATACAGTTAAAAAATAATGGTTGTCATTTTTATATAAGATTTTGTACAAAAACTATATAATTATAATATATAAGTACAATTTACAAACATTTATTCTATTACTTAAACAGTAAGTAAATAAACAAAGTGGTTGCATATAAGAAACTAATCCACATCAAAATAAACTGATTAGATTCATTAATCTTTTGAGTGAATACAGCATTATAAAAAATAGATTGATTTAATAAGGCAAACGCACAATCCGGTGAAAATTTTAAATGTTCCTGCTGTACTATATCGGTGGATTTCCAGTGTCCTAAGTGAAGCTTGCAGCAAAAGCAAATAACTGTATCGAAGGAATTTGTGTAAAAAAATCCAGATTTTGACAAATCAATCGCGGTAGGTGAAGAGAGTTTCCACGTCTTAAACGATAAAAGTCTTTGATCAAAACACGAGTAATTGTTTTTCAAAATAGGGATTCCAGTTGAATCATCGAGGCACATTATGTAGATTAAATCTTTTACTCTATGTTTCCAGACAGTTTGCTCTCAAAAATGATTGGTAATTTTACTACTAATTCCACAAAAACATACGAAATTTTATTCTCGAAGGAGTTTCTTTCAACGGTTATTTTATCACCAAACCGAAGAATTAGCTTTTGTTTTAAGGAAATTTTATTATTATTAATTTTAAGAGTTATCCCCTTATTAGGATTAAGTAAAATGTTTTCTACAATTCCTTCTATATATGGAAAAATATATATAGTATCTCCCGTGGGAAGTGTAAACTCTAAACTGTGTTCACTTATGTTACCGTATAACTGTATAGTTTGGAAATAGTATAGATCGCTTAAAAAGTTTTCAAATAATCGATGAAAATTATGAGTTTCTGTATGATTGAAGAATTTATCAAGTGACATTATGAACAGAAACACGACTAAACAGTTTTTGATCGAGGTGGAGTTTATATAGAGATCCTTCAAGGTTATTTTTTAAACTTGTTTACACATGTACAGCTTGGCCTTGAGTTTATGTTTAAATCAACTTATTTAAAACAATGATGCTCATGCGCAGATACGTGAAAAAAAGTATAAAATAAGACAAGGTTTGACAATTTTGATTAGTATATTTGTTCATTATGTCTTGCCACTTTGTGCTTAAGAGTAACATTCCCATTATGTTGAGTGAACAAGTTTTTTTTCTAAACAAGTCAAAATCTAAATATTTAACTGTTGGTTTTAATACCGATATTTTGTTTTCTCCAACAATTCGCTTTGCTGCAACCCGAAGTTATCAAGTTGTGGATATGTCCCGTGAAGACTTTATTGCCTTTTTGGAGTTAGAACAGTGGATTACCAACATTGGCGAAAATTGGTCAACAATTACTCAAAATGATAACCGAACAGAGATCAAGCAATGTGGAAAAATAACTGTTATGTTCTATGACGTTAAGACAAAACCAGTTCTACAAATCTTTAAATCGCAAGATACTGTAATGTTCCTTGGTCAAGAATCCTTGAAAAGTGTATTTTTCCTAGCACAGCTAATTTTAACTAAACTACAATTACTTGAAGAACATCAGTTTAGAGAATTCTATTAATCAATTTTAAGAAGATCATGTAAAAGGCAAGGTAATGTGCTGGAGAATATAAAGGAGCTGCTCAAAGTTATAAAACCAGATGAAAACACTTGCGCACTAAAACAGTTGGTGCTTCTTGAACCTGATGTGGTACAAAAAGATATGGAAACATGTCGCATATTTTTCTTAAAAATAAAAAGTCTGTTAGGTTTAACTCTAGTGTAGAAGTTCATGTTATGCATGTTTGGAGTTTTGCATATCAACAATCAAGCCTTGGTCAATGGGAAATGATTGCAAGAGACTCTGCTAGATTTCATAGAAGAATTGAAGCCACTAGTTTAAAAATTTCAAAAGTGTTAGAAATTAGGCACAGAGAGACTATATATAATAATAGATTTAAAAAACAAATGCTAAAATAAATTTTAATAAAACAAATAATTTGCTAATTTGTCTTTTACTATAAAACATACTCTACAAGTTTGTAAGATTTTTAAATTCAATCCACGAGTTGTGTTTTTTGTCCATATTTAACCATTTAACATACACTTGATTTCCTTTCCGTCTTAAAATTTTCTCAACTAAATAAGCGTCATTGTGTTTTACTTTTTGAAGTTCAAACTCATAGAAACCGCCTTTAATTATTTCTCCAAGGTAATCTTGAATAATATAAGTGCGAGAATTGGTCATTTGTACTTTTACAATAGAAAATATTTCATTACTCCATGATGGTGTGTAACCTTTTTTGAACACACTGCGGTGCTTACTCACTCGGACCTTATCTCCAATTTTAAATTTTGGTTTTTTGACATCAATAACTTTTAGATGGGTATAGGCTTTCTGTAATATCAATTTTTCATTCTGCTCATCAACATCACATGGTTTATATCCAGTTGTCCTATGTTTTGTGTTATTGTACTTAAAAATTATTTTAGGTAAAATATTTAACCACTTATAATTTCCTTGCATACTAAATTCTTTGTACATCAAATTTTTTATTGTTCGATTGACTCGTTCAACGACACTAGCTTTCAGATTAGAATATGAACTATAATGATTTATTTTATGCTTTTTCATGAGTGCTTCAAACTCTTTGTTATAAAACTCTTTACCAAAATCTGTTTGCAAATTTTGGGGGGTATGCTTTATTTGATTTAAAAATTGTTTGAATGTGCGCACTACTTCTCCTGCACTTTTATTTTTAATTGGATAGCTCCAGACGTATTTTGAAAATACATTGATTATCATTAAAATATATTTAAATCCTTTATTAACTTTAGAATATGGAATCATTTCAACTAAATCACACTGATATAAATCATTTAGACCTTTGACAATTACACGACGTCTTGGATAATTAACTCTAGCAGGTTTATGTAATTCATTGACTATATCTCTTTTTAACGACTCTTTCATAATTAAAATTTAATAATTTTTGACCTTTTTAACTCGTTAATAATATAATTAATATCGTTCTCATTGTTTGTATTTCCTGCTAATTTTGATGCAACCAACGTTTGAAGGCGCTGAATTAGTGTGTTTGGGTCTTTATATGGAACAAATTGCACTTTTTTGTTAGTTAAAATTAGCGTACGTAAAGATTTTCCAATTTTTGAGATAGAGCTCAAATTTCCTCGTTTTACGCTAGGTAAACTTCCTGTTCGTGGACGTTGTTGAAAAAACGGTGCAGGTTTTTGAAAGTCTTTTATAATATTTTTATATTTGACGCCTATATTACCAGCAATTTGGAAGTTGGGGTTATAGTGTTTTCTGTTCGCGGCTGTTCGCTCTACAATATCACGGTATTGTGTGAGATCTGATTCACTATATCCTTTAGGATCTTTTTTAAACAGTAACTCAAATAAACCTGGTGTACCTTTGTAAAGTAATTTTTTAATATACAAATCATTGCCTTTAAAATCAATTTCCGAATCTCCAATAAAAAATTTGGCAGTTTTTACATCATGTCGCACACCATACTGAGTGTCATAAGACCCATCAACGTCCTTTATAAGTCCTTCAATATATTGATGAAGAAGGCCAGACCACTGATCCAAATAGTCTTGGAATCCTACTGTTTGACTTAGATTTTCTTCATCTATTAGATTTCTTGTTATATTACTAGTGTCATCATGTACAGCTTTTGTTTCGACGTCTGGTGTGAATTCAAATGTTTCCATAGGTGGAAAAATTACAGAATTATGTTGTGGAGTCATAATGGGCTTTCTACTTAGTGCGGTCTTATGACCTTTAATATTTGGAGTTGATGAAATATGTTCAAGCACTTCATTTTTTATATGCGGCTCTTGTTTAATTCTTTTATTTTGTTTTAATTCAGTTATCAGTTTGTGGATAGGTTCAGAAAAAGATTGTAATTTTTTTTCAAATTGAAGCTGGGATGTTTCTAAATCAGTTTGCAAACCACGCAACTTGCTTCTCACATTTTTTCTAGCTTTCTCTAGTTGTAGAGATAAATCACGACGTTTATCCATGTTGAATGATTAAAGCTGAATGCAATGTTTATCACTGCTTATGGTATAATAAAACTGTCAAAGTCTTTGCGATATCGACCATTAGTTATTTCAGAATCTTTATCAACCACTAAAAAACCATAAGAATCTTTCCAACAGTGTGTACATATGTTTTGAAACTTTTCAAATAACATATCCACATTTACGTGATCATTGAAAATATGTTTGAGGTTTGTAACATCTTGTGGAAAAATTATAATAAAATTAGTATTATCACGAATAAGTTGCTTTGGTACGGCTGAATAGGTTTGAGCTAAATAAAAGCAATCGATATAATAATGTCTTCAAAAACAAAAGTAATCACGTATTATGCTTTGATTATCACATATGACATCATCAAAAATTATGATTGAAAGTGGTTTAGCTTGTTGTGGTGTTAAAACATCTTTACTATCTTGAAACTCTATATAAGAGACCTCTTTTATAGGCTCCAGAACTGTTTTTAAAAATTTATATTTCGGTTGATCCAATGTTTTGGAATATAAATAAATATTCGAAAAACGTAAGCCGTTCTCATGAAGTAATAAACTTAGTAAAGCATTAGTTTTTCCAGACCCGGAGCTTCCAATCACTAGTCCTCGCTTTACTGTAGAACCAAAAAGAGAATTGTGTTTTTTAAAGGAATTAGTAACGCTACAAAAGTCATGATTTATAACGTGTAATGAATCTTTTTGTTTAACAATCTTCATGCTTTGTACAAATTGTAAGTACTAACTAAATATTCTACATAAAATCTAACATTATATACATTTTAATAAACAATCAACTTTGTAAGAGAAAAAATCATTTTCTTACAAATTTAACATTTAAATATTTTTCAAAAGATCAAACAAAAGGTTGAAATTATTTTGACGTTCGATATCATAATGGCCCCATGCTAATGTTTTATTTGAACCTTGTATTATGTAGCGTTTATCATCGACTGCTGACAATGCAACTTTATGACGCAACTCGGTGTATATGTTGTGTAAATAAGATTTAAAGATTGACATACTACAATAGACTGATACATTATTAAGTATAACATTTTGGTAATCTGCAATTTGCAATGTAGTTTGTACAACGTGTTTACTTACACCTTTAGCTTTTTTATCAGTGTGGTCGTTCAAGTCAATACAATATGCTTTGGCGCCAGTACCGTAAAATGCTTTAATTGGAGCACCTGCATATTCGTCCTTCATTTTACCAACAATTGAAACATTTGGCTGTATTCCGTATCTATTAAATTTTGAATAATTGGAAAAATCAAATCTATCATTATGCTGTTTTATATCTTCATAAATATTTTCAGTAAAGACTTCTAATATTAGAGAATCAGTATCCATGTATAGAAGAGAAATATTATTCCGATATTTAGGTTTAAGAAAATCGTAAAAAAATTCATACATGACAGTTTTTGCCAACTCCAAAATGCAAAAACCTACATAAACCGGTTTGTCATACGTTACAAAAACTTTATTCATTTCAATTGCTATTAAGTTTTCGGAAAAAATTGTAAAATTTTTAAAATTTGGTTTAGCAAGCCAGGTTTCTGCACCAAATTCATATCTATATCTGTTAAAAGTTCTAGTTCAACCTGTGTATATTTTAACATAGCATCCCAACTAAGCGATGGTATAGTAAGATATTGCGCAGGATCTAAACCATACGCATTTAAAGAAGCTTCTCGAAAGTTTTCGAAAATATCGCAAAGTAATAAAACATCTGATTTTAAATAAATATCTGAATAATCACCCAACGTTTTACATTCAAAAGTTGACCACACTAATTGAGCGCGTTTGTATGACTCATCTGAAATCTCTTCATTTTTAATTTCATCGAAAAAATTTTCTTTATTGGGTAATTGTTGTAAATCTAGTTTATCCCAATCGTCTACAAATGAATACGGAAACACACTTTTTTGTCTAATTAAGCAAAATTGTTCGTCAAGTGGAAAATATTTATTGATTTCATTACATTGATATGCTTCTAAAGTATCAGCTAAAGTCTCTAAAGAAGATGATAAAAATCGATACGAATCTATAAAACGTAATTTGAACTTTTTTTTTACAATTTGTCCGTTTTTATTTGTGTATTCACCAACATCAAGGATTTTAGTTAGTGCAATATACTTTTCCTTAGTTTTTCCAATAACTTCAATATTTTCGCGATGAAGAGCTAACTGCTTTACAAATAAGTGCATGTCGTAATTTGTTAAATTATGAAAAAAAATTGGAAAAAAATTTGGAACTTTAAAATTTAAATTACATGCGTTATGACTTGCGCCACGGAAAAAGCCTGTCGTATGCGAATGCTCTCGAGCTTTAACATCTGTTTCAGTAAATTCTTTTTCACAAATGTGGCAAGATTTATCAAAATAAAATTTAGCTTCCTCCTCAGGTGAAAGAGGTACCATTGGTTTTATAGGCTCTAAATATTTATGATACAATTCTACTGCATCAGTTTCTAAAGATGTTAAAAATTCTTGCACACAATTTTTACCTCTAAATGTTTTAAAAAAAGATAAGTCATCGTTAAAAGCACATTTTATATAGTATGCGCATGAGTACGGTTGGTGCAAATGTGTTTTTACATGAAAACTTTCTGTATTTGATTTAGAATTTGGTTGACAAGTAGCTAAAGGCATAAGTAAACACTCAAAATCAGCATATGCAACAAATGGAACTTTATATTTTTTTTGATAATTTTCAAATTGTAAAATATTTGATGGGATTAATTTACCGAATTTAGTTTTTCTCATCTCTGTGCTAGGAATTTTTACAGCTACTGTAGTACAATCGTTTTCACAATGTCGTTCCAATATATCTTTAGTAGTAAAATATTGCAAACAACCATCACAAAAATGTTTTTTTCTTTTATGATTTGAAACTTGACTGGACACTAATCTTGATAAATCTTTAATAACACAATAATGCTGGTTGCCAGATTCATCATCAATCAATAATAAATTAATATGAACATTTTGTTTGAATTTTGAAAAATATAGCGGGCCAACTATTTCATATCTTTTTTTGTTATTATGAAAAACAAGTTCTAAACCGTAAACATTGACCGAGATATTATTATTTTTTTCAAAAATTGCAATACTTTCTAATTTAACTGGAAAAACTATATCAGAAAAATTACACACTTGCGTAAAATGAGGGTATGACATTGGACTGCTTTCGGGACCATTTGGCTTGATTAGTGCTGCCACAATACTCCAACCAAAACACTTGTTGTCATTATTTTGGATATTTATAATGGCTTGTTTTCTGCTGATGCATTCTGGTAATCCAATGTATGACGACGCTCGAAGAGGACTATACTTATTTATATTTATTTCTAAATATAAAATATGTTTTAAAGCCCATCCTAAAAATTTAAACTGTAATAAATGTACGTATGAAAAAATTTCTTACCAGAGTCTTTTTCAGCAAATATTTCCATTTTATGCTGAATATCTTCTTTAAATGTCAACAAAATCTCATCTAGAGATGAACCAGGTGTGTTTATTTTGTTAGCTGTTTGAAACGATTTGATGTCCGTCAAGTTTTTAGCTTCAATAGTGTATAAACCATGTAATTCCACATTAACTTTAAGAGTAATCATTTTGTTTAATTCTTTTTGGAGTAAGTCTAAGATTTTTTTCTTTTTCATTTTCAAAAAACTCCAAAATATTCACATACTCTTCTTCGGGAATCAAACGATAGGTCGCAATTCGTTTTTCGAATGCTGTAGCAACAGTAAAAATGTTTGCAGCCAGGGGTGTAACACAGTTATTTTTATGGTGCCGACTTGATTGATGACTTTTTAACTGTTGGTGATTAACAAAACAATCACATGGATCGCACTTGACCAAATCTGCAAAAGGATTATCAATATAGATTAATTTTCTAATAATTTAAATTTCACCATTCGATTCTGACATTTTTTGTTTTTTGCTTGGAGTACATGAGTTGGTCATATGTCTATTTTTATGGTAAGTTCTAGAAAACTGCTTACGACACCAATCGCAAGTAAAATTGTTCTGAAATAAAAAATATTTCAAATTACGTCATAACTAATCTGCTTTATTTACATCTTAGATCATTTTAAAAAAATTAACTTACGTTTGGCACTGGATGACTGGACATTATTACACTAAAAAATTGTAAAAAAATAAAACTGCACCGTTAAAACACAAGTGAAAAACAATAATTACTGTATCACTAACAAAATGGAAGTGATTGCCACGTATCAAATTTTCTTTTTATCTGAAAAAACGGAGTAGGCGCAAGGGTCATGTGCAATGTACCTATGCGCATGACCTTCTTATATTTTTCAAGGCTTCGTTATCACACAGCTGCAGCTGACACCTGTTGCAACAAATTCTTAACAGGTCAAGACCTCTTATTTATTGTCAAGGTTTTCTTGCAGAATAAAAATTTATAAACTCTTCATTATCGTCAACAATCTACATCAATCAAACTTCATAACTTATTTTTCTATTTTGATAATAAATAATTAATTTTTTAACTAGAGTTGTTAGGATCTATATAGGAAGACTCATATTATGTTAAAATGTAATTTTATTTCTACTTGATTACATGTCAAATTTGGAACACATTTACATTATTGCTGTTAAATGCAGTACTAGACTTTAGTACAAAAAACAATATAAAATACGTTTACTTATCCCTAAACTTAACTTGAATAATTCATTTTCCAATTTTCCAAATAGATTCTAAGACTTTCACAGTTCTTAAACTACAACGGCAACACTCTGAAGAATGAAATAAACAACTAGGTGTATCTAGTTTTAGTGATGGACTTTCTGGTAGTTCAATAATATTTTTATTTAAAATTTTTCCTAAATAAAAAGCCTTTTCTCTTCCTTTAACATAAATTTTTTTGACATCATAAGTACAACTTTTCAATATATCTTCAAACTTTTCACATTCAATTTCGCCTTTATTCCACTTTATACAATGATGATTTTTCATCAACCAATTGGCTTGTGCCTGATATTTTGCAGATAACTCTTCAAACGGAAACGGTGGTTTAAACACAAAATGTGCAATTTTTTTGTTTTTGATTACAGCTAATTCTTTAACAATATATTGTTGATGATCTATTTTAAATAGTTGTATATCTACAACCGCATTCATTATTACATTTGTTTTATGGCTTGTGTTTGGAGATTATATGTGGAGATACGATCGCTAATTATAATAGCATGAGCGGTTGTATTATTTGGAATTATAGAATGTGTATCGAATTCTATTCTTAATACTACGGCTTGAGTTTGAAAACCGAGTTTTTGATAAGAACAGTCGACGATTATCAAAAGAAAGTTAGATTTAAACTGAGCTGGTGTTATTGAACACTCAGTTTTATCTTGATAATAGTAAGTTTTTCGAAACTGTGTAAACATTTCATATAATGTAGCAAATTGATTGTTATTGAAAGATATATTTAGGTTTTCATATGGATAACGTTCGTTGTTTAAAAATACGCGTATATTGGCAAAATCACAGTGATCAAATTTACTCATATCTTTTTTCAAATCTCCTTCTCTATTAGTTTGAAAACCAAGTATAATATAACGTGGCGATTCAAGTTTTGTAGAACTTTTCACGGACCAAATATGTTTTGTGGTATTTGGTAACGACGGATAACTATGTAATTGCCAACTACGAAAAGATAAAATAACATCTTTTCCTTTTTCAATTTTTTTTGTAAGTTCGACTTCTTCTTTCAAACCAGGAGCGATATGTGGTACCCTCCAAACAATTTTGTCTATCACTACTTTTGGTTTTTCATTCTCGTTCACTACGCTTAAAGCATTGTTGTCCGAATTACTGCGAATCAATATCAATTCTTGAGCAATATTAACCATCACTTCTGTATAATCTTCGTCAAAACCCAATAACATCTTAAGAGGAATGCAAACGTTGAATTTTCCATTTTCCACTACAGTGCCTTCTCCATTCATAAACCACCCGGCGTTCTGATATCGTATACTTTCACTATGATTAAAAGATGCTAGTGCTTTCATTGTACTTGTTATTCCTGGTTTTGTATTAATATCTATTGTTTGTCCATTTACTTCATATCTTATTTCACTGAATAAAAATGTCACACCGTTATTAACAAACTGTGCTTGGGATGCAGTTATGTTATCGTCTTCAACAATCCGCCCTTGTATAAACAAATAGCTATCACTAGGTCTAGTACATAGGTCTTCAGGTAAACGAATTCTTATTTCATCATTATTTTCATATTGCGATGTATAAGCTTCATGACTATAAAATCTATAGCTAACAATAGACTCATCTATTGATGGTTTTTCAGTAAGCTCAAACATTTTTATATAATTTAAAACCTAATGACTCAAGAAATTTTTTATTTTCAGTAGTTATCCGCTTCACGTTTCTTGTCTTACTAAAGCGATTTATACACACTTTACTTAATTTATTTGTTTTTTTATTGAAGTTAAGACCCATCTCTTTTCACATGTAAACCTACAGTGACGGTTTCGTTTTCGAAATTGATCAAGTTTCCATTTTGATCCACTATTTTAAGAGTTATGTTTCGAGTGGCGTCTACACTAATAGCAAAGATTAGATACTACAAGATGCGACGCTGTGCGTCGGTGCCTTTGATCTCTAAGATCAGTTTTGAATGACCTTGAAACGGCAGTCCTTTTAAATTGGTATGTCCAAATTCGTAACTTACACACCACACAGTACAAAAGCAGTGTACAGGGGGTGGCAAACAAAACACAATGTCAGGATGAAATTATATGATGCAGGATATTTTAGACCATTGAAAAAATTAGTATGCGTTAAAAATATAAATAAAATGTTTTTCTTGTTTATTGAATACATACAAAATTATAAATTCATTAATATAGTAAGCTTCCGGTTTTTCTTTGCTGAAGTCTTTAAATCTAAATTAGTAAATTTCATGACACAAAAAATTCTAAATCTAATATACAATTTCACCAAATATTCAAAAGGAAAACGTGAGCATGGGTGACTAAGTTGTACTTGCAACAATACAGAAAATAATCGGTGACCCACTCCTGGTGATGTCACAAAGTCTAAAAGATGTTGAAAAAAAAGCGTCTCCAAGTTATAAATATAAGAATAAAAAGCTTCCGGAAGTGTCTTTAAAGCTCCAAATAAGTTTTCGTCTCGTTTGTAGTTTTTAAAATGAACAAAAACATTATTTGGAATTTTGGAGCTAATGTACAACTCTGTGTTGCAAAGCTTGTGCAGATATCACAGGTATGCATTTTCAAACATTTATTAATTAAATAGCCACATATATGTTTTGCTTTGTATAAAAAGGTTTTACAGTTTTTGAAACGACAAACAATGCCACTTCCACGTTTTCTAACACTCATTTTTGCAGCTTTGCTCAAACAAACAACAAATATTCAAAACACAATGTTTTATGTTTGGAATTTGAATTTTAAATCTATCATCACTCATCTGTCATCTGTCATACTGTGATTTGTGATTTCCATTACACTATTGTCAGATGTTCGACTAACCGGAGAACTACGGATAATAGCTTTTCTACCCCTATGCGCATAACAGTTTAAAAATTGCAGTAAGGTCAAAATCAAACACAGTGGCTATAATTTGACAACACTGCTAAGACGCTTTAAAAAGCCGAGCCGAGTTCCGCCGAATGGGCATTTAAATTGGTATCTTTCACATCTCGCTTCTCAAATATTCTCTTCTTTCTCTAGTGTCGCATCTTGTAGTATTTAATCTTTGCTAATAGGTAAATAAATTATATGATCTGGAGCTTCTACAATTTTAAATCCAGGAGGTACATTTGGAAAAAATTGATGAATGATGTGAGCGGGTCTATCATTTCTAAAACTATTAACAGCAATATTACATTCGATACAAATTGAGTTTATCTTCATTATATTAACAATCCAGTCTGATTCATTAACAACATTTTTTTTAAGATTTTTTTACTAAATCCTAATATTGGTCCAATTGTATTTGGTTTTTCAAAATCAATTTCTTGTGTCGCTTTTATCTGAGTGTGTGAAGTATTTCTTTTTGAGCTAATTATTAAAAAATCATGTTTAAAGTATTTTTGTACTTTTTTTTGTAAATATTCATTTATATCTACTAGTTGGTAACATCCTGTAGGTATCGTAAATTCTTTTTTTCCAAAATAAAATTTATTACACCCTTCGTATAGAATTATATACTTCAAAACTCGTCAAACCTATCACATATTTTTTATCACTTATATCAATAGGCGGATTATAATCACTTGAAAGAACGGATGAATTTCCTGTTAGAACAAACAACATTTTCCTTAGAAAGAATGTTTTCAACTGTTTTTATTTTTCAATTGTAAACATATAAGAACTTTAAACACAGATGACCACAATTAAATGTGTCAAAGTTTTGAAATCTTTCTATATTATATTGAATTTGATTGTTTATATTATCACTCTTGAAATATGTGATTAATTCGAGTGGTGGTTTTAAATCACCCATACTATCAAAATAAATAATTTTTTTCTCTTTTTTTATATACGCAGTCCAATGTGTACCAGGGCCGAATTTATCATCCATATTTATTATACCACATTCATTTTTTCTAATTTTTTTTGGTGTGGCATTTCTCATATACACACCACGAAAGCCTTGAATTTTTAATTTCTTAACATATTTAATTAGATCAGTATTAAATAACGCACGCTTAGGTAGTGCTATTGGTAGTTTTTTTGATACCATTGACTTGGTCCAATAAATAAGCCTTTTCCTTTCTTTTTTTTATGTACAGAACGTTTCTTTCGAAATCCTTTTCCTTTAGCATTTCCTTCCATAACTTTGTTATGTCGTTGAGTTTCTTCTAATAATTTCTTATCTGCTTGCGCTTTATTTACAGCCGTTGCAATTCCAGCTGCACCTCCACCTAAACCTCCTAACATCCCTAATAATGGAAGCAGTAGCGGTAAAAATCCTCCACGCTTTGGAGCTTTTAATATTCGTTTTTTCTTTAATTTTTTTTTTTTTTGCAGTCCCATTCCTAACTTTGTTTTTGCTTTCATCAATGCGATGACTATTGCTGCTGCGGCTTTTTCTCCAAGTGGTGTATGTTTTGCTTTTAACCGTTCTTTTGCTTTTGTTATCAATAATTCGTCTGCTTTGTGACGTTTGTCTATCTCTTTATCTTTAGAATATGCTATGTCGTGTTCCTTACAAGCTGAATCTAGCAGATTTATTCCACTATCCCCTCGTTCTAATCTTTTTTCTAACTTTGTACCAGGACCACAAAATTGATACCCAGGTAAATGCAATTCTACAGGTAGTTTATTAATTAAATTATTAATAAATCCAGTACCTTTCTTGCAGGTGTTTACACTAGAATTAAGCTTTTTATTTTGGTTTCTGTCTTTATATATTTTCATTTCTACAAACAAACAGAACTACCTACAAACTAACTGGTAATTTAATTCACACTTTCCTTATATACTTTTTTTAAGGCTGCTCTAACTATTCTCATTCAACAATATTTGGCTGTCATAATTGTTTTCAAAAATTTATCATCTACCTTTATATTCAAGCATACGACTTGATACATTTACTATTACTTGATACAGAATTCTCATTTATATTTTATGAGTCAACTTTGATAGTGACGTCATTATCATATTTTTCTATTGAGAGCCCAGCTTAATATATTATACAAACATCTCTATTTTTCAAATTTCTAAATTTACAGTACTCATATTAATTTTCAAGAATTTTATTAAAGTAGTCATGTTGATTGATTATTGTTTGATTATTGGTAGGTATCGCACAATTTACATTTTTACCTGATAAAGTCTAGCTTAGCTCTCTGGTGGCTCGCCATTATATGTGACGCTTGCGCAATCAATTTCAAGAACACATATCTCAAAGAAAAAATTCATGGTTAATCATCGACGGAGGAAAAATTTCAAGTGAAGCTGCGCAATTAACTAAGGCTTGTGGGAAGCGCATGCGCAAACGGTCATGGCAAATATTCCAAAATCAAGACAACAGGTGTTAACGCTCACGGTCGTTGATTGATTATTGATTAGCTATTGATTGGTAGGTATCACATAATTTACTATTTTACCTGAAAAAAGTCTAGCTCGCTATTGTTTTATGATCGCCATTATATGTGACGCTTGCGCAATCAAGAACACATCATATCTTGCAGAAAAAATTCATGATTAATCATCGACGGAGAAAAAAAATTTCAATTGGAGCTGCGTGATTAACTAAGGCTAGTGGGAAGCGCATGCGCTAACAATTATTGCAAATATTCCAAGATCAAGACAACAGGTGTTAACGCTCACGGTCGTTGATTGGTTATTGATTACTTATTGATTGATTAGTGTTTGATTATTGGTATCACACAATTTACATTTTTTTTAACTGGTAGCTCTCGCTTAATGATTAATTTATGGTAGCCATGTGACGCTTGCGCAATAAATTTTACAAACACATCATATCAAGGTGACGATGGTTAATCATCATTTGGAGACAAATATGCAAGTGGAGCTGTGCGATTAACTAAGGCAAGTGAGAAGCGCATGCGCAAACGGTCAATGCAAATATTCCAAGATCACGACAACAGGTGTTAAGGCTCATGGTCATGTGGCAGGTGTTCCGAAATTGCCATCTTACTGTATTTCCAATTCAAAGAATTGAAGTTGATTACTTATTGATTGATCATCGATTGATTATCGATTATCGATTATTGATTATTGATTATTGATTATTGATTATTGATTATTGATTATTGATTATTGATTATTGATTATTGATTATTGATTATTGATTATTGATTATTGATTATTGATTATTGATTATTGATTATTGATTATTGATTATTGATTATTGATTATTGATTATTGATTATTGATTATTGATTATTGATTATTGATTATTGATTATTGATTATTGATTATTGATTATTGATTATTGATTATTGATTATTGATTATTGATTATTGATTATTGATTATTGATTATTGATTATTGATTATTGGCCGCTCATTGGTCGATTCTTGGTATTACAAAATTTACATTTTTTTCATTTAAACACGTCGAGCTTTGCTCGCGCTTTATGAGTGAATGCTCCAAAGTGGCTATCACAATTTTCTAAAAAAGTGGTGGGGGGAAAGGAATGTGGTGGGGGGAGAACAAAGTAGTGAGAGAGCAAATGTACAAAACAGGTGTTCCATGGTCGTTCCAAGGTTCAAGGTCAAGGACATTCCAAAGTCCAAGGTCATATGACGTAAAAGTGGTGGGGGGAGCATTTGCACCCTCACTCTCTATCTACTGTTAAATAATATTATTACAATCAATATTATCATCAATAATATAGATTTGCAATAAAGTTATTTAAAATAAACAACAAAACTTTTTTTTAAATTTTTGGTTTTTTAACAAAAATCGGTAGGCAATACTAAATTTGAACATATTTAACCAAATTTGAACATTCTAGCTACTTTACAGTAAATATGGTACAAACAAATATGGCTTTTGCTCGTGGTCTCAAACATGAGCATTAACCCGGCCTAGGGGACCCAGAGACTCCTTCTCTGAACTCACCTAGGTAAATCTCAGCAGGCGCGTCCACGTCGCGGGGGTGGGCCCGATCTGAGGATCGGTGGCTAAGTTCTGCTGAGGACCTAGTATTGCGGGGTATATCGCTTTACCCATGCCCAGGGATACGGGTGAAGACCACAACGGCAATGACGGCGGAGAAGAGGAACTTCGGTACGGCCGATTTGGCGGAAGTGGCAACCCTATACTCTTTGGGGTGATAAAAGAATCTGCAGCGACTGTCCCAGAGTGGGCGGCTGCAAACAGCGACGGATCCCAGAATGGGCGGCTGAATCACACACTCGCCAACACGCAGGGCAAGCGAGGCGTTTTAATGCCAAAAACCTCCGTAACTAAAACCATGCAATGTCAAAACCTAAAACACTATTACCCCAGGTGAGTAGAGCTGTAAGCTCACAATCTCACACTGATAGATCAGTCAGCCCCACGGATTCTGGGGGGGGCAAAGTCTTGACTAAAGTAAATATGAATACATACCACCGCATATTTGTTGCCACCTATAATATACGCACAATGAGAACAGAGGAACATCTTGTAGAACTGGAACGTGAATTAGACCAAATTAAATGGGATATTATTGGATTGTCGGAAACACGCCTACCAGGGGAAAAAACTACAACGCTGAAGTCAGGTCACATACTCTACCAGAAAAACTCAGATATCAATAACCATACTGGAGGCATAGGTTTCCTCGTTAATAAAAATATCAAAGACAGAGTATCCAAATTCTGCGCTGCTTCTGGAAGGGTCATATATTTGACACTGTCGCTGAACAAACGCTATACAGTACAAGTAATTAACGTATACGCACCAACAAGTACATCAGAAGACGAAGAGGTAGAGCAGATATATGAAGAGATATCAATGGCAAGACAAACAGAAAATGCGCACTTCATCATCATAACTGGAGATTTCAACGCTAAGATCGGAAAAAAATCGCAAAACGACACAGATTACATCGGAGAATACGGCTTAGGAATAAGGAACGATAGAGGAGAAATGCTCGTAAACTTCCTCATGAAAGAGAACCTTTATTGCCTGAATACATTCTTTAAGAAACCTCCTCAACGCAAATGGACCTGGAGAAGCCCGGATAATTCCACAAAAAACGAGATTGACTTCATACTCTCAGACAATCGAAAGAACTGTAGCGACGTGTCCGTTCTCAACAAAGTGGACACAGGAAGCGACCACAGAGTAGTGCGAGCTTGTTTCAGGTTCAAAATTAGACAAGAGAGGAACAAACTCATTAAGAAACCTAGATTTCCGACTAGCGAACATCTCGAAGCAAGAAAAGAGGAATACCAAGCTGAGATAGCAAAAGGGCTGCAACCGGAGAAAACTTTAAAAGATATGGATATAGAACAGCTAAACCAACAAATAAAATCAAGTATCGCCACAGCCACAAAGAAAATATGTTCCAAAGTAAAGAAACATAAAGAATCAAAGCTCACTACCCCTACAGTCGAATTGATGAACCAAAGAAGGAGACTTGAAAAAGGAACGGAAGAACACAGGACACTGAACAATAAGGTCAAAAAAGCCATACGAAGGGACCTAAGAGCACACAAAACCAGTATGATTCGAGAAGTCATTGAAAAAAACGCCAATATGAGAGTCCTCAGATCAAAACTATCAAATGGAAAAACGAAGCTGACTAAGATGAAAAATAAACAAGGAATAATTGTATCCAATACGGAACAAATACGTCAAACAATAGAAGAATTCTACACCGATCTCTACACATCCAAGTCACCAAATGGTATCGACACATCAGGATCAGTATTAAATGTAGGATCAGAGGACCTACCAGACATATCCCTAAGCGAAATTAGGAGTGCTCTTAAGAGTATGAAAAATGGAAAATGTCCCGGAGAGGACCACATCACTGTAGAAATGCTTAAATTCGGTGGAGGACGCATAGAAAATCTCATTCAAATTCTGTTGAACAAATGTATTCAAGAATGTAAACTTCCAGATGAATGGTACAATGCAGAGGTTGTGCTCCTATTCAAGAAGGGAGACATTAGCAACATAGAGAATTATCGTCCTATCAGTCTGCTATCTCATCTCTATAAACTTTTCACAAAGATCTTAACAAAACGGCTTTCGAAGAAGCTGGATTTTTACCAGCCACCAGAGCAAGCCGGCTTTAGGAGTGGATACAGTACCATGGACCATCTGCAGACTTTGCGCACATTACTTGAAAAAACAACTGAATACAATATACCCATATATTTGGCCTTTGTTGACTTCCAAAAGGCGTTTGACTCAATTGAGACATGGTCGTTCCTGAATGCTATGAACAATGCTAGAATTGACTCAAGATACAGTGCAGTCGTAAGGAACATCTATCATAGAGCTACTATGCACGTTAGAATAGACGAGGACTCAACAACTGCCAAGATTGACCTTAAACGTGGGATACGCCAGGGTGATACGATATCTCCGAAACTTTTCACACTAGCTCTGGAAGACGTATTCAAAAAATTGCAATGGCAAGAAAAGGGTATTAAAATCGACGGCTTATACCTTAACCACCTACGCTTCGCGGATGACATAGTCCTTACAGCTGGAAATCCAGATGAACTAGAAGAAATGCTACTGCAATTGAACGAGGCGTCGAAGAGTATAGGACTGAAGATGAACATAGGCAAAACCAAGATCATGTGCCCCAACAACGTGCAGATCTCCTTAGACAACCAAATCATTGAAAATGTAGACGAGTATGTATACCTCGGTCACGCTATTAGACTGGGAAAAGAAAACCAAAAAGCCGAAATATTAAGGAGAATCGGGTTAACTTGGGCCGCTTTCGGGAAACTTCAACATATACTGAAAAATGCCGACATCCCAATTAATCTAAAGAGGAAAGTTTATGACTCCTGCATTTTACCCGTGGCTACATACGGACTCGAAACAATGGCAATTACGAAACATAGTGCTAACCGCTTAAGAATTACACAAAGGGCAATGGAGCGAGCAATGCTGGGAATCTCCTTGAGAGACCGAGTGAGAAATGAAGAAATCAGGCGGAGAACAAGAGTTTCAGATATCATCAAAAGAATAGCCGAGATGAAATGGAGATGGGTGGGACACGTTGCAAGGCAGGACAGAGAAAAGTGGACATTAAGAGCCATACAATGGAGGCCTAGGGAAACCAAACGTAGTAGAGGCAGACCCCAAAGACGATGGATCGATGACATAAAAGACCAAGTCGGACGTCATTGGCTCAGAACGGCTCAAGATCGACATGAATGGAAAAGACACGGAGAGGCCTATGTTCAGAAGTGGACGGAAGAAGGCTGACAAAGAAGAAGAAGATGGTACAAACTACGAGTCATTTTATCAACAACACTTTATTATCGTATTTGTAAAAACATGAAAAAGTACACCATTTGCAAGATCTAACTACTGAAAAATCATTACGCTTTTAATATAATAAGAAATTGTACGGCATGATTTAGATTGTTGACGATAAAAAAGTTAAGAACTGTTTCTTTAGAACTTCAGACTAATGAAATGAAATGTGTGACTATCTTTGTCTTTTTGCACATTTTTTTAAAGAAGCTTTTAATTTGATTAATTTACCGTTTCAAGTCGCTTTAGTATTGCTGCTCTACCGATTAAGAATTGCTACAGAGTTTTTACCAGCGGTCTGCACAAAAATTCAACGATTACAATAATATAAAAACCATAACGAAAAAAAAAATAGATTTATTGTGCGGTCTAAATGTATGATTTCCCATATCTGTTTATTTGAAATTTTTACCTACTTAAGTTAAGAAAAACATTTATTAGTATTATATGAGAGGTTTTACGCTAAAATGTATTGCAACAGCAAAAAAAAAAGTGAACAGATTTCTAACAATATAACTTTTATCACGTTTCATTAATTTATGTTATTCTGTTTTTGATGCAGTGTTTAAAACACAATTAAAATTTCTATTAAGTTTTGCAGCTTCTTTACGACATAAGATAGTTATTTTTTAAGCTAAGCTGTAATTTCGAATACCATCTTTCTTTGAAAGATAAAAACAGTCAAGTTTCTGAGCCGTGGTTTCATATATAGACATAGATATGATAAAGATAAATAAAGAACTTTATTAGGTTAATTTATAAGTTTAGTTTAGTAATCTAAATAAAACTGAACCAACAACGGTTAAACAGATATTTTATTGATGCTTTTGTAGTATTAAAGTTTTTAAGGTATTAAGCTTTAATTTGTGTGAATATTATCATAAATCTACATCAACTCATTTTTTTAAAACATAATACCACCTGATTAAGATAGATCGATTGAGTCTTAAAATGCCCTTAATGCTTGCGATACACATCATAATGCATAAAAGGTTCCAACTAATTCACCTATTACGTCCGTTGTTAGAAACGTAGATACAGTAAAGATCGAGCTTATAAAAGTGTACTTGGTTTTGCAATGGCCTGTACTGACGAATTTTCAATAAGAACAAAATAGTGCTGTCCTCAAGAGTTGCAAGATACATTACACTTTTATGAGATGCTCAGAGATACAACTTTTTATGCATTATACAAAAATTCAAGCATTTAACTTCCTCCATGAGTTATTGGGTGTGACAGTGATCACAACCAAACCTTCACATAAAAAACTTATTGCACTATTTTTAACATCTTATAAAAAAATTAGAAAACTAATTATTTTTTGCAATATTTATGTTAAGAAAACAAAATTTCGCTTTAAAACACAACTGACTTTATAGATTTACAAGAAACCAACACATTTTATTCAGTTGACACATTATGAAACAGTGGTTTTTGATTGAGTTAAGCGATATACAGTGCTTTCTTACATACATATATGCAGTTAAGAAAAAGAATGGTGCTTTTAATAGCTAGTTAAGATCTCTTATAAGACATTTAGTATTTAATATTTAACTGTAGTATATTTGAGCATTGTAAAATATCAATTAAAAATCTCCACGTAAGATACTTTAAAATCATAAAGATGTTGTATGTCAGAAACTACATTGTATTAAGTATAATTTATTGTAAAAGTTAATTCTGTATAAAAAATAATACTTTAACACAAAATGAATTTGATAATACTTCTACAGCTCATGTTTCCACAGTTTTAGAAAGATGAAAAAGTGCCCGTTTTTTTTTTCTTGTAGATCAATATAGGATATTTTATTGAACATTTTACATTTGTTTTAAGAAACACATTAATATTGCTGTTGCTCTGAATAGATTTATTGTGTTTATGTAAAAAATATTTGTAAATTTGTGGTATAAATCTATTTTTTTTTTCGTTACGGTCTTTATATTATTGTAATCGTTGAATTTTTGTGCAGACCGCTGGTAAAAACTCTGTAGCAATTCTTAAACGGTAGAGCAGCAATACTAAAGCGACTTGAAACGGTAAATTAATCAAATTAAAAGCTTCTTTAAAAAAATGTGCAAAAAGACAAAGATAGTTACACATTTCATTTTATTAGTCTGAAGTTCTAAAGAAACATTTCTCAACTTTTTTATCGTCAACAATCTACATCATGCCGTACAATTTCTTATTATAGTAAAAGCGTAATGATTTTTCAGTAGTTAGATCTTGCAAATGGTGTACTTTTTCATGTTTTTACAAATACGATAATAAAGTGTTGTTGATAAAATGACTCGTAGTTTGTACCATATTTACTGTAAAGTAGCTAGAATGTTCAAATTTGGTTAAATATGTTCAAATTTAGTATTGCCTACCGATTTATGTTAAAAAACCAAAAATTTAAAAAAAAGTTTTGTTGTTTATTTTAAATAACTTTATTGCAAATCTATATTATTGATGATAATATTGATTGTAATAATATTATTTAACGATAGAATCTGAATTAGGTATAGGTTTGTACCTGAACAAGTCTCTCAAGCGCTTCTCTTAGAAATAATATAAGTTTTTTACACGTGCAAATAATGTTAATTTGACTACTTGTTGTTTCAGTAATAAAACTTTTTAAATCTAACAATTAAATAAGTAGCATTAAATTAGCATCTACTTCGTTGAAAGTATAAATAAACGAAAGTAATATTTGAAAAATGATCTTACATTAATAGTTTTATCAAGTAGTTGCTCATTACTCATTAATATGTTCAATAAAGTGGTTTTTATTTTACAGCCTATAATTTACATATGTTTTAAGACTCTACAAGTAAATATTTTTGTGTGTATAAACAACTTTAAAATCAATCATTTATTGTGCACACAGGTTTAAATAATAAGTTAATTTTTATTATAAAACGCTTTTCTTACTTTACATCTTGGTCTAAAGTACTAAAGTAAATAAAAGATTTTAATTCTAAAATTATTATTTTGCATATGTAATAATTGTTAACATACAAAATTTCAAAACATAAAACAGCAATAAGTCATTGATATATTTGATCTAAAACTATTAAATACCTAACATTAGGCAAACATATATACCAAAACAATATATTCTCACAAATAATTTTTTCTTATAATGTTTTAAATGTATAAAACTAAAATTTTTGCTGTATACTTAAATGAAGTATACTACTCAATAATTTTCAATATGTAACAATTTACTAACTTGTATTATTTATATTGTTCGTTTAAATTTGTTTTTATTTTGTTATCGCAATAGAAAAATTTATGGTGATTTATATCTTTCATCTCTCTCTCTTTTACCTTGATTAAAACTACGTTCAAGCAAGATTTAATCGCTTTGCAGTCTGTTATTATAAAAATGAAAAAATTAAGTACTGCATATAAGCTGGTTAACTCTTGTCAAACCTATCTGTAGAAAACAATTAATGTTTGATGCTAATGGTTTATTTGTGAAAATTAATGAAAAAACTTTGTTTTAGGTATTTTAATCATGTTTACAGTTCTACCTACAATTACCTTCTAAGCCAATATAACCAAGAATTCACAAAGACGACCAACAAGAAATAAATCCACGTAGCGGTTATGGTGATAAAAATTGGAAATACTGCGCTTGACCCTACTAATATTATCTACGTATCTGTAGAAAACAAATAATTTTTTGATGCTAATGGTTTATTTGTAAAAATTAATAAATTTTTTTAGGTATTATAATCTTATTTTCAGTTTTACCATTAACTTCTAAGCCAATATAGCGAAGAATTTTCGAAGACGACTAACAAGAGCTCAGTCCACTTCTGTGGTGTCGAAGTTTAACGCAGTTAAAATATAGTTATAATCACAGTCATATCAGTAGTAAAACGCTTAATAATTTTAAAACAAACAATAAATACAGTTTTATAAAAAATGTAATCAAAGAAGCAGTTAGAATTATTGGTATAATGCAAAGTATATAACCGCTCGTATCAGTTATGTTTAAACTCAGTTGAATTTACGTAAAACACTTAAGACTGACGCAGCCGTTTTCACTTTTTTTAAGGGGTTTCTGATTATAAGTTAATAAGGCTATTGTATATAAATTTAGAAGCACACAACGTAACTTTGTTCAGTTTACATATTATTGGAAGCAACACTTTTAACACAGCTTTTACATGTTATTTACTTCAAGTTGCACAAAAGTAAATATCGTTTTTTTATTGTTTTGTTTACTGGTTTTTTACAAAAAAAAACTAATAATATTAATATAAAGTAAATTTTATAATATTAGTTGATACTTATCTTGTAATGAGTATATAAACACTGCTTATAGAAAAATCTATTTTAATAATATTGCTAATGGAGTTTTTTCATTAAACTCTATTTTTTTTAAGCAATAAAAATTAAAATAAATATGTATATGTCATAGGTATCTGATACCACTAAGTATTACGGGAATCAACAAGTGTTCAACATCAACGAAACTTTTCAAACATTGATTACAAAATGAATTAAGCATAAAACATAACAAATCTAGTTTATTTTCAAAACTTATGACGCTTATCTTTGTTGTTCTGTCTCTCTTGATTTACTTTTTGTTGCTGCGACTATTATTTGGGTTGCTTTTTAGAAAAGGTTTAATCTTTATACATCGGTATACTATTCAATCGGTACAAGACCACCCTAAGGCAATTGTTTTTTCCGCTTGAAGAGCTGTCCAAACAAGCAATAGACTGTTAGATATACGTAAACAGTATTCAACTACGCAGTTTTGCCTTGTTCGACTGATCACGTATCTAAAGCCGATACGTAAACGTGTTGAGCAGTAAACATATGGTTATAAGTAATGTGGTCGCTGTAAGATAAACGAACTGGGCTGCTGTAAAGACGTAAAATCCGCCCGCCGTATATGTTTTGGATCAATGTCTGTGTACTCTATTTTTTATTAGCATGTTGGAGCATATCTGCTTATAAAGTTCACCTTCAGATAATTGAAATCGATACAATATTTTGTAAATATGGTATAAACAAATTTATTATCACTTACAAATAACAAAAAAGATTTATGTTTGTACAAAACTCTAGTTAAACTTAAAACCCTTTTTTTGAATTTACAAATAGGTACATATGAATTTTTTTTTAAAAGCCGTATAAAACAAAAAGTAGAGAAAGTCAAATTTCAAAAATCAAAGTTTTGGGCTTTGTTTTCACTGTTAATAGTGTATGCTTATAAGAAGCTGTATGGGTTTCCTGACTTTGACTTGATAGCCAAAGAAATAATGCATAATAAAATTTACTTTTTGAATACAGCTTTTATTTTCTATATTGTGAAATAGTAAAAAAAGAAAAAATAGTAAGATCTAAAGTTAGCAAATCGAGATTTTAAACATTTAAGATGTTTTTAAGTTAACCCTGAGATCTAATCCAGTACATATTTTATCAATTTTAACAGGTATCCTTTAGAGTAAATATTCTTCTTTTTCTACATATTGCAAATAATACAACTTTTATTTATAAACAGTTTTTATGTTTGAATAGGAGTTCATAATAATTACTGTATAATTGTAAGGTTCGAAAATAGCATTTAAGTCCTAATCAGTTATGATTCTTTCAGTCAGCCTTAATAATAAGTTTTTTTATGCGAATAGGTGCAATACATGCATATCAACCATGGTATAAGAGCAACAGGGCATTATAGCATAGGTTAGCATATCATGGGTTTAATAATTTTTCTATCGTTGTTTCTTGATACAATATTATCACTTTTATTTTATGAGTCAACTTTGATAGTGGCGTCATTATCATATTTTTCTATTAAGAGCCCAGCTTAATATATTATACAAACATCTCGATTTTTCAAATTTCTAAATTTACAGTAATCATATTAAATTCCAAAATTTTTTTTAAAGTAGTCATGTTGATTGATTATTGATTGATTATTCATTGATTATGGTAGGTATCACACAATTTACATTTTTTTACCTTAAAAAGTCTAGCTTAGCTCTGGCTATTGTTTTATGATCGCCATTATATGTGACGCTTGCGCAATCAATTTCAAGAACACATCATATCTCGAAGAAAAAATTCATGATTAATCATCGACGGAGGAAAAATTCTACGATTTCCAAGTGGAGCTGCGCGATTAGCCAAGGCTAGTGGAAAGCTCATGCGCAAACGATCATGGCAAATATTCCAAGATCAAGACAATAGATGTTAACGCTCACGGTCGTTGATTGATTATTTATTAGCTATTGATTGATTATTGGTATCGCACAATTTACATTTTTTTAACTGTCGCTATTGTTTTATGGTCGCGATTATGTGTGACGCTTGCGCAATAAATTTTACGAACACATCATATCAAGGTGACGATGGTTAATCATCGTTTGGAGACAAATATCCAAGTGGAGCTGTGCGAGTAACTAAGGTTAGTGAGAAGCGCATGCGCAAACGTTCAATGCAAATATTCCAAGATCAAGACAACAGGTGTTAACACTCATGGTCATGTGGCAGGTGTTCCAAATTCAAAGCAGTCATTCTACTGTTTTTCGAATTTAAAGAATTTTATTAAATTGAAGTTGATTACTTATTGATTGATTATCGATTGATTATCAATGATTGATTATTGATTATTGATTATTGACTATTGATTATTGATTATTGATTATTGATTATTGATTATTGATTATTGATTATTGATTATTGATTATTGATTATTGATTATTGATTATTGATTATTGATTATTGATTATTGATTATTGATTATTGATTATTGATTATTGATTATTGATTATTGATTATTGATTATTGATTATTGATTATTGATTATTGATTATTGATTATTGATTATTGATTATTGATTATTGATTATTGATTATTGATTATTGATTATTGATTATTGATTATTGATTATTGATTATTGATTATTGATTATTGATTATTGATTATTGATTATTGATTGTTGATTATTGATTATTGATTATCGATTATCGATTATTGATTGATTATTGGTCGATTATTGTTTGATTCTTGGTATTGCAAAATTTACATTTTTTTTATTTAAACACGTCTAGCTTTGCTCGCGCTTAATGAGTGAATGCTCCAAAGTGGCTATCACAATTTTTGAAAAAAGTGGTGGAGGGAAAGGAATGTGGTGGAGGGAGAACAAAGTAGTCAAAGAGCAAATGTACACAACAGGTGTTCCATGGTCGTTCCAATGTTCAAGGTCAAGGACATTCCAAAATCCAAGATCATATGACGTAAAAGTGGTGGGGGTAGCCACTGCACTCTCATTCTTTATCTACTTATGTTCTACATTTTATTATACAAGTTATTTAGCGTCTTATTGGCATATTTTTCTTTGAAAATTACTATATATTAATATAAAATATAAACTTCTTACAAAATTATTGAAAAAAAATTGTTTTTGACATTTTGAAACAAAGAAAAAACATGTAGGTATGTATTACTTTGTTAAATCAGAAAAAAATATTTTTTAAAACTGCAAAATTTTACTTTTGTTGCTTTAAAAAAAAGCAAGTTGGTCTTGGGTCTTTGAAACTAAATATTTTTTACGTGCCAAATTTTATTCGATTCTGATAAGTGGTTTTAACAATATTTGACTGTTTCCATACTTTTACGCAACCCTGTATAAAATTCTAGTGTTCTGGTGTTTGTCGAAACGGTTGAACTGAAACAGAAAGTTGTCGTGTTTTTTTTAACATAATAATTCATATTTTTGATATTCTCCAAAGATTTTTGAAAATGCGAATTTTTTGCTTTTCCAAGGATAAATTTAATTATGCTCGTATTCATAGTCGTCGTTAATGATCGTCTCAAGCAAAGACTTCGGCAATGCTCGAGAAATCAAGCAAAGACTTCGACAATACTCGGGAAAACGTGCGTCTTGCGGAAGTCACCAAAGTAGTCATTTTTGTGTTTTTAGGTTTAAAATTTAACATTTTGACGCATGACAGTTATTCTCCGTGTTTATATAAAGTGACAGGTCAAGGAATAACTCAATGCCGCAGGGAGTATATCGAAAGTGTTTTGTGTTGTTTTTGCAAAAAAAAAGAATGACGACGGGTCCATTATTACATTCTCCTCAAAACACGAAAGCTGCCAAAGTGAGACCCAAATACTGCGCGCTTTGGAGCAGGACAATGTAAGTGCAACATTAATAAATATAACTCTAACCCGACCTTTATCCACTTTTATTGCAGGAAATGTTATGCAGAAAAGTTATCAGAGTAGTGAGTAGTAGGAGCTATTCAAGAAGTGTGTAAAGATGAAAGTTTGCGGCTGCCGTTTTGTCTACTATGCTTCTGCAAACAATACCTTACACTTATAATGTAAACTAATAAAAATGTTGCTTTTGTACTTATGTTTACCAGTAGAAGGTGTTACAAAATAAAAATACTACCCAATTCATCAATATCGGTGACTTTTATTATTATTCAATGCTTTCATTTTTTATTCAATGGTTTTATTTTTGCAAAAAATGTGAGCCCTTTAATTTGGTGTAAGTAATAATTGCAGCATCCCGTACATAACTCATCCAGCATGTCAATGTTCGTTGTTACGAACTGCAACACGTAATACTCTTCAGTATTTTCCAACGTCAAACAATGACAGAACCTGCAAATGGCGTCTCAAGACAAGTCGGCTCTTTGCTTAAGTCCGAGTTGGTTCGGACTCAGTGCGCTTGCTCATTGAGCAAAAAACGCCTTTATTTACAAATCTTGAGATTTGTCTATGAATACCGTCCAATCTCAAGATCGATCTCAGACTCAAGATTTGGATATCATATTTCACAAGCATTGCCGAAGTCTTTGCTTGAGACGGAATCAGCGATAAATCGATTTCAAAACGCATGCAAACGCTTTCCCGAACATTGCCGGAGTCTTTGCTTGAATCTAAGATAAAACTTGATTTTGAGCTACCACTATGAATATCGGCATTAATAACTAAAATTTATTCTCACATACTTAAAACCCATTGATTTTAAGAGTTTACGACCCATTAGAATTCTTCCAGTTTTTTCAAAATTTTTGGAAAAAATCATGTATGTACAAATACAGGATCACTTAACTAAATATGACATATTACCAAGTATGCAATCTGGGTTCAGGCATGGGTATAGTTGTACCATCGCTTTAGCAAAAATTCAAGATGATATCTTAGAAGCTATTGACCAAGTGATGATGTCAAGTCTTGTCAAGTCTTACTCGATTTCACTAAGGCTTTTGACACCATCAATCTTGAAATTTTATTGTCTATTCTCCGATTTGTAGGTTTCTCCTTAGAAGCTACTTCTTCCATTAAAAAATATTTATCAAATAAGTCCCAAAAGGTCAGATTAGGTGATAAAGTTTCAGAACCTATTGTAATTAACAAAAGTGTGCCTCAAGGCTCAATATTAGGTCCTTTATTATTTACAATTTATACAAATTTATTCGGTGATTGTGTTAACTTTTGTAACAAACATTACTATGCTGACGACACGCAAAGTGTCTCTATAGAGCATATTGCCACTTAAAGTTATTATTTCCTCATAAATCTTACTTTTCAATTAGTCAAAAAATTAGTCTGTGTGATACGTTAGTATTGTCTCATTTTAACTTTTGTTCAGAAATATTTTCAACGTGTCTAGACCACAATACAAAATACAATATTCAAAAAATTCAAAACTCGTGTTTAAGGTATATTTATGGAATAAGAAAGTATGAACATGTAAGCCACAAATTATTTGATGCTGGTTGGTTGAGCATGGAAGATCGTTTTAGAGTACAATCTGCATCACTTTTTCACAAGGTCATAACTTTTAAAAATCCGGGGTACCTCTACAACAAGATTGTTTTTCGGTCTGGAGAACGTAGCGTTGGAAAAAAAGACCTTCTATTATTTCCTATACAAAGTTCTGCTTTGTTTGAAAGACCTTTTAGCTACAACATTGTTAAAATATATGACAATTTACCAAAACATCTTAAAGCGTTAGGTATTAAACAATTTAAAAAGCAGCTTTCGTCAGTGGTTGCATGAGGTCAGTAATCTAATCCAGTTTATCAGTACTCATCTTATGTTTTAGAATTAATTAATTGTTTCATTATAAATGCGGTCTATGCCTACAAAAATGCATTTCTTTTATTTTATCTTATTTCATTAATTCACTCTACAATGTTTTCTTAAGGATATTTTTGATTTTCTTGTATTTTAGGGTTGAGTGGAAGAGCAGAGAATGATGGCATTTTGCATGTCATTGTTCAGCTAAACTCTGCCCTACATTGCTTCCTGATTTCTCTTATTGTATATTATGTAGAATGTGTATATTTATTTACAGATAGCAATAAAAGGCATTTATTATTATTATTATTAGTGTTTATTACACACCTATCAACACTCACAAAACACACAAAAAAATAAAATTAAAGACTAGCACCCTATTATATCTGGGTATTTAACCGCACACGCCGAACTATGCAGTACCATATCCTTCTTCTCTATCTCCGTGGTCATAGCATAGTTAAATTGTTACAAACAACATCAAAAAAATATTATAATACTTTTGTTTGCAAGATTGTATCGATAAAAATGTTTTTCATTTTTGAACCAAAGCGTTTTATACTCCAATATTATTTTCGCAATGGTTACTAAGATGAAAATAAGGTGGGAATTTACTAAAATAAAACAGTTTTAAAAGAATCTATAAATCTATTAAGTTTTCAGTTTAGACCTTATCAGTTGAGTAAAAAAAAAGTAGGGATAAAGATTTTCATAGATATATGTAGTAAAAAAATATAAGAAAAAAGTGAGTAAAAAGAAAAGTAAAAATTTGAAAAAAACAAAGAAAGTTAAAAGAACGATAAATAGCAGAGGCATCAGGCAGATAAAAAAGAGAGGAAAAAACAAACAACAATGAAGATCGCATAAATTTAGCGATAGAAGCCGATTTTATTGCAAAAATATAAGAGGAAAAAAAATTAAATTTGAGAGAATAAAAAAGATAAAAGTAGCAGAACATCAAAAATAAAGAAAAACAAAAAAGAAATAAGATTGATAAAAATAGAAGAAGAAAATAAATGAGAGATTTTAAACAGGAATAAGACGCAAAAGTAAGGTGAACATACGAAGGAATAAAGGATGAAATTGTAATAGATTAAGAATTAGTAAGCCACATGCTAAGCAAAATGTGCAAAAGTTTGAGATAGGAAAAAGGATAGACTCAGATCATATGTCTCTAGAAATACAAATAAAGAATAAAAAAACCATAACAAAGTAAGACAAAGAATCAAAAAAAGTAATTTTTGGTTTTCAATCTCGGCAATTTTTGAATTTCGAGTAAGTTACATAAACTTTGTTCTTTCCTACTATATTAATTTTTGATTACAATAGCTTTAAACTGAATTTGAAATCAAATGGTTTGCTACTGCTACTAACCGTTGCTAACAAAATTTCTCAGTCCTTAAAATAATAAAAATAGCTTAAAGAACACGTTTAACAGGTGGTATTGGCGCACGTGTTCTTTAGAAAACTTGCCTCTGAGACTTGTAAGCCAAATCAACATTCAATTTTAAGTCTTTTATAGATATACTATAAAAGCACTATCTACCGCTGTTATAGATATGGTTTTAAGATTTGTCAAAAAAATTTTATTTGTCAATATTATTAATTTATAATTTTTTACTTACGGATTATAGTATTTTAAAGTGATTTAATGGTTGCAAGACAAAATGGCTTCAAGCAGGGATGTAAAATCTTGGTAGCTAAAATCATCGCTATATTCATAAGTGTCGATAATATTTGTGTAATGTGTTTCAAAGCGTTTAAATAACAATTACTTTCATTACTGTTTTAACTTTTTTGTTTCAAGGCATGAGAAGATAATGCTGCTCTTCTTTATTTTATTAATTTTTGATAAAAATCAAAAAAAATATGTCAAATAAAAGTTTTGAATTTTATTATGAATCAAATAGCTTGTTGCTGTTAACAAGAGTTAGCAACAAAATGACCCAGAGTTTGAAATTTTTTTTTTGATAATAATTTGGTGAAAAAAAACGCAAATTTAATTAATTCAATTAGTATAATATAAAACTGTTTTATTTATCTCGTGATGATGATCACTTGGTGGTCGAAAGAGCTCTCGAGATCTAATAACTGTGTAGAATAGTGAATTTCTTCTTTTAATAAATTGCAATTTATAGTTTTGTTTATTCAGCCGTTTCTAAAATGGACTACTAGAAACGTAGTAAACCAGTAGTTTGCCATAAACGCTTATGACAAACAACCATTAAAGCCATTTCTGCAATTATTACTTTATTATGAAATACCTACTTCATAAATATTTTGCAATAAACTTTAAGATTTAAACATAACTGACGTCTTAACAGCGATTTTAGTCGTGATTTGGTGGCCGCAACTGACACAGCTGTCAAAAAAATCTGTCAATTGTGTCGCGGATTTAAAGATAATGAAATACAAAGAATAAAACAAGAACAACTTTAACAATATAATGTAATTCGCCAATAACAATAATTGTTTCGTAATACGTTATGCGGGACGCCCAACTCATTTACATGCCAAAACGCGAATGTCCAGTTTCCTCCCCGCTGCTGCATTCCCGTCTCGAGCGGGGCGCTTGTCATCGTCTCAATTTCATCAGATTATTCTTTTCAACTTGACACGGCCTTTCCTGACATCTGAGGGACCACCCTCAGTTTCCCATTTTTCCCATTTCCCATTATTCAAAACCAACAGTACCATGCCTACTTGTCATTGAATAAAGATAATCCTAAAACAAAGTAAACGAGACGAGACACGAAAATATAGAAAAGACATAAGGTGCACCTTGTATAAAAAATATCAACTTAATTTATAAAATCTTAATTTCTAATCTTAACCTATTGGGGCCCCAAATTTCCTCCATTGGAGTGTTTCCTCCTCTTACCTAGGAGTGTTTAAAAATTCCTCCTCTTACCAAGGAGTGTTTAATTATTCCTCCAATGGAGTGTTTCCTCCCTCTAGGAGTGTAATTCCTCCCTATAGGAGTGTAATTCCTCCCTATAGGAGTGTAATTCCTCCCTATAGGAGTGTAATTCCTCCTCTTACTCAGGAGTGTATCCACGCTTTCATATTTTCGGCTCCACATACACCATTATATTTTACTTTGCTCCTCATAGCTCCCGGAATATCGCAAATTTGATAGCGATCATTAGTTAATATTGCAGCCACTCTGAACGGTCCTCGCCATTTTGGAAGTAATTTTCTGCTTTTTCCAGTAGCAGGATTACACATGACCTTGATTAATACCAAATCGCCTATTTTATATACAGGAGCCGTTTTTCTACCTTTATCAAATCGTTCTTTTTCTGCTTTTTGACGCCGTTTTGTACGTTCCACCATTTCCATTCTGATTTTTGTAATATCCATCGGCTCTTTGCATTCTAAAGTTAACATACCCTGGGAACAGACCCTAAAACCCATTAATGCCTCGCTAGGTGTCACACCAATAGATTCATTAATACTGCCATTGAGTCCCACTTGAATTTGAGATAAATTCAAATCCCATTCATCGTCATTGTTTTCAGCGCCCATAGTTGCTAGAGAATCTAACAAAACTTTATTATAGCGCTCTACTTGACCATTTCCACGAGGTAACCCAGTGGCATTAAGATGATGTTGAATACCTAACTCTGCACAAAAAGAGCCAAAAGCAGCATTATCAAAAGCTTTACCTCTGTCACTAATAATTCGATTAGGAACACCAAAAATTTTTATCATGCTTCTGACAGATTCTAAAACATATTTCACTTTTGTATTTCTAACCGCATATAACAAGAGAAATTTTGTAAAAGCGTCGATCATAACCAATACATAAGAATGATTAGTTTTTGTTTTAATAAAAGGGCCAAGATGGTCCATGTGTACTGTATGAAATGGTTTTGGTGTTTTTGGGATGGGATGTAAGAACCCATGCACTTTACCTCCCGGAGTTTTGAAAAATAAACAATTTAAACACTTATTAACGTATTTTCGTACAAAACCTCTCATTTTTCTAAACCAAAATTTATTGGCGATTAATTCAAATGTTTTAGCAAAAGCAAAATGTCCCACATCATCGTGTGTCATCCGTAAAATTTGGAATCTGTTAGCTTTAGGGACAACCCACCTAAGACCGCAAGAAGTAACTCTATAGACTTTACCACCTTTTAAAGCATATTTTTCAAACAATTCTTTATTACTGTTCCAATCACCAGATTCAAGAAGTATTTTAATTTGTTGAATTTCATGGTCATATAATTGAGCAACAAGCATCCAATCGTCTTCAATTTTAAAGACCGCATTAATGTTCAGTTGTTCAGAATACGGGTTTCGACTGAGAGCGTCAACATGTTGCATTTGTTGTGCACTCCTATGTTTAATCTCGTATTGAAATTCACCCAATTGGAGTACCCACCGCCCGACTCTAGCATTTATATCTTTTTTTTGAAAAGTGCTACGCACAGCCGCACAGTCAGTATAAATTGTAAACGGTCTTCCCCATAAATATTGACGAAACCGCTTCATAGCTGCAACAATTGCTAACGTCTCAAGCTCGAACGAGTGATATTTCTGTTCGGTCACTGTAGTATGTCGGCTAAAATACGATACTACTCTTTCTTTTGAATCATGTACTTGAATCAAAATTCCACCTAACCCAATTCTACTTGCATCTGTATATAGTCGTGTTTCTAAGGCAGGATCAAATAATGCTAAAACCGGATTAGAAATCAATGCTTGCTTTAGATCGTCAAATGATTTGATTTGATCATTAGCCCATGCCCATTCCGTATTTTTATGTAAAAGGAGCGTTAGTGGCTTGGCCTTAGCCGCATAGTTAGAAATAAATTTGCGGAAATACCCCGTTAGCCCTAGAAACTGGCGAACCTGATGAATATTCTTAGGTTTTTGAAAGTTTTTAACTGCTTCTAATTTTAACTGAGATGGTTGAATGCCGTCTTCGTGTATTACGTAGCCTAAATATTCTATGCGCATGCGCAAAAAATGGCATTTGGAAAGTTTGATAGTCAAGCCGACAGTAGTAAATAATGTTAAGATTTCTTTAAGAGTATTAAGAGTATTAAGCGCGTCTTCAATAGTTTTAGATGGAATCAACAAATCATCAAGATAGCATATGACTTTAGGAACTCTGTCACCCAGTCCCAAATCATTGGCCGCTTTTTTGGAAATTAAAGAAGTTTCGCTTCCAAAATCAAAGAAACACGTCACATCATGATTATTTACTGTAATTGTCTTGAAATATTTTTTGTTTGTATACTTTGAGCGCACAAAGTTTACATTTCTATATTCAAGAGCTAATGGTCTTTTTGATGGCCAATCTGGAGCATAATTATTATAACCGTAACGACAATCTTTGCAATGATGACCTTTTTGGGAGCAATTATGGCAGATAATAGACTTTAGGTTATTTTGACGCTGACCACGTCCCGTTGTTTGTGACTTATCAAGTTGTCGCGTGTCAAAAATTTGTAAATGGTTTGCAAGTTCATGAGGATTAGTTATTCCAGCGGTTTCTACAGAGAAACGAATTTGATCATCGCGAATCCCCCCTAAAATTAGATTAACGATATCTTCGTCTTTTAATTGTATTTTTAATTTATTAATATACGCAAGTTTTCGATACACATAGTCGTACAATGTTTCATTCGCTAATGGTACACAAGCCATCATTTCCTGCAGCGCCTTGTATAAATTACGCTTGCGTTTGAAATTTGATAGGAGCATGTCACGCCAATCGCGCGCGCGCCATGTATGAATGTGGGTACTGAGACTTTGATACCAGACCTGAGCGGCACCTCTTAATTTACTTAAGGCCAAATGCGAGGTGACTTTATCGTCCCATTGATATAAAAGAGAGTATTCGTCGATAGTGCGAAGCCAATCTTCAACATTATCGATCGAAGGATTAAATTCCGCTATAATATTGCTAGTTATGGATAGATTAGTACTCACATTGCTTTTCGGTACTATTTTTGAGATTAAGCGATCAATACCTGTGACAATTTCACAGCCCATTGCAGACGCCACCGTTTCAGACTCGGAACGCATAATAGTCCTTTCTCCAATCCTTTCGTGTGCAGTACTATTACTATTTGCATTTTGTATTTGAAGGGCGTCGAGGAGTACGATGACTTCTCTCATCCCTATTACGAGAGCAATGTCGGTCTTTATGACGGGAGCCAGCATCATGCTTTTTTGAAAACCTCCGCCTCCTCTGCGGAGTAAGAGAGCGAGATGCTCGGGAGCGAGGCATCACAGTTGACTCACACCAGTGACGTCACCTGCAAAACAAGGAAACCACACCCAAAAACCACACAGGCACTAGGGGATTCCCACTTCTGATGTCGCGGATTTTAAAGATAATGAAATACAAAGAATAAAACAAGAACAACTTTAACAATATAATGTAATTCGCCAATAACAATAATTGTTTCGTAATACGTTATGCGGGACGCCCAACTCATTTACATGCCAAAACGCGAATGTCCAGTTTCCTCCCCGCTGCTGCATTCCCGTCTCGAGCGGGGCGCTTGTCATCGTCTCAATTTCATCAGATTATTCTTTTCAACTTGACAATTGTTTGTTAACACTAAACTAATAAGACAGATTCTACGGCTTGTTTGTTTGATAAAAATTATGTTTGTTTTTAAACATGTGTGCTTATTTGCAAATGTTTATTTGTTACTCTTTTTTTTCGGTGTATAAATGTGAATCTTGTAGTTTTACTACGAATGAAAAAGTTCACAAATCGAAACATAAATGTGAATTTAGAGGTTATGATAATTTAAGGTTAGTTTTTAGACGCTGTGGATAGTGTAAAATGGGTAGTTATTTATTTCTTTGGCGTTATTGTTATAAAAAGAAATGTAACGCTAACTAATGTTTATAAGCAGCGAAATTAAATGATGCTTTGGGAAAATCGATCAAATGTGATCAATGTGACTTTGAGACTAGCTGCGTCAGATATTTAAAAACACATATAAGCAGAAAACATGCTTTTCTTGAGTGGGAAAATGGCTTCAATGTGATGACTGTGAATACAGAACTAGTTCGAAAAATAATTTAAGCAAATAATAAAGTGCATTATATTGAATTGCGCACAGTTTTTAATGTGAATTTGAGTTTAGAAACAAAGGTAATCTAACGAAGTCTAAGATAATTAAGCATACTTCAACCCAATTGCTAACAATTTTCAGTTGCAATGAGAGTGATTATGAAACTGAGTTTAGAGGTTGTCTAAAAAAGCATAAGAAAATAACAAACTCTTTTTAACTGCAAATGTTTGTAAGTATAAAACTAAGAATAAATTCTCCTTAACGAGGCATAAGAAACCGAAACACATTTCAATTGAATTGCAAATTTTTTCAATTGCAATGAATATGAGTTTAAGATCAAGTAAATAATTTATATAGTCAAGTATAAAAAAATAAAATATATTTCAATTGAATTTTTAGCTGAAGAAGAAAGGCTTTTCCGGTTGAAGTCATTAAAAAATTGACATCTTTTGCAAAAAATCGTGTAAAAATGTTTGAAAAAATTGTCGACGTTTTGTACTCCACCGGTGAAGGCGTCATTGGGAGAAGAAAATAGCAGTGAGAGCAAACACTGCAAATCTAACTGGACTACTTGTCTTATATAGAAGTAAACAAAGAATATAAAGCGGTAGAAGAGGCAAAAGAGAAAACAGCAAAGAAGTGGTCGTAAACAAGGACTTTTAAACGTCTAGTAATTGACCAAAATCTCTATAAAAGTTGTTTGGGTGCTATACAATTCCGATTGCTTTCTTGATTTTTTTGTCTGAGAAGAATCTCGATTTACAAATCAAAGATGATTTATCAAGACAAATTTGGTGACTGCTGTCACCCAATCAGCTAGTGAAGACTGTGACCATAAATTAAAATTTACGCACCTTTGATGTTCAGAAACTGTAATTGAGCAATATAAACTTTACCACAGGAGCACGGAGTTTTATAAACACTTTTAGACAACAGCGTGTCATATCTGCCTTTTGGAGATTCTAAAATTTTCAAGTATTTTGAAGGTGCTTTAAAAAAAACTGCTCTTTATTATGGTTTACCAAGAATTTTTCCGATTCTGTCTCTAACCTCATAAACAAATGGAAGAAAAACAGTTTCAGTATTATGTTTAGACTATCTCGTTTTTGTGCGAGGATGTTGATGGTAGTCTATAATACGTTGAATAATCCGCTTCTTATATCTATTATTTATTAGGCTGCTTGTTAGTCGGTGCAATTCTGTTTGAAGACTTGATGTTTGACAAACCAAAAAGCTCCATGAACCAAGGATTTTATGACAGACAATTTTTGAGCAGGATGATGTTGTGATGTCGCATGAAGATAGTGGATTTCAATATATTGTATGACTCAAAGATACGTTGGAAAAACCTGATGCCAGGACAACTAATACTGGAAAAGAACATTGATTTTGAATATCTTTATTTAAACTATTTAAATGATTTAAAAATCTTGGCAAGCTATCTTTACCGTGAGGTGATATGATGTAAGTATCATCAACATATAAGCCCTACTTTAGGTTTTAAAACCGATGCTTTAAGTGTCTTGGTCTCAAAGAATTTCATAAACATATTGGCAATGACAGGAGACAGAACAGAGCCCATTGGAGATGCTGAAACTTGCTTATAAAAGATATTATAGAAACAAAAATATATTGTAGATAAACAGTTTTCTGTCAAATCTCCTGAGATTTGAGGAAAGTCATTTTCAAATAGCAACTCTCTGAAAATAGCCACTGCTCCTGGAACAAGAACTTTTTTGTAAAGAGTGATACTTTATCAAAACTAACCAACAAATCCGAGGGATCTAAAGAAAATGTGGATAACTATTTGTTGTGATTGAGTGGTGGATAGTAATACCCGCGTAATTCACTAAATATGTATTTATATTATGTACAGACTTAATTAATAATGGCTAATAATTGGGAGTCGAATTCTTCATAGCGGCCAATGCTGCGGATCTGTGATCTATTTGAGGATACGCGATACGGCACAAGATTGAATGTTCTTAAAAGCCGTTGGCGTTGGTTTCAAAATTGACAGTTGACATTCGCCAGAGACCAGAGAGTGAGGAGAATCAAGGAGGTCCGCTCAATGGCACAACGATAGCGAATAAAGATATAACACTATTTAAGCAAGATAACGGGCTATTTGGAAAATAGGAGAATTAATTTTATTGACAATTAGTCGCAGTGGCACGTCCGGTTTATAAATTTTTAGAAGATCGTGGAACTGCTTCGGAATTAATTGGGATTTTAATTCAGACAAAATATCAGAAAATTTTATCAAGTTTGAAAGTTGTCTTTCAATTCTTGATGTAGTATCTCTGAATAAACTAAAATAAAAATTATCTTGAAGAAATCTATCAATTTTTTTATCACAAATAGATTTTGTTAAGATGACTATTGCATTGCATTTGTCCGCGAGTAGGATAACAATGGTAGAATTGCATTTCAAGGTTTTGAGAGCATTTCTCTCATCTCTTGAAAGTTTGAATGTTGGAGGCTATTTAGAAGACAATATTGTAGCTGCTTTGAAACCAACTGTAGCAGCGCTACTTTTAGTTAGAAACATCTCAAGATCACTGATATTGGTTTCTTTTGGGATTTGGTGTGATGCCACAGCATAGTTCAAACTTTTTGACAGGATTGAAACTTTAGCTTCGGGTAGGGTTTTGGGAGATAGTTGACTACCGTTTCGATGTTATGTCAATTTGGGGAAGACATTTTAGCAAAACGTGATTTGTTGAATTTTTTTAATTAGGCGTTGAGAAAATTGTTGACGATTGTTTTGGTATTTATGGTATGTGATTTTGTCAAAATGGAGCTAGTAAAAAGATCAATGGTTTTGTAATGTTTAAGATGAATATAATAGAGATCACGAGCGATAAAACCCACTTGACGACGGATTTGCTGAATCCTGAGTTTTTGAAAAAGTTTAGGATAGGAAAAACACATAAGATGTTTAAGATTTAAAAAAAATAGAACAAATATTGTGGTCGTGGCAGCGAAGACAGAAAGTGAAGTCAGATAAAAGTTTTGATTCAAAGTAGAGAAAATTTATTTATTTTTGAAAAAATTGCTTCTGTGTAGAGGTTTTTAATTGAAGAAGAAAAACATTTAAGGCCTGTCGTTATTGAAATTTTTTTTTTATTTGTAAATTGGAATTCTTCTGTAACAGAAAAATCAGAAAAGCCATCAAAATTGTTGAAACACTCAAACAATTTTAATAGATATTCTGGTTATTATCTGTCAAAGTTGGAACTTTTTTGTTTACGAAGACTTCTTTTTAATGCTTCGGCTTTTTTTACCGTTTCCTCTTACGTTCTCTCCACTACTTTCTCTTCCGCCGTTTTCATTGTTTTCTCTTCTTTGCTTAACAAATTATGCTCAAGCACCAACGAGGTTTTTTTCTAGACGAGATTTATCTCTATAATACTCCAATGGAATTGCAAAAATGGTTTTAATATTTGGAAGGCATGTATAATTGTATATATTTAAACAAAAACTTAATTTAAAAAATATGTTTGTATAGTTTAATTTGATTTGCAAAAACTTCTATAATGTAATCGTTGCAAGCATACCGATAGCACAAAATTTTACAATCTGTAGATTAAAATCTAAAGCAATCTATAAATTATTTTGATGTGAAACAAATATAGCTGCGGTAAAACCAACAGTTGGCGTGGCGACGCGCCGCCATGTTATGCGATGGTATATATATAAATCGTACAATCTATATGTAGTAGTGTACGTTGTCGCGACACGTCACTATGAATTTCTTCTCACTTGGTTGGGTATCTCGTTATCTCGCTCGCCGAACTGAGTTTGGATACCTATAGTGTATACAGTGTGTACTATGGCATAAATAATTAGTTTTTTACAGTAATAATTTAGTAAATGAAAATGAGTTGCCTTTTGCAAAGATAGCAAAACCACACTATGATACACTATTAAGTCATCAGTAAGTTAAGTATATTTTTATAATCACAGTGGGCATTAAGTTTACATATATGGTCTGTTTCGGTAAATGTAAAATCTACTCTCTTAAAATATTAAAATGTTCACAAATTTCAATACTTAAATGAATTTATTCTAATTTCATTCATATTGAAAATAATTATTGCTTGGAGAATGAATTAAAGACGGAGAAAAGTGTATTTCAAAATTAAAATTACGCTAACAGCGAGTAGCGTACGAATGTTTTTCTTATTTGTTATCAATATGAGCAACAACAAAAAAAGAGCCGTCACGGAGCGCCTAACAGATGTGAAACATTGAACTGTTTGGTACAAAATGCTTAAAACAACAGATTTTGACAGGAAATAAATATGGTTTAATGGAAAAATAAAATACTACTAATTTTTCTCGGATGACTGTTTATTTAATAATCATTTTCATTAAATTCAAAAAATGAGAGCTGAATGACTGAAGTATCCAAGCTCGGTTGCTCGGTATCGCAAGCGGGATGCGCCAAACCGAACACAAGAAATGTATCGCCACAAAATGCAGTGGGTTTACCGAACTATCCAAGCCCCATAAAAATGTTTTTCTGTATATTTTAATTACATATTTTTTATAAATATTTCAGGAGCCAACAGTCATCACAGGAATCACAAAGTATTATTATTGAATCTGAACAACATCAATATCAGTCAACGACAAGCCATATTATTAATGTTAGGTAAGATTTTATTAATCTACTAGAGCTCAAATACTCTTAGAAGTGTACATCTGAGTCATCCTTAGATGCGCTGGCTCTCCATAATGATAATCTTATGCTAATAATGGGTGAAACCATATTGTGCCGTCACTAAACAACACAGACGCTTTAATTATCGTTGCACTGCTGCGCAACTAACGTGGTTAATAAGCTGTTTCCATCTAAGAGTTGCAATAGTCTAGTACCAGAATATACTTATTTTTATTTTAGCTTCATTTAACATTTTTATAATTTTAGAGTAAATAATAACAAAAAAAGTCAAAAACGGTACAGGGAGCGGAACAAAGACAAATTGAAACAGTGTGAAGCGGATAGAAGAAAACGTATACAATATGCACAAAGTATTGACGTACCATCTTCCTCTTCAAACACAAATAGAATCGAATTGAATAATGAAAAAATAATTGTTGCTATTTCTCCAAATTCATTTGTTTTGGAAAAAACACAACTTTCATCCATTCAAAGAAGTGAGCAAGGTAGAAAAATTAATGCTCTCCAAAAAAAAAGAGATCGTCAACAAAGATACAGGGAAAAGAACAGAGATAAATTAAAGCAGCGTGAAGCGGAAAGAAGGAAACGTGTACAAAATGTAGAAATGACTACAGAATTATCTACTTCTCCAAATATAGAATTTATAGAAATAAAAAATGAAGCAATAATCGAGGAAATAAGTACGAATTCTTGAAGTGTATGTGGAAGAAGTGGAAGAAATGGAAGAAGTCAATCAAGTGCAAATGCCACAGAAATACCATAAATTAGTTAATAAATACTTCAACGATATTTGATTTTTTTTATTCTATTTTTTCATAATGAAGATTGAAAACATAACCCTACTATCTCATATCACCACGCTTCATGATCAATTTCATATCACACAGCATCTATCTTTGGGGCCTGATTCCTTATCACGTCAGAATTAATTCTCCACATATTGTACTGAAGCGTTACAAAAAGTTATATAACGGGTGTTTTTTGGAATTGACTGGCCTGTGTGATTTCAAAAAGGTCGTAATCTCCTTAAAAAAAGAACGGAGGAAGTTATCGAAAATGTATGGCAAATAATGGAAGAGGCACCACAAACATATCTACGTCGACTTTTGCAACAGGTTGAATTATTAATCACCACTTGCCACAAAATTGAAAAACAAAATATTCACTTGTATTTCTATTGTCTGCAAGAAGTACATCAACTCCTTCCTGTTGATTATCCTTTACGTGTCCAATACTGTTGTTGGTTTATTAACACTTTTAAATAGGAGTATGGGTCAACAATTTTGGCAACAATTGTTAGGACGTTGAGATTAAGTAGGGAATATGACACAAATCAAAAGTGAGATTTAGTTTATAGATAGGATTTACATTTCAATGCAAATCGTGCAGTCTTTAGTGTTCGTAATTATTGTATTATTATAAATTACAATTTTTATAGCCTACCGAGATGTAAACTATTTTAAAACGCTCAACAGAATGTATTATGTCCAAAGAACTTACATTTTTCTCATATTATTTAACTAAATGAAAGTTATTCATAAATCCTTGTTGTAAAAAATGTAGAATTATTAGGTTTAAAGCGCTTGTTATAACATTTATTTTACAACAAGATTGCAATAAGAAAAACTCACCGCCATTGTCTAAAATTGAGATCACCCATTAAAGCTTACAGATTTTCACAAACACTTTAATTATTACTAATTACAATTATTTTTTATATTTTAAGTGGAATTATCAGTAAAAATAAATTAAATCACTAACTGCGATATTTAAAACCAATGAAAGTATCAGCTCAGAAGCACCAACATGAAAAAAAAAGATAGTCTATGTAGATACCTCAAAAACTATTAAAATATTTATTTAATTATGATATTAATTTTTTTTTATAAAACTTGTGTTAAATTAGTATTTTAAAACTAATGGATTCTATTTTAAATAAATTTTAAAGAAAACTGACGTCAATGTTGCCAGCAGTTTGTCTATGAACCCAGGATAGACACATCCCAACAATATTTTTATTTTTCTAGAACCTCTTAATTATATATTTAGTTTATCTCTCATTACAGGCATATTTCCAGAAATGTGGAAAGTTTCCAGAATCTGTCCGGTTCTCAAACAAGGTGATCCAGAAGTAATTACCAATTATCGACCAATTTCAATCTTAAATAATTTTGCCAAGGTTTTTGAGATGTCGTTGTACTCATCTATCTATACTGATGTTCAACATCTTATCTCTCAGTATCAGCACGGCTTTATGGTAAAAAGATCAACTGCCACAAATCTTTCATGCTTTGCTGAGTATGTTTCAACAGTGTTAGATACTAATGGGCAGGTAGATACAATTTACACCGACTTCTCAAAAGCCTTTGACAAAATCGATCATGGAATTATTTTACAAAAACTAAGTAAAATTGGATGTAGCTCTCGCTTGATATTTTCTTTAACTCTTATCTATCTAATCGGCGTCAATTTGTCTCTTATAACGGCTTCACCTCTAATTTATTCACAACAACATCTTGTGTTCCTCAGGGATCAAATCTTGATCCTTTGTTGTTTCTAATATTTATTAGTGACATTACTGAGGTGTTAAATTCTAATGATAAAATAAATAAGCTGCTTTTTGCAGATGATCTAAAGGTTTTCAGTAGCGTTTCTAACATAAATGATTGTATTGCACTTCAAAAGGTGATAACAAACATTGAAACATGGTGTCAAACTAACAAACTATATATGAATATTAACAAGTGCCGAGTCGTAAGTTACACTAGAAAAAAAAACTACTTATTTCAATTACAACTTTGATTCTACGTCACTAGAAGTAATATTAATAAACATTTGGGTATTACCTTTGATAGTTTTTGGTCATTTGATTACCATGTAGCAAACATTGTTAATTTTTCTTACAAAATGTTAGGTTTTATATTTTTTGCCCTCATCGCTCAAACATCAGTAGTTTCCGTTCGTTCCCAATGCATGTAAAGACAATTTTTCCACACCGTGGTGTTTTTTCATTTGCAAGCGGAACTAGGGGAAATGACTTAGTCAGGTTTGTATTGAAATCCAGAGACGTCACGTCAAACTGTCAATTGTCACACAACCATTCTACAAAATGGCTGTTTCTGATCACATACGTTTATAATCAACACAAAAGATTTATTGCCAAATAAGTAAGAAAACGATTGAAAATAGTAAGTAATTGATTAATAACACAACGTTCCAAAAAGTTTATAAAATTTTAAAATATCTACGTTATTCTTTACCATTAAGCAAAGTTCAAGCATAGAGTATACAACCCAAAGGGATTTCTTGCTTTGATGTTGTTGAAAATATGCCAATAAGCAATTCTCGGTGAAATTTTTAATTTTTTCTTTTTTGCACCAATCTAAAAATTTGTTGTATGGTTAAAAACCGCTCGTACCTCGAAGCAAATTTGACACTGCTCTATTTGCAGATTCTCTAATTTCAGGTGAACTTAAAATTTCTCTATCGGGGTCGCTCATTTTTACAAATTTGAAACGAAAATTCGCTGAAGAAAATGGCGGAATAAATTTTTAAATCTTTTATTTCAATAAAAACATTGCAACAAAACAATATAACTATTTCAAATTTACAAAATTAGATAATCGGCGTGGCCAACGCTACCAACCAAAAAACAAGTAAAAAACTAAATCATTTATTATCAAAAAATTAGTCATATATTATTAAAAAAATTAGTTATTCGTTGCAAAAAAAATTGTACCTAACTTTTTCGGAAAGAAATTTCTCCCATTCGCAATAGATGCAGCACGACCGAAGAGAGTGCTGCAAACAAATTGCTCATGTGGGAAATTTCACTTTCCGAATTCGTTAGGTAAATAACTATTGAAATTGTTGCGCGTTCACCAACAGTCTAACACTAAAAACCTTATATAGATTAAAAATAGAATATTGCACTATTGTCTGGTCACCAGTGTACATTTGCCTAAAAACAATGGTCAAGAGAGTTCAAAGAAAATTTTTGAAATTTCTTAATTCAAAAATTTATAATGTCTATCTACCAAGAGGTTCTGATCATCAATTACTTCTTTCTAAGTTCGATATCTAGATCAGCAGCGATTCTTAGCAAGTCTTAAATTTGCAGATAATCTCTTTCATGGTAACATTGATTGTATGTATTTGTTATCTGAGTTTGAGTTTTATGTTCCTAGAATTAACTCTAGATTCAGTATTACTTTTAAGCTGAATAAGGCAAATACTAATATTTTGTATAAATCCCCGTGCATGTTATGAGTCACAATTTCAACCAAATATCGGATAAGTGCGATATCAATCACTCAACACTTCAAGAAATTATGAAAATAGGTTTATCTTAACGTCTTGTATTTTTAGTTTAGTTTCTAGTTTATATTATTTATACAACACTAATTATAGGTTATTTATTTATTTATTTTATTTTTTTTTCAACTATTATATATCTGTCCTGTAATTGAATGTAAATCTGTTGAGCATTAAACTTGTTATTATTATTATTCCCACGCCCACACCAACTTCACAAACATTGTAATTAATTAAAACTAATTTTTAAATTTTTATTAAAAATAACTGTAATAAAAATAAATAATGTTAAGTAAATAACTTTAGCTGAATCTAAAACAGAGCAACTATAAATCACGCAATCTACTTCACTTTTAAAACAGTAGAATATCAGTGACAGCCTATCAGTTCCAACATGTGAAAAAATTACTAAATTAAAATTTTTATTAATTTGTTTATTAAAAACTTTGATTAGTAAATTCTAAAAACATTAATTGATTAACTATCTAAAAATCATATTTTTCTAACGTTAGATTAAATGTTAAAACTATCTTTCTAAGTTGTAAAATTGTTTTAGCTAGTGACACTTATGTCGGTATTCATAGTCGTATCTCAAGCTCAAGCTTGAGTCCGTCTCAAGCAAGGACTTTGTCAATGCTCGGGGGAAAGCGTTTGCCTGCGTCATCCAGAAGGCACCAAAGTAGTAATTTTTGTGTTGTTAGGTTTGACAATTGTGACGTATGAACGTCATTCTTCGTGTTTATATTTACTCTAAAATGACAGGTCGAGTAATAACTCGATGCCGCAGGGGTCATATCGAAAGTGTTTTGTATTGTCGGGTGAGTACATGTCTACTGACAGAATACGTGTATGGTAACTTAATAAAATGTGCATTATAGACGAAAAAGTTGGGTATACAAAAACAGCAGAACCCTTGTAGTCTCGCATGGACAACCCCAATAATGTAAAAAGTAATACGACGGATGCCGCAATAGTGCAAGAAAAGCGAACGATTAGGACTATTATTACATTCTCCTCAAAAAACACAAAAGCTGCAAAAGTGAGATCAACCAGAAGCTAGCTCACACTACGCGCTTTTGAGAGGGTCAATGTAAGTGCAACATTAATATAAATCTTACCAAACCCTTATCAACTTTTATTGCAGGAAATGTGATGCAGAAAAGTTATCAGAGTAGTGAGTAGTAGGAGCTATTCAAGAAGTGTGTAAAGATGAAAGTTTTCGGCTGCTGTTTTGTCTACTATGCTTCTGCAAACAATTCCTTACACTTATAATGTAAACTAATAAAAATTTTACTTTTTTTTGTACTTATTTTCACCAGTAGAAGGTGTTAAAAAATAAAAATACTACACAAATAAATATCTGTGACTTTTATTATTGTTAAAACAATGCTTTCATTTTTGCACAAAATGTGGCAAGCCCTTTAATTTTGTGTAAGTAATAATTCTCTTTCCACTAATTTGAAAACAATCCCACATTCACTACACCGTCTTTTGTGAATCTGTAGCGATGCTTAAATTCAAAGTTGGAAAAAAATTCCAATGGGTTCGCAGCATCACGCACATATCTCATCCAACATGTCAATGTTCGTTGTTATGAAATGCAACACATAATACTCTTCATTATTTTCCAACGTCAAACGATGACATAACCTGCAAATGGCGTTTTGAGTCAGACTTGAGACAAGTCGAGGCCTTGCTTGAGACCGACTTGAGATGGACCCAGTGCGTTGGCGCATCAAGCAAAAAGCGCTCTTATTTACACCGTAATTTGATATTTAAATCTTGAGATTTGTCTATGAATACCGATCCGGACTTGAGGTCGATCTCAAGCTCAAGATATAGATATCAGATTTCACGAGCATTGCCAAAGTCCTTGTTTGAGACGGAATCAGCGATAAAACTATTTCAAAACGCACGCAAACGCTTTCCCGATCATTGCCTTGCCGGAGTCCTTGCTTGTGTCCGAGCTTGAGACGGACTCAAGCTTGAACTTGAGATACGACTATGAATACCGGCATTAAGCGCCTATATATTTGTAATATAGTGTAAATAGATATATATAATAGGTTGCATATAGACAATTTCAATACCATCGTTTAAGTTAACTGTAAGAAGAAAGACGATAACGAAATAGAACCAGTCTTCAACTATCTCTTGAGCGACTCTCTTGTGAAACCTGTTCCTTCTCACAACAATATATAACATGGAGCAGTCAGTAGAATAACGAATACAATACATGACTTTTAGAAAATAATAAAAATTTAAATTAGTGAGTGGTAGAAAATTAAAGGAAACAAGATGAATGGAAGAAATCCAATCAACTCTATGAATTTCGAAGGAAATGATGCCAAAAACTAGAAGAAATGGCTTCAACAATTCGAAATTTATGCAACAGCAACGGAATTGGACGAAAAAAATGAGAAAATACAGTGTGCGCAACTGATTGATTGTATGGGAGAAGAACCCATTCAAATATACAACACGTTCAAGTTCGCGGATGATGAAAAGGACAAAATTAAACCACTAAAAGAGAAAACCGACAACCACTTCACGTCAAAGAAAAACCTGACGTATGAAAGATATACATTTTTAAAAGATCTTATTGCGAACAACCTCTATCCGGAATAACGGAATAATAGAGCTTTAACAAACGTGGCTTAGCTACATTTTGTAAGCCAAATAATTTAAATCTATTTTTGCCTAGAAGGAAATGATTAAATTTGGTGGCGCTATCGAGAATTTAATATTTTTTTTACATTTTGAATTTGAAATGGGTTTTTGTTAACGCAAAAAAAAATTTGTTCTTTATCCTTGTTTCTAAAATGACATCGGAAATCCTTTACAACTCCAGAGTTACTTAAGTAATTTGAACTTTATTATGAAATATAATTTTTAACAATAAATTTTATAACCATAATAATAAGGTTAATAAGGTAATAACAATTTTACATTATATTATCAATTAGGTATTTTAAAGTGACATTTAGCAGTAATTTAAAATTATTTATTTGGTGGTAACATTAAATTTGATGATTTGACAGTTATCAGAAAAGCTTGACAAAACTGTACTGTGTAAGTTAGATTTTATTTCTTGTTTGCTTAATAATACGTACCTATAATAGGTGTGTCTATTCCCAAAAATGTGTAGTTATTTGAAGAAGTTTGTGTGTTACTCTTCTCTCCCAGCTTATAAATGTGAATTTTGCAATTTTACTACAGATGAGAAAGTTCACTCATTTAATCATAAATGTGGATTTAGAGGTTATGATAATTTAAGGTCAGTTTATAGACGATGCAGACAGTGCAAAGTTGGTAGTTACTCGTCGGTTTGGCGTTATCGTCATAAAAAGAAATGTCAAACTAATCAATATTTGTTAGCAGCTAAATTAAATAATTTATTGAAAAAATGTATTGAATGTGATCAATGCGACTTTAAGACCAACAGAAGTAGATACTTAAAAATTCATAAAAAAAGAAAACATGTTTTTTTTAAATCGAAACAATGGTTTCAATGTGATAACTGTGATTACAGAACTGAATCTGAGAATAATTTGATAACACATTATAAAGTATATCATATTGAATGTGAGTATAAAACCAAATTTAAAGGTAATCTAAACGAGCACACTTCAACTGAATTTGAAACAATTTTCAGTTGCAATGCGTGTGACTATAAAACTCTTGTAAGACGCAGCTTGGTCCAACATTTGAAAAGAATTCATATTCCACTTGAATTGCAAACCATTTTTAATTGCAATGAGTGTGAGTATAAAGCTAAGAATAAATTCCATCTGACGAGGCATAAGAACATAAGACATATTCCAATCGAAATGCAAACCACGTTTAAGTGTGGTGAATGTGGGTATATAACTAGATATAAACAATCTCTAACTAAGCATCTGAAAATGAAACATACTCCTATTGAACTGCAAACAATTTTTAAATGCAATGAGTGTGAATATGAAACTAACTGTAAACGTTATTTAACAAAGCATGTGAGAGTGTGCCACACTCCAATTGAATTGCAAACTTTTTTCAAATGCACTGAGTGTGAGTACAAAACTAAATTGAAACATTCTCTAACAAAGCATCGGAAAGTAAAACATACTCCAATCGATTTGCAATCATTTTTCAATTGCAATGAGTGTGAGTTTAGAACAAGGTATAATTTTGATCTAAGAATGCATAAGAAAACAAAACATATTCCAGTTGATTTGCAAACATTTTTGTATTGCAATGACTGTGAATATAAAACTCGGTTTTTGGGTTGTCTAAAAAAACATAAGAAGTTAAAACATATTCCAATCGAATTGCAACCAATTTTACATTGCAACGAATGTGAGTATAAAACTATCTTTAGAAGTTACCTTAGGACCCATTTAGCAAGGAAACATGCTTCAATTAAATTGGACAATCTTTTTAAATGTAATGAGTGTGAATATAAAACTCACTTTAAAGGTAATTTAACAAAGCATAGAAAGAAAAAACATTTTCAAATTGAGCTGCAAAATGTCTTATTGTGATAAGTGTGAGCTTAAGATTGTGTATAGTAGCAGTTTGAAAATACATCTAAAAACCTAATTTTACTTGAAGAACAAAACACGAAAAATGTAATATCAGATAACTCAAAAATCAAAAATTTGTTATAATTAACCGTAGAACGATTTTAAAATATTGTTATACAAAAGAAAAAATATTTTTATCTTAAGGCACATAAACAAATAAACATTATTGAAATAAGAAGCACCCCTACATATTTGTTTTGAAAAACTAATTAAAATATCTTGAAGCAGCCAAATAAACATTTAACTAATAAATAATAAACTAGTAATAATAATTACTTTAAGGAAGTACGCAACATTTAAAATTAATAATTATAAAACAATTTTATTGTAATATTGTAATAATAAATTCAAGTTTTTCAAAAGTTGTATTGTAAATTATACTTATAGTTTCTATATTCTGTTTTGAGTGTACGAATGATATTTAATTAAATAATAGCTGACCCGCTGTGCGTAGTTTGACGTATAGAAACATTCTACGCCGAAATCTGATTTACATCGCAACATAGAAAACCAGGGACGCTCATAAATTGACAAGACCGTGTAGATAATAATTGATAACCTGAAAACAACAAAAGCATTTGAATTTATTTTAATAAACATAATTGACGAATATTTTTGAGGATGCGGCGCTAAAATTGTGTGTTAGTCAAATTGAGGTATAAGACTTAGAGTTACAATGTAGGTAAGTCAGACTTACGACAGTTTTCCAACACTTTTTTCTTATAAAGTTTAATGTTTGGGGTTTTAGTTAGTGGTTTTTTTCTATAACGATATAATAATAACTTTATTGTTGAAGAAGAAAGGCGTTTACGGCCCGAAGTCGTTGAAATATTGATATCGGAAAAGACGGTGTCGAAAAGTTTATTAAAATTGTCGACATTTCGCACTCTATCGGTGGAGGCGTTATCAGGACAGGAAAATTAACTTGAGAACGGGCACGGTAACTTGAGGTGTGAATCACATCAGAGGCGAAACTTATTCTCAGAATGAGTCACGGTCTTTTCCGAAAGATGTCAATATTTCAACTTTATTGTTCTATTGCTAGCTTACAATCTAAAATATAATATATACAATTCTATTTACAAGAGCACTTCTTTTTAGCATTGTCTTTATTCATTAAATTTCACCGTTTTCACTCATCAAATCTTCTCGTTTTCGTTCTGTCTCTTTCAGCTTTTTACAATTCTTCAAATGCTCTAATGATTCTTTTTTTCTTCCAAGCACATCCTACACAATCGCTCTTTTACTTTCAACCAATTTTTAGTAGTACATTTCCACACCGAAACCTTGCAATGACACTTTTTTTATTTTTTTTTTGTTTTTTTTTTAAAACATTTTAGTATTCGTTCATTCCACTACCTTACGTGTTCTTTATTATATATTGTGTTTTTAATCTCCCTTTTTTTCATACCGACTTACACCCTTATTTTTTCTAAATTTTTTTATTGTATTTTTCTTCTTATACATTCAATAAATTTTATTATGTGTTTTTTATCTGCTTTTCTTCTAATTTACATGCTCTTTTGCGCGCGGTTACTTTTATTTATAACACCCAGAAACGCAAGAAAATTTTTTAGCACTAAACGACTTTGTTGCGTTTCTGCTATTCGAATACAATGCATAAAAATCTTGCTTTTATTTTATAAAATGTTTTAAAGTTTGTACTACGAGCACAGAAGCACAAAGAAGTCTTTTGGCACAAATAGACTTTTTCGCGTTTCTGCTATCTTAATACAAAATATAAAAATTTTATTTGTATCAGGAGGACAGGCGCAAGAAAGTTTTTTCACATTGAAGAAACTTATTTCATTTAAATTGAAATAATTTTGGCGCGCTAAACAAAACACTAAATTGTAGATGGCGTCTAACTTAAGCATTTTCTTATAGATAAAAAAAACATAAATTTTTTTTATTTGAATATTTGGTTTACAAAATGTAGCTGACCCACATTGTTGTGATCCAGCACAAATCAAAGAGTCGATTATTGCTAGAAGTTTCATTTATGTCAATGTTGCTCTAGTATTTAGCGTATAAAATGTTAGTTCCGTTAAAGCTAGGGGTTTTGTTGACTGCTTTGGTTACATTGGCGATTCTGGAAAACGGGTAAGAGAAGTAGAAAGTAGCCAGACGAGCTTTTTGAGTATTGGATCGTGGCAAAAGATAGACGTGCCTACCGATAAATGATGTTTTGAGGTGTCGGCCATTATTAATTGTAAGTACGCTCACTGCACATTTTAATTGTTTAGAAAAATTGTTATTTAAGTATTCTGTGTAAGTCGCGTTATGTAATAATATATTTGATGTCGGTTGCGTTTGCGAAATAAGCCAAACTGTGTTGTGGTTAGAACGACATGGTATCTGCAAGTATCTTACTCATCTAGGGCTTTAAGTATATGGGGACGCGGGAAACGGGCTTTAATAATGGTTGCAATGACCGGTACTCAAATATTTTGAACCAAAGAAATACGACCGCTAAATTTGAAGGAGCGTGAAGCAAGACCGCAGTATTGGGGATGTTTATTGTTCAATTATGGGGCTTTAGGAGAACCCATATTATTTCCGCGGACTGTTATCAATGTCATTTAATTATTATTCTCAACGACCGTTATTGTTGTGTATCTGGGGTTGGTTAGAAAAAATGTAAATAGTTCCACGTGTGATTGATTGTAATGATTTTTTTACATAAATATGTTTGAATTTTTTGCGCCCTCCATTGACAAGTGACATTTATTTTGAGAAGTGAAAATATAGTCTGACAGTCGACATTGAGTTTGACAAGTTAATTTCGTTTGGCGGATCCCTACGTTGTGTTTTTGTAATAACCTTGATTCAAAATGTAGTGTGAGCTCGTTTGCAGTACTTTAGGAAAGAATAAACAGATAATTGACGTACAAATATAGTCGACAAGTTTCAATAAAATACAAACAGATCTTGCCAAAGGCTGACAAAGAAATAATGAATACATAACCAGCAATATCATAACCAAATTTACACACATAAAAACACAATATTTGAGAGACCAAAGTCACTCAAGGCAGCTTTACTTCAATTAATACATTACAAATAAGTGAAATATCTCAGCATACACATAAATCAATAAGAACAAGATAATCAACACAGAAAGTCAAGTGAGACAAACACATAACAACTACTACACCAACAGCAAAATAAAAAAATTATACACAAATAAGAACTGAATGGCATTGTGGTTGTCAGATTTTTACTGCAACTAAATGAGGGGCAATAATTTGCAAATAATCACTTACTAGCTGAAACATTGTTGCGAGCACTGAGAGGCGGAGACTCTCCTTATTATTAGTACTTTTGAGTCGTTCCGGCTAAACACAAAGTCTGTGAACTCTTCTATACATGATCAGTTAAATATGTACAACTCAAATCCTTGTGTCACTCTGGTGAGGGTCTCTCACAAAGTCGAGAAAACACAGCGCACATCACGTGATGCATAAAGCTAGGTTAATAATAATGAGATGTAGGAGGAGATGCCTACCGCCTAATCAGAAATGCTCGATGGTCAAAAATCCCTGCGCCATCTACTTGACAAAAGAACTCAAGACTGGACCAGTGTCAAGTCAGCTAGTATCCTAATTACCTAATGCCCTACTATTTAATTAACCAGTCGATTAATTAAATCCCAAACAATAATCTATTACCCAATGAACAGTTTGTTCGTCAACGAGATATTGTCAGCTGAACTTTTGTTCAACTGATCTCTCCCTAGCTAGCCTAAAACCCTAGTGCGGACACGAGAATTTCTTCAGTTAATTCTGGGTAAGAATAACCGAAACGTTTATTCAAACCGAAGAACGGTTTGAACCCCTATTCGCGCCTACGACAATCTTAGTCAGATAGCCCTTTCCAAGTTTTCGAAAGCTAAACAACTGTGCTCACTTGTGCTTAAGCACAGCTCAAAATACCTTACTTGTTCGGAGCTAAGCGACAATCTATTTAAATCAGCTACGAACGTTTTGCATTTCCTCTCTAACAACAGGCAGAGTTCTCAATACGGTTAGGATATGTTATAGCCCGCAACTCAAAAGTATAACCTCTCGATCAAAACGGTGTTACTAGTTAAGCGTCATTTGCGCAAATGTGCTACTTACTTAGTTAATTAAGATAGCAATGCCATGAGTTAAAAACAATATCTACAAATATATTTCGAAGGGTATCGGTGGCATCGCCTGGATAAGAAGCTCTAGGTCCCAGAACATCTACGGCATTAATTCTAGCTCCCTCTCACAGCCGGAGATCGCCTCTACAAGGTTCTCACTGAAAAACAAGGCGTTATCTGGTCTAATGGCGCTTGCTCCTCCGTCTCTCGCCTGGTATGACCTTAAAGTGATTTCTAAGATAAACACCGGTTATTGAGATATCTGGATTATTGGTTGTTGTGTGCATTTTTCTATACTTAGCAAAACAAGCATGGGGGAGAAAAAAGGGGGAAATGGAAAGCCTACCTTCTCCGCCTCTCTACGACCGAACATAAAAGGAGAAATTAATCGAAAAGCACAAGAAGGGGACACATTGGTAGCATACGAATACTACCTGGGCGGAAATTTACTGATATTGTTGCACAATACCGAGATAGGGTTATTCAGTGTGTTTCAGAACTTAATCTATACTTAACTAGGGTGAAGAATTTAGCTTGAGCGTGATATAGAACTTGCTCCATATGATTTAAAGACACTGAGGATTTTATCTTCAGACATTCTTTTATACTGGATTTATTGGCAAGATATGGTATCTTTGATTTCAAGATGGCATTTATAGAACAACCTAAATTGTCGAGAACATAAGCTCAAGAAACTCACACGTGGAATTATTTTCATTTTCTCTACCCAATTCCAGATACACAACAATAACAGTCGTCACGAATAATAATTAAATAACACCGATAACATTCTACGCAAATAATATGTTTTCCCCTGAAGCCTCATAATTGAACAATCAACAATCCTAATTCTGCGGTCTTGCTTCCCGCTTCTTCGAATTTGGTGATCGTACTTCTTGGGGTCGAAATATTGGAGTCCCTGTCATTGCAATCATTATTAAAGCCCTTTTCCTGCGCTCCCGTATACTTAAAGCCCTAGATGAGTAAGATATTTGCAGATACCATGCCGTTCTAACCACAACACAGTTCGGCTTATTTCGCGAACGCAACCGACATTGAATATATTATTACACAACGCGACTTACACAGAATACATAAACAACAATTTCTCTAAACAAATAAAATGTACAATTAGCACGTTTATCTTTTTCCACGTTCCATCACTCAAGAAACTTGTCCCGCTACTTTCTCCTTCTCCTACCCGTTTTCCAGAATTGCCAATGTAACCAAAGCAGTCAACAAAACCCCTAGCTTTTACGGAACTAACATTTTATATTTTAAATACTTGAGCAACATTGATATAAATAAAACTTCTAACAATAATTGACTCATCAACGTAGGTCAGCTACATTTTGTAAACCAAAGATTTAAATAAAAAAAAATCTATGTTATTTATCTATAGAGCAATGTTTAAATTAGGTGGAGCCATCTACAATTTAATCATTTGTTAAGGGTAATTATTTTAATTTGAGTTTGAAATGGGTTTCTTTAAGGTTATTACAAAAACACAATGTAGGGATTCGCCAAACTAAATTTACTTGTCAAACTCAATTTTAGCTGTCAGACTAAATGTTCACTGGTCAAAATAAATGTCACGTGTCAATGGATGGCGCAAAAATTCAAATATATGGAAAAGAACCATTACAAGGTTATTCAGGCAAACTAAAGTTTAACTGTCAAACTAAATTTCCACTGTCAAACCCAATTTCAACTGTCATATAAATGTCACTTGTCAATTAAGAGCGTACAACTACCAACATCAGGTATGCAGGTACATACAAGAACTAACTGTTATTGATAGAATATGTACAATTATATTAGATTAATTGTAAATTAAAAAACACAATATCTTCCCAACCTGGTCTTCGGACAAGAAGATTTCGATAAAAGCCCCCGGTGAGTTACGGCTTTGCCGAGAAGATATTGTGTTTTTTAATTTACAATTAATCAATTATTACAATCCCATTTTGTGTCAAAAAGATGGAACACCTTCACAAGTTACAATTATATTACTTATGATATAAGAAATAACTGCGCCCTCTGTGAATAGATAATATAGTTCTTAAGACTTCTGGATCATGTTTGTCCTTTAGAGTTACGTTTCGATCAGAAAGGTAACTTCCTGTTTTTTTAAATTTGTTTTCAAGTATCTGCGGATTCAGTTCCTTCTAAGATTTTCCAATGAGTTCAGAAAAAACTTTTTTAGAATTATTCTTCAACTAATGTTGTGTGTTATGCCTTTGACCTAGGCTATACTGATTTGTCCTATTGCTTGAAGGGACAACTGATTTGGCTTGAGCGAAACTAGTTCATTCTAATTACTAGTTTATTCAATTTGATTACAGTAATTGGGAAGAGAATTAAAGCTTGATATGTTTCTTAAAACAGAGTTTCAACTTTCATATTACAAGTTCACACTTTCCCAGTCAATTAAGACACACTTAACATCACTTAAATTTTAGCTCACACTTGCCTGTAAATTAATTCAAGGAGGAAAAATGTAATTTTCAGAAATTAAACAGTAAACTTTAGCTTTTGCACCCTATAATGCTGCAAAAGCTTCTGGATTTACCTTACATTTAGCATTGATTACAATGGTTTTTATAAGCCGTTATACTCACTTGACAAGTAAAAATAACAGCGTTTTCAAATCTGTCAAAGTTTTGTGCACTTGTGGTATTACCAATATCTAACTGTAACCCCATATTAAGAAGTATGCGAGACTCTTCTCCTACAAGATGCCGCTAACATGCGTTCTATTCTTTTGATTATTTATACGTGTTCACTCTTACTTCAAAATTACACTTACCTGAGTTTGCCTTACTTGTACTTTAACTTTCTGTTTTTTTCTGTTTACTTTTATTCTATTGTCTCTAGTTTGGTTTTCTGTTTATTTTTTATAACTATTACTGCTATTTTCTTTACCTTTTTATTTTTTCTTAAACTTTTTCTTGCTTTTTTGCTTTCTTTTATTCAGTTTTTGCTTTCTTTGTTTCTCGTTTGTCTTTTTCTATTTTTCTTTTTTGTGCTTCTGTTCTTCCCGTTCTCTTCTCCTAAAAAACTTGTATCTTATTCTCTTCATCATCTTCATTTTTTTTTCTATAAATATCTTTCCGTATTCTACATCTTGCTGCTTTGCCTTGTTCTATTTCTTCTCTTACTATCTTTTTCAATTATTTATGTAATTCTCTTTTTTTTTGTCATGTTATCATCTATGAAAAGTTTTCTGATACTTTCTCGTTATTTTCCAGTTTTTCTTCATTATTTTTTTTCTCTTTCTAGTTTATCATTACCAAAAATATTATTCTTTCTCTTATTTTATAGCACTTTTTTATTGCTACTTCTCCCTTTAGCTGCGTCATTCTCTCATTTTTGTTTTCTCAATTTCCTAATTTTTCTTATTAATTTATTAATATTTCTTTAATTTTTTTTTTTGTTTTTCTTGTGAGGCTTATTGCTATCTTTTTGCTTATTCTAAACGTTTTTCCTGGTTTTTTTCATTTCATTTTTACTGTGAGACCGCAACCTGTTTTTTCTCATTTGCTATCTTTCTTCATCATTAGTCAATGCTCTACTCTAGAATTTTACAATGCGTCATTTGTAGTTGCACCACAGATGAGTTATACCAGATTGCTCACTTGCGTCAAAACCTTTGATCTTTTGCGAATCGTTTCTATGACCTTGGCGTCTCTCGTTTCTTTAAATTGGTTAATAGCAGTGTTGCCGCGCGGAGTTTTTTGTCAGAATTATCACAGAAAATGCGCTGTTGCCAAAAAGTGTCGTCCTGGAGCTACTTGACACATCATAGGTTTTCTGAAGAAAACTTGTGTAATAAACATTAATTTTACTAATTAAGCATATTTATTAGGTAATCGCTTGGTTTTTAAGAAAGATCCACATTCAATTACTTTATTTACATAATTACAAACGCATTAAAATAGATAATTTTCTATAAAAGGGTTTTTATAAAAAGGGCAGATGTTAGAATCTTACATGAGAATAAATATATTTTTGTTTTTTGTCTAGAGGTTTTACATTGACGTGTCTTTTCGATTTTTTATATTTTCAACAGCAAGAAAGATATTAAGGGTGGGAAGTTTTATAATTGATAGATAAAACCACGAGGCAAATAAAACTGGATCGAACAGACATCGGACCAAATCGAGTGAATTTAGACACTGCATACAATCATCTCGAAGCGTAGGATTCCGTATGGTTCCTATGGTAAAAGAAGTAAATAAAAAAACCAAGCGAGAAACTCGCTTATTTTTAAGCTGACTAATTATTCGAAATAGGTAAAAATTTTCCCCCACGGAATTCATTCAAACGCACCTTTTGTTACTAGTAGTAAATAAAATACTTTATTTAAAACCTAATATTAAAACAACTTAATAATATTACAAACTTAAACTATTCGCTTAGATCAATTAAAAGTAAAATCGTTTTTTACAACTTACATTTTCTTTGCAATTCAAAAACAATTCACAATACAGTATCTATACAATACCTACTTTTAATACCGTAACCTATACAGCAAGAACTCATAGAAAAACATATTGTTTACACTTTTTTAAATGTTTAATAACTTTTGTTTTTCGAATAGACACATACTTCCTTGGACCAAATACATTAAGCAATGCTCAAATGAAAGTTCTAACAAGTTCATGTTGCCTTTACTAATAAAGTCAAAGCAAATTCATTCAAAACCTTGGGCTTCTCAACCTCGATGTGAAAAGATCCTGATGAAAAGATGTCCCCACGTAATTAGAAAAGTTACTACTGCTTCTAGCTTCTGCAGATTTATGTCCCCACGTAATCAAAAACGTTTCTTCCGCTTCTAGGTTCTTTTTTTTACATTTTTTGTTACATTGTCAATTAATCTAAAAACTTGACAGTATTTTGTCAAGTTTCAAATTTAACCTAAAGTCTGTCGTAATGTTGTCCGCTTTTTCTGCATTGTAAGCTTTCGAACAAGCATGTTTTTTATAATCTGCACTGAGATAATACTAAAAGAGGAACAGCGCACAAAAAACTTTAATTTAGACAAAGTAATAATTGGAAGCAATTTTTTCCGCCTCGGAGACTAATTTAGACAGAATCTATCTGGTTTTTAATCAGTTTTTGATTACACTCATTGTATTCAAAACAATTAGCTAGTTAATTCAAAAAGACTGTTTTTGGATAGTCTTCGCAGTGGCTAATGCTTTGTTTGCTTTTCCAATAAAGTTTGTTCAATTTTCTTATAATTTGCCAGATGACTTACTTTTATGTTCAGCCATTCATACATTTAAAAAGATTTTGAAATTCACTTAGACTTTCTTTTGATTTTGTGTGACAGTTGTAGAAAGTTTTCAATTTTATTAGAGTAGTTAAGGTGTGCTTCAAAGTTTGTTGGAATTGGTTTTAACTTTGTTTTACGCTTTGCAATTCAATTGGAGCATGTTTTATATGTACACTCACTGCAATTGAATTTTTTTTGTATTTCAATAGCAGTGTGCTTAATTATCTTATGCTTTGATAGATGAAACTTAAATTCAGTTTCATTTGACAGTTAAATTTTATTGCAATGTTTTGTTTTCTTATGATTTTTCAAACCAATTTTAAAATTACTTTGATAATTACACTCATCGCAATGGAAAGTTGCTCGCAATCCATTTGGATCATGTTTGATTTTCTTATGATTTGTTAGATTACTTTTAAAATTAGATCTATAGTCACACTTATCGCAATTAAAAAACGTTTGCAGCTCGAGCGGAGTATGTTTTGTTTTCTTATGATTTATCAGGCAAATTTTATAATTACTTTCATATTCACACTCATTGCAATCAAAAGCTTTTTTAATTTTAATTGGAGCATGCTTTATTTTGTCATGTTTTATTAGGTCACACTCTCTGTCATTAAAAACTGTTTGCATTTCACTTATAGAAGGTTTCATTTTTTTATAGTATTTTAGATCACTTTTATACTTAGATTCATTGCAATTATAGACTTGTGACAATTGTACAAAGGAATGTCTATTTTTCTTATGTTTTGTCAGATAACCTTTAAATTTAGTTTTAAACTCACACTTATTGCATTTGAAAAACTTTTTCAACTCCATTGGAAAATGTTTATTTTTTTTATGTTTAGCTAGATAATCTTTAAACTTAGTCCTAAATCCACATTCATTGCACATGAAAATAGCTTGCATTTCGGGTAGAGTATGCTTTATCATTTTATGTTTTTTCAGATAATATTTGAATATGGTTTTATACTCACACTCATCGCATTTGAAAAGTGATTGCAATTCGATTGAAGTATGCTTTATTTTCTTATGTTTGGCAAGATAATCTTCAAAGTTTGTTTGAAACTCGCACTGATTGCACTTTAAAATAGTCTGCAATTCAATTGGAGTATGTTTTATTTTTTTGTGTTTTGTTAGATAACCTTTAAACTTGGTTATAAATTCACATTGATTGCAGCTAAAAACATTTTTCAATTCTATGGAAGAATGCATGATTTTCTTATGTCTTGTTAGATTAGATTTAATCTTAGTGGTATGCTCACACTCATCGCAATAAAAAATAGTTTGCAATTCAATTGGAGTATGGTTTATTTTCTTGTGTCTTATTAGACAACGTTTGTAATTGGTTTTATACTCACACTCAGTGCAGTTGAAAATTGTTAATTCAGTTATTGGAATATGGTTCCCTTTATTATGCAGTATTAACCCACTCTTGGATTTAGTCCTATATTCACACTCATCACATTGGAGCCATTTGGCCGATTTAATTAACCCATGCTTTATTTTTCTATGTATTTTTAAATCAGCTCTTTTATTAGTTGCAAAGTTACACTGATCACATTCAATCAGTTTTTTAAAAAATTTGTTTTTAGAGTTTTTTCTTAGCAGATAGTTGTTGGCACATTTTTTTTTGTGAAAACAAAGCCAGCCAATTGAAAAACTCCTCACTTTACATCGTTTACATGGTTTAAAAGTTGCCTCAAAATTATCATAACCTCCAAATTTGCAATTATGATTAGACTTGTAAATTTTTTCATTTGTAGTAAAAGTGCAAAATTCACATTTGTAATCCAAAATAGGGGAATAACAAATAAATTGCTGCAAATAATCAAACATTTTTAAAAATGTACACCCACAAAACACTTTTTTCCTATAATTGCCGTTACGTTGTCACGGACGTCTTTATACACATCGAGAATGGAAGTGGTCTTGTGACCATACGTAAACGACAATGTCAAAATCAGAGAGAGAAAAGTAGATCTATGACTAATGTGTCAGACAAGAAAGTACAATTCTGGTAGGCACTGAAATGCTGAAATACTTCTAAAAAAATTTTCATTTTAATTTATTGAATGCAAAATTGAAAAATAATTACTTTTAGTTGAAATAAATTATTTTGGTAACCTTATAAATAAAAACACTTTTAGTCTTTCCGGCAAAATATTATGGGAAAACAATTGCTCTAAAAATAAATTGTTCAAGTTTTAATACTTTTAAAATCGCAATTAAATAGTAAAAATTTAATACAAGCAATAAATTCTTATGTTGTTTTTTTCTTTGGTATAATCAAATGAACTTCAGCAGATATTAGTAATATAATATAAAAATTTGAACATCATTTACTAAATTTAAAAAACATCATTCAAAATATTTAGTTGAACAATTATTAATTTTCAGTAAAAAGGGAAGCAAAGATATTTTAAATATATCAAAAAAAATTAAACAATTAAATATGTAAGCAAAATTATTTTCATAAGTATTGACATTCAAATGGCTCATTATAATATATATTTGAATTTTAATTGACAAAATACATTTAGTTTGACAGTTTTCTACGTTGTGTTTTTTATAACTTTGATTCTTTGATTGAAGTGTAGTGTGTGCTTGCTTGCAGTACTATAGGAAACAATAAAACAAATATTTAATGTATGAATATATTGTACAAGTTTTCAACGAAGTACGAACAGGTCTTACAACAACTCGACAAGAAAATAATAAATACATAATAAATAGATAAAATAAAATAAAAAATAAAAAAGCTTTTATTTGATCCTGCTACAATTCATCTTAATTTTAGGTACTATTTATAACACTTAGTTATATTTATTAGCAGGGTCCCCAGGTTGGGTAAAGGCCTCCTCCAACGATGTCTACTTCTCTCTATCCTGAGCTGTTTGCCACCACATTAGACCAGCAACTTTTGTTATTTCATCCTCCCAGCGTGATGAGGGCCGTCCTCTCTTTCTTTTTCCTTGGGGTCCTCTCCATATGGTGGTTTTATAGGTTCATCTTTTGTCTTTAAGCCTCGCTATATGGCCGGCCCATTTCTACTTTAACTTTTGTGCGTAGCTTAGAGCATTAGTGGCTTTCGTTATTTCTCTTATCTTTACATGTCTAATCTTATCTAGTTTTTTTATTTTTAACATACTTCTTTTAATTCCGCGCTGACAGGATGTTATTTTTTGCTTAGCCTTTGACGAAAATTTCCATGTTTGACATCCAAATGTTAAGCATGGTAGGAGGTTAGAGTTCAATGTCTTAGTTTTTAGTTTTATCGGCATGTTGCTTGTGAAAATTCCTTTCAGACTCCAGAATTTACTCCCAGTTTGCTGTACTCTTCTTTCGATCTCTAGTTCGTTGTTTTCTTTTTCAAAGCTGATTGTTTTTCCTAGGTAAGTATATTTGTCTGTATACTCTAGTAGATACTCATTGATTTTTATTTGTTTTTTGAGGCTATTAGTCATTATCATGGTCTTAGAGAGATTAATTTCAAGTCCTACATCTGTGCTAGCTGATTGCAAGTCATTGATCATGAGAGGTAGTTCTGAGATGGTCTCGGATAATCTCGGATAATATTACTATATTATCGGCGAAACGCAAATGACTCAAAAAGCTTCTTTGTATGTAGATTCCTCGTTTGCTCCAGTTCAGTTTGTTAATGATGTTAATACATAACCAACAATTAATAGCACTATAAAATTTACACCCATAAGAACCATAATATTTAAGAGACCAAAGTAAATCGCAACGGTATTACTTACTTCAATTACGAGTAGTACATAATAAATAAATAGAAGACATCAGCATACACGTAAATAACAAAGAATATAACAAACCACATAAGAAATCAAGTGAAACCGATGCATCCAATAAGAACATCCAATACACAAACATCTACAATATAACAATTATAAACAAAATAGAACTGAATGGCATTATGATTGTCAGATTTTTTACTGTAACAAAGTATTGGTTTTTAAATAACAATTTACTAGTTTTCTACATTGTCGTAGCCAGTGTGAGGAAGAAAATTTCCTGTACTTTTAAGTCAATCTGCTTAACGCATTAAGTCGGTGAATCTTACATAATAATCTGCTTAATATACATTTCCTTATGCCCTCTAGTAATAATAATAATTTTGTTTTCTACCAAAAAGAATGGATTTAATTATATTTTCTAATTTATCGCCTAAACCAAATATACTTAGTTTGCGAAGCGATAAACAGTGATGCACTTTATCAAGCGCTTTTGTCAGGTCTGTATAAATTACATCTACGTGTAAAGTACCATCTACGTTACAGCATGAGTAAATTTGAAAAGATTGGTTGCAGTAGATTTACCCCTAGCAAAATCATGTTGCTCTGGTACAATAGCACTTTGTACCGCTAAGAAATGTCTCCGGTCTATCTCAAAAACCAACCGCTTGTCATAGAACTTTGAGATAAAAAATTTTATAACAAAAGTGACAAAACGAAAATTTTAGAAATTATGTTCAAGTTTATAGATCAGGTACTAGAGGGTGAAAATATCACTACCAACTAGAAAACCAGATTGTTTTTGTTATAAGGCTAGGAACAGGTGTTCAAAAATATATTTATTGCAAAGACGAGACAATTTTGAACAAATTTGATCAGGCATTTGTTTCTCTAATTTGTCGAATGTGAGCAGGAAGGGGATAGGGGTAAGCAATCCATAACTTTGGCATGCCTCAACGAATTTGGACAAACTTGATCTTAAAGGAATTCTCACGCTAGAAATGAACTTGAAACCGTGAATTTTAGGAGGTGTGTTTATAAAATGTTCAATGCTGATTTATCGCTTTGAACTGCGTCTGATTGGATAAACTAAGAATGACACATTATTCCTCAAGTTCACGTGGGCTGTAATCACGGATAGATAATTAATAAGGTGCACCGACAATCTTCTCTGTACATATGCATGGGTCGCGAGTGTGGTCACTGTGCGAGAGAGAGGTAGCGAGAGAGATGAACAAGGCGCTTGGCGTAAAACATCCGATCGGCGCTTTTCTTGCTGAGACGATTTCAAATAAGCTAGCCTGCAGATTTGTATGCACTATTCTGCATTTATTCATAATTTGGTCTAGTATTTCATTTTTGATAATGTCTCAAAGATACTGTTTTACACCCGGATGTCATAGTGGCGACAGCGGCAATATGAGAATGTTTGTAGTAAAATGCTTTTAGTAGATAGAAATAAATGTTATTTGATGCTTACGAACAAGAATGGATTATAAGTTTCCGAAAATATTCTAACGAGAAGTGGTCATATAGGGACACCATTAGTGCAGAATTATATTTTCTTTATTTGATTCTTTTATTAGAATATTTCAGAAACTAACTTTAACAGTAAGGCAAAGTAAGAAAAGAATCTGCCATAGAAAAAAAAATCCAGATTGCACCGTTCTTAAATGCTTATTCTTTATTGTCAATTAAAATAAAATAAAATTAATAAAATCGTAACAACTAAACTATTTCTGCCATTTGTTGAAAATAGTTAAATATTTTGATACTCACTCACCATATTTTATCTAATAAATACTGCTTCTGATTTTTTTAATTTAAAAGAAGCACATGCCTGATTTAATAAATAATTTGTTTTTAAGTAGTTGTCGAGTTGTTTTTTATATCTAGTACCTACATAAAATCATATTTTCTTTGGCAATTTAATACTGTCCTGCAGTATCGGACGGCAAACCGACCAAGCGCCTTGTCTGTCCTTGTCTAACATAGAAGACGACATTTGCGCGTGGGACAGCTCTCGGAGCACCTAATTAATTATCCATCCGTGGCTGTAATACGATCTTTTAAGTTAAGCATCGGCTGCTGATAACTTTATAAACTAGAAAAGTCGATAAGCGCTACTTAATATCCCGTGTAAGTATTGTGTGGCAAAAGATAAAAATATAAAAGCTTTATAAAACTCGAAAACACTAAAAAAATTTTTTAATTTTTCTATGTTATATCAGAAACATTTGCAACATGTTTAACAAGTTCAAACATGTGTAAAACATGTTCAACTAACTCACATAAAACGTACATATTAAACAAACTAAAATGTAGGTATATCGTGCGTTCTTTAGTTTGTATTATTATCTTTCGGAATAAACTCTAATCTAATGTACATTTATAACAAATATTATTTTCAACTCAAAGTAGTAAGTAACCGACACTGTTTGGTGACGCCCGTTCTCACCTAACCAGTTTAGTAACACCTCTACAGCTCTCCCAAGTAAACATGAGCTACGGTAAATGTGCAAACTGCATTAGCAAAGTCAGAAGTAAATTCAAATCAACCAATCGGTGCGGTGTGTACATGAAACCTAAAAGGACTCAAAGCAGCGCACGCCTCTTCAGAGCTCATGTTTGCTTGGGTGGACTCTACTAACTGATCACTTGCACTCTTTTCGAGGAGATACTAAAAGCTGGTTTCTCCTACATACCAAAAAAATTTTTTTAACATATCTAGTCGCATGACGTTATAATCAATCATTAAATTTTCTCAACATTGCGTCCCAAAAGTCTTTGTCATATAATAATAATAATAATAATAATAAGAAGCCTTTATTTAAAAAAGAAAGAAAAGAACAACGTGGCTATCGATTCAGAGGCGAAGTCTAGCTTAAGCTACTCCTACTTAACCATTGAATCAACCACAAAACAAAACAAAACTAACACAAAACAAAAATAAATTAATATGGTAATATAATAACATAACAAACAAAATTAATATGGTTACGTAACTATATGCTTAAAAGAAAATGATTAGCAACATAATAATAATAACAATAATTAATCTAAATTCTAATCACATTTTTGCAAAAATTCAGATTTAAAAGCCCTACGAAAGGATTTAACTGATTTTGATGCTTTAAGTGAAGCTGAAAGCGAGTTATAAACCTTAACGGCATTATAAGTAAAGCAGCGGGTGAATAAAGTAGTACGGAATCGAGGCAAGGTCAACATAGACGCATGGCGAAGATCCAGCGGATGGTGTTTACATCTTTGCGTAAGTCGTCCACACAAGTAGGAAGGAGCAGAAAACAGTAATATAGTATGAACGAAGATAGCCATAGAGTACTGAAATTGAATATCCATTTTGAACCACCTTAGTTCTATTATCTTTGATGAGACATGGTCATATTTTTTTAATTTAAAAATAAATCTACAACACATATTTTGAATTTTTTGCAGACGACGCTTTTGAGTTGAGTCCAAACAAGGATAATAAACTGTAAAGCAGTAGTTAATTATCGGCAAGATTAAGGCTTCACATAGTTTTTTTCTTAATTTAAAGTTAATAATATGATAGTTTTGGTACATAGTTCTTAATCTCATGTAACATCTTCTTACTACGTTCGAAGTATGTGTTGTAAAACGTAAATTCTTGTCAAAAGTGACCCCTAAAATCTTAGCATTTTCTACAACTTTTAGTTGAACGGAATTTACTAATACGTTGAAGTTATGTGATATATGAGCAAGCATCTTTTCTGGACAAAAATACATAACACAACACTTGTCAGCATTTAGCTTAAGATTATGGTTTGTTGAATAGACAGCAATTTCGTTTAGATCGTGATTTACTTTGTGTTGCGCTTGTGTAATATGGCTACTGTCGAATGAGAAGGTCAGCTGCGAGTCATCTGCAAAAGCCCGAAAAGAAGTGTGTTTGACGCAAGTGGGCAGATCAAAGGTGTAGATCAGATATAATAGTGGGCCGAGTACTGAGCCCTTAGGCACACCTGAGGAGACAGAACCCGGCTCAGACAGATGTCCATCGTAAGCTACTCTTTGGGAGCGGGAGCCAAGATAAGACTCAAACCAACGAACAGAAACATTATCGAACCCAAGATAGTGCAACTTGGCACAGAGTAATTTATGACTAATTGTGTCAAAAGCTTTTGAGAAGTCTAGCATGACCAACACTGTATTAAGTTTTTTATCTGTAGCAGAAATAATGCAATCAAGTAACTCACTTAATGAAGAAGTGGTGCTATGCCCTTTTCTAAAACCTGATTGCTGTGATAGCAGAAAATTGTTAACATTTACATAATGACTAATTTGCGCGTAAACAAGTTTCTCCAATATTTTTGATATGACAGGTATCAAGCTGATTGGTCGGAGGTCATTGAAACTATTAACTTTAGAGACTTTTGGCAAAGGGATAACTAGTGACGTTTTCCATTGTGGCGGAAAGTACCCGTTTTCAAGACATAAGTTGATAATGTGAGTGATAGGCTTGACGATATAAGGGCAGCAAAGCTTAAGAAATTTTGCACTAATTCCATCAACGCCGGCTGCATTTGTCTTTAACCTAAAAATTTCGGTTTCAATCTCGTTTAAAGTTGCAAGTCGGAATGAAAAAGAACTATAATTATTTATTTTGTTGCGCAAATAGGTCTGGACTATAGTCTCACAACTAGTAGATGATTTACTAAAGACAGACAGAAAGTGCTCATTTATCTTTTCAACATTGCTAAATTGGGATGTTGAGAAAGAACGAGTGTTGGTTTTGTTTAATATTCAAACGGTTTAAGGCCTGCCAAAGTGACTTATCATTATTGCTAGTAAAGAATTGATATAAATACGCTTTCTTTTCTCTTCTAATGGCGTTCACTGTAAAATTTCTTAATTCTCGATATTCCTCCCAGTCAGTGCTGAGTCTAGTTTTTTTAAATTTGGTCAAAGCATTGTCTCTCAGTTTCATCATAATCTTTACATTGCTTGTTATCCAAGGTGCATACTTCTTAGTTATCTTTCTAGTCACTGAAGGGGCGTGCTTGTCGAAGAGAGCAAGTATACTATCATTTATATATTCTATTTTTAATTCAATGCTTGGAAGGTAGTAAATATTGTCCCAGGGTGTAATTATGAGATCCGCTAAGAAGTCTGATTCTGAGAAATTTTTAAAGTCTCTATACGTGACAATTTTTGGGGAAGGCTTTTTTTTATAAGATTTAAGCGTACAATATGTGAGTTTGTGATCAGAAATAAGATCAGCATTTAAAGTACCCGTGGAGTAAATGTTGTCTAGAAAATTAGTGTAGATAACGTCTAGAATTTTAAAGGTCGTTGCCGTGATACGAGTGAGCTCATTTATAATTTGTTGCAGATTGTACGTAGACATGGTATCAGACAATTTGTTTGAAAAAGTGTGGTCAACGTTTACATCTCCTAATAAGATTATATTATCAAATCTAATAAGCAAAAGAGGCAGGATTTCATCGAAGTAGTCAGAAAGAGTTATAAGATTGGATTTGGGATCTCTGTAAACAATTCCTAGTAGAAAACAGAAGTTGTTAATTTTTATTTCCAAAAACAGATACTCAAATTCATCAAAAAGCTTAAAATCGATTATATTGCAAGGTTTGACATTATATATCTCACGGATATAGACAGCGACTCCACCTCCGCGCTTGTGTGTCCGATCTTTGCGAAATATTTTAAATCCAGGAACACTCACATTAACGTCGTCATGCCTAACGTTTAACCAGGTTTCCGAAACGCCTACTATGTCAAAGGAGTTGCTGAGTATCAAGTCCACAAAAGCATCAAAACCAGTAAACATGGAGCGTACATTGAGATTCCCTATCTTGAAACTGTTACCTAATTTGTTCATTGTATGACCGAACATCTTAGCTGCCATAATCAGTTTAAGTTATATAGCAAATTAATTTAAGTTATGTAGCAAATTTTATTCTTTAATTTATCCATGTTAAATTTGTAATACTGACAGTTTCTATCGTTTGCGTAGTGATCAGTTGGAACAGGCTTCATTGACTTATTTTTAGCATTATAAAGTTTGCAATTTATACAAGTTTTTACATCAGAATTACAATCTTTGCCGTCATGCTCTGCTGAACATCTACAGCAATTAAAATGATCACTTTTGCAAAAGGTAGAAATGTGACCAATTTTCCAACATTTGTAACACCTTAAAATGTTAATGTGCTCACTTATTTTACATTTTTTCCATCCTACAAACAGAAAACCTATTTCCATAATCGATCTAAATAAACTAGGCAAAACCTCGATAACAACATTTACTTCAGTTGGTTTTACAGTCTGTTGACGTAGCTTCGGCTTTAAAACTTTAATTAGTTTTATGTTATCCTTATCACAATTTAATTTATTTGCACAAATAATATTGGAAATAAAACTTTTATCATTTACCGCTTGTTCATCTGCAAAGAAGATACATAGGCGAGGATTATACTGTGTAGGATTCGTTACTTTAAAATCTGATCCCGTTTTGTGTTCCAGTTTTTGCTTGAGAATTTCAGCTGAGTCTTCTTCACATCTAATAAGGACACCATTTTTTATTAGCTTAGTGCTGTGAATTTGCAGAGATCCAGGGTTTATTTTTTCCTTAATTATCTTATCAATTTTGGTATTATCAATAGCAGAAGATTTGACAAGAACAGTTGATATATTCATTTTCTTTAATGCACCACTATAAGAACTATTATCAGGAATTTTATCTGTATGGATAAAACTCGCTTCTTTTTCTCCTCTCTCCAAGGCCATTTTTTGAAGACGCACTATATCTTCCAAATTTCACACTGATTTTTTTGTTAACTCGAGCTCACGTTTTAGACATTCATTTTCCTTTTTCAAAATTTCAAAATCTAGACGGTTTATATCGGCACACACAGAGCAGGCACTGGAACTGGCACTAGTAGTTAATTTCTTATCATGCTATTATTTCAATTGTTTATTTCAATAAGCTATCTGCAACAAAAAATATATTGGTGTAGTTATGTCTTACTCTTTGTTATTAATTAAGTAGAGATCGGAATGGTAACCAAGTGAGAGCTGAGCTAAGACTAATGTTTATTTACAAGATTTAATATATATACAAGTGTCAAGTATGCAACCTATTGTGCACACAAGTGTATACACTATTGCATAACATCTTCCTTTTTTAATTTAGGTTTCCTTAATTACTAATGATGTACTTAATTGATAATCACTTACATAATCACTTAGTTTTACAGGTTTTTTGCTTTTTCTTTGTGATTGTTTGTTTATTTATATTTTTACTACTACTTATAATGTTAGATGCTTGTATATTTGCATTTTTATCACTAAATAGTTTATTTTCACTTTTGTCGTTCACTGTGTTGTATTTATTTTCGTTGATCACTGAATTGTCACTTTCGTCGGTCACTAAATGGTTGTCACTTTCTTTGATCACTGAGTTATTTTCACAATCTTCTAAATCTATGTCGTGAACAAAAGTGGAGGTTGTTGGTTGACAGTTTATTAATGAAGATTCTGGATGATGCATAATATTTTTCTTTATTTGTTGCTCTTTAATTTTTTTGATATATCGTCTATTTCTTATTATGCATCTTCCATCCTCTTTTACAATGTTATATGTACGATTTTTCATCAACTATTCTACCTAATTTCCATGGACCATTTGGTACCTCTTGATATCTGATTTGTTCATCAGTATTTAAATCAGCAAGTTGTTTTACACTTTTTTTATCGTAATAAAATTTACTATTTGTTTGACTTTGATTGAGTTTAGAATGATATAAGCTAGTATTAATTAATTTTGGTAAAAGTTTTTCATTATTTAATGGTAGGTTGTCTCTCAAGTATCGAGACATTAATAATTGTGAGAGTGTATATATGTTATGAGCAGGTGTGTTTCTGTAAGCTAAAAAAGCTAAATAAAAATCTTCACCTTTTTCACAAGTTTTTTTAATTATTTGCTTTATTGTCTGAATTGTACGTTCACTCATTCCGTTTGATTGTTGGTGTTTTGGAGATGCAGGAATTAGTGAAAAATTCCATGTCTTGGCAAATTCTTTCATTTCATTACTAGTTAATTGGGTTCCACTGTCTGTTATTAATATTTTCGGAATTAAGTGTCTTGCAAATATTGATTTTAATTGAATAATTATATTTTTAGAGGTAATATTTTTATTTAAATTTATTACTTCTGGATATTTTTTTTTGAATAATAATCGACTACAATTAAATATATTTGTCCATTTGATTCAAATAAGTCTATTCCTACTTTTTGCCATGGTTGCTTTATTATTTTATGTGGAATCATTGGTTCTTTTTTATTTGAATTTGAGAATTTATTACATATTTCGCACTTACTTACTTTAATTTTCAATGTGGGTAGTTATACCTGGCCATTAAACGCAAAATTTAGCTTTTTCTATATATTTCTTAATGCCAAAGTGTCCTACATAAATATCACTTAAAATTTTAGGACGTAATGAATGTGGGATGATAACTCTCTGTCCCATATAAATTAAGCTGTTGTTACCTTGTGTGGTTTCCGATTTTAATTTGTAATATGGCTTAAGTTCTAACAGAATTTTATTTATTGATTGAGGCCATCCATTTATTAGATATTGTTTAATTATTTTTAGTTCGCTGTCATTTGCCGTTTCCCGTGTTAATTTTGTCAAATTTTCATCATTAATCATTAAATTTTGTTCTACAACGCAAACTTGTAATTCTATGTTTAAATTATCGTGAAATGATTCCGGTAAGGTAGCTCTTGATAAACTATCGGCTATAATTAATTCTTTGCCGGTTTATAAATTAGATTTATTCAACATTCAATTATCGTCCAAAAACATATTGGTGAAATCTTGTCACACCGAAACAAATTGCTAAAAGCTCTTTCTCAATTTGAGCATACCTCTTCTGGGTCTCAGTCATTGTACGAGAAGCGAACGCACACGGTTTATTGTCCTGCAGTAAAACTGCACCCAGCCCGTTTTGTGACGCGTCGACCGATATTGTAATTTTGTTTCGAGGGTCAAAAAATTGTAAAAGCGGTTTGTTTACTAATAAACATTTTAAACTATCGAAAGCTTGCTGTTGTTCGTCATTCCATTCAAAAATTATGTCGCGTTTCAATAGCTTTCTTAAATGAAAAGTTTTTTCTGACAAGTTATTTATGAATTTACTTAAAAACGTGACTAAACCAAAAAATCTTTCAACGTCTTTTTTATTTTGTGGAGGAGGCATGTTTTTAATTGCTTGAATTTTCTCTCTCTCCACCGAAATACCTAACGCATTGAATTTATGACCTAAGTATTTAATTTCTTCTAGTCCAAATTTACATTTTTGTAGATTGAATTTTACATTATTTTTTATCGCAATTTGAAAGACTTGTTCGAGTATTTTGTCGTGTTCGGCTTTATTTTTTGCATGAATTAAGATTTCAACTTCTGATATTTTAAAAATGTTTTGAAAGTATTCTTGAAAAACTTCACTGGCTATTTTAATTCCAAAAGGCATTCGTAACAAGCTATAACGACCAAAAATGGAGTACCAAACGTACGTAATTTGCTTGTAATTTGTTTGTAATTTTGATGGTTTATCTAATGGAACATTCCAAAAACCACTAGCCGCGTCCAAAGTGGAAAGTATTTTAAAACCCTGTAATTTATTTGTAATTTTGTCGATGTTTGGAATTTTGTACTTGTGATTTTTAATTGATTTATTTAAATGTGTCGGATCTAAACATATTCTTAGTGAATCATCTTCTTTTTTAACTAATACATATGAATTTACCCAATTTTTAGATATTATGTTTGATTTTTCCAATAAATTTATATGTTCTTGGAATTCTTTTTGCAAAGCAAATGGTACATTTCGAATAAGACATATTTGAGGTTTTGCATCTGAAACTAATTCGATGTGATATGGTTTGTTAATTATACCAATTCCCCGAAAAATTGACTGATATTTTTCAATTAATAATTTATAAGCATTTTGGCTATTGTTTTGTTTGTATTTATTTATGGTTTCAATACTTTGTTGATTTATTTGTATGATTCCAGTTTCCAATGCGGTATGTACACTAGTGGCGGCTCGTGACTCTTCACAGAGATGACGCTGTGTTTTACTATCGACTTTTTCTACTCTTCTTAAATTGAAAAATTTTTTATAGATAAGAAAATTAGATAAGAATTTTTACTTTCTTTTGGTGTTACGGCTTATGCCGTACAAAACTCAATTGGGGATTCAAGGACTTGGGATTTTTACAAAAAATCAAGATTTTCACCAATCCAACACTCAGGTAATAAACTAAACACAGGTAAATAACCCAATAAAAATACAGGTAACACGGAACACGGGCAAGGCAAAAAAAACAATCGCAAGACCACATGCCGTCAAGAAGCGTAGATACGACTGAGATGGCAGATACCTTAAAACGAAGATAATCGAAATGTACCGAACTTCAAGTGAACCTACGAGAAAACAGACTCACTTGTCGTAAAAATTAAACTTGCCCGCCATAAGTGCGCATGCGCAAAATCTTTAAATTTGCTGGTTAACTGAACCAAAAATTTTACAGCCTTAGCTACACAGTTGTACACACGTTCCCACTCAATTTAAAGGGCATTCGCTTTCCAATTTAAAAAATTATAGAAACACGGACGTATTTACTTCTTATTACTCCTAATGTAGTTAAAAATATGATATTTGATAGGACCATTTAAAGACTAAAATTAAGTTTTTCTGTCCGAATAATTTTTTTATTTTTTTTGATATTATTTATTCGTTTAGCGATTTGAAGTGGGTGAGACACAGCCTCATCTACCTCACCTGACCGGCCGCCACTGATGTAGACCAATAACCGGTTTTCTACAATTATTTTCCACATAGCAATCTGTGTGATAATTTTGATGCCTGAATGTTAAAATCAATTGACATTTTCCTACAATAGGAATTTTCTGACTCGTATAAGTTGTTAATTTTTCTCTTGTTTTTTGTAAATTACATAAGTTGAAATTAATTTTTTTTTTAATACATTCAATGATATTAAATTTACATCAGCACAACTTATTTGCATTGAAATGCTTTGTAATTAATTGATAGTGTTATAATATTAGTTAGAAGCAGTTTTTCCTTTGCTTGATGATTTAAATATTGATTTTGAATTATTTCAATTAATAAAAAACTAATTTAGTTTCTGTTGAATTTAATTAATTTTTTTTTTATAAATGAATTATTTTTTTGTTTGCACATGTTAGAAAAATGATTAGGCTTTTTACATATAATACAGGTCTTTCCGTACGCCGGACAATCATTAATTTTATGACTACGACCACATCGTGAACAGTTATTAATTATTTTACTTTTTTGCGCTTTTTGGGTAAAGGTCGATGTCGATCTGCTGTTCTTTGCTGTTGTTGATGGGTGATGCTGGCGTCTGACGGCTTCCAAGTTAAGTTGGCTTGATTCTTGCGCTTTCATGTCCGACAATTGTTTTCTTGAATTTTCTGTCAGGACACAACGCTCAATTGCTTTTTCAAAAGTTAATGAAGCACTGTCTTTTTCTATTAATTTTTCACGCACTTTATCGTCGCGTATACCCGTTATTAATATTGTCTTTATTAATTCATTCTGCAAAGCACCAAGTTCACACTCCCGAGCTTAATTTTTCAGATATGTTACAAACAAGCCAATTGTTTAATTTTTTTGGCTAGATGAAAAGAATTTATATCTGCAGTATGTTAAATTCTTTTTTGGCACAAAGAAGTCTTCAAACTTTTTTTTCAAGGTGATGTAACTCTGTTGTCCTTCCGGAGCCAGTTGAAACGAATTATAAATATCAAGACAGTCCTCTCCAAGATGGTGTAACAGTACGGCAATTTGAATTTCTTTTGTCTTTGCCTTTAATTCTGTGGCAGTGGCATAAATTTCAAACTTCTGGATCCACCTCTTCTAGTTGTCCGCTGCATTCCCATTAATTATGAGTAGAGACAGTTTTTTGGATTCCATTTGCCCGATCCGATTTTTTAATATCCTACCGAATGCGTCATGTTATGTCCTACTCTTTGTTAATTATTAAGTAGAGATCGGGATAGTAACCAAGTGCGAGTTGACCTAAGACTAATGTTTATTTACAAGATTTATTATATATACAAGCATAGAATAACTAAGTCAGGTAGAAATAAAATCCTCTAAATAATCATTAGAAACAAAGATCCGCACTGCCCAGTGTGGACAAATTAAGTAGTTCTATTAATGACCGCCAAAGCGCACATGTCATTGCTAATACAGTTCTTGTAAATTAGGGTTTGTATCAAGACTAAAGACCGCGGCTGCGCAATAAATTCAAAATTTTATAAACTTTGATGTTGCAATTTTTGTTCAACTGCAATAAAAAATTACAGCAAACAAAATAGTTACTGTAAGATTCTATTGCAAGTTGACAAACATTACAAATACATCATAAATATAAAAATTACTGACAGCAAAAACAAAAAAACCACTGACATTTGTAAATATTTTAACAGAAAAAAACAATACAATTTCAATGTTGTCAGTTTACCAAAAATTCCCAGTACAAAAGTTTTACGCTAAACAGAAAAATTCAAAAGTTCAAGCATTTAAGCGTTACAAGACATAAACACAAACCAATTTTTTCAACATTAAATCACAGTAATAACATAGTTTTCAAATAATGTTTGATCTTTAGACTAATTCACAATATAAACACTACAATTAAAAATACTCAATAATCTATTTTAACGTCACACAAAAATTAATCAATTTCGGTAATAATTTTTGACAAGTTAATTTCGTTTATATAAATCAGAACTGGCTGCATTCTGTTACACATCTCATAAAAATAAACAAATAAAATGAGATAAGCTTAAGCCCCTTCATCACGACAAATTAGTGGTTGGTCGTTAGCTATTAAGTCTTTTTCCCTCTCAGAAACAAAACATACATTTTTGGAAGTTAAAGGCTCGTAACGTTTCTCAATGAGGTTTATACTTGCTAATTCACTTACTTGAAGCGGCGATTTATTTGCAGCTGTTCGAGACAATCTTGGTATAGCATCATGTACTAAACGTACTCTATTGCCCCGTATTATCTGAGTCTTCAAAATAGTTTTCGCAAACACGAAAATTTCTTACGCAAGCATTAAGCGGGATGTGGCAGCAGCTTTTCCATGCATCAGTCAAACCTTTTGAAAAATGGAAAAAATGCTTGTTCCTTTTTGACCCTTCAGAAACATGGCAAAAGTAGCTATTCTTGCATCCTGGATATTTAATTAAAGGTTGATGCACCATTGCCATATCTTTTACCTAAAACGTATAAAAAGAGATAAATACCAAATTGACTATTACCAAAACATTACACCTAATAATTTTTTACAAATTGTGTCTGAACGGCAGCTCCCGCGAAAAACGAAGCATGCATGCGACGCGAAAACTGCTAAACAAACATAACCTTCAATGGTAAAAAACGTGCTTAAATCGCGGTAAATTACTTGACAAGAATGACACATGACAGCAAAATCACAGCGCAATGACAGTACAATAACAACAAAATGTCAAAAAGTATGACGATGCTATAACGTTTTTTGTATCTGCACGCTCACCATATAGCTATCTCGCTTTGGGTCATATATTTACCATTGCGCTCTTTGCAAGGGGGGCTGGTGTGCGGTGGGAATTATAATTGTTTCTATGTTTTGTATGTAGGCTTCACCCCCGTGTATACAAGTGTCGAGTATGCAACCTATTGTGCACACAAGTGTATGCACTATTGCATAACAGGTATATTATAACATAGTTGTGTAAATTAAGCAATATCTTACTTTATCGACAATAAGTCCTAATGGTTGTAATAATTATCGGTTTTTTTAAGGCGATAGGTTCTATCTGCACATGCTTCTAAACATTAAATTTTTTTTGCAAAACTTTTTTTTCGGGAGTTAATTGTCGACTTGAATACGGGCATTTAATTTCAATAAAGTTTTTCCCAGAAAGTAATCCGTCTGGACTGGCTCCGAAATGTAGAAAGTCTGCATCAACAAAGAGGCCGCATTCGGCAATTGGTTCTTCCATCTTACAATATTTTATAAATTTTGCTTTGGCAATAGCTTCATCATCGACACCCCACCGCGTTGCAACAGATCCGGAAAAATTTGATATCAGAATTCTTTTGACAAGTTTCTTCAGATCGGTAAATTTTTGTAATTTACAAACTGCCCCAAAGTTGGAATCAGTAAACCTGTACGTGCGCTTCGTTTTCCACAAAGGATTGCTAGACTGTCCTCCAGTTTTTATTTCTCATTCCCGGATATTAAGAGTAGCAATAAGAGATAATAGTTTTTTTTTCTACTTTATAGAGTGGTAGGGCTTAATTCATCGACTGCTCCATAATCAGCATCTGCACTAGAAAATGCATTCTTTGTTTTAGTTTTTTTTGTAGCAAAAAAAATAGTTTTTTTTAATTATACATTTTTTGCGTCTAGTTTTGTCAATGTACAGCTTTGTGTATTTTCCCGGGCTTGTTGTCGTCATGGTTTTAGAGATTTTAAATATATAATTTTTGTGCTTGTTAAATGGAACGCTGCAATTCGACATCTTACCTCATAACTATTTTTCAAACTAAAATTTATTCGTTTGCCACCAACAACTTTTGCGACTACCGAATTATAGCATTCCGCTGCGTTGTTGTTCATATTCAACAGTAAACTGAGTGCAGTTTGCTGTAGTCTGTTTCCACAAGCCAATAGATCATTCATAAGACCGCAGTTTTGAAAATATGGTATATAGTTTACTTCCGCTTCTTTATTGTCTCTACAAAAATATGTACCACAATTTTTATGATTACCAAACACGTGATGAGGGCAATTGGAAATATCTGAGTTTAAGTGAGTAAGCTGACTTTCTACCAATTTTTATTATAATTCTTAATCTATGAATGTTAGCTTTTCCCACAGCCCTTAACTTCAAAGGAATTATTTAGTTTGCGTTGCTCTTTCTTCTTGTGCCAATTTCACAGAGCCTAGTACAGTAGTTTCGCAAGAGGTGTTTAGTGCATTCTACTTTTTGTATGTTACAATTACTACCATAAGGTCTATCTGTGCATAATTTCTTATAAACACTACTATCACCATCACCAACTAACTTCACATATTTCAACTTATGCGTACCAACACTGGCTTTAAAACCCTCTAGAATTATGTCAGATTCCATTCCATTTGAAGATCCGTTCCAGTTTTTGAAACAGACATGATCTTAAACGTGTCTGTTTCCTATACAACAAATTTATTGCCCACTAGCTGACCCGGCGAACTTCGTACCGCCTTAGCGTAAATTTGATGCACTACTTTATTTTGTATAGCTGACCCGGCAAACTTTGTACCGCCTTAGCGTAAATTTGATGCACTACTTTATTTTGTATAGTTGACCTATCTTATGTATGCGTACCTATTCAATTTGAACTGGAATCTATAATATCCTCCATATAAAAATGAATACCTATTACCCTGGTCTCGTCATACCCGAGAAGGACTTTAATAATTTTATTAAATATTGTCCTCCCAGTGCCCTCTCCACCCCGCCCGCCGCGATGCCCGGCGCGCTTTTCAGACTGCATCGCAAACAACGGCCACGGCGCTATGGCGGTTTTGTTTACTGTTTGAATTTTTTAATTCGTAATATCTTTTGAATAGAAAATCCAATTTAAATATTTTAAAAACTATTTTATAGGTAGTTAAATGGTCTTGACCATAAAATAATTTATTTGAATAAGGATTAATATAAATAGCATGGTTTGAATTTGGTTAGCATTTTCATTAATGTTTAAAATGAAAAAAGTTGTTGTAGTGACATAACTACAATAGTTGGACATATGTTACCGCGGAGTTTTTTGTAGACATTATGATGTTCTTCAATATTGTTGTACTTTATTTTGTTCTATCGCAAATAGTTTCGGCAGCGCATTTGAGGAAAGACATTTTAAGACTCATTTTTTTAGTGTAGACAGTTTCAGCAGCGCATTCGACGAAAGACATTTTAAGACTCATTTTTCTACACCTTCGGTTACATTGTTCAAATTTTACCAAGGATCCCTAATTTTTTCAAAATAAAATGTAGCCTATGTCAAATAGGAAGAATGTAGCATTCTATTGGTATAAGAATTTTTTAAATCTGCTCAGTACTTTTTGAGCCTATTCATTACAAACATACAAATCTTTCCTCTTTATAATATTAGTGTAGATAAACTACTGTATGTAATTTTTGTTTAATAAAGTAACTTCAGTTCATTCGTTTAAAAAAAAGCGCCTAAACCAAAGGTTTTGTGACGAAAGACGAATCTATTATAAAGTAAAGTTGAAAAAATCTCCGAATAGCAAAAATACATCAAAAAATATTATTACTAGCAAAACATTGAGAAAAGATTCATAGTATCATCGAAAAAAAAAACATTACATTTTTTTGTAAGTTCAACTTTGACCTCGAATAACTTTTGCAGGAGTGTGACTATCAAAAACTTTGTAAGGACCTTTTTTGTAGAGCGTCAAATTTCCTACAAAAATATGCTTTGGTCTGCTAATTCAATGAGCCGTTGCAAAAATACGAAATTGCAAAATTAAAAAAAATTTATTCCTGTGTTATTTAAACGGGAAATAGAAATTCCCGATGCGCGAGCTCTTAATAATAATATTAAGGGCTCTGCTTTTTACAGGCGCCTTTTCACACCTTATCGGAAGTTCTTATGTAAGGATTTTGAAAAAAAAAAAATCAGCCGTTTGTTTTTGAATCAGCCTAGTTTCCAAGCATTTTATTCACCGTGAAGATCCCCTAAAAGTTGTTATTATGAGTAAGACAAATTGCTTCCAATGCTGGATAAAGATAAAAATATAGAGATAGGTTCAGTAACCTAGTGCGAAATAGTTGAATTAGAGTGTGGGTGTTTTAATTTTGTCACGTTACAGTTTTGTTTCTATTTTTTTTTAGTTTGGTTTTCCGCTAAAAGAGCAGTCTAAGGCCACAGCATTTACTTGAATTTTTTTATTGGATATATTTTTGGTTGTTATTGAGTATAACAGTATACCCATTTCCAAAAATGCATGCAGTAATCAGAGCAGAGGGATTCTAATTCACATCGGAATATCTCGACAGTCGGGTTAACCCAAAATATTATCTTGTTTTCAATTTTATTTATTACAAATTTAAACCGAAATTTCCATTGCGTTACAATATATTAGTACATCTACAACAGTGGTAAATGATCAATTGTCTAAGAAAACTGATTAATTAATGTTAAAAACAAAAAAGAGAAGAAAATTTGATTTAACAAATTTTTTATTTTTTCCTGCCGTCAGAGTTTTTAGGGCCATATACCACACAACAGCTAAACTAATTTGACTAAAACTGCAAAGATTTATGTCGACTTGCAAGTTATTCCAATGATTATTAAAAATGTTATGTCTGCAAAGTCTGCATGGAATAAATATTAGTATTTAATAATTAATATAAGTACTTTCAAATATTTCATATCAATATTCATAGTAATATTCAATAGGAATCAGACGATATATGAGTTTAAGTTCAAATCCTAACTTCTAGATAACGATAGCTTCCAAGTTATCTTGTGTATAAATTATTGAAAGTTAACATTATCTTTTTAAAAATTATTAGATCCGTAAATTTATTTTGTTAATCTAAGTAAACTTTGACCCTTGTAAATTGAAATAGGAACGTTCGTTTCTATTATAAAATCATTATTATTCAGACTGTCATATAGTTAACACACAGCCACATTACTTGTAACTTTAATTTTAAAGAAAGAATTTTAAATTTAACAAAGTGTTAAAATTTCAAGGGGTCTTTTATCCCAAATAAAGGAAGAAAGAAACAAACATTAAATATATATTATTTCCATTTGCTCATAAACAAAAAACTTTAGATGCATGAGTTTTTTAGATACAACAATACCTTCAACAAACCCTATGGTTTGATGAAGGTCTTGTGTTATTTTAAATGCATCAATTACGCTTTTTTACACAAAAAAAGTGTTGCTTCAAAAATGAGTCGTTTTCATATTGATTTTATTAATAAACAAATTACCATATTTAATTAATAATTATCTCAAGGCCTGTAAAAACATATCTTTTTTAAAGATATTATAAAAATTTGCTCAAAAAGTCAAAATTAAAGTTGTAAATCGCTACAAAAATGTAATGTTTTTAATGCATTTCAGATAGGGACTAATCTACTCAATGACAACCTTAATGGAAAAATAGTTTGTTGTTTTATTTAATGCTTAATAAATTAAACAACTCAACTTTATTTTCTTATTGCTAAGTAACACTGTTCAAAAAATGTTTAAACTTTTACATTTTTTTTCTAATTTAAATAGAACGATTTATAAATCTTAATATAATTTTAAAGAAAATTAAACTTACCGGCAACAAAAGAAGACATGGTGCAAAAAACGAAGTATTTCAGAAGCTGAAATTGAAACAGCTGTAAACCGAGTGCTTCTTTGCTTCGAAAATAACGGAAATCAGCTTGAACATCTGACAAAACATTAGATTTAGTACTTTAATAAACAACTTAATTCTGTTTAAATAAACACGAACAGAAATAACAAAAATGCACTTATCATAAGTAAACACAAAAAATCAACAAAAGTACTTGATTTTTAGAAAAGTACTTAAAAGATTTGATTTTTTATATTTATCTTTGTAAATATGTTATACCGGTCATACTTCTTTCACCTTTCCACCTATAATTTCTGTAGCAAAAATGATATCGGGGTGTGGTTTTCGAATTTGAACTTGTTTTTTACATTAAAATTATTTAAAGACTTATAAACCGTTTATTTGAATTTTTAAAGAAAATCGTAAAAGTTTTAAATTTTTTTAAACAGTGCTACTTAGCTATTGAAATATATAACTGATTTGTTAAATTTATTAGGCATCAAATAAAACAAAAAAAATAAGTAAAACCGAAAAAAAAACCAAGTATAAAAGCAAAAGTCAAATACAGGAAAAGCAAAGACAAAAATGAGATACAAAAAGAATCAGTTACAGGTATTTTAAGTCGTATAAATAAGATGATTAGAAACAAAGAAACGTATAGTTTGCAAAAAAAATATATAATAAAAGAAAACAAAACAATAAAATTTAGAAAAATTCAAGAAAAACCAGAAGTACGATATAAAACCGATAAAAAAAAGTAAGCAAAAAAATACTTACAAGCTCAGAAAAAACACATAAAAAAGAAAGAAAACGAAAAAAATTATAAAAAAAAGAAGAAAAAATGTCAAACAACGATATAAAAAACACGATAAAAAATACAATAAAATAAACAAAAAAATACAAGAATTAAATATACAACAAAAAACTAAGAAAAAAACAAAAAAAAATTTGAATTGCCGTATTTTAAAATTTGACAAAAAAACCTAAATTTTAAAAAAATGTAAAAAAAATTAAAATAATAGGAATGATTGAATTACTGGATAGAAGTATAGACAGATAAACCACTAACTAGATAAAAAATGCAGTATTTCTCAAAAAAAAAGAAAATTATAAATAAAGAAAAAAGACAAACTACATAAAAAAAATAGAAAACACAATAAAAAAAAAACAAATTTTGTATTTTTTGTTACAAAACTAAAAAAAGACTGAATTCGGAGACTGTACAAAGATTTGACATATTAGTAATGATAAAAATCTGGGTAGATAAAAAAAAATTAAATATAAAATGCAGTATACCACAAAACGAGTAAAAAGAATTACAAAAAAACATTAGAGAGATTACGACACACGATAGAAAAAAAGACACAAAGTAAAAAATCAAAAAAATACAAGAGCAAAAAATACAACTAAAACCTAAAAAAAAATAGAACAGAAAAAGATGTTTAAAATGCCGTATTTTTGAATGTAACAAAAATATGAAAAAGACGAATTCTGTAACTATGTAAACAATTTTGAAATAAAAACAATGATAAAAACGTGAGTAGATAAAAAAAACTAAAAAAAAATATAATATGTCTTAAAAAAAATTAAAAAGCAAGTGTAAAAAAATTTATAAAACAAGAAAATATATATAAATAAAAAAGATAACTATAATTATAGAAAAAATAAAGAACGCAAAAAAAAATAGTAAAATAAACAAAAAACTACAAGATCAAAAAATGCAACAAAAAAAACATAACAAGGTAGAAAAAATAAATAGAAACCAAAAGAAAAATAAACAGATTAAAAAGAACGTAAAAAGAGAGGTCAACAATAAGAAATAAAATCGATTTATAGCGCAAAGACACAGCATATTAATAAAAGAAAAGAAAAAAAAACAGAATTAAAAAATACATAAATTTAAAAAAATTAAAAATTGATAAAAAATTAGCAAAAATAAAAAAAATGAGCTTAACAAAAATTTTTGAGACCAATTGCTTAAAAATGTTTGTTTGCATGTTTTCTTTTGAACAATAGATATAGTTATAAATTTACTGAAACTGCTTTAGTAATTCACTTCAAATATGTATTTTAACTACATTTGCCATTTTGTAATAAATATTTTGTAAAAGTTTGTATTTTTTGTTCCATTGCAATCAGTTATCTTACAATCCGATTTATTTGGAGCAAATCATCCATAACTGTTTATTCACAACAATCGCCCTAAAATTTTTGTTGTAAATTTCTTTGTTCTTAGTGTTTTTTATGTTTTGTTACATTTTTTTGCAAATATGTAGTTATACACTGACCGCATTTTTTGTAATCCACTAAAACAGTGAATTTCTCTTTTAGAGTTTTTTTATGAATCTTTATAAGTAGTTGTACACTGATTGTATTGATTTTTTTTGTAATTGACAGATGATTTACAATTATGTGGTTCACGAAACGTTTTTCAAAAATAGTTACAAAATCGCACTAAATACATGAACATTTGTTCTAATTTTATTAGAAATCGCGTTATATTTTTTTGTATTTTTTAATAATACTTGTAAATTCACATTGATCACATTGAAATCTTTGTTGTAATGCTCTTTTGGTTGTAATTAGTTTGAAAAATGCTTTGCATTTTTATTTTTTTAGATGTGGTTTACAAAGAGTTGTATATTTACACTGATCGCATTAGAATCTTTGTGGTAATGCACTTTTCTGTTGTCATTCACTTAAAAGATGTTTTGTTTTAATCTTTGTTGTAAATCCTACAAGTGCTTCTTTTTATGTATTTTTAAGTAACTATAGTTGTGTATTCACAATGATCGCATTGAAATTTTGGTCGCAATTCAACTGTCAAATGTTTCGCATTTGTGTGACTTATTAAAGATTTTTTATAAATGGTTGTAAATTCGCAATGATTACATCGAAACTTTTGTTGTAATTCACTTGAAAGATGCTTTATTTTATGTTTGTTTATGAGTAGATAGAGAGTGGGGCTGCAGTGGCTCCCCCCACCACTTTTACGTCATATGACCTTGGACTTTGGAATGTCCTTGACTTTGAACCTTGGAACGACCATGGAACACCTGCTGTGCACATTTGCTCTCCCACTACTTTGTTCTCCTCCCACCACATTCCTTTCCCCCCCCTACTTTTTTCGAAAGTTGTGATAGCCACTTTGGAGCATTCACTCATTAAGCGCGAGCAAAGCTGGACGTGTTTAAATAAAAAAATGTAAATTTTGTCATACCAAGAATCAAACCATAATCGACCAATAATCAATCAATAATCAATAATCGATAATCAATAAGCAATAATCAATAATCAATAATCGATAACCAATCAATAATTAATCAATAATCGATAATCAATCGATAATCCTTCAATTAAGTAATCAACTTCAATTTAATAAAATTCTTTGAATTGGAAATATATTAATAAGATGGCGGATCCACTTTTGGAACACCTGCCACATGACCGTGAGCGTTAACACCTGTTGTCTTGATCTTGGAATATTTGCATTGACCGTTTGCGCATGCGCTTCTCACTAGCCTTAGCTAATCGCGCAGCTTCACTTGGAATTTTTCCTCCGTCGATAATTAATCATGAATTTTTTCTTCGAGATATGTGTTCTTGAAATTGATTGCGCAAGCGTCACATATAATGCCGATCATAAAACAATAGCCAGAGCTAAGCTAGACTTTTTCAGGTGAAAAAATGTAGATTGTGTGATACCTACCAATAATCAATGAATAATCAATCAATAATCAATCAACATGACTACTTTAATAAAATTCTTGGAATTTAATATGACTACTGTAAATTTAGAAATTTGAAAAATAGAGATGTTTGTATAATATATTAAGCTGGGCTCTTAATAGAAAAATATGATAATGACGCCACTATCAAAGTTGACTCATAAAATAAAAATGATAATATTGTATCAAGAAACAACGATAGAAAAATTATTAAACCCATGATATGCTAACCTATGCTATAATGCCCTGTTGCTCTTATACCATGGTCCATATGCATGTATTGCACCTATTCGAATAAAAAAAACTTATTATTAAGGCTGACTGAAAGAATCATAACTGATTAGGACTTAAATGCTCTTTAAGGCCTTACAATTATACAGTAATTATTATGAGACAAATGAGAATAGAGATGAATATACTAAATGCCGCAGAGAAACCGGACAACTAATAAGGAGAAAAAAAAGAAAAAACGAACATCAAAAATATGAATTGTTGGAAAGAAGCAGACCAAAACCAGGCTCCAGAGAGTTCTACAAAATAATATCTAATGAAAGAAAAGGATTTAATCCCAGATCTGTTATGTTTCTCAAAGATGAAAACGGGGATACCATAGTCAACGAAAGTAAAATAATAGAAACCTGGAGAAAACATTTCAATAATCTTCTCAATATCGAACGAGAAGAACAACACGCACAAAACATATACCTCACCGCAAATTTACCAGTAGAGGAACCAAGCTACGCTGAAGTACAAAGAGCTATAAATAAGCTGAAAAACTACAAAGCACCTGGGTCCGACAATATACCTGCGGAGCTACTCAAATATGGAGGAAACGCACTACACCGAGAAATACATAAGCTTATAATGTTCATATGGAGAGAGGAAAAGATGCCAACTAAATGGCAAGAAAGTATAATAGTCTCTATCCATAAAAAGGGAGACAAGTCGAAGTGCGCTAACTATAGAGGTATCTCACTGATAAACACAGCCTATAAAGTCTTGGGAAATATCCTACTGGAAAAGCTAACACCATTTGCAGAAAACATTCTGGGAGAATACCAAGCGGGTTTTAGAAGAGAAAGATCAACTACCGACCAGCTCTTCGCCCTTAGACAACTACTAGAGAAAGGATGGGAATTCAATAGAACAATACACAACCTCTTTATAGACTTCAGACAAGCGTATGACAGTGTGGAAAGAAGCCAAGTGTGGAATGCAATGGCAGAATTCTCAATTCCCAAAAAACTTATCCAGGTAACAAAACTGTGTATGGACGACGGTAGATCAAGAGTACGAGTAGGCAGCGAACTATCTGAGCAGTTTGAAATACAAAATGGGCTTAAACAGGGAGATGCCTTGTCACCCCTGCTGTTTAACATCGTCCTGGAAAGAGCCATAACACGGGCGGACATAAAAACCGAACTCCTGTCAACCGAAGGCCCCAAACTAAAACTGGCATATGCAGACGACATTGACCTAATCGGCAACACTATTCTGACGGTGAAAGATATATTCAATAAAATAGAACGAACAACTAGTGAAATGGGACTAGTGATCAATGAAGATAAAACTAAATACATGTGTGTAAGCCGACTCGGAAGAAGAGATAGAATAGGACAGAATGTATCAATAAACACGTACAACTTTGAAAGAGTAGAACTGTTCAAATACTTGGGCGCAACAATCACAGTAGATAATGACATCACCGAAGAAATAAAAGGAAGAATCCAAGCCACAAATCGATGTCTATACCTCCTAAACAATCTCCTTAAGTCAAAAAATCTAACACGAGTATCCAAAGTAAAAATATATAAGAGTATTATTAGACCAATAACTACCTATGGATGTGAAACATGGACCATGACTAAGGCAAACGAAGAAAAACTCAGACGCTTCGAACGCAAGATACTGAGAAAAATGTTCGAACCTCATTGTGATCCCAATACAGCTCAGTACCGAATCAGAACTAATGCTGAAATCAAACGGCTCTACAACGACAGTGACATCGTCCAGGAAATAAAATCTCAACGGCTGAGGTGGGCCGGCCACGTACAGAGACTACACGAAGAAAGACTGGTGAAGCTGGTATGGGAAGAGACACCAGCAGGTAAAAGACCTTTGGGACGCCCCCGCCTTCGATGGAGAGACAACATTCAAAACGACCTGAGGAAAATGAACGTTCCTCTCGACACAGACCTGATGGAGGATCGAGACTATTGGAAGAAAGTAGTGCAGTCAGCCAAGACCCACCCTGGGTTGTAGTGCTAACCGAAGAAGAAGAAGAATAATTCTAACTGCTTCTTTGATTACATTTTTTATAAAACTGTATTTATTGTTTGTTTTAAAATTATTAAGTGTTTTACTACTGATATGACTGTGATTATAACTATTTTTTAACCGCGTTAAACTTCGACACCACAGAAGTGGACTGAGCTCTTGTTGGTCGTCTTCGAAAATTCTTCGCTATATTGGCTTAGAAGTTAATGGTAAAACTGAAAATAAGATTATAATACCTAAAAAAATTTATTTATTAATTAATAATATTTATATATTTCTAAATAATGTTTATAATTATATATCCTAAAATAATATTTATTAATTTTCACAAATAAACCATTAGCATCAAAAAATTATTTGTTTTCTACAGATACGTAGATAATATTAGTAGGGTCAAGCGCAGTATTTCCAATTTCTATCACCATAACCGCTACGTGGATTTATTTTTTGTTGGTCGTCTTTGTGAATTCTTGGTTATATTGGCTTAGAAGGTAATTGTAGGTAGAATTGTAAACATGATTAAAATACCTAAAACAAAGTTTTTTCATTAATTTTCACAAATAAACCATTAGCATCAAACATTATTTGTTTTCTACAGATAGATTTGACAAGAGTTAACTAGCTTATATGCAGTACTTAATTTTTTCATTTTTATAATAACATAGACTGCAAAGCGATTAAATCTTGCTTGAGCGTAGTTTTAATCAAGGTAAAAGGGAGAGAGAGAGATGAAAGATATAAATCACCATAAATTTTTCTATTGCGATAACAAAATAAAAACAAATTTAAACGAACAATATAAATAATACAAGTTAGTAAATTGTTACATATTGAAAATTACTGAGTAGTATACTTCATTTAAGTATACAGCAAAAATTTTAGTTTTATACATTTAAAACATTATAAGAAAAAATTATTCGTGAGAATATATAGTTTTGGTAAATATGTTTGCCTAATGTTAGGTATTTAATAGTTTTAGATCAAATATATCAATGACTTATTGCGGTTTTATGTTTTAAAATTTTGTCTGTTAACAATTATTACATATGCAAAATAATAATTTTAGACTTAAAATCTTTTTTTTACTTTAGTACTTTAGACCAAGATGTTAAAGTAAGAAAAACGTTTTATAATAAAAATTAAGTTATTATTTAAACCTGCATACAAAATACTTACTTATAGAGTCTAAAAACAAATGTAAATTATAGGCTCTAAAATGAAAACCACTTTATTGAACATATTAATGAGTAATGAGCAACTACTTGATAAAACTATTAATGTAAGATCATTTTTCAAATATTACTTTTGTTTATTTATACTTTCAACGAAGTAGATGCTAATTTAATGCTACTTATTTAATTGTTAGATTTAACAAGTTTTATTACTGAAACGAAAAGCAGTCAAATTAACATTATTTGCACGTGTAAAAAAGCTATTATATTTCTAAGAGAAGCGCTTGAGAGACTTGTTCAGGTACAAACCTATACCTAATCCAGATTCTATCGTTAAATAATATTATTCCAATCAATATTATCATCAATAATATAGATTTGCAATAAAGTTATTTAAAATAAACAACAAAACTTTTTTTTAAATATTTTGTTTTTTAACAAAAATCTGTAGGCAATACTGAATTTGAACATATTTAACCAAATTTGAACATTCTAGCTACTTTACAGTAAATATGGTACAAACTAAGAGTCATTTTATCAACAACACTTTATTACCGTATTTGTAAAAACATGAAAAAGTACACCATTTGCAATATCTACCTACTAAAAAATCATTACGCTTTTAATATATAAGAAATTGTACGGCATGATGTAGATTGTTGACGATAAAAAACTTAAGAAATGTTTCTTTAGAACTTCAGACTAATGATATTAAATATCTAACTATCTTTGTCTTTTTGCACATTTTTTTTTAAAGAAGCTTTTAATTTGATTAATTTACCGTTTCAAGTAGCTTTAGTATTGCTGCTCTACCGTTTAAGAATTGGTACAGAGTTTTTTACCAGCGGTCTGCACAAAAATTCAACGATTACAATAATATAAAGACTGTAACGAAAAAAAAAGTAGATTTATACCACAAATTTACAAATATTTTTTACATAAACACAATAAATCTATTCAAAGCAACAGCAATAATAATGTGTTTCTTAAAACAAATGTAAAATGTTCAATATAATATCCTATATTTATCTACAAGAAAAAAAACGGGCACTTTTTCAATTGTCTAAAACTGTGGAAACATGAGCTGTAGAAGTATTATCAAACTCATTTTGTGTTAAAGTATTATTTTTTATACAGAATTAACTTTTACAATAAATTATACTTAATACAATGTAGTTTCTGACATACACCATCTTTATGATTTTGAAGTATCTTACGTGGAGATTTTTAATTGATATTTTACAACGCACAAATATACTAAAGTTGAATATTAAAAACTACAACTAGCTATTAAAAGCACTAATCTTTTTTTTTAACTGCATATATGTATGTAAGAAGGCACTGTATATAGCTTAACTCAATCAAAAACCACTGTTTCATAATGTGTCAACTGAATAAAATGTGTTGGTTTTTTGTAGATCTATAAACAGTCAGTTGTGTTTTAAAACAAAGTTTTGTTGTCTTAACATAAATCTTGCAAAAAATAATTAGTTTTCTAATTTTTTTATAAGATTCCAAAAATAGTGCCAAAAGTTTTTTATGTGAAGGTTTGGTTGTGATCACTGTCACACCAATAACTCATGGAAGAAGTCAAATGCTTAAATTTTTGTATTCGCTCTGTGCGCGACTTCAGCGCCATGGTACGTTTGAACTACAGGGGGCTATTGTAATATATTTTACTAAGTATTAAATGGCTGTCAGTAATAATAATATCGAATGATAAATAAAAAAATGCTTTTTTAATTAAAGGGTATATTTATAATAAATATTTGTTAATGTAAAGTGTTCTTGTGCATTAAAAAATAAAATGTAAGTATAGTTAATACCGAAAAAGTAGCATAGAAGTTAGCACACATAAAGATAGGTTATCTAAAATCAGACTAAAATTAAATAAAAAGAAAATAGAGAAAAATTTTTTAAAAATGAAAATTATAAGGAAACTTGAATAAACATTTGATAATTTTGTTTTCAAATATATTATGTTGTTACCAAAATATTTTATTGTTTCAAAATTCTGCAAATTAAAAGTGCTGATTGTTTTTGAGTACAAAAAAAATAGATTATGTTTGCTAACTAAAATAAACATATTACAATTTAATAATAAAGCTGGGAAAAATTGTTAATCGATTAAATTTATCATTTTTATTTTTAGCTTTGGATATTTATGTATTTAAAATTTATGATCATTGATATGGATAATCTTTTAGTTTAATATAATAAGTGGCAAAGAGTAAATGAATTTTAAATAATTAAAAAAAAGTTTATAATAAAAAAATTCAATCTTATTTTTTAATATATAATTATGCTAAATTATGCTAAATTTAAAAATGTTTAAACTTTTTTTTTTTTCAATTAATAATAATATTTTCTATCATTTTCTAAACTTACTATTTTTTTAAGTTTTACTCCTTTCAAGATTTTTATTATTACGGATAGTAAGGTTATGATTCTACTTACTTTTGTCTCCTAACAGCGGCTATCCATTTTTTCCTTTAATTTATTTTCCAACTTGCTGTTGGAAATTTATAAAAATGAAAAGCACTTTTTCTACCTGTGTTCTTACAACTTACAACACTACAACTTTTGTGAATCATTTTATGTTATTTTATTTAAATTAATTTTAAATAACAATTCACTTGTATATTTAGCTAACTCGAAACATAAAAACAGCCCCCCGTAGTATCGGATATAGCCACGGGTAGCGCTGACGGTAAATCAGTTTCTCCCCACCATGGCTTCGCACTGAGCAAATAATGCGTAAAAAGTTTTATCTCTGAGCATCTCATAAAAGTGTAATGTATCTTGTAACTCTTGAGGACAGCACTGTTTTTGTTCTTATTGAAAATTCGTCAGTCCAGGCCTTTGCAAAAACCAGTACACTTTAATAAGCTCGATCTTTACTGTATCTACGTTTCTAACAACGGGCATAATAGGTAAATTAGTTGGAACCTTTCATGCATTAAGATGTGTATCGCAAGCATTAAGGGCACATTAGAACTCAATCAGATCTATCTTAATCAAGTGGTATTATGTTTTTTATGTTTTAAAAAAATGAGTTGATGTAGATTTATGATTATATTCACACAAATTAAAGCTTAATACCTTAAAAAGATTAATACTACAGAATGTAACGGTTGAATTGCGGCACACGCCAAAAATTACGATAAATAAGCGCCTTCTTGCCATTTTGCGGTAAACTACTCATTGCATGACGCTAGTTTGTGCACTATCGAATTCGCTGTCATCGATTTAGTCTAGGACTGCGAAGACCCGACGCCTTTAAGACAATTTATGTCTTTCGAGTAACTGTCTTTTCTGAACACTCCGTATATAAAGTAAAGCAAGCTAACTTTTTTTATTGGCCAGGGAAAAAAAAACCCAGGTAGTTTTTAACGGATAGGAAAAGAATAATCCGATAGTAAAGCAGAATTTACCAGATTTTAAGCGGGAAAGATACCGACTCTATATATAGAAGTGGTGTTAGCGCCCATGTTGCATTTTTAAGTCCGCCACCATACGTAGTGTTAGTGTACCCTTCTACGCCAAAGTAGTGAGTCAAATAAACCCGGTAGTGGGTATTACGTGTGTTCACGACTTTTTGACAAGAAAATTGGTACGGCTTTGAAGCCACGTTTTGATAACGACTTTACCATTTTCGCGATTACGTGACGTTAGAAGGGGTAAGTTAAACAGTCTCATTAATTCCACCACTAACGGTTTTACTTCGCGGGTCATGTAGGGCTAGGCGAGTCTAGGGTTAAGAGACGACTCAATTGCGGCACTCGATCTCTTTTCCTCCTGTTATCCTGCTATCTACCATCGAGCTTCCGAGGACTAAAGCACCGCAAAACAACCATCTCCAACGGAAACAGCAGATAAGGTTAGTTCAAGGTCTATGAAAGGTCGAATGAATGTGTGAACGTTAGTAAGCCTTTGAACGACACCTTTAAAGTGAAAAAAAAACCTTCCTTATATTATATTTTGTTTCCTCAAATTATTGCCTTTATTGTTTGTGGTAATCAGGACAACCTGTAAGGGGTGCTTGAGTTAACTACAAGGGAATTGTCTTGTCTAACTCAAACTGCATCGAGTCCTGTCTAATTGTGTGAAAATTGTGATAAAATTTTATTTGAATTATTTAGAATTAATTAATTATTTGAACATTCCGGATTTATTTGTTTTTTTTTTATTATATTTCATTTTGAGGCCAATATCACTTATTGCTATCAGTTAGTTTTTTTGTTTGTTGTATTTTCTTTTATTTATTCAATATATTAATATTATTTTACTGGAGCTTTTGTTTAGCCTGCAGGTCTTGACCCCTAAAAGGCTAAAGGGAGGTTAATTTCGGCTATTGTCTGTGCTAGGTTGAGTGGCGCTATATCCACCACCTGTGTTCTTAGATTCACGCCTCTACGGCTGAACTACCGGGCAAATTTTGAACAAGGTAAAGCTAGCCGAGATTAGCCTGTCCTCGAGTTTTCCTATTTCCTTTATTCCCTTCTCTCCTTTTCCCCTTGTGTAACTTCACGGTTACATAATTGGCGCACAAACGTGGGGCCTGATTTAAAATTTCCTAATTATTAATATTTAAATTTGTTTTAACTTTCCATTATTAGTGAATTGGCAATTTAATAGTAGAGTAATTTAGAGTAATTTATCTTATCAATACAAATTTTATCACAATTTATTTTAGGTCGATAAAAGAAGGTTTTTTTCACTCTTTTTGTTTTTTTTGTATTATTTTACACAATATTGCGAATTTGTACTCTTGGAATTATTCAGCGATAACAGGAAGGTCGAGTCGTATTATTATTACAGTAAATTTGTAACATACTTTGTAATTTGTAATTGATATATTTTTTTCATTCTCGAGTTGTAAATTTCGTAGGATAAAACTTTTCTGCTTTTATCTACTGATAAGAAATCAAATAACCAGTTAGAGTGGGTCAAGTTTATCGAATTATCCTTTTGTCTTATCTGTTTTAAATTATTATTAAAGATATCTGGGTCAAGCGCGTTCATTGCCCTTGTGTTTTTTGTTAGCTTAAATTTGTTTTATTGTCTTGGAGTAGCGATCTAATTTTTTTTTTTACTTGTCTTCGCATGTTATAAGTCGTTTATATATTTAAGGGTTACGCTATATTTCTTTTTTTATTTTAATTATTAGTACATAGTGAGTTGCGTAATATTTCGACATTATGGCTCAAAATTTAAAGTTTGAAATAAATCGTTTGACAGCGGACGAGCTTGTGTATGAACTCGCGATCCGTGGGGTGACTGAATCTGCGCCAGTGGACGAGATGCGAAAAACATTACGCGCTTTTAGGCGATTAGAAAAATCGGTATCACCACTTAGTCTTCCAAACTACCCTTTCTCATTTGAGGACGATCATAACGCATTATTGGATCGCATTACGGAAATCGAGACTTTGTTAGCCGACTTCGACGGCGATAGGTCATCGTCTGCTTGCGCTAAATTAACTAGCAAGTTAGCTCATGCGTTAGGGCGTGTAGAAAAAAGCAAACCCGTATCATCCGCCGATAGTGCAGTAAAATCGCGGCTTTTAGTAAAACTAGTCACATTGCATTCAACGGTCGAATCAAAGATTAAACGACGTGAGAAGAGTTTGGCCAATCAGACAAGAAATATACCTGATCTAGGATTGTTGCAATTAGATAGCTCAGAAGAAAGCGAAGACTCTGGAGCAGAAGAAGCTAGCGCATTTCCAGCTGTGCCTATAGCAGAATCTAGCCGTATTTATCATGGGAAGGTAAATTCACTTCCCGTTTCAAAGTGGAACCTTAAATTTTCCGGTGTCGCAAGTGAAATGTCACTTAGCGCCTTTCTCCTTAGAGTTGAGGAATTGAGAATAGCTCGTAATGTTACAAAGACTGAATTGTTTATTAGTGCAGTAGATTTATTTAGCGATAAGGCTTTGATATGGTTTAGAGCAAATCGAAAACACTTATCAGATTGGAATTCGTTGGTTCTAGAGTTACGTAAACAATTTCAACCGGTAGATTACGACGATAAGCTCTATGAAGAAATTAGGCAACGCACACAAGGCAGAAATGAGAGTATGGGAATTTATCTTGCAGTAATGGAGAATCTTTTTGACAGACTAACCATTACAATTCCAGAAAAAGTCAGACTGAAGATACTGTTGAATAACATTACTCCGTTTTACCAAGCGCAGCTAGGTCTTACTAAGATCAATACTCAACAAGAATTGCTAGAATATGGAAGGTTGATTGAATCACGGAAAACTTCAATAGAGTCTTTTGTCCCGCCTGCCACCCGAAAGTCGCATAAATTCTTAGAGCCCGATTTATCCTATATTGAACCTGAACCCAGAAGCTCTTATCATCGTACGCAAATAGCTGAGGTTACTACGCAGCATCAACCCTCTTCATTAGGCAAGAAAGATATGCCCTGTTACAATTGTCAGAGACTAGGTCATTTCAGTCGAGAATGTACTTTACCCAGAAAGCTTGTTTGTTATAATTGCGGTAAGCACGGCGTCACCGTTAACACCTGTCCACAATGTCGGCACAAAACACACCAACAGTCAATAAATGCCGCTTTGCGTTTGAAACTATCTGAAGTGGAGGGTCGTTTAAAAGATTTCAATTCTACGGTACATGGGCTGCGAGATCGAGTGGCCTTTTACAAATCAAAAGCTATTGAATGTGAACGGCTAGCCGATGAAAATGAAATTTTAAAAGTAAAAATTCGTAAAATGAAAACATTGCCAACTGCAGTGAGCGGTACCAGAGAAGAAGCCAACGAAGCGTTTAAAAATGTAAGTAATCAAGAAAGTCCCTTAATCATGTGCATGACTCTTACAAAGACGTTAGTAGAAGCTCAGAAAACCAAGTCTGCATTGGAACACAAATTTAAATCTGTACAAAATGAACTCACCAAGCATCGCCGAAAAGCAGCAAATTTACAAGCACAAAATAAAGAGTTAAATCGAGCCTTACAAACTTCTAAGAATAATTGGGAACAAGAGAAAACCCACTTAACTAATATGCTTCTGGAGTCACAATCCAAGAAAGTAAAGGAGGGTATAGCAGATGTTAAACGAATTATTTTAGAGAGTCCAGCACCCGTTCCGAGAAAATCTAGACCTAGTAGTGAAGTTGATACACCTCCTGTCGGAAAGCAAGTATCAACACTTCTAGGATCTGATTCTCCTTATTTGCCTGTAAAATCCAATGCCTCAGGCCTACCTCAATTACAATTTTTGAAAGTAACAAAACAACTTCAGAAAAGGGGTTGTATTTTAAAAGGGGCGTTAAATAGTTTTGATCATATCGACCTGACTAAAGGTGACGAAGTTGCGTGTGACGGTTTAGGGGGGCAAAGTAAGGACGAAAGTCCATTCCCATCGTCAAACAGGGATAAATATTTATCTAAAAGAACAAGGGGTTGTTCTAGTTTGTCATCTGCAATGGAGACGGAAAAGCGTCTTACAGGATTTAAGGCTATGTTCCAGAAAATAGCAGCTAAGGTTAGGGACGCGCACGAGCGTAATAAAAACATTTATAATCTTAGACGCAGGCCGGTTGATTACGTGGTAGGACAACAAGTTTGGAGGAAAAATAAGTCTTTGTCAAATGCCATCAAACATTATAGTGCCAAATTAGGTCCTAAATTTATAGGCCCTTTTATAGTTTCGAAAAAACGTGGCACTTGGACTTATGAATTAGCAGACGATTTAGGAAACTCGAAAGGAGTATAGCACGTGCAGGACCTTAAGCCTGTCGCGCCTGATTTTGATCCCCTGTAGATTCATGTTTTAGGTCACTTCCGTTTTAGTCTATGGTTATGTAATTAATGAATTGTTATAAAAGTAGTACTTTGGCAAAAATTTTGTTTAGTTTTGAGCATTTTGGAACTTCTAGGACTTGTGTTTTGATTGAAAGTTTTTTGATAATAGTCCAGAAGCTTGTATAGAATCTATTCTATTTGTATAGAATTGTAGTCGATTAATTACATAATTAAGCTTTTGCGGACCTTGGCTGGAGAATGATACCTTTTGGCCTTAGAGATTTTATTTTGCCCTATTGGAGGGGTGGACGAATACTTCAATGACTCACTGTCGACGGTAAAAGGCCGTCAAAAGATCTTTCGGTGTAGACAATAACTTTTCGTTTCACGCCAGATTTTATTTTGCCCTATTGGAGGGGTGGACGAATACTTCAATGACTCACTGTCGACGGTAAAAGGCCGTCAAAAGATCTTTCGGTGTAAACAATAACTTTTCGTTTCACGCCAGAGTTTTTTTGCCCTATTGGAGGGGTTGGCGAATACTTCAATGACTCACTGTCGACGGTAAAAGGCCGTCAAAAGTTCTTTCGGCGTAAACAATAACTTTTCGTTTCACGTCAAAATTTTTTTTTTTTCTAGTTCTGGCCAGTTAGTGGCAACAGTGTGTCTTTTGTTTATATTGTTAGGTACATTGCTCGTGTACTCTTCGGGACTTTTGTAGTTTGGTATAGTCCGAGAGGGACAGAGAATGTTGTTTTGTGATAGGAAAGTAGTGACGCACCGTTGTTCACTTGACTGTAGTCGACTAGAATCGCGTTGCGGAGCGGTCTGCATAGACCAACGTTTTTTTTCTTGGATGTTTATGTATTTTATTAATACAGATATATTCGATTTTTCATTTGTTATTGTGCTAGAAAGTATATTTGAGAACTGGTTGTTATTAGCGGTGGGTAGGATTGCTTTGGGCACCCTACTGCTGTTGCTGGCAGTACCCTCGGGACCTGCTATTCGGAACGCTCGGAGAGGGTTTACGGATATCTAGGGGCCTCAACGGAGTGGGTAATGTCGGGAGCGCTCTTCCCACACGCGACGTAACAATTCAGGTCTCTCCGAGATTTTATTAGTTTGCTGATAATTGCTTGCCGGTAGGGTGGCAATGCCTGTGTCTTGTTCCTCTTTTTGTTTGAATCGTTTTTTTTTGTTTTGTTGTTTTTTTTTGTTATTTTTTTTTTTATTCGGTGTTCAGGCAAAACACCATGACAGGCTAGTCCTGGGACACAGTTACCCATCATGTTAGCCCAGTACGGCTTTATGTACTTCCCTTAAGGATTACTCTTGGACCCTTCAGGTCAATTTGTCACAGATCCTTCTGATCTTTTTAGTTTTTTTTCTCTATTTTCTTTTCCTTTTTTTTTTTTAATATTTGCTGGTTTGAATTAGTTTTCTTTTTTTTGATTTTGCGGTCTAAACATTAGCTTTTCCTATTCTTGGTTGCGCCAAGTTCATTAAGTTCGGTTTTACTATAGGTTCGGGTTGGCTAACAAACTCTCGCGCGTCATTCCGGTAAATGGCGAGTAAAATTGTTTATAACAATTTTACTTATGTAAGGAGAGGGGTGTTGTAACGGTTGAATTGCGGCACACGCCAAAAATTACGATAAATAAGCGCCTTCTTGCCATTTTGCGGTAAACTACTCATTGCATGACGCTAGTTTGTGCACTATCGAATTCGCTGTCATCGATTTAGTCTAGGACTGCGAAGACCCGACGCCTTTAAGACAATTTATGTCTTTCGAGTAACTGTCTTTTCTGAACACTCCGTATATAAAGTAAAGCAAGCTAACTTTTTTTATTGGCCAGGGAAAAAAAAACCCAGGTAGTTTTTAACGGATAGGAAAAGAATAATCCGATAGTAAAGCAGAATTTACCAGATTTTAAGCGGGAAAGATACCGACTCTATATATAGAAGTGGTGTTAGCGCCCATGTTGCATTTTTAAGTCCGCCACCATACGTAGTGTTAGTGTACCCTTCTACGCCAAAGTAGTGAGTCAAATAAACCCGGTAGTGGGTATTACGTGTGTTCACGACTTTTTGACAAGAAAATTGGTACGGCTTTGAAGCCACGTTTTGATAACGACTTTACCATTTTTGCGATTACGTGACGTTAGAAGGGGTAAGTTAAACAGTTTCATTAATTCCACCACTAACGGTTTTACTTCGCGGGTCATGTAGGGCTAGGCGAGTCTAGGGTTAAGAGACGACTCAATCGCGGCACTCGATCTCTTTTCCTCCTGTTATCCTGCTATCTACCATCGAGCTTCCGAGGACTAAAGAACCGCAAAACAACCATCTCCAACGGAAACAGCAGATAAGGTTAGTTCAAGGTCTATGAAAGGTCGAATGAATGTGTGAACGTTAGTAAGCCTTTGAACGACACCTTTAAAGTGAAAAAAAAACCTTCCTTATATTATATTTTGTTTCCTCAAATTATTGCCTTTATTGTTTGTGGTAATCAGGACAACCTGTAAGGGGTGCTTGAGTTAACTACAAGGGAATTGTCTTGTCTAACTCAAACTGCATCGAGTCCTGTCTAATTGTGTGAAAATTGTGATAAAATTTTATTTGAATTATTTAGAATTAATTAATTATTTGAACATTCCGGATTTATTTGTTTTTTTTTTATTATATTTCATTTTGAGGCCAATATCACTTATTGCTATCAGTTAGTTTTTTTGTTTGTTGTATTTTCTTTTATTTATTCAATATATTAATATTATTTTACTGGAGCTTTTGTTTAGCCTGCAGGTCTTGACCCCTAAAAGGCTAAAGGGAGGTTAATTTCGGCTATTGTCTGTGCTAGGTTGAGTGGCGCTATATCCACCACCTGTGTTCTTAGATTCACGCCTCTACGGCTGAACTACCGGGCAAATTTTGAACAAGGTAAAGCTAGCCGAGATTAGCCTGTCCTCGAGTTTTCCTATTTCCTTTATTCCCTTCTCTCCTTTTCCCCTTGTGTAACTTCACGGTTACAAGAAGCATTAATAAAATATCTTTTTAACCGTTGTTGGTTTAGCTTTATTTATATTACTAAACTAAATTTATAAATCAACCTAATAAAGTTCTTAACCTATCTTTATCTTATCTATGTGTATATATAAAACCACAGCACAGAAACTTGACTGTTTTTATCTTTGAAAGAAAGATGGTATTCAAAATTATAGCTTAACTTAAAAAATAACTAACCTATGTCGTAAAAAAGCTACAAAACTTAATAGAAATTTTACATTGTGTTTTAAACACTGCATCAAAAACAGAATAACATAAATTTATGAAACGTGATAAAAGTTATATTGTTAGAAATCTGTTCACTTTTTTTTGCTGTTGATTGTTATGTTACAATACATTTTAGCGTAAAACCTCTCATATAACATTAATAAATGTTTTTTTAGCTTAAGTAGGTAAAAATTTCAAACAAACAGATATGGGAAATTATACATTTAGACCGCGCAAACATCAATTATGTTAAAATATTTACAAAAACCCTGTTTTTCACATCTAACTAAATCTTATTTTTTAATCATCAACGAGTGTCAGTTCTAAATTAAAAAAAAATACACTCAAAACAACATATGCTTAAGTATTCTTTAGAAGACAATACAAGTTATATAAAGTTGCACTTAATGGTTGAGTATACTTATTAATTGATTAATCAGATTTCAATAAATAAAAAACTTATTTGTAGTCAAAATAAAAAAAAATTATACTTACAATCAATTAAATAAATTAGGTAGTCGTAGGATTATAGCCAATTTAAACCATCCAGGGATAGATCTAAAGTAAATAAAAATGTAAAATATGAAAACTAAAGTTCCTATTGTGCTGCTTGTTTAATATTATACGTATACCACAAAAATGTATACAAAAAATTGAAGTAATTTATATAAGTGGTAATAAAAATAGTACTTATACTATACGATTTCTTTAGAAAATTATATTAAAACTAATGTATACCTGCCAAACAAATCAAATAAAACTTTAATTTAGAATTTTTTTTGTATTTTCTTGACAAAAAAATTAATTTGATTAATCAATATAAAAAAATTACTAGTATAGATATATACTTAACTTTAAAGGATCCAGCAAAAACTATTAATCCCTTTTTGGACTAGTAAAAATATTAATATTGCTGAATGGTTTAAATTATTGCATTTAATGATTTTCATCTTTATTTCTGGTGTCTCCTAGTCTATAACAAACGAAAAAATAATTATTATTCAATAACTAATAATGCAACTTACCTTTTAATTAGCTGATATTAAACCAATGTTTAGTTGACAAGAAAAATTTTAAAATGGCAGCTGTCCTCCCAGTCTAGCGCAGTCTAGCGCAGTCAACAGCAGTCACTAGCGAATACTGTAAAATAATAGATTTTTGTGTAGAGAAACCCGAAACAAATTTGGTGAAGCAAACCTGGGTACCTAAAAGTAGGTATAATAGGTATGTTCTGGAGCAGTGCTTCGCAAGTCTGCCACCGAGGGCGCCACTTGTCGACCGAGGGCGCCACTTGTTGGTTCTGATCCATGCTAATATCGGTGTCGGTAAGGTAGGGAGCTATCGGTTCTGATCCATGCTAAGTTTAGTTTCTAGGTTCTAGATGGCGCCACTTTGTCGGTAAGGTAGGGAGCTATCGGTTCTGATCCATGCTAAGTTTAGTTTTGGCGTCACTTTGTCGGTAAGGTAGACCACTATCGGTTATCTATAACACCAAAACTATGGAGCTGCTTAGTTGTGACGTCACTAGCTGTAATAATTGTCAATAAAAAAAATCAGAAAACAGTTTATTATGCTAGTCTAGACAAACTAGTTCTAGCGTCTATAAACTAAATATATGCAAAATTAACAAAAAAATATATGGCTGCTTAGTTGTGACGTCATTAGCTGTAATAATTTACTTTAAGAAAAATCACAAAATGGTTTATAGACATATTTAATAAGCTAATCTAGACAAACTAGCACCTATAATCTTCTAAAAAACTGTCAACATATTTAAGTTTAAAAACCAAAAGTATAGAGCTGCTTAGTTGTGACGTCACCAGCTGTGAAAATTCTTGATCCATGCTAAGTTTAGTTTCCAGATGGCGCCACTATCGCTTAATATTTTAGTATAGAATTAGATTTAATTAGGAATGGAGCAGTATCAATGTTTTCCTAAAGATAAAAAATGATCTAACCAAGTCTTGTTACGTCACAAGTCGCGAATCTGTAATTAGCAAGCCCCCAGCATTAGGCCTCCCAGGTATTAGCGGACAGCCCCCACCAGCAGGCCCCCAGCATCCCTCCCCACCAGCAGGTATTAGCGGACAGCCCCCACCAGCAGGTCCCCAGCATCCCTCTAAAATTTTTTTATCTTTAGGAAAAAGGATGTAGTTTCAGGAAGCAAGTAGAGATAAAACAATGTGAAAAAAGTTCTGATAATTAAAACACTTTATCGTTTTTATAGTTTTTTATTAAATTCAAATTTCATTAGGAAAATATATATTCTCTCATACAATAGCTTTGATTATTGTTATAAGTATTACATATTTGAAAGTACTAACTAAATATTTTAGATAAAATCTAACATTATATACTATACTATAAAAAAACTCATTTATTCACAATATTAGATATTTTTCAAAAGTTCAAACAACATGTCAAAATTTTTTTGACGTTCGATATCATAATGCCCCCATGCTAATGTTTTATTTGAACCTTGTATTATGTAGCGTTTATCATCGACTGCTGACAATGCAACTTTATGACGCAATTCGGTGTATATGTCGTGCAAATAAGATTTAAAGATTGACATACTACAATAGACTGATACATTGTTAATTATAACATTTTGATAATCTGCAATTTGTAGTGTAGTTTGTACAACGTGGTTACTTACACCTTTAGCTTTTTTATCAGTGTGGTCGTTCAAGTCAATACAATATGCTTTGGCACCAGTACCGTAAAATGCTTTAAGTGGAGCACCTGCATATTCATCCTTCATTTTACCAACAACTGAAACATTTGGCTGTATTCCATGACTATTAAATTTTGAATAATTGGAAAAATCAAATCTATCACTATGTTGTTTTATATCTTCATAAATATTTTCAGTAAAGACTTACAATTCTACTGCATCAGTTTCTAAAGATGTTAAAAATTCTTGAACACAATTTTTACCTCTAAAAGTTTTAAAAACAGATAAGTCATTGTTAAAAGCACATTTTATATAGTATGCGCATGAGTAAGGTTCGTGCAAATGTGTTTTTACATGAAAACTTTCTGTATTTGATTTAGAATTTGGTTGACAAGTAGCTAAAGGCATAAGTAAACACTCAAAATCAGCATATGCAACAAATGGAACTTTATATTTTTTTTGATAATTTTCAAATTGTAAAATATTTGATGGGATTAATTTACCGAATTTAGTTTTTCTCATCTCTGTGCTAGGAATTTTTACAGCTACTGTAGTACAATCGTTTTCACAATGTCGTTCCAATATATCTTTAGTAGTAAAATATTGCAAACAACTATCACAAAAATGTTTTTTTCTTTTATGATTTGAAACTTGACTTGATACTAATTTCGATAAATCTTTAATAACACAATAATGCTGGTTGCCAGATTCATCATCATCAATCAATAATAAATTAATATGAACATTTTGATTGAATTTTGAAAAATATAGCGGGCCAACTATTTTATATCGTTTTATGTTATTATGAAAAACAAGTTCTAAACCGTAAACATTAATCGAAATATTATTATTTTTTTCAAAAATTGCAATACTTTCTAATTTAACTGGAAAAACTATATCAGAAAAATTACACACTTGCGTAAAATGAGGGTATGACATTGGACTGTTTTCGGGACCATTTGGCTTGATTAGTGCTGCCACAATACTCCAACCAAAACACTTGTTGTCATTATTTTGAACATTTATAATGGCTTGTTTTCTACTGATGCATTCTGGTAGTTATATGTATGATGATGCTCGAAGAGGATTATACTTATTTATATTTATTTCTAAATATAAAATATGTTTTAAAGCCCATCCTAAAAATTTAAACTGTAATAAATGTACGTATGAAAAAATTTCTTACCGGAGTCTTTTTCAGCAAATATTTCCATTTTATGCTGAATTTCTTTTTTAAATGTCAACAAAATCTCATCTAGAGATGAACCAGGTGTGATTATTTTGTTAGCTGCTTGAAACGATTTGATGTCCGTCAAGTTTTTAGCTTCAATAGTGTATAACCCATGTAATTCCACATTAACTTTAAGAGTAATCATTTTGTTTAATTCTTTTTGGAGTAAGTCTAAGATTTTTTCTTTTTCATTTTCAAAAAACTCCGAAATATTCACAAATTCTTCTTTTGGAATCAAACGATAGGTCGCAATTCGTTTTTCGAATGCTGTAGCAACAGTAAAAATATTTGCAGCCAGGGGTGTAACACAGTTATTTTTATGGTGTCGACTTGATTGATGACTTTTTAACTGTTGGCGATTAACAAAACAATCACATGGTTCGCACTTGACCAAATCTGTAAAAGAATTATCAATATAGAGTAATTTTCTAATAATTTAAATTTCACCATTCGATTCTGACATTTTTTGTTTTTTGTTTGGAGTACATGAGTTGGCCATATGTCTATTTTTATTATACAATGTGGAGAACTGTTTACGACACCAATCGCAAGTAAAATTGTTCTGAAATAAAAAATATTTCAAATTACGTCATAACTAATTTGCTTCATTTACATCTTAGATCATTTAAAAAAAATTAACTTACATTTGGCACTGGATGACTGGACATTATTACACTAAAAAATTGTAAAAAAATAAAACTGCACTGTTAGAACACAAGTGAAAAACAATAATTGCTGGATCACTAACAAAATGGAAGTGATTGTCACGTATCAAATTTTTCTTTTTTATCTGAAAAAAACCGGAGTAGGCTCTAAGGTCATGGATGTTGCGGTTTTAGATAACAGTTTTACATACTACGCTAGAAAATACTGATAAAAGTTGATTTCATTGACCTATTTATATCAATAAGTTCATTTATGTAGTTTATAGTTTGTTTCTTTAGTTTGATGTTTTACAAATACGTTTAGACTCGGGCAGTATTTTTGTATATATTTTAAGTCAGCTGGCTCAAATTCAATTAAAAAGCAAAAAAGTGCTTGGAAGTATTTACATACTGCAAACTGAATGATTATAGTTATTTACATAAAAGTCAGGAAAATTTCACATTACTAAAGAGGAGCTATTTCAAAAATAATTTTCAAAGAAGCCAAAGTTTATTTTTCCGATAAAATTCAAACGAAAAATCCCAGCAACCAACCAACACTTGATTTGATTTGAAAAAATTTCTCTTGTATTGCAACTAATATTAATTGAGAAAATCAACGATAATAGGTTGAAAGTTATCAAAGACAAGATTATTGGTATATGGCTACATACGTCACAAATTAAAAATAAAGAAAATAACAATAATGATGTAATTGCCCTATTTTTCGATAGATTAAACTAAATAATTACAAAAATTGCTATAATTTGATATTATTTTTTACAAAAATTATTGTCTAATCGATTCTATTGCATAAATTACAATGCTTTTGGAGTATTAGAAAAATATTCTGATATCTTATTGTTTATAATCTTAGCGCAAAGCACAATGGATGTTGCGGTTTTAGATAACAGTTTTTGTTTCATTTAAATTATAAAAACCACAATTTTCTACATGTCGTAACAAGACTTGGTTAGATCATTTTTTATCTTTAGGAAAAAGGATGTAGTTTCAGGAAGCAAGTAGAGATAAAACAATGTGAAAAAAGTTCTGATAATTGAAACACTTTATCGTTTTTATAGTTTTTTATTAAATTCACATATAATTTCATTAGGAAAATAATATATATATTCTCTCATACAATAGCTTTGATTATTGTTATAAGTATTACATATATATTTAATAATTTCTAATACAGGTATATTATTATTACAATATATTTGAAATGCTGTTTCTAAAATATATTTATAAAAATGTATAAAATTAAGTTTATATAAAATTTCAAACTTTTATTCCATTATAAACTTGATATGTAGTAAAGTTTTCTTCAATGTTGATAATTTGATGTGTATTTGAAAAATCTTCTTTATCTTCATATTTTTCAATCAAAAGAGATATTGCATTGATAAGGTTATGCCATTCGATTACATCAAAAGAAACCCATTCATTGGAATGATTAATCATTCGAATTGCTGGTTCAAAATTTCTTACCGAACTTAACCCCACTTCTAAAACAATGTTTTCTAAATAGAAACAACTATTGGAAATTAATTGTTTTTCTTCGTTAGTAGCATCTTCATATCTTTCCAATTGTCTATATAAATCGGAATCATATTCCACATCTACTCCCAAATCGATTGACATCTTATAGAATACTGAATTAAAGATTGTTACAATTTATTTGATTTATCAATCCAAGAATTTGATTGGTTGTTAAAACCAAGCCATTTCACTAAAACTTTGTTTTTACGTTTTTTTAAAACTTTCTCAACAAGATAGACATTGGGAACTTTAGTTTTTTGTAATTCTTCCGAGTAGAAACCACCTTTGATTGGTGCACCTTCCAAATCTTCTAGTAAATATGTTAAAGGTTTTGTAACCTGTATTTTAATGATTTTAAAAAGCTCCGTAGACCAATTGGGTGTATAGCCTTTTTCAAAAACATGTTTTGCTTTACTGATCCGTACAACATCTCCAATTGATAATTTTCTACTTTGAGGAAAAATTTTCACAAAACTATATGATTTCTTTAAAATAGTTTTTTCATTTTTCTTATCGACATTAATCGGTTCAATTTTTATTTTTGAATGCTTTGTTTTATTGTAATTATCAACGATTGTAGATAGTATATCAACCCAACGATAGCTTCCATTCAAACTGAAATATTTAAAAAGTTTCTCTTTTAATGTTCGAATAACACGTTCAACTATTGCAGCTTTTTTGTAGCTATAAGTACTATAATGATTGATTTTGTATTTATCCATCAAATGTTTGAATTTACTATTGAAGAACTCTTTGCCTTGATCGGTTTGCAGATTTTTAGAATGACGCTTTTCTTTAAGGATTGATTCAAATTGTTTAACAACTTCTTCTCCATGCTTTGATTTTAATGGTCTAGCCCAAACAAATTTTGAAAAACAATCAATCACAACTAGGATATATTTAAATTTATTATTTGAATTTGAATAGTAATCCAATTGTGCTAAATCAGCCTGCCACAAATCATCCAAACCTTTAATAATTGTACGACGTCTTTTGAAATTTTTTCGAGCAGGTTTATGTAGCTCTTCAACTAATTTTTTTTTTCAACACTATACATTATTTTTCTTTAATAATAAATTAGAATTTGAAGCTATTTATAGACTTCTCTACACTCTCTTGATTTTTTAAATCTAAAAGCTTTCCTTCTGAACACGGTGTTAAACGAACTTTTTTTACATCATCTTTTTTGTTTATTTTCTAATGAATTTATTACACTTGATTTCTTACGTTTTAATGATGCTTCTTCTAAAGCTTTTATTCTTTCACCTAATTTTTCATTCATTAATTTTTCCCATTTATCATCAATCAATCGTTGATTTTCCATCATTTTATAATTAATGTTTTGTTCAATTGTATTGACTGTATTGCTAATTTCAACAACACTATCATTTATTTTTTCATATTTTCCATCATTTAATGTTTTATTTTTTACAATTCGAAATGTTAATCCTTTTTCAAGATCACTACACTTATCATTCAGCATTTTTTCAAAATCTAGATTGTATTTTTTCAACTTTTCTTCATATAATGATGTGTTTTCATCAATTTACTAGTATATATTATCCAGTTTTTAGTTACACTTTGCTCTAAGTTATCAATCTTTTTTTCTATTTTCTCAATTAGATTGGAATAGATGTTGTCTTTCACATCTACATATTTTTTATTAACAGCATCACCATCCAAAGAAGGATCTTTAATATTACAAATTTTTATATTTTCTAAATCTAGATCACCATGTATGGTATATTTTAATTGGTTATTTGAAGGTTGAAATTTCGATATTAAAGAAGCATTTTTTGAGGCGATGGCTGATTGACCAAACTTATTCAAAGGCATTGTTAATACTAACTTATATGATTATGAAAACCCTCATAATATAACACCTTCCTCTTTCAATTCATTTAAAATCGATTGAATTTCATTGGTGTGAGATGTATTGCCAGCCGTTTCTTCTGCGATCAGTAAACGTAATCGATCAACAAGCTCATTAAGATCATTCCAATAGACATATTCAATTGGTTTTGAAATATATTTTAACAATTCCACTCCATATCCACTAAAAGTATTAAAACGTTTTCTTGTTTCCAATTTTTCTTGAATTAATGGTCGTATTATTTCTAAATATTTTATTTGATTGGTTCCTCGTACTTGTCCTTTTGGATCAAAATCTCTTTTATATACATTTGTTGAAAGTAATATTTCTTGATAGTTTTTTTTATCTTCAGTGGTATAATTACTAGGTTGTTTTTTAAAGATCAATTCATAGAGACCTTTTGTACCTTTATAGCTTTTTTTATTGATTATAATATTACCAGTTTGTGATTCAAAATCAACAACACTTTTACCCAACATCCATTTTTCAATTTTTGAATCATGTATTACACCATAAGTTTTATCATAAACTTTTTTCTTATCATGTAGGAAACCATCTATATAAGATTGAGCAGTTTTTGGATAATCATTCAAATAGTCTTTATAAACTTCTGGAGTGTAAATTTTTGATGGCTCATTTTCTTGTTTTTCTTCTTCTTCTTCTTCACTATCATTATTAGTTTCAAACACATCTTCTTCTTCTTTTTCATTCTTTTCAGATTTCAATAAATTGGAATAGCTTAGAATTTTGTGGGAAACAGCTTTATTTTGTTGTAAAGGTGTTTTAATAAATGATGTTGAAGGAGATTGCTTTATTGTTAAAGTTTGTGGAGATAAATATAATGATGATGGAGGTTTTTTGATTGGAATTGAAGATTTTACCGATGGAACATTTGTTTTTTGAAAGTTTTCTATAGAAGTGATGATAGGTTTATAATGTTTTTCTAAACTTTTATCTTCTTCAGATCTTCCTAACTTTAACGAAAGATATTTCTTTCGAATATTTTTTGATAGTTTATCAATTTTCTTGGCTATATTTAAATCTTTAGAAGACATTTTTAACAATGCTAGAAATAGATTAAATCATATAATTATATACTTATCGAACCCTTTGCGATATCGACCGTTTGCACATTGAAAATCTTTAACAATGACAAAACATTCAAATCTATCTTTCCAACAATCAGCACATAAATCTTTAAACTCTTCAAAAGTCATATCTGGAGAGATGTGTTCGTTAAATACATGTTTCAAATTTATTTCATCTTGCTTAAATAATACAATTACATTGCAATTATCACGTATTAATTGTTTTGGTATTTTTGAATAAGTTTGACCTAGATATGCAGCATTAATATCCTTGTGTCTACACATTGAATAGTATTCTCTTATTTTATCCTGTTTATCACAAAGTACATCATCGAATATAAAAAAAGAGTTGTTTTTAGCATCACTAATAGGTATTACATCATCATTGTCTTTATATGAAAAATATTTTACACCTTTTACTTTACTCAAAACTTTTCAACAATTCATATTTTGGTTGATATAATGATTTTGAATAGACATAGACATTCTCAAACTTGATTCCATTTTCACTAAAAATCAAACTTAGAAGAGCATTTGTTTTTCCACAACCACTAGGTCCACCAAATAAAGCTCTAATTGAATTTGGTAATAATTTTCCATGTTTACTAGTATTTCGTGGTTTATCATTAAAATCATCTAAATTTAAAATAGGTAATAGAGGTAGCTGTTGTTTACACTGCATCTTTATTCAATCTATATATTTATTTAAAAAAATTAATTTTATATAAAATAATAATGAATACAATCTATTTTGTAATACACAACTATTGCTAATATGTACTATTATTATGTATTTCAATCACAGGAAGTGGATCGATTTTACAAATTTTATAAATTCTATAATATTGTTTTACATCCATTGAACCTCATATGCTTAATATTAAAATATTGAAATTTTTTATGATTAAAGAAATTTTTCTTTAAACGATTTGAATAGATTGAAAATTTTAATAAAAAATTGTACAATTTTAACTGGATAACATCTCCACTCAAAACATTCAATTATATCACTCTCCTTATCACTTTCATCACTTTTATCTTCTAAACTTTCTCGAATTTTTCTAAGAGTACAAATACATGTATCGGGACCACAAGTAGCTTCTGGATTTGACCAAGGACAGGAATCTAAATGATCCATCTTTTAAATTAATTGCTTAAATAGTTTGATAAAGAACTTAATAAACGTTTCAATTGATTTAAAATACTTTCACTGGGACACTGTATTCCAAATTTTGACCAACTAAATGTTTCTGCACTTATAACTCTGTTGGAAAACTCGTTGAACTCATAATATATACCTTTTCTAAAAAAGTATAAGTTTCCATTTGTATATCGAAACACATGCTCTATATCAGTTGGCACACCAGGAAATCGTTCTGCTGTCAAACCTTGACTAATTGGTTTTGAAGTACATTCATCCAGTTCTAGATACAATTCGTCATCATATAATATAAATGTTTTACCAGTGTATGTATTGAAAATTGCATTAATTTTTTTAATGTTTTGTCTAATACCTAAATTTTGTATTGATCTATATTGCCAATCAGTTTTTGGTGTTAAACTTGGAAAATGTATTAAACTAAAATAGTTTTTATCATGTATTATAAAGACATCGCTATTAGGTTTTTGATAGAGATGTAAAATCTTCATATTATTCAGATAAAAATTTATATTATGTGGTTTGAGCAAATTTTTATTTGTTTCATCTAGTTTCAAGATCCAAGTTAAATTGTTATAAAATATATAAAAATGGGAATTTAAAGTTATCAACATTCGGTCAGGATATGGAATCTTGCATAAATCATGATCTCTAACATTTTGTTCTTGAGAATGTAAAGTATTAGAGAATGATAAAGTACTACTAGAAGACAATGTACTAGCAGTAGTAGTGCTTGTTTTAACCGTTGTTGCTGGTTTTCCATATAGATTTTGAACACCTTGTATATCATCATTTGAAAGTTGTATAACATTTTGAAAATAGGGATACATAATTGCGTTTTTATCATTTGAATGATACAATCCTAAACTATGACCAATTTCATAAATTAGTACACTTAAAAGATTAGTACCACTTTTAGAATTTCCTAAATCAAAAATCCAATTTTCATATCTATCTAAATGTATTTCTAAACAACTATTATTTGAATCTGGATAATATGCATGTGCTAGAGCATTACCCATACCATCTAAAGGAAAATTACATTTACCTCGCATACAACGAATAGAGTTTTCATGTTTGTAACTTTTGTAGGAAATTAAAATATCAGGTTTTCGAATGGTATACTCAAAATTTAAAGATGTTATATTTGACCATGTCTCAAAAGCTTTTGTAGCAATTTTTTTGTCTATAGCTCGTGCTTGTGTAAAGGACCAAGTAATGATAGGTTTTTTCCACTTAAAAGAGGAAGTATGATAATATACGTTATCTGGAAGCGAACACCTCGGTTTCTTCATCAATTCCACAACTTCATTTGTTATAGCATTATCATCATCATCATTATTTAAATTATAAAATTCTTTAAAATTTATTAGAGCTTCATCTAAGTCAACAAGTGAACTATTAGTTATGTTTAAATATCCAAAATCTTCTAAATATTTAATCACACTTTCACTAATGTTATTAGAGTTTGCATATGTGTGTACAATCACTAATAATAAAATAGTAGTTTTCATTATGAAAGCAGAAGGTTTACTGTGGTTATTAGTAAAATAATTGTTAGTTTATAGATAGGAAAAAGCATACATTTTTATATTTATTTATTTAATACATTGATTTTTAACCAATTATATATTGATAAACAATTTGTGTTACTACAATAACATCTTCCAACATATTTTAAATGATTGAAGCAACTTGGTGACGATTTAGAGAGTTTCGGTAGATTCAATTCTTTCCATGTTTCTAAATTAATTATTTCCACATTTTTTAGATTCAAATTTAAAAGATATTGATATTTTAGATAACCTTTGACATATATTTGTTGAGAGCTTTGCAATATGGATGATAAAATTCTTGATATTTTATTATATGCCACATCTCCATTTGAATATCGTAAACCGTGTAGTTTTTCATCAAATCTAACTTGTCTTTTATTAATTGATGATAACTTCTGATATGCGATAGGTGGTTCTAGAAGATAATAATTTGTTCTACTTCCATCATATATTGTTATCTCTTTCGGATAGAATCTCCAACATTTTTCTTCATCTATTAAATTAAAACCTTCTATATCAACCACTACCACTGCTAGTGCCATCACAACCAAAATCACACTGATAAAAAATGATGAGGATAGGAAGATAGGAAGTAAAACCACAAATAAAAGTTTGCTGTGATCTATAATTAACTCTAATATCTTTGTTTTTAAAATTATGTTAAACTGCGAACAATTTTACTGAGTGGAAGGTATTCAATAATAGAGTCATGAATAATGATACAATAAGCTTTTGTATTGGCTGGAAATCCTGTCTTTGCTTCTATATCAATTTTCACATCAACAGTACTTGCTTTTAATGTTTCGTTTCTTTGTGAACAATCAATGACAAATAGTGTACGTTTTTTAAACGATGAATAATCCAGTAAAGGTTGTTTCGATAGATTCAAATCATTTCTGAAGCTGTTATAAAATTGTGTGTATTTGAAATGTGCTTCTACAAAGTTGTCTGAGGAAAAATCTAAATTCATACGTTCCGTTGGTATATGTTCACCATTTAGTATTGCTCGTATATTAATAATATCCAAATGATCAAATCTTGATACATCGCCTTTATCATTATTTCTTCTATCACTTTGAAAAGCCACAATAATGAAACGTGGACTTTCGAGAGCAATACTTGTTTTTACTGCCCAAATTTCTTTTGTAGCACCTACTGTCAATTGAGGAAGCTCATGATAATCCCATTTCCGTGATGGAATCAGAATAGGCTTATCGGATTGTATTGATGATAAAAGTTGTAATTTCAATACATCGTTTGGCACAACTGTATCTACTTTTAATGAAATATTATTGATTGTTAGCTCTCCTTTAGTTACATCATTAAGATTTGGTACTACTAGTATAGCGTCAATATCATTTCGAGCTCGTATCAATCGTATTGTTTGTCTTCCAAAATATGCTAGCTGATAATCATTAAAAATACCAAATAAATGTTTTAGAGGAATACGTAAAACAAAATTTTCATTGGTTACTATAGGATAGTTGGGGTAATTCCATCCTGCAATATCTAAATGATTTGAATCCATTTTATTATAGCAGAGATAACCTCTTATCGTGCTAACAATTCCTGGTTCTCGTACATTTTCAACTTCCTGACCATTTAATTCATATGCTATGCTATCAAAGAGAAATGCACCTCCATTACGTGATAGTTGTACAGTACCTGTTCCTTCTGTTTTTCTCAATTTTCCTTCAATAACTATAGCAGCATCGGACATTAAGAACCAAGAATCAGATTGATTTATTGTTATTGTAATAATATCATTATTATTAAACGTTTTAACATATGGATAATATGTTCTATTTTCAACTTTTCGAATTGTCTCATCGGTTTGTGGTTTCTGATAAATGTTAAAAGTTTGATTTAGCGACATTGTAGCCCAAAGATTTGAGAAATTGTAAATTGGTTTTTGAGAGTTTTTGCTTGACGAAACGTCTCTTAAAGACTGTTGGATAAACGCTTCCAATACTATATTTATGTTTATGATTATTAAATATTAAGCCCATGATATTGGTTTCAATTCCAATACAATAATAACTTCTTCACCTCGAAATTTAACCGGTTCGAAATTTTGATTTAAAATAGTAAGTGAAATATTTGAAATTTCTCGTTTATTTATAATTGGTAGATAAATAAGATTGTGTGGTTGTTCGTCAATAGCAAATCCAGGGTCAACGCCCACACTAAACTGATAAATTGTATGAGAAGGAGATTGATTATAGAATGAACCTGTTGTAATATTACAATTTATTTGAATTGTTCGAACTTTTACAATATTGACAGGAATATCAGATTCGTGTAGTTGTTTTGGTGCGAGAGTGCGTTTTGAAAATCCCAATAATTTCCCAATACTATCATTTGATTCAAAATCTATCTGATAAAGGTCACTATAAATATTACACTTTATTGTATTATTATTTGGTTTTAAAGAGATATATTGATTGTATTGTTCTTTTTTTACTGTCTCTGGAATAATTTGTTTTTGTAAATAAGCTTCAATGTCTGATATTTCATATGCTCCTGTAGGTATTTTTATCTCTTTTTTCTGTTCACTATTTTCACTATAATAAAATTTATTTGCACCTGAATCAATATTTGGAATACTATTGTATGAATGAAAACTGATCAATGCTAAAGCATAATCTGCATTAGGATTGAGTTGTATTGGATTTATAAAGTCAACCGACAACACATGACTATTACCTTTTAATGTAAAAATTTGAGACATTGTTTAGGTTGTGAAAGTAGAAATTATACTAAACTTCATATTGAAAAACTATTGATTTTTATTGAGAAGAAATTCTAAACATAAATGACCACAGTTTATTTGATTATAATTTTGATATTGTTGATTATTATAAAAAATTTCCACATTTTTTCCTAAATATCTTACAAGTTCTTTTGGAGGTTTAAGCGCTCCAAAGCTATCAAAATAAAACACTTGATTTCTTCTTTTTATATAAGCTACCCAATGTGTACCTGGATTTTTCCATTCATCTAAATTTATTATTGCACGTTCATTTTGTTTCGGTTTATGTGGTAGAGTATCACGCATAAAAACTCCACGAAAGTTTATAATTTTCAATTTTCGGGCAAATTTAATGAGATCCACATTAGAAAGAGCTCTTTTAGGTAGCTTGCTTAATAGTTTTTTTGATTTTGTTTCTTCAAATAAAGTCCATATCCATTTCTATTATTTTTTTTCAAGTATAATCCTGAACCTTGTTTTCCTATCTCTTCCATTTTTTTATTATGTCGACTATCTTCTTCCAATTTTTTCTTTGCATTTTTTGCATCAATTACTGTTTTAGCTATAGCACTTGCACCACCAGCTAAAGATCCAAGAGATCCTAATGCTGCTAGTATTGGTATTAATGGTAGAAATCCACCTTCTTTAGTTTCAAATGGAATAATTCGCGGTACTTTTATTTTTTTTCGACCACCTGCTTTTTTGATAGCAACACGAGCCGCTAAAAGTGCTGACTTGGAAGCTTTTCTCAATTCTTTGCTATTATTTAGATCAATATTATTAAATATTTGCTTTTTTTTAATGTAATCCAATACACCTCGTTTAAATGGAATGAGACCACGACCACATCGTAGTACTTTTGTTTTCTTTTTCTTTATACCCATACCAAGCTTTCGTTTAGTTTTCATTGATGTTGTAACAAACCACGCAGCTGCCTTTTCACCAAATTTTGCGTTTGGATCCTTAACTCTTTCCCACGCTTTGTTTTCCAATATTAAATCGGCTTTATGACGATCTTCCAAAGATTTATTTTGTGAATAAGCTATATCATGTACTTTACAAGCAGCATCTAACCCGTTAATCCCACTATCTCCTCGTTGTAACCTTTTCTCTAACTTTGTTCCAGGCCCACAAAATTGATAACCAGGTAAATGTAATTCAAATGGTAACTTATTGATTAATGTATTTAGAACACCTTCACCTTGATAGATCAACATTAAAAATGTAAATAAAGATGTAATTGATCAAAAATATATAGATAAATTCAGTTTTTATAGAACAGAGCTTTGTAGTCTGGCTTCCTTTTTTCTTATCACTGTTTTTATTATGTTAGTTATAGGTAAAAAAATATTTTTATCAATTTAAATCTTATTATTGTGTAGAAAATTTTTTATAAATATAGATTATTGAATTTTTTACTTAGATTATAGATCTGGATTTGATTTTTCAATTCTCTTATATTTTCACTCAACATTTTCAATCTTTTTTCAATAATTAATTTTCTAATAATAAGTAGTTTTTTTCGTTTGAGTTTCTTTTGTTGTTGAAAATATCGCCTGAAAACCAAAACATAAATCTAAAAAATTGATAGCTGATTATATATTTACCCATTCATTTTCACAACCTCCCCCACTTCTAGATGATAAATAATATTTTTCTATGAAAATGTCTGGTTTCATTCAAGGATAAATATAATTTACACAGATAACAATTGGAAATGTCATTTTCTTTGAAACATCCATCACCACATTGACCACAACTGATAAAGTATTTTGAATGGCGAATACATTTCTTATTTATTTTTCTAAAAATTATATGACCTTTTTTCTTAGTATACTGCACTTTGCAATAATTTTTTTCAAACACTTTTCACATATACATTCCTTCGAATTTAGGATAAAAAATTCATAAGAAAAACATTGATACTGCTCCATTCCTAATTAAATCTAATTCTATACTAAAATATTAGCTGGTGGGGGCTGTCCGCTAATACCTGCTGGTGGGGGGGGGGATGCTGGGGGCCTGCTGGTGGGGGCTGTCCGCTAATACCTGGGGGCCTAATGCTGGGGGCCTGCTAATTACAGATTCGCGACTTGTGACGTAACAAGACTTGGTTAGATCATTTTTTATCTTTAGGAAAACATTGATACTGCTCCATTCCTAATTAAATCTAATTCTATACTAAAATATTAAGCGATAGTGGCGCCATCTGGAAACTAAACTTAGCATGGATCAAGAATTTTCACAGCTGGTGACGTCACAACTAAGCAGCTCTATACTTTTGGTTTTTAAACTTAAATATGTTGACAGTTTTTTAGAAGATTATAGATGCTAGTTTGTCTAGATTAGCTTATTAAATATGTCTATAAACCATTTTGTGATTTTTCTTAAAGTAAATTATTACAGCTAATGACGTCACAACTAAGCAGCCATATATTTTTTTGTTAATTTTGCATATATTTAGTTTATAGACGCTAGAACTAGTTTGTCTAGACTAGCATAATAAACTGTTTTCTGATTTTTTTTATTGACAATTATTACAGCTAGTGACGTCACAACTAAGCAGCTCCATAGTTTTGGTGTTATAGATAACCGATAGTGGCTTGGCGCCATCTGGAAACTAAACTTAGCATGGATCAAGAATTTTCACAGCTGGTGACGTCACAACTAAGCAGCTCTATACTTTTGGTTTTTAAACTTAAATATGTTGACAGTTTTTTAGAAGATTATAGGTGCTAGTTTGTCTAGATTAGCTTATTAAATATGTCTATAAACCATTTTGTGATTTTTCTTAAAGTAAATTATTACAGCTAATGACGTCACAACTAAGCAGCCATATATTTTTTTGTTAATTTTGCATATATTTAGTTTATAGACGCTAGAACTAGTTTGTCTAGACTAGCATAATAAACTGTTTTCTGATTTTTTTTATTGACAATTATTACAGCTAGTGACGTCACAACTAAGCAGCTCCATAGTTTTGGTGTTATAGATAACCGATAGTGGCTTGGCGCCATCTGGAAACTAAACTTAGCATGGATCAAGAATTTTCACAGCTGGTGACGTCACAACTAAGCAGCTCTATACTTTTGGTTTTTAAACTTAATTATGTTGACAGTTTTTTAGAAGATTATAGGTGCTAGTTTGTCTAGATTAGCTTATTAAATATGTCTATAAACCATTTTGTGATTTTTCTTAAAGTAAATTATTACAGCTAATGACGTCACAACTAAGCAGCCATATATTTTTTTGTTAATTTTGCATATATTTAGTTTATAGACGCTAGAACTAGTTTGTCTAGACTAGCATAATAAACTGTTTTCTGATTTTTTTTATTGACAATTATTACAGCTAGTGACGTCACAACTAAGCAGCTCCATAGTTTTGGTGTTATAGATAACCGATAGTAGCCTACCTTACCGACAAAGTGGCGCCAAAACTAAATACCTTACCGACACCGATAAGTGGCGCCATCTGGTAAACTTAGCATGGATCAGAACCGATAGCTCCCTACCTTACCGACAAAGTGGCGCCATCTAGAACCTGGAAACTAAACTTAGCATGGATCAGAACCGATAGCTCCCTACCTTACCGACACCGATATTAGCATGGATCAGAACCGACAAGTGGCGCCCTCGGTCGACAAGTGGCGCCCTCGGTGGCAGACTTGCGAAGCACTGCTCCAGAACATACCTATTATACCTACTCCTAAAGTCTCTTTTTTTTCGTAATTATCGCTAAATAATGCAATTGATAAAAAACTGGTGCAAGAAACTTGATATGAAAAAAATTGCTGCATCAGCGTAATACAGAACAAACAAACTGGGAGGACAGCTGCCATTTTGAAATTTTTCTTGTCAACTAAACATTGTTTTAATATCAGCTGATTAAAAGGTAAGTTGCATTATTAGTTATTGAATAATAATTATTTTTTCGTTTGTTATAGACTAGGAGACACCAGAAATAAAGATGAAAATCATTAAATGCAATAATTTAAACCATTCAGCAATATTAATATTTTTACTAGTCCAAAAAGGGATTAATAGTTTTTGCTGGATCCTTTAAAGTTAAGTATATATCTATACTAGTAATTTTTTTATATTGATTAATCAAATTAATTTTTTTGTTAAGAAAATACAAAAAAAATTCTGAATTAAAGTTTTATTTGATTTGTTTGGCAGGTATACATTAGTTTTAATATAATTTTCTAAAGAAATCGTATAGTATAAGTACTATTTTTATTACAACTTATATAAATTACTTCAATTTTTCGAATACATTTTTGTGGTATACGTATAATATTAAACATGCAGCACAATAGGAACTTTAGTTTTCATATTTTACATTTTTATTTATTTTAGATCTATCCCTGGATGGTTTAAATTTGCTATAATCCTACGACTACCTAATTTATTTAATTGATTGTGAGTATAATTTTTTTTTATTTGACTACAAATAACTTTTTTATTTATTGAAATCTGATTGATCAATTAATAAGTATACTCAACCATTAAGTGCAATTTTATATAATTTGTATTGTCTTCTAAAGCATACTTAAGCATATGTTGTTTTGAGTGTATTTTTTTTTTAATTTAGAACTGACACTCGTTGATGATTAAAAAATAAGATTTAGATGTGAAAACCAGGGTTTTTGTGAATATTTTAACATAATTGATGTTTGCGCGGTCTAAATGTATGATTTCCCATATCTGTTTGTTTGAAATTTTTACCTACTTGAGCTAAAAAAACATTTATTAATGTTATATGAGAGATTTTACGCTAAAATGTATTGTAACATAACAATCAACAGCAAAAAAAAGTGAACAGATTTCTAACAATATAACTTTTATCGCGTTTCATTAATTTATGTTATTCTGTTTTTGATGCAGTGTTTAAAACACAATGTAAAATTTCTATTAAGTTTTGTAGCTTTTTTACGACATAAGTTAGTTATTTTTTAAGTTAAGCTATAATTTTGAATACCATCTTTGTTTCAAAGATGAAAACAGTCAAGTTTCTGTGCTGTGGTTTTATATAATATATACACATAGATAAGATAAAGATAGGTTAAGAACTTTATTAGGTTGATTTATAAATTTAGTTTAGTAATATAAATAAAGCTAAACCAACAACGGTTAAAAAGATATTTTATTAATGCTTCTGTAGTATTAATCTTTTTAAAGTATTAAGCTTTAATTTGTGTAAATATAATCATAAATCTACATCAACTCATTTTTTTAAAACATAAAAAACATAATACCACCTGATTAAGATAGATCTGATTGAGTTCTAATATGCCCTTAATGCTTGCGATACACATCTTAATGCATGAAAGGTTCCAACTAATTTACCTATTATGCCCGTTGTTAGAAACGTAGATACAGTAAAGATCGAGCTTATAAAAGTGTACTGGTTTTTGCAATGGCCTGGACTGACGAATTTTCAATAAGAACAAAAACAGTGCTGTCCTCAAGAGTTACAAGATACATTACACTTTTATGAGATGCTCAGAGATAAAACTTTTTACGCATTATACAAAAATTCAAGCATTTGACTTCTTCCATGAGTTATTGGTGTGACAGTGATCACAACCAAACCTTCACATAAAAAACTTTTGGCACTATTTTTGGAATCTTATAAAAAAATTAGAAAACTAATTATTTTTTGCAAGATTTATGTTAAGACAACAAAACTTTGTTTTAAAACACAACTGACTGTTTATAGATCTACAAAAAACCAACACATTTTATTCAGTTGACGAGAGTATGGTTTCGCACCCTCCGGGTGCTTACCTACTCTCTTGAGTAGAGAGTTGCCTACGGCAACGTGTATGAACCTAGAAGGGTTGCCTTCGGCAACCGTAAAATAGACGCACTTTTTTTTTTATTATATTATTGTTTATTTATTTTTTTATTGTAATATATTTTTATTTATTTCTTTTTGTACTTATTCTACTTTCTCATTTAGATTATTACCTGCGGCAAACATTTGGTATTATTTACCTTTAAAATGAATATTATTTATTATTATATTATATGATTTTTTTTTATTTTGTGTTTTATATTAATATATTTTTATTCAATCATTCTTATGCTTACCCTACTCTCTTACATGTAAAGCAAACATAAAACAACCATATTTTGTATGTATTAAAAATCTTTTATTATATTTTATAAATTATACTTATTCCTTTTTTATTATTTTTCTATCTTTCCCATCTTTTTTTTGTTGTAATAAAGCAATCATATTATTAATTACGATTAAATTTTTTTTTATTTTTTGTTATTGTAATAGTTTCCTACGGCACCATATATAAATCATATATCATTTATAATTAAAAATACTTTTACTATTCATTATTATTTTATATATATATTTTTTTTAATATATTTTTTTATTTATTTCTCTTTTTATTTACCCTACTATCTTATACGTAAACGGTTGCCTTCGGCAACCTTAGTTGGATTTAGTTAAAAAAATTTTATATCACATTTTTTTTATTATATTTTTTTTCTTCCTTTTTAGTTTTTCATGTTCATATTAAATATACTACTATAATTTTTAAAAATAATATTACTATTTATTATTATTTTATATAATTTTTTTCACTTATTATGTATTTATTTTTTATTTATTCCTTCTTTTGCTTACCATTCTCTCCTATATTTTTGCTTACCATACTTTCTTATAAGATGTTGCCTTCGGCAACAATAAAACAACAATTTTTCTTTTTTATTAAAAAAAATTGCACTATATTTTATTTAATATACTTAATTTTTATTTTTCTTTTTTTTTCCAATTTTTTTTTTTCTTTCTCTTCTCTTTAATCTCTTTTAAAGCAAGTCTATTTTAATTTTTTTTTCGAAATAAAAATTGTTATTTTATATATTTTTTGTTGTTTCTATTATTAAATTTTTTCATTTATTCCGTTTTTTGCTAGCTTACTTTGCTCTCTTATATATATAAGGTTGCCTTAGGCAACAATAAAACAACCATATTTTATTTTTATTAAAAAACTTTGTATTACATTTTATTAATTATATACTTTATTCTTTCTTTCTTTTTTTTTCTATTTGTTTTTTTTTTCTAATTTTCTTAATTTTTTCCTATTTTCTATTTAATTTTTCTAAAATCATTCAATTACAATCATACATAATCTAAAGAAAAAATCAAAAAAAATTATTTATATTTTAGTTATATATTATATATCAAATTTAAAAAAACGACCACTCTATAGAAATTTGTACATTAAAATTGACAGAAAAACGTTTCATATTTCATGTTAGTTATAAAATATAAATCATTAATATTAAGTGATCACTTTGTGTTTTTTAATTGATTATGTTGTAATAATAATTGACAATTGACATCGTATTTTTTTTTTAAATATTTAATTGCTTATTTAAAAATATAAAAATAAGTACGTACGATTGAGAAAAAAATATATATTCTGTATAGATACTTTTCGAAAATAATTTTCCACTTCTATCTGATTTTAATTCATTTATGTAAATCTTCTTTCATCGATTGGTCTTAAACACAACTTATTCTCAGTTTTCGTATACATAATTATAAATTTTCCTGCAACCACAGTTCTATATCTTATATAATATAATCAAAAAAGCTCTTCTAGCCATTCGTATTATATACCCATATTGTAATAAAGGAAAAAATGTAAAACAGACCAAAAAATTAGATGCCTTCTTAAAAATTTTCATCAAATCTTATCTAAACAAAAGAATTCTAGACAATGAGATTAAATAATTATTAAACCTACTTTATTTTAAGCTTTTCACTTATATTTTGCAAAAAATCAACACTTTTACACTTAATTTTGTAAAATATGTAAATGTTTTATAAAAATTCTAAAAATAATTAATTTATTATTATCTTTTTTTTTGTTGCTAACAGCAACGATGTCATGTCAAAAATATTAGAGTGGTAAATTTAAAATTTTTCATAACAATTAAAAATCAAAATTATTACTAAATAAAGTTTTTTACCATTTTAAAATGAAATATGTATAGGAATTGCCAACTATCTCCAACAGTCCTCTTAGATTCCATTTATTTTAATACTATTAAGATCCAGATTTATAGCATTCTCTCAAAATAATTTCATTGTATAATCAATCAAAAATAATTACAATGTACCTTGTATATAAACAGTCTAGATAACCATTTACTGTAAATCTAATGCATCTGAGACAGCATATAATAACAATTTCATTCAATTGCAAAAATTTTCTTATAAATAACGTTTTCACAACTATTTTATAAAATAAAATAATAAAAAAAAAAGAAGACAATAACAAAACTTATATTTATAACATTAAATTTGCAAATATACATTTTAATTAAAAATTTGTTTAAATCAATCTATCTTTTATTATTAATAAAAAAAAATTGTTTTCTTCAACACATCGAAAACATATACAAATTAAGCTTTTCTCTTATATTAAAATTTTACCTTATAAGTAAACCATATCAATATAAGATTTTAGTATTTAATAAAAAAAAATAAAAAACCTACCCAGAGCTTTTCTTTCTATTATTTCTTCTATCTTTTCCAATATAAAAAACCAAGCCTATGCAAATTTTTATCGGTCGCTTCAAAATAGTTTTTAAACAATGTTTTCATTTAAATATTTATTGAATTGTTCTCCCATTATATTCACACTTCAGTCCGTTGACAGTTTGGGGGGCGACAAATTGTAAAACCTTCTTTCTTGACGAAATTACATTAAATCTCTTAATGGGAGATCTTTATAAATAAAACCCCCATGTTTATTTAATAGATATTTTATAGATTTTAGCTGTATTTTGGTAGATTTTCGCCAAAATTACGATACAACTGACAGGTTAGACACTGACAGGTTAGACACTGACATTTGTTAATTTTTCTTTACAAAATGCCTTAAAATCTATTAAAAACTAAACACAACCTTTACAAACCTTTATCGGTCTTCGGTCTTTCCAAAATAGCTTTTAAACGTTGTTTTCATTTGAAAATTCATTGTAATTTAGATTATATTCGTTTCACTTATTAGACAGTTTGAAGCACTAATTTTTCTCTAAAAATGCCTTAAAATCTTTTAAAAAATTAATCAAACCTTTATCGGTCGCTTCAAAATAGTTTATAAACAATGTTTTTCATTTAAATATTTATTGAATTGTTCTCCCATTATAATCACACTTCAGTCCGTTGACAGTTTGGGGGGCGACAAATTGTAAAACCTTCTTTCTTGACGAAATTACATTGAATCTCTTGATGGGAAACCTTTATAAATAAAACCTCCATGTTTATTTAATAGATATTTTATAGATTTTAGCTGTATTTTGGTAGATTTTTGCCAAAATTACGATATGACTGACAGGTTAGACACTGACAGGTTAGACACTGACGTTTGTTGATAAAAATCCTTAGTGATATAGAATCTAGCCATAGTAAGTTTAGACGTTATTATCGCGATTTTGACACATTCCATCTCTTTCTCAAACTCTGCTTTCGATCCCTCCTACGTTCAAGGGGGTTATCAAATTTGAAAAAATTTTTTAGAAATTATTAAAAAACATTGTAATTTTTAGGATAGCTACTTTTTCATACAAAAACTCATTTAAAAAGGAAAAAATTTTTAAAAAATCTAAAATTTGTCTGACAGAGCTGCAGCTAACGCGTTTTATTATATATAACGAGAGTTGGGTCGCGCACCCTCCGGGTGCTTACCCTACTCTCTTGAGTAGAGGGTTGCCTACGGCAACGTGTATAAACCTAGAGGGGTTGCTTTCGGCAACCGGTAGTATAATCGCACTTTTTTTTTTTTTTTTTTATTAGATTATTGAAAATTTATTTTTTTATTGTAATATATTTTTATTTATTCCTTTTTGTACTTTTTCTACATTCTCATATCATGGTTTGGCTTTGACAAAATTTATATAAACCTAGTCCATTATTATTTATCTTAAAATTTATTATTATTTATTTAAAAAAATTTAATTTGATTTTATTAATTATACTTTTTTCTTTTTCTTTTATCTTTCACATTTTTTTTTTATAATAAAGCAAGCATATTACCATCTACTAAAATTTTTTTTTTTATTTTTTTTTGTACTTGTTCTACTCACTCGTATTGAATGTTGCCTGCGGCAACATATATAAATCTATTATTATTTATTTTTAAAAATACTTTTACTATTCATTATTATTTTAAATTTTTTATTGTTTTCTCATTATTTAGGTGGCGAACAGTCATTTTCTGTTATAAAAATTTTCGTTATAACATTTTAGATCAGATTTTGACATAATGTTTTCATATTAATCTTACTTTAATATTTAAAAATAATATTACTATCTATCATTATTTTATATTATTTATATTATATATATTTTTTTTATTCCTTCTTGTTCTTACTATACTCTCTTATATGTAAAAGGTTGCCTTCGGCAACAATAACAAAACAATTTTTTTTTATAAAATAATTTTGCATTACATTTTATTTAATATACTTGATTTTTATTTTCTTTTTTTTTTTCAAATTTTTTTCTTGCTTTTATTTGTATTTTTTTTTCTTCGTTTCAATTTTTTTTATTTTCATAATAATTTTATTACTTTAATAAAATTTGTTATTAAAATTAGAAGAATAAAAACTATAATATATTATAATAATTTATATAAATTTTTTCTTATTCTCTTCTAAAGCAAGTTTTTTATTATTTTTTTTCAAAATTTAAATTGTTATTTTATATATTTTTTTTGTTTCTATTATTATATTTTTTTATTTATTTTCCCTTTTTCTTACCTTACTCTCTTACATTAAGGTTGCCTTCGGCAACCATAAAACAACCATATTTTATTTTTATTAAAAAGGTTCGTATTACATTTTATTAATTATATACTATATTCTTTCTTTTTTTTTTCTATTTGTTTTCCTTTTCTAATTTATTTCCCTATTTTCTATTTAATTTTTTTAAAATATGTAATCATTCAATTACAATCATACATAATCTAATGAAAAAATCAATAAAAAATATTTATATTTTAGTTATATATCATATATCAAATTCAAAAAAACAACTACTCTATAGAAATTCGTACATTGAAACTTTTATTTTCTCTTTCCTTTTATTTTTTTTCTTTTTTATCTCTTCAACTTTTTTTTTCGAACTCGTTTTTTTATTTCTCTTCACTTTCTTCTTTTTGATTCTATTTGTTCCTATTTTTATAATGTATTTACTAAATTTTCATTTTTTTTTCAATTTTTTTTATTTTCGTCTTATTTCTCTCTTACATTTTCTTTTTTTTTGTATTCTAATTTTTTTTATACTATTCTTTTTTTAATATTGTATTAACCATCTATACACTCCTGATATTTTAACATTTTTTTTTCCGTATTTATAACATAGTTTTCCAATCTAAACATTTTTTTTTCTACAAATTTTTTTTTCGATTTTTTTTATTCTTTACTTAATTTTATCATGTTTTATTTTTCTACAACAACCATAATTTTGTTTTTCTATACTACTTAAATTATTTTTTTTTTTTTATTATCAACAAATTTATAATTTTTTTTAGTTTTTCTTGATGCTTTTTTTACTTAAATCATAGCATATCTTTTAAATTAACATTTTTTATTTTTTAATTTTTTGCAAATTTTTTTTTCCGCACATTTGATTGTCGGAAATTAATTATCAAAATTTTCAAATTTTTTTTGTATAATTATTAATTAGAAACATTTGTTTAGAATTAGAAACATTTGTTTAAAATTAATACAATCAAAAAAAAAATTTTTTTTAATAAATATTTAATTTGGCAACACTTTTAAAAAAAAATTTTTTAATTGCCAAGTTGCAACAATGTAACCGAAAACGTTTGTTTCTTGACAAATATTTGACGTATCTTTCATAAAAAAAAATTAGGTTATTACGTAGCGAACACATTGACATCTTTCAATAATATTGTCAATGTTAAAGATATGTCACACATAATCAATATTAAGTTGCTGCCATTGTGCACTTTTATTATGAAATTTAAGATTGCCAACCCAAGCACTACTAAACGTGCTTAATAATGATTTTTTAATTGGCAATACTTTTTAGAGTATACTGTTTAGAGTATACAATACTTTCACATTAATTTTTTTCTATTTTCTATTCATTTTTCCCACAATATGTAATCATTCAATTACAATCATACATAATCTAAAAGAAAATCTATAAATTTTTTTTTTATTTTACTTATATTTCAAATTCAAAAAAACAACCACTCTATAGAAATTTGTATATCAAAATTGACAAAAAAACGTTTCATATTTCATGTTAGTTATAAAATATAAAGCATTAATATTAAGTGACCACTTTGTATTTTTTAATTGATTATTATGTCAACAATAATAATTGACAATTGATATCGTATTTTTTTTTAAATATTTAATTGTTTATTTAAAAATATAAAAATAAGTACGTACGATTGAGAAAAAAATATATAGTCTGTATAGATATTTTTCCAATAAAATTTTCCATTCCCATTTTATTTTAATTCATTTATATCAATCTTCTTTCATCAATGGGTCTCGAACACAACTTAACCTCACTTTTCATATAAACAATTATAAATTTTCCTACAACCACAGTTCTATATCTTATATTATAATATAATAAAAAAGGGTTTTTTAGGCATTCGTGTTATATTACCATATTATAATAATCTAATGAAAAAATCAATAAAAGTTATTTATATTTTAGTTATATATTATATATCAAATTGAAAAAAAACAAACACTCTATATAAAATTCTACATTAAAATTAACAGAAAAACGTTTCATATTTCATGTTATTTATAAAATATAAATCATTAATATTAAATGATCACTTTGTATTTTTTAATTGACAATAATAATTGACAATTGACATCGTATGACACATGTCAAACTTTTTGACATTCTTATTGATTTTTTAATGTTAAAAATCGGTTTAAGGTTAGGTTCGACGATGGTGACAGTCTGACAGATGGGTTTACTTATTATTGTAGAATTTGAAAAGTTACGAAGAAGTTTTATTCATTATCCTGGTAAGAGCAGATGTATGACTTTTAATTGTGATAAATAATGAAGTAACACTGGATTTTCAGGTGTAATAGGGGCCTGTTGATGGGTGTCATATCAACATTAAAGTGCTAAAAGATCAACATGTCACATTCTATAAATCTAATAGGAATTTATAACTCTAAGAAAATTTTCACTTATGTTTTCATCGGTTTTCCAGGTTCAGCTCATGATGCGAGAGTAAAAATAATTTTACATTAAAAATTACTTATGGCACTTATCTTATGTTTTAGGTGTTTGCCAATTTAATCTTTGTAAGGAATATTGAACGATTTGGAAAACATAGATATTTTCCCAACGATGATTACTATGTGATAGGAGAGAGTGCTTTTCCATTATCAAGTTGGCTACATGAAATCTCTTCTATTACATATCGATTTTAATAAAACCATTTTAGACCTTCTACTAAGTATGTCCCCATACTCAAAAGTCCCATTTATTATATTTTCATATAATTCATGTAACTTTGTTGCAAATTAGCGAATTTTTGAAGGGTTTTTAACCTTAGAAATAGTAGAGTAGCTTGTTTTGTATTGAAATGCAAAATACAATGCTTTGTTTCGGAACATTCTTCAACACGACTCTCACAGTCTGTGAAGTTTGATGCTTCAATAAGGCCCCAACGTAGTTATCAACGTTTCTGTATATTTAACTTCACTTTTCTTTACCTTAAAAAATAAAAAGAACCTTCGCTATCAACAGCTTTTTTTATCGTAAACAACACACAAAACACTGCTTTATTTTCCACCACAATAAGTCAAACTCCTTTCCAGTTTCCAATAAATATATAAAAATCAATCGCTTGACACATGAAGGTCACTCTTCTATTACATGAAATCTCTTCTATTACATATCGATTTTAATAAAACCATTTTAGACCTTCTAATAAGTATGTCCCCATACTTAAAAGTCCCATTTATTATATTTTCATATAATTCATGTAACTTTGTTGCAAATTAGCGAATTTTTGAAGGGTTTTTAACCTTAGAAATAGTAGAGTAGCTTGTTTTGTATTGAAATTCAATCATGCTTTGTTTCGAAACATTCTTCAACACGACTCTCACAGTCTAAAGTTTGATCCTTCAATAAGGCCCCATTAACTAAACAAACCAACGTAGTTATCAACGTTTCTGTATATTTAACCTCACTTTTCTAAAAATAAAAAGGAGCTTCGCTATCAACAGCTTTTTTTATCATAAACAACACACAAAACACTGCTTTATTTTCCATCACAATAGGTCAAACTCCTTTTCAGTTTCCAATAAATATATAAAAATCAATTGCTTGACACATGAAAGTATAAAACTTTATACAATCTCTTCTATTACATATCGATTTTAATAAAACCATTTTAGACCTTCTACTAAGTATGTTCCCATCACTTAAAAGTCCAATTTATTATATTCCAGCTGTATTTTGATGATTCGCCCCCCAAAAAAAAAAAGCGTCAACAATTTTTGCACACGGCACTTTTCCATCAAGAAAACTAAACAAATCACTACTCCATCATATCCCATCAACATTTTAGCCACATTAAAAGCTTTCGTTTCATTATTTTTCACAATTTTAACGATAAATATTTAAAATGACATAACCAAACAACTTGGAACTGTCACAATTAGACAGTAAAATGACGAAGGTGCACAAAAAGCCCAGCTTTCAAAGTTTTCTATCTAGAGTGGTTTTTTGGCGAAATGTCCTATCCGTTTACTCTTTTTATCGGTCATTTTTTTGAAAAATTTTTTTTACTTTGAATCCCTCCTACTCCTTTCGGCTAGCACAAAAAAATCCAATTCTTTGCTCAAAACATTACACCGTCACTCTCGTAACAAAGTTTTTTTGCAAATTTCTTACAACATTTAACAATTTTTCCAAATTAATAAATCTGTGTCAAGCGTCACTATTGCAAGAAAGAGATGCGACTAACGCGTTTTATTATAGTTAAACGAGAGTATGGTTTCGCACCCTCCGGGTGCTTACCCTACTCTCTTGAGTAGAGGGTTGCCTACGGCAACGTGTATAAACCTAGAGGGGTTGCCTTCGGCAACCGGTAATAAAAAAGCACTTTTTTTTTTTTTTTTTTATTAGATTATTGATTATTAATTGTTTTTATTGTAATATGATTTTATTTATTCTTTTTTGTACTTTTTCTACTTTCTCATATCATGGTTTGCCTTTGACAACATTTATATAAACCTAGCCCATTATTATTTATCTTAAAATTTATTATTATTCATGTAAAAAAAAATTTAATTAGATTTTATTAATTATACTTTTTTCTTTTTCTTTTATTTTTCTTATTTTTTTTATAATAAAGCAAGCATATTACCATTCACTAAAATTTTTTTTTTATTTTTTTTTGTACTTGTTCTACTCACTCGTATTGAATGTTGCCTGCGGCAACATATATAAATCTATTATTTATTTTTTAAAATACTTTTACTATTCATTATTATTATAATTTTTTTATTTTTTTCTCATTATTAAGGTGGCGGACAGTCATTTTTTCTTATAAAAATTCTCGTTATAACATTTGAGATCAGATTTTGACATAACGTTTTCATTTTAATATTACTTTAATGTTTAAAAATAATATTACTATCTATCATTATTTTATATTATTTATTCTTGTTCTTACTATACTCTCTTATATGTAAAAGGTTGCCTTCGGCAACAATAACACAACAATTTTTTTTTATAAAATAATTTTGCATTACATTTTATTTAATATACTTGATTTTTATTTTCCTTTTTTTTTTCAAATTTTTTTCTTGCTTTTATTTGTATTTTTTTTTCTTCGTTTCAATTTTTTTTATTTTCATAATAATTTTATTACTTTAATAATATTTGTTATTAAAATTAGAAGAATAAAAACTATAATATATAATAATAATTTATATAAATTTTTTCTTATTCTCTTCTAAAGCGAGTTTTTTATTATTTTTTTTCAAAATTAAAATTGTTATTTTATATATTTTTTTTGTTTCTATTATTATATTTTTTTATTTATTCTCCCTTTTTCTTACCTTACTCTCTTACATTAAGGTTGCCTTCGGCAACCATAAAACAACCATATTTTATTTTTATTAAAAAGGTTCGTATTACATTTTATTAATTATATACTATATTCTTTCTTTTTTTTTTTTGCTATTTGTTTTCCTTTTCTAATTTATTTCCCTATTTTCTATTTATTTTTTTTAAAATATGTAATCATTCAATTACAATCATACATAATCTAATGAAAAAATCAATAAAAATTATTTATATTTTAGTTATATATCATATATCAAATTCAAAAAAACAACTACTCTATAGAAATTCGTACATTGAAACTTTTATTTTCTCTTTCTTTTTATTCTTTTTTTATCTCTTCAACTTTTTTTTTCAAACTTGTTTTTTTATTTCTCTTTACTTTCTTCTTTTTGATTCTATTTGTTCCTATTTTTATAATGTATTTACTTAATTTTCATTTTTTTTTCAATTGTTTTTATTTTCGTCTTATTTCTCTCTTACATTTTCTTTTTTTGTGTATTCTAATTTTTTTTATACTATTCTTTTTTTAATATTGTATTATCCATCTATACACTCCTGATATTTTAACATTTTTTTTTCCATATTTATAACATAGTTTTCTAATCTAAAAATTTTTTTTTCTATAAATTTTTTTTTCGATTTTTTTTATTCTTTACTTAATTTTATCAAGTTTTATTTTTCTACGACAACCATAATTTTGTTTTTCTATACTACTTAAATTATCTTTTCTTTTTTATTATCAACAAATTTATAATTTCTTTTAGTTTTTCTTGATGCTTTTTTTACTTAAATCATAGCATATCTTTTAAATTAACATTTTTTTATTTTTAATTTTTTGCAAATTTTTATATTTTATAAAAATTATTTATATTTTAGTTATATATTATATATCAAATTCAAAAAAAACAACCACTCTATAGAAATTTGTACATTAAAATTGACAAAAAAACGTTTCATATTTCATGTTAGTTATAAAATATAAAGCATTTATATTAAGTGATCACTTTGTATTTTTCAATTGATTATGTCAACAATAATAATTGTCAATTGACATAGTATTTTTTTTTAAATAATTAATTGTTTATTTAAAAATATTAAAATAAGTACGTACGATTGAGAAAAAAATTCTGTATAGATACTATTTGAATATAATTTTCCACTTCCATCTTATTTTAATTCATATATATTAATATTCTTTCATCGATTGGTCTCAAACACAACTTAATCTCACTTTTCGTATACACAATGATAAATTTTCCTACAACCACAGTTCTATATTTTCTATAATATAATCAAAAAGACTCTTCTAGCCATTCGTATCCATATTATAATAATCTAAAAAAAAACCAATAAAAGTTATTTATATTTTAGTTATATATTATATATCAAATTGAAAAAAAACAAACACTCTATATAAAAAAATTCTACATTAAAATTGACAGAAAAACGTTTCATATTTCATGTTATTTATAAAATATAAATTAATGATAATAATTGATCACTTTGTATTTTTTAATTGATTATTATGTCAACAATAATAATTGACAATTGATATCGTATTTTTTTTTTTAAATATTTAATTGTTTATTTAAAAATATAAAAATAAGTACGTACGATTGAGAAAAAAATATATATTCTGTATTAGATACTTTTCGAATATAATTCTCGAATTAATTATTAAAAGATGTACATTATTCTCATTCATAGCCACTTTCCAAAAACAAAATGTCAAACGGTATCAAAATGCTTAGTACGAATGATAGCAAGCATTCATTTAAAATCTAATCATTTCTAATATTAATTTGTATATCTCTTTATGTCTTTTTAAAAAAGATTTCTCGTGGTCTTCTTTGCTTCATCGTATTTCAAACATTTAAGATTTAACGCTCAATCAATAAATTCTAATCTCCAAACGAATCGATTCAATTTATCCATACGACAATTTCTATTTTCAAAAGAAGTCTATAGTTTAGATAAGCAGTTAGATACTGTAAATATTATTAAAATTAAAAACTTTTATCTTCATTTTAATACAGAATCTGAGACTCTATATTATTAGCCCCTTTTTTCAATAATTAGGTCAAAAAGTCATTGACCTTAATACTTCAAATCTATATTACATTATAATTTCTTCTGGAAAAAGTTGTTAAGTACGTACGATTGAGAAAAAAATATATATTCTGTATTAGATACTTTTCGAATATAATTCTCGAATTAATTATTAAAAGATGTACATTATTCTCATTCATAGCCACTTTCCAAAAACAAAATGTCAAACGGTATCAAAATGCTTAGTACGAATGATAGCAAGCATTCATTTAAAATCTAATCATTTCTAATATTAATTTGTATATCTCTTTATGTCTTTTTAAAAAAGATTTCTCGTGGTCTTCTTTGCTTCATCGTATTTCAAACATTTAAGATTTAACGCTCAATCAATAAATTCTAATCTCCAAACGAATCGATTCAATTTATCCATACGACAATTTCTATTTTCAAAAGAAGTCTATAGTTTAGATAAGCAGTTAGATACTGTAAATATTATTAAAATTAAAAACTTTTATCTTCATTTTAATACAGAATCTAAGACTCTATACTATTAGCCTCTTTTTTCAATAATTAGGTCAAAAAGTCATTGACCTTAATACTTCAAATCTATATTACATTATAATTTCTTCTGGAAAAACCTGTAATTATGTCTTCTTCACTTCATTTTCTTTAGAATAAGGAAAATCTTGAATTTTTAGTTAATAAATGAGAGCATCTGCTTGCTTATACTCAAAAAAATAAATTAAATAGCATCCATAATCTTTAAACTTTTTTCTTTCATGTATCCGTTATTCTATTTCACAAAGCCTAAAACAAAATATTTATTATATTATATCTCATTGTTATTTTGATAAAAAATATCTTCCTGCATACGTTGTACGTGTCCGTACCATATTAGCTGTCGTGATGTGATTTCCTGGAGTATATCCGAGTCCATCTCCATTTCTTCTTTTAGAGTGTCATTACGAATTCGCTTCCTTTGGGACACCATAAGTGCTCTTCTGATTGCATCGATTTCAACGACCGCTATTTTCCTTTCAAATGTACATTAATCACATTCACTAACTGAAAAAAAGCGTTTAGTTTTACAAATCATTTATATTTAAAGTAAAAATAATATAGATTATAATAATAATCTATATACCTACATATCTCTTTCAAAAAAGCCTCTACTTTAGATTCTTAATCGCTGTTGAAAAATTTTAACCTCACTTTTATTTTTCATTAAAATTGAGAGGGCTTTCGTCTTTATTTTATTATACAATATCTCGCATAGCATTTCATAATCATTTTCATTAAAAAACCATTTAAAAAAATGTACATATCCTTTCCAATCTTGTAAAGATTTGTAAAATTCTGGAAGGTCAATTTTTCTAGAAAAACTTTTTAAATAAAATATCAAAACTCTTTTCCATTTACCTGAGTAACGTTGGGATGTTTGAAAAACCATTTAAATATTTATTGAAATTCGGTCTATTCTCACTTCCACTCCTTTAACAGTTTGGAGGGTACAAATTGTAAAAGCTTCTTTCTTGACAAAATTACATATTAAATTTCTTGAATAAATAAAACCCCCATGTTTATTGAATAGATATTTTATAGATTTAAGCTGTATTTTGGTAGATTTTCGCCAAAATTACGATACGACTGACAGGTTAGATACTGACAAACATAACCTAATGTAAAACTGTCACCGTTGGATGGCATATGACAGTAAAATGACATTATCGATTTTTTAATGTCAAAAATAAAAATAAAATTTCAATATACACTAAGCACACTCAAGCCATTTAAACTTGTCTTGGAAAAATGAAGCGTTTAGTTTTACAAATCATTTATATTTAAAGTAAAAAATAATATAATAATATACCTACATAATATCATTTCCAAAAAAGCCTCTACTTTAAAGTCTTAGAGCTTTAGATAGTAGAGCTTAACTTCGTCGTTGACATTTTCGGACACTAATTTTTCTCCACAAATGACTTTTTGCTGAATGTAGGACTGTTTGTAGGAAATCAAGCAATAACCTACCTCTTATATATTATTATTTTATTAGAGATAATCTATTATCTGATATTGAGCAACCAATCCAATGACTTATAGAAGAAGAAGAAGAAGACTGCATTTTTATAGAGAACACACTTGTATCACATTTCGTCAAACAACTTAGGACCTTCTAATTTATTATATTCCAGGTTGAAGGGAACTCCAGTCATTGTCTCTATCATATTGTTTTTGCATTTTATATTATTGCGAAACGAAGACACTTAATTCATTCTACAAAATAAATATGTTTATTTATAATCTTTATCTCGGATCTTTAAGGGGCACTTTAATAAAAAGCCAACGTAATTATCAATGTGTCTCACCTATAAGTCCCATTTATTATATTCCAGCTGTATTTTGTTATGATTCGTGAGATTCGCCCCTCAAAAAAAAAATACGTCAATAATTTTTGCACACGGCACTTTTTCATCAAGAAAACGAAACAAATCACTACCACCAGCATATCCCATCAACATTTTAGCCACATTAAAAGCTTTCGTTTCATTATTTTTCACAATTTTAACGATAAATATTTAAAATGACATAACCAAACAACTTGGAACTGTCACAATTAGACAGTAAACTGACGAAGTGTCACAAAAAGCCCAGCCTTCAAAGTTTTCTATCTAGAGTGGTTTTTTGGCGAAATGTCCTATCCGTTTACTTTTTTTATCGGTCATTTTTTTGAAAAAATTTTTTTACTTTGAATCCCTCCTACTCCTTTCGGCTAGCACAAAAAAATCCAATTCTTTGCTCAAAACATTACACCGTCACTCTCTTGACAAAGTTTTTTCTCAAATTTCTTACAACATTTAACAATTTCTCCAAATTAATAATACTTTTTCAAGTGTCACTCTTTGCAAGAAAGAGATACTAAATCAGCTTTTATTATAGGTGTAAAAAACCCATTATTGAACAGTGGTTTTTGATTGAGTTAAGCTATATACAGTGCCTTCTTACATACATATATGCAGTTAAAAAAAAAAGATTGGTGCTTTTAATAGCTAGTTGTAGTATTTAATATTCAACTTTAGTATATTTGAGCGTTGTAAAATAACAATTAAAAATCTCCACGTAAGATACTTTAAAATCATAAAGATGGTGTATGTCAAAAACTACATTGTATTAAGTATAATTTATTGTAAAAGTTAATTCTGAATAAAAAATAATACTTTAACACAAAATAAGTTTGATAATACTTCTACAGCTCATGTTTCCACAGTTTTAGACAATTGAAAAAGTGCCCGTTTTTTTTCTTGTAGATAAATATAGGATATTTTATTGGACATTTTACATTTGTTTTAAGGAACACATTATTATTGCTGTTGCTTTGAATAGATTTATTGTGTTTATGTAAAAAATATTTGTAAATTTGTGGTATAAATCTATTTTTTTTTTCGTTACAGTCTTTATATTATTGTAATCGTTGAATTTTTGTGCAGACCGCTGGTAAAAAACTCTGTACCAATTCTTAAACGGTAGAGCAGCAATACTAAAGCTACTTGAAACGGTAAATTAATCAAACTAAAAGCTTCTTTAAAAAAAATGTGCAAAAAGACAAAGATAGTTTGACATTTTATTTCATTAGTCTGAAGTTTTAAAGAAACATTTCTTAAGTTTTTTATCGTCAACAATCTACATCATGCCGTACAATTTCTTATTATATTAAAAGCGTAATAATTTTTTAGTAGGTAGATATTGCAAATGGTGTACTTTTTCATGTTTTTACAAATACGGTAATAAAGTGTTGTTGATAAAATGACTATTAGTTTGTACCATATTTACTGTAAAGTTAAATATGTTCAAATTTAGTATTATGGTATTGCCTACCGATTTTTGTTAAAAAACCAAATATTTAAAAAAAAGTTTTGTTGTTTATTTTAAATAACTTTATTGCAAATCTATATTATTGATGATAATATTGATTGGAATAATATTATTTAACGATAGAATCTGGATTAGGTATAGGTTTGTACCTGAACAAGTCTCTCAAGCGCTTCTCTTAGAAATATAATAACTTTTTTACACGTGCAAATAATGTAAATTTGACTGCTTTTCGTTTCAGTAATAAAACTTGTTAAATCTAACAATTAAATAAGTAGCATTAAATTAGCATCGACTTCGTTGAAAGTATAAATAAACGAAAGTAATATTTGAAAAATGATCTTACATTAATAGTTTTATCAAGTAGTTGCTCATTACTCATTAATATGTTCAATAAAGTGGTTTTTATTTTAGAGCCTATAATTTACATTTGTTTTTAGACTCTATAAGTAAATATTTTTGTGTGTATAAACAACTTTAAAATCAATCATTTATTGTGCACACAGGTTTAAATAATAACTCAATTTTTATTATAAAACGCTTTTCTTACTTTAACATCTTGGTCTAAAGTACTAAAGTAAAAAAAAGATTTTAAGACTAAAATTATTATTTTGCATATGTAATAATTGTTAACATACAAAACTTTAAAACATAAAACCGCAATAAGTCATTGATATATTTGATCTAAAACTATTAAATACCTAACATTAGGCAAACATATTTACCAAAACAATATATTCTCACGAATAATTTTTTCTTATAATGTTTTAAATGTATGAAACAAAAATTTTTGCTGTATACTTAAATGAAGTATTATACTACTCAATAATTTTCAATATGGAACAATTTACTAACTTGTATTATTTATATTGTTCGTTTAAATTTGTTTTTATTTTGTTATCGCAATAGAAAAATTTATGGTGATTTATATCTTTCATCTCTCTCTCTCTTTTACCTTGATTAAAACTACGCTCAAGCAAGATTTAATCGCTTTGCAGTCTATGTTATTATAAAAATGAAAAAATTAAGTACTGCATATAAGCTGGTTAACTCTTGTCAAATCTATCTGTAGAAAACAAATAATGTTTGATGCTAATGGTTTATTTGTGAAAATTAATGAAAAAACTTTGTTTCAGGTATTTCAACCATGTTTACAGTTCTACCTACAATTACCTTCTAAGCCAATATAACCAAGAATTCACAAAGACGACCAACAAGAAATAAATCCACGTAGCGGTTATGGTGATAGAAATTGAAAATACTGCGTTTGACCCTACTAATATTATCTACGTATCTGTAGAAAACAAATAATTCTTTGATGCTATTGGTTTATTTGTGAAAATTAATAAATTTTTTTAGGTATTATAATCTTATTTTCAGTTTTACCATTAACTTCTAAACCAATATAGCGAAGAATTTTCGAAGACGACCAACAAGAGCTCAGTCCACTTCTGTGGTGTCGAAGTTTAACGCGGTTAAAAAATAGTTATAATCACAGTCATATCAGTAATAAAGCACTTAATAATTTTAAAACAAACAATAAACACAGTTTTATAAAAAATGTAATCAAAGAAGCAGTTAGAATTATTGGTATAATGCAAAGTATAAAACCGCTCGTATCAGTTATGTTTAAACTCAGTTGAATTTACGTAAAACACTTAAGACTGACGCAGCCGTTTGCACTTTTTTTAAGGGGTTTCTTATTATAAGTTAATAAGGCTATTGAATATAAATTTAGAAGCACACAACGTAACTTTGTTCAGTTTACATATTATTGGAAGCAACACTTTTAACACAGCTTTTACATGTTATTTACTTCAAGTTGCACAAGAGTAAATACCGTTTTTTTATTGCTTTGGTTACTGGTTTTTTACAAAAAAAATCTAATAATATTAATATAAAGTAAATTTTATAATATTAGTTGATACTTCTCTTGTAATGAGTATATAAACACTGCTTATAGAAAAATCTATTTTAATAATATTGCTTATGGAGTTTTTTCATTAAACTCTATTTTTTTTAAGCAATAAAAATTAAAATATATAAAATAAATATATGTCATAGGTATCTGATACCACTAAGTATTACGGGGATCAACAAGTGTTCAACATCAACGAAACTGTTCAAACATTGATTACAAAATGAATTAAGCATAAAACATAACAAATCTAGTTTATTTTCAAAACTTATGACGCTTATCTTTGTTGTTCTGTCTCTCTTGATTTACTTTTTGTTGCTGCGACTATTATTTGGGTTGCTTTTTAGAAAAGGTTTAATCTTTATACATCGGTATACTATTCAATCGGCACAAGACCACCCTAAGGCGATTGTTTTTTCCGCTTGAAGAGCTGTCCAAACAAGCAATAGACTGTTAGATATACGTAAACAGTATTCAACTACGCAGTTTTGCCTTGTTCGACTGATCACGTATCTGAAGCCGATACGTAAACGTGTTGAGCAGTAAACATATGGTTATAAGTAATGTGGTCGCTGTAAGATAAACGAACTGGGCTGCTGTAAAGACGTAAAATCCGCCAGCCGTATATGTTTTGGATCAATGTCTGTGTACTCTACTTTTTATTAGCATGATGGAGCATATCTGCTTATAAAGTTCACCATCAGATAATTGAAATCGATACAATATTTTGTAAATATAGTATAAACAAATTTATAATCACTTACAAATAACAAAAAAGATTTATTTTTGTACAAAACTCTAGTTGAACTTAAAACCCTTTTTTTGAATTAACAAATAGGTACATATGAATTTTTTTTTAAAAGCCGTAAAAAACAAAAAGTAGAGAGAGTCAAATTTCAAAAATCAAAGTTTTGGGCTTTGTACTCACTGTTAATAGTGTATGCTTATAAGAAGCTGTATGGGTTTCCTGACTTTGACTTGATAGCCAAAGAAATAATGCATAATAAAATTTACTTTTTGAATACAGCTTTTATTTTCTATATTGTGAATTAGTAAAAAAAGAAAAAATAGTAAGATCTAAAGTTAGCAAATCGAAATTTTAAACATTTAAGATGTCTTAAAGTTAACCCTGAGATCTAATCCAGTACATATACTATCAATTTTAACAGGTATCCTTTAGAGTAAACATTCTTCTTTTTCTACATATTGCAAATAATACAACTTTTATTTATAAACAGTTTTTATGTTTGAATAAGAGTTCATAATAATTACTGTATAATTGTAAGGCCTTAAAGAGCATTTAAGTCCTAATCAGTTATGATTCTTTCAGTCAGCCTTAATGATAAGTTTTTTTTATTCGATTAGGTGCAATACATGCATATGGACCATGGTATAAGAGCAACAGGGCATTATAGCATAGGTTAGCATATCATGGGTTTAATAATTTTTCTATCGTTGTTTCTTGATACAATATTATCATTTTTATTTTATGAGTCAACTTTGATAGTGGCGTCATTATCATATTTTTCTATTAAGAGCCCAGCTTAATATATTATACAAACATCTCTATTTTTCAAATTTCTAAATTTACAGTAGTCATATTAAATTCCAAGAATTTTATTAAAGTAGTCATGTTGATTGATTATTGATTGATTATTCATTGATTATTGGTAGGTATCACACAATTTACATTTTTTTACCTGAAAAAGTCTAGCTTAGCTCTGGCTATTGTTTTATGATCGCCATTATATGTGACGCTTGCGCAATCAATTTCAAGAACACATCATATCTCAAAGAAAAAATTCATGATTAATCATCGACGGAGGAAAAATTCTAAGTGGAGCTGCGCGATTAGCTAAGGCTAGTAGAATGCGCATGCGCAAACGATCATGGCAATATTCCAAGATCAAGACAACAGATGTTAACGCTCACGGTCGTTGATTGATTATTGATTAGCTATTGATTGATTATTGGTATCGCACAATTTACATTTTTTTAACTGATAGCTAGTATATGCAAAACAAATAGTATATGTACTATTGTTTTATGGTCGCCATTATGTGTGACGCTTGCGCAATAAATTTTACGAATCCATCATATCAAGGTGACGATGGTTAATCATCATTTGGAGACAAATATCCAAGTGGAGCTGTGCGATTAACTAAGGCTAGTGAGAAGCGCATGCGCAAACGGTCAATGCAAATATTCCAAGATCGAGACAACAGGTGTTAAGGCTCATGGTCATGTGGCAGGTGTTCCAAAAGTGAATCCGCCATCTTATTAATGTATTTCCAATTCAAAGAATTTTATTAAATTGAAGTTGATTACTTATTGATTGATTATCGATTGATTATCGATTATTGATTATTGATTATTGATTGATTATTGATTATCGATTATTGATTATTGATTATTGATTATCGATTATTGATTATTAATTGATTATTGGTCGATTATGGTTTGATTGTTGGTATGACAAAATTTACATTTTTTTATTTAAACACGTCTAGCTTTGCTCGCGCTTAATGAGTGAATGCTCCAAAGTGGCTATTACAATTTTCGAAAAAAGTGTGGGGGGGGAAAGGAATGTGGTGAGGGGAGATCAAAGTAGTGAGAGAGCAAATGTGCACAGCAGGTGTTCCATGGTCGTTCCAAGGTTCAAGGTCAAGGACATTCCAAAGACCAAGGTCATATGACGTAAAAATAGTGGGGGGAGCCACTGCAGCCCCACTTTCTATCTGCTTTTATGTTACTTCTATCAATCGTTGTATATTCACACTGATCGCACCAAAATCTGTGTTGTAAATCAATTGAAAAGTGCTTTTTTTCATAAGCTTTTAAATAATTTTTAAAAAACGTTGTGTATTCACACTGATCGCAGTAAAATTTTTGTTGTAACTCACTCGAGAGATGCTTTATTTTATGTGTTTTTAAGTGATTTTTATAAACAGTTGTATATTCACACTGATCGCATTGAAATCTTTGTTGTAATATACTTTTTTGTTGTAATCTACTTGAAAAATGTTTTGTTTTTATGTGTCTTTTTAAGTGTCCTTTATGAATAGCTGTGTATTCACACTGATCGCATTGAAGTTGCGGTTGTAAATGTTTTCTTTTTACATGTTTTTTCAAATACTTCTTTTTAATAGTTTTAAAATCACATTGATCACATTAGAAGTTTTGTAATTTAGATAAAAAATGTTTTTTGTCCAAAGTGTTATACACAGCTTTTTAAGTTTTTCTGTATTATTTGCAATAGGTTCTAATGATCGATCTTTGTCAAAACTACACTTTATCCTGTGAAAGTACCTCCACACAAGCGAAAAACTACCTACTTTACAACGTCGACATCGCTTAAAACTGGCTTCATCAAAAACGTCTAAATTTTCGCAATAATTATTGTAATTTAAATAAAAAAAAATTTCTTTGATTTTATAGTAGCACAAAAGACATTTATGAGATTCCAGTGGATCAAAACAGAAAAAAGCCATGGGCGAACGGCAAAATTTCGAAAAAACCGACATCCGACATATGAGGTTTGACAGAACTGATAAGATTTATAGTCTGACATTGACAACTGAATAAGATTTAGGTTTTATTGTGAGTAGCCGTATTGCTCCACATTTGTATACTTTATAAACTGATAAATATTACAACTTTGACCAGCAATGAATAAAATTAATTTTCTTAAAAATATAATTTTTTGAATTTGAGTCTTTGAAAAGCCTATTTATATGTATTAATGTAGTCTTTTATAAATCTATAAAAGTTTTAGATTATTTGAGATCTGTGCTCTTATAGAGGTTTATAATTTGTTTAAGATTGGTATACATGGCTGTCAAAAAACCAATAATGTTTTAAAAAATGGTTCAATTCAATGGTTTCAATCAGAGACCAAGTAGCTTTAAACACGACTGCAAAAAAATGTTTGCTAAGAACACCTTGCTACATTAGTTTTTAGTCGTTGTGACGGCTAGTTCCCGAATTTCGAGTGAAGCATATAAATTCTGTTCTTCTTATAATATTACTTTTTTGTTAAAAATAAAACGAACTGCTAGCAACAAAATTGCTTAAAAAATATATTTTTTTTATATCAAGTTGAAGAAAAAAAGCGCAAATTTGAAAAACTAGCTCAAAAAACACATTGTATAAACGGTATTGCCCAGAGTATATTATACAGAGTTATCAAACATATAATTAATTTAAATATTTTGTTGAATATTTTTTGCTAAAAGTTGATTTTATTTCTTGTTTTTTCTCGCACGTCTTTTATTCTTTTTATTTTTTGATTTTTTCTTCATTTACTTTTTTTTATTTTTTATTTTGTTTAATTTTTCTCTTTCCCTTTTTATCATATTTATCCATTCAATTCCTTCTTCCTTTCTTTTTATTATGTTACTTTTCTCCAGCTTGCTTTTTTTTACCTCCAGGCATTCATTCATGTGTTCAAATGTTTCCGTCTCTCTATTCCACACATTTTACATTTTTTTTCATTTTCTTTCATTCAAAATCTATTTTTTCTTTGTTCATTTCCGCACCTCAATCTTGCTATATCATCTTTGACTCTCTTTTATTTTTTTTTTTAATAATTTGGGCAACTCTCTTGTGATTAGACTAATGTATTTTTTATTGTACTTGCTTTCACTTATTCCTATTCTCTTTTCTTGTTTGTCTATGTCTCTATATCTATCCTTTATTTCACCATGTACTCACTTCGTTTTTTTTCTTGATCTTGACTTTGTTTTATCATTCTCTTCATCCTCCTTTTTCCTCTCGCTTTTATCATTATGTCATCTGCATACAGCATTCACACTTTCTTCCTACCCACTACCATTCCCCTCTTTTGTCATGTTGTCTTCTCTAAGGCCCCTGTTTGCCCACAATCATTTGCTTTTTTATTTACACTCACCTTACACTTTCTCTTCTTATATATTTTTTTAACATTCTATATTATTTCTTTTGCTATCCCTCTCTGTTTTCATATAATCCCATAACTCATGTCTATCTACCCTGTCAAAGGCCGCGTTTAAATCTACAAACGTCTCACATACTCTCCATACTTCCTTTTCTAACTCACTATTTATTACTGCATTCAAACCATACACATTGTTTAATGACCTTCTCTTTTTTCTAAATCTCGTTTGCTAATCTGGTAGTCCTCCCATTCTCTTTACATCTTATTTTAATTTCTTTTATGTCTCTAATTTTTTTCTATAATTTTACATTTTATTTTGCAAATTCTTTTTCTTTCATCTGTTTTCTATATGCTTTATATATATTTTTTTACTTTTTTATTACTGTGATTGTTCTATTTTCTATTTTTTTTTTTCTGGTTTTTTTATTTTTTATCTGTATTTCTAGAGGCATATAATCTGATTCTATCCATTCTCTTATCTCCAGTCTTTTTTTCTATCACTTTTTCTCATGCTCTCTGATTTACTATTCCGTAGTCTATTACAGTTTTCGACTTTATATCGTCATATGTACACATTCCTTTCTCACCTGCTTCTTTGTTTTCTTCTTTCTTCTCTCAACACCACATCCTCCTGTTTTGAGAATTTTGACATATCCGTCTAAATAAAACCACGCTTTATCTGTAAAAAAACTCTTCTCCAGTAAGTCGTTTTTGAAAATGTTTTGAATTCAGTGACAATATTCAACACGTGGAGCAAAGTCAACATCAAGTAACTGCTGGGCACTTTGCAAACAATAAGGATATAAATGAATATTCTTTCTCAATATTTTATGGCAAGTAGTGACCGATAACTGAACTTGCTGAGACAACCGACGTAATGATGTCCGGGGCGCTTTTTTCATAACTTGCCTTACATTTTGAATAACTTTTTCAGTTCGTCTGGTAAGGCGAGTGCTACGTTCTTTTTGTAAAACAGATCCAGTCTCACGAAACGTTTTAAGTTATGAATTTATTTTCACTTATTTTACATTCACAAGTAAATCAGTTACTATACTATATTCTTCGGCTATTGGCAAGACGAATCGGGCATCTTGGGAATCGCATTTAAAATACTCCCTTTCTATTGGTTAAAGCATTGTCCCGTTTACACAGCACAATTCTGTGAAAAAGCGGTGTCAGCACTGTCAGCCAAACTTGTCAATTTATCCTAGCCTTACTTTTGTCTGTCAAACCAAATTTTTCCTTAACGGCGTGCAAATCCTGTATCGTTTAGCGCAAAGCTTGGTTTCCATGGCAACAAATGTCACATTTTTCCCCACTATTGCAAGTCTTTAGAGATTTTGGTGAATGTGTGAGGTTATGAAAACCTACAGAATTTCTTGACACTGAGACAAATGACAGTTAAATTGGCAGCAGTTTCCCGAAATATTATATGTAGGGTTTTTTCCAATGCGCGCGCATCCGTGCACAAACAACTCGCCACAGCCTACTCTGAGGTAAAATTAAAGAAAACATCCAATATTTTGTAGCTTATGCACTTTTCATCTGTATTTTTAAGAAATTTTTTTCCAGTCTTCTTTCCTTGTTTCTATAATTTTAATTAGATCAAACTTACTTACAATTTGTACAAAGCATGAAGATTGTAGAACAAAAAGATTCATTATATAAAGTAAAACGTGATAACCGCATCTCTTTCTTGCAAAAGTGGCGCGTCAAAAAGATTTATTAATTATGACAAATTGTTAAATGTTGTAAGAAATTTGATAAAAAACGGCATCAATAGAGTTTTGTTGTGATGTTTTGAGATAAGAATTGGATTTGTTTGTGGTAGGATAAACGACAAGGAGGGATTGTTAGTAAAAAAAATTTTTCAAAAAAATGACCGATAAAAAGAGTAAACGGATAGGACATTTCGCCAAAAAACCACTCTAGATAGAAAACTTTGAAAGCTGGGCTTTTTGTGACGCTTCGTCATTTTACTGGCTTAATTGTGACAGTTCCAAGTTGTTTGGTTATGTTTATGTCATTTTAAATATTTATCTTTATAAAATTGTGAAAAATAATGAAACGAAAGCTTTTAATGTGGCTAAAATGTCGATGGGATATGATGGAGTAGTGATTTGTTTAGTTTTCTTGATGAAAAAGTGCATCGTATTGTTGACAAAGTTTTTTCGATGGGGCCATTTCACGGGCCATTTCACGAGCTATGACTAAATAAAGCTGCAATATAATAAATGGGACTTATCAGATGGAAATCGATTTTTCAAACATCCCAATGCTACTCAGATAAATGGAAAAGTGTTTTGATGGTTTATTTAGAAAGTTTTTCTAGAAAAATTGACCTTCCAGAATTTTACAAATCTTTACAAGATTGGAAGTAGAAAATACGGCAAATAAAGCTTTTAATAGGGCTGAAATGGATGAGATGTTGATTTGCTTTGTTTTTTTGATGGAAAAGTGCATCGTAAACTCCAAGATTTGTCGACAATGATTGTTTTGGACCTATCAATAATAAATACAGCTGGAATATGAATAAATGAAACTTATGAAATGGAAATCGATTTTTTAAAGATCCCAACGCTCCTCAGATAAATGGAAAAGTGTTTTGATGGTTTATTTAAAAAGTTTTTCTAGAATTACTGTCATGTGTCATCCAACGGTGACAGTTGGGTTAGGTTATGGCAAACAAAAATTAAATTTTTCTAGAAAATACGGCAAATAAAGCTTTTAATAGGGCTGAAATGGATGAGATGTTGATTTGCTTTGTTTTTTTGATGGAAAATTGCATCGTAAACTCCAAGATTTGTCGACAATGATTGTTTTGGACCTATCAATAATAAATACAGCTGGAATATGAATAAATGAAACTTATGAAATGGAAATCGATTTTTTAAAGATCCCAACGCTCCTCAGATAAATGGAAAAGTGTTTTGATGGTTTATTTAAAAAGTTTTTATTACGGAAATTAATGGAAAATCTACGTAAATACAGCTCAAAACAATTAAAATATTGGTTAAATAAACAAGTGGCACTCACCAAAAAGCTAGAAGCAAAGATTGAAAAGTCGAAAGGGGTCTTTTTTTTGGTTTCGGTCAAAATATCAAAAGCTCACAAAAAAAAATTTCAAATTGACAGTCTTAGGTTATTATAAATTTGTTATGGTTGAAAGAAAAGATTTTGGGTTGATAGTTCTTCTAAAATTGAGCCCCAAATTAATTGAAATGCTTTTTTATATTGGAAAAGATAGAAAAAATAATAGAGAGCAGAGCTCTGGGTAGGTTTTTTGACTTTTTTTTATTAAATACTTAAATCTTTATATTGATAGAGCATGCCTAAAAGTGGTATTTGAAAAGGAAATAATGAAAGACAATTTTAAATTTACCGCTCTAATATTTTTGACATCGTTGTTGTTAGCAACAACAAAAATATAATAATAAAATAATTATTTTTAGAATTTTCATAAAGTATTTACATATTTTACAAAATTACGTGTAAAAGTGTTGTTTTTTTGCAAAATATAAGTGAAAAGCTTAAAAGAAAGTAGGTTTAATAATTATTTAATCTCATTGTCGACAATTTTTTTTTTTAGATAAGGTTTGATAACTATTTTTGAGGAGACACCTAAGTTTTGGTCTGTTTTACATTTTTTCCTTTATTATAATATGGGTATATAATACGTATGGCTAGAAGAGCTTTTTTGATTATATTATATAAGATATAGAACTGTGGTTGTAGGAAAATTTATAATTGTGTATACGAAAAGTGATGTTAAGTTGTGTTTGAGACCAATCGATGAAAGAATATTAATATATATATATGAATTAAAATAAGATGGAAGTGGAGAATTATATTCAAATAGTATCTATACAGAATATATATTTTTTTCTCAATCGTACGTACTTATTTTTATATTTTTAAATAAACAATTAAATATTTAAAAAAAAATACGATGTCAATTGTCAATTATTATTGTTGACATAATCAATTAAAAAATACAATGTGATCACTTATTTATATTTTATAAATAACATGAAATATGAAACGTTTTTCTGTCAATTTTAATGTACAAATTTCTATAGAGTGGTTGTTTTTTTGAATTTGATATATAAAATATAACTAAAATATAAATAATTTTTATAGATTTTTTTTAGATTATGTATAATTGTAATTGATTGGTTACATATTTTGAAAAAATTAAATAGAAAATAGAAAAAAATGAATGTAAAAATAGATAAAAATTAAGAAAATTAGAAAAATGAAATAAATAGAAAAAAAAAAGAAAGGAAGAATAAAGTATATAATTAATAAAATGTAATATAAACTTTTTTTTTAATAAAAATAAAATATGATTGTTTTATGGTTGCCGAAGGCAACTTTATATACATGTAAGGAAGTAAGGTAAGCAAAAAGAGGAAAAAATAAAAAAATATAATAATAGAAACTATTATAATAATAAAAAAATATTAATAAAATAACAATTTTAATTTCGAAAAATAATAACAATAAACTTGCTTTAGAAGAGAATAAGAAAAAATTCATATAAATTAATTTAATATATTATAGTTTTTATTCTAATTTTAATAACAATTATTATTAAAGTAATAAAATTAATATGAAAAAAAAAAAAATTAAAACGAAGAAAAAACGTACAAATGAAAGAAAGAAAAAATTGGAAAGTAAAAAAAGAATAAAAATTAAGTATATTAAATAAAATGTAAAGCAAAATTTTTTAATAAAAAAAAATTGTTGTTTTATTGTTGCCGAAGGCAATCTTTTACAAATAAGAGAGTATGGTAAGAAAAAGAATGAATAAAAATATATATATATATACATAATGATTGAAAAAAATAATATAAAATAATGATAGATAGTAATACTATTTTTAAATATTAAAGTAATAATATGAAAACTTTATGTCAAAATCTGATCTAAAGTGTTATAACGAGAATTTTTATAACAGAAAATGACGGTTTGCCACCTAAATAATGAGAAAACAATAAAAAATTTAAAATAATAATGAATAGTAAAAGTATTTTTAAAAATAAATAATATGAGATTTATATATGTTGCCGCAGGCAACATTCAATACAAGTGAGTAGAACAAGTACAAAAAAAAAACAAATAATTTAGTAAATAATAAAATCATATGCTTGCTTTATTATAAAAAAAAATATAAGAAAGATAAAAGAAGAAGAATTAAGTATAATTAATAAAATCTAATAAAAGTTTTTTAATAAATAATAATAATGGGCTAGGTTTATATAAATGTTGTCAAAGGCAAACGTTGATATGAGAAAGTAGAATAAGTACAAAATAAAATAAATAAAAATATATTACAATAAAAAAATAAATAAACAATAATCTAATAAAAAAAAAAAAAAAAAAGCGTTTATGCGTTTGCTCTACGGTTGCCGAAGGCAACGCCTCTAGGTTTATACACGTTGCCGTAGGCAACCCTCTACTCAAGAGAGTAGGGTAAGCACCCGGAGGGTGCGCGACCCAACTCTCGTTACACGTTATAAATCATGACTTTTGTAGCGTTACTAATTCTTTTAAAAAACACAATTCTCTTTTTGGTTCTACAGTAAAGCGAGGACTAGTGATTGGAAGCTCCGAGTCTGGAAAAATTAATGCTATACTAAGCTCATTACTTCATGAGAACGGATTTCGTTTTTCGAATATTTATTTATATTCCAAAACCTTGGATCAACCGAAATATAAATTTTCAAAAACAGTTCTGGAGCCTATAAAAGAAGTCTCTTACATAGAGTTTGAAGATAGTAAAGATGTTTTAACACCACAACAAGCTAAACCACTTTCAATCATAATTTTTGATGATGTCATATGTGATAATCAAAGCATAATACGTGATTACTTTTGCTTTGGAAGACATTATTATATCGATTGCTTTTATTTAGCTCATACCAAAGCAGCTTATTCGTGATAATACTAATTTTATTATAATTTTTTCACAAGATGTTACAAACCTCAAACATATTTTTAATGATCACGTAAATGTGGATATGTCATTTGAAAAGTTTCAAAACATATGTACACACTGTTGGAAAGATTCTTATGGTTTTTTAGTGGTTGATAAAGATTCTGAAATAACTAATGGTCGATATCGCAAAGACTTTGACAGTTTTATTATACCATAAGCAGCGATAGACCATGCATTCAGCTTTAATCATTCAACATGGATAAACGTCGTGATTTATCTTTACAACTAGAGAAAGCTAGAAAAAATGTAAGAAGCAAGTTGCGTGGTTTGCAAACTGATTTAGAAACATCCCAGCTTCAATTTAAAAAAAAAATTACAACTTTTTTCTGAACCTATCCGCAAACTGTAACTGAGTTAAAACAAAATAAAAGAATTTAACAAGTGCTTGAACATATTTCATCAACTCCAAATATTAAAGCTCATAAGACCGCAATAAGTAGAAAGCCCATTATGACTCCACAACATAATTCTGTAATTTTTTTACCTATGGAAACATTGAATTCACACCAGACGTCGAAACAGAAGCTGTACATGATGACACTAGGAATATAACAACCAATCCAATAGATGATGAAAATCTAAGTCAAACAGTGGGATTTCAAGACTATTTGGATCAGTGGTCTGGCCTTCCTCATCAATACATTGAAAGACTTATAAAGGACGTCGATGGGTATTATGACACTCAGTATGGTGTGCGACATGATGTAAAAACTGCCAAATTTTTTATTAGAAATTCAAAAATTGATTTTAAAGGCAATGATTTGTATATTAAAAATTTACTATACAAAAATACACCAGGTTTATTTGAGTTACTGTTTAAAAAAAATCCTAAAAGATATAATCAATCAGATCTCACACAATACCGTGATATTGTGAAGGGAACAGCCGCCAACAGAAAACAGTATAACCCCATCTTTCAAATTGCTGGTAATATAGGCGACAAATATAAAATTATATAAGACTTTCAAAAACCTGCACCGTTTATCCAACAACGTCCACGAACAGGAAGTTTACCTAGCGTAAAACGAGGAAATTTAAGCTCAATTTTAATTTTTATTTAATCTCAAAAAATGGAAAATTTTTACGAACGCTTATTTTAACTAACAAAAAAGTTCTGTTCCGTATAAAGACCCAAACACACTACTTAAACGTCTTCAAACGTTGGTTGCATTAAAATTACCAGGAAGTACAAACAATGAGAACGATATTAATTTTAATATTAACGAGATAAAAATTATTAAATTTTAATTATGAAAAAGTCGTTAAAAAGAGATATAATCAATGAATTACATAAGCCTGCAAGAGTTAATTATCCAAGACGTCGTGTAATTGTCAAAGGTCTAAATGATTTATACCAGTGTGATTTAGTTGAAATGATTCCATATGCTAGAATCAATAAAGGATATAGATATATTTTATTGATAATTAATGTATTTTTAAAATACGTGTAAGGCTATCCAATTAAAAATAAAAGTGCAGGGGAAGTAGTGCGCACATTCAAACAATTTTTTCTAGTCCCGTATGTGAATTACAAACTTCACACGCCGATAAAAATGTGTAAAGCCCTAATTCAAGAATCGGTACGTAAAGTGCCATGTTTTTTCATGGGTTTTATTTTACGCACTACTGCTATAAGAGCCAATACAATGTCACACACCGGTCACGGTGAAATCGCTCTATTTGTACAAGTAGCACCAATTTTGTAGAGAAAGAAAAAGTCAATGTACATTTTGACAATTTACGTAATTGTACCATTATGATTTATAATTATTACAATAAAGAGAATTAGTCAAATTTGTTCTCCATTCAATTATAAAATTTTGAAGAAAGGTCAGGTCAGGTCAGGTCGTAGAAAAAGTATAGTGTGTACCACGTGCGTGAAGACTTTTTTATGCTCGTGTGGATTGTAAAACTCGCCTGCGGCTTGTTTTAAAAACTTCCACACTCGCGTAAAAAAGTTTACTTTACGCACTAGATACACAATATACTTTTTAAGTCAAATAAAGCGTACACTCCAAAATTTGCAATTAGATTTTGGTAAAGAGTTTTATAACAAGAGTTTGAAGCACTCATGGAAAAGCATAAAATAAATCATTATAGTCATATTCTAATCTCAAAGCTAACGTCGTTGAACGAGTCAATCGAACTATAAAAAATTTAATGTACAAAGAATTTAATATGCAAGGAAATCATAAGTGGTCAAACATTTTACCTAAAATCATTTCTAACTATAATAACACAAAACATAGGACAACTCGATATAAACCATGTGATGTTGATGAGCAGAATGAAAAATTGATATTACAGAAAGCCTATACCCATCTAAAAATTATTGATGTCAAAAAACCAAAATTTAAAACTGGAGATAAGGTCCGAGTGAAGAAGCACCGCAGTGTGTTCAAAAAAGGTTACACACCATCATGGAGTAATGAAATTTTCTATTGTAAAAGTACAAATGACCAATCCTCGCACTTATATTATTCAAGATTACCTTAGAGAAATAATCAAAGGCGGTTTTTATAAGTTTGAACTTCAAAAAGTAAAACACAACGACGCTTATTTGGTTGAGAAAATTTTAAGCCGGAAAGGAAATCAAGTGTATGTTAAATGGTTAAATATGGACAAAAAACACAACTCGTGGATTGAATTTAAAAATCTTACAAACTTGTAGAATATGTTTTATAGTAAAAGACAAATTAGCAAATTATTTGTTTTATTAAAATTTATTTTAGCATTTGTTTTCTAAATCTATTATTATATATAGTCTCTCTGTGCCTAATTTCTAACACTTTTGAAATTTTTAAACCAGTGGCTTCAATTCTTCTATGAAATCTAGCAAAGTCTCTTGCAATCATTTCCCATTGACCCGTGCGTGCTTGGTGATATGCAAAACTCCAAACATGCATCACATTGATGTCGGGGGGCAAACGAAGAGTGTAATGGTAGTTTGCCATTAATTAGTAAAGTTATAAACTAATTATTATCTCTTTGTTTCCGACTTATGCATGGCCAAGCAAGCTCAGTACTGATAAGTACTGCTTGGCCATGTTATATTAAATTAATAAAAAACTCGAAGGAGCGTTAGAGATCAGAGACTTCAGCCCCTGAATAAAACTCGGATTTTTCACACTTTATAAACTATATTAAAATAATGATTGATGGGAGCCTCCGCCGAAGCGGAGGTTCCCGGCTGGTGTTTTAACTGGTTACACTTTACATGGTTTTGATTACTACAGTCGTAGACACTTGTTATTTTCCGACTTGAATTAGAATTAGAACTCGAACTAGGACTGACTTTCCGCTCCAGTTCACTCTCTTTTTATGTGTTTTCTAACAAAGAGTTAAAAGAACACAAAAGGTAACCCCAGGCGGTCTATTTTTGTTAAAGCTAAATCCTTAAATACTAGTCTTAATTATAAATTTATATATATGTATCTTACATCTAATTATTCTATAAAAAATAGCGCTTCTTTTGATATGCAATTTGACCTGTTGTGATTAATAAGATCAAATTGTTCTAATCGGTGTTGATTTTCCTGGCCGCTCATTGGTCGGTTCAGATGCGACCGCTCGACCAATGAGGGTGGTGCCGATGTTCTAAATTTGAAACATTTATCAAAGAAGCGTTATTATTTAATTAAACTAAACATATTATAGTTAATAATAATTATTCTAACTTAATCTAAAGCTATGCCGTATTCTCTGGTATTATGACAAACGTTCTCTCTCTGCCTTAACTATGTTTAACATATTACGGTGTTAATTTGGAGAGATTACCGCGATTCATACTGACTCTATCATCGGTTATTTTAAGCTATAAAAATAACGTTAATTAATTAATTAACTCCCGATAACACACGCCCCCCTCCCAGAGAATCGCGGTTAGCTATCTAAACTAACTTAAAAATATAACTATGTACACGACTTGACCTATTAACCTACTTATCCTAAATTGTTGTCTTGCTCTAATTTTTACAAGATACCAGGCGCTAGCGTCTTGGAGGATGGCGAGTTTTCCCTCCATACGTGTTTTTGCTTCTGGTACTCTTATTATTATTAGAGCTCAACCTAAACTATTACCTTAATTCTACTTACATACAGGTATTTACACTTCCACACGGTCACTGACTCTAAATTGACCTTTTTTTAAAAAACAACACTTTGCTTCCACTTTCTTTTCTCCAGGTATCTACTGGCTTAGATGGTGAGGCTCCTGTGGTCCCCCAGGTCGGCTTTGATGTGGCTCTGCGCTCGGCTTCGGCCTTTTCCATTCAAAACTTGAGGATGACCTCCAGGTTACCCATCTAAACTGTGTAGCCTTGCGAATTCTCCTTGACTGATGTAGTTTCTGATTGTAAATTGGCCATAGGGAAAAAATTTCTCACTTTTCTTCAGGTGTCTGCTGTTCTAGATGATGATGTTTCTGTGGTCCCCCAGGTCGGTTTTGATGTGGCTCTGCGCTCGGCGTCGGCCTTCTCCATTCAAAACGTGAGGGTGGCCTCCAGGTTCCCTATCTAGTTTGTGCAGCCTTTCGGATTTCGTGATATTTGTTTCTTCCATGGCATTTTCCGGGGTATTGATAATCCCAGATCCATCGAATTTTATATTTTTCAGGGCAGTGGGGCCTTAGCAGCAATGCCTGAAGGTTAACCGGTAGTTGGGCGCCAATGTGATGTCGGGGGGTAAACGAAGAGTGTAATGGTAGTTTGCCATTAATTAGTAAAGTTATAAACTAATTATTATCTCTTTGTTTCCGACTTATGCATGGCCAAGCAAGCTCAGTACTGATGAGTACTGCTTGGCCATGTTATATTAAATTAATAAAAAACTCGAAGGAGCGTTAGAGATCAGAGACTTCAGCCCCTGAATAGAACTCGGATTTTTCACACTTTATAAACTATATTAAAATAATGATTGATGGGAGCCTCCGCCGAAGCGGAGGTTCCCGGCTGGTGTTTTAACTGGTTACACTTTACATGGTTTTGATTACTACAGTCGTAGACACTTGTTATTTTCCGACTTGAATTAGAATTAGAACTCGAACTAGGACTGACTTTCCGCTCCAGTTCACTCTCTTTTTATGTGTTTTCTAACAAAGAGTTAAAAGAACACAAAAGGTAACCCCAGGCGGTCTATTTTTGTTAAAGCTAAATCCTTAAATACTAGTCTTAATTATAAATTTATATATATGTATCTTACATCTAATTATTCTATAAAAAATAGCGCTTCTTTTGATATGCAATTTGACCTGTTGTGATTAATAAGATCAAATTGTTCTAATCGGTGTTGATTTTCCTGGCCGCTCATTGGTCGGTTCAGATGCGACCGCTCGACCAATGAGGGTGGTGCCGATGTTCTAAATTTGAAACATTTATCAAAGAAGCGTTATTATTTAATTAAACTAAACATATTATAGTTAATAATAATTATTCTAACTTAATCTAAAGCTATGCCGTATTCTCTGGTATTATGACAAACGTTCTCTCTCTGCCTTAACTATGTTTAACATATTACGGTGTTAATTTGGAGAGATTACCGCGATTCATACTGACTCTATCATCGGTTATTTTAAGCTCTAAAAATAACGTTAATTAATTAATTAACTCCCGATAACAACATGAACTTCTACACTAGAGTTAAACCTAACAGACTTTTTATTTTTTAGAAAAATATTTGACATGTTTCCATATCTTCTTTCTCCAGCACATTACCTTGCCTTTTCTACATGATCTTCTTAAAATTGATTCATAGAATTCTCTAAACTTATTTTCTTCAAGTAATTGTAGTTTTGTTACAATTAGCTGTCCTAGGAAAAATACACTTTTCAACGATTTTTGACCAAGGAACATTACAGTATCTTGCGATTTAAAGATTTGTAAAACTGGTTTTGTCTTAACGTCATAGAACATAACAGTTACTTTTCCACATCGCTTGATCTCTAATCGGTTATCATTTTGAGTAATTGTTGACCAATTTTTGCAAATGTTGGTAATCCACTGTTCTAACTTCAAAAAGGCAATAAAGTCTTGACGGGACATATCCACAACTTTGGGTTGCAGGAAAGCGAATTGTTGGAAAAAACAAAATATCGGTATTAAAACCAACAGTTAAATATTTAGATTTTGACTTGTTTAGAAAAAAAACTTGTTCACTCAACATAATGGAATTTTTACTCTTAAGCACAAAGTGGCAAGACATAATCTACAAATAAACTAATCAAAATTGTCAAACCCTGTCTTATTTCATACTTTTTTCTCAGGTATCTGCGCATGAGCATCATTGTTTTAAATAGCTTGATTTGAGTGGTAGCAATTCATAAAAATTTTCCAATTCCGTACGTTGAACCGCTACCCCTATGCAATGAATTTGCAGAACTAAAACACATCGACATTTTGATTGCAAAGGTCAAATTTGATCATGTCTTCCTATACTTAATTATCTTGTACATTCCACCATCAGTATCAACTGATGACTATTTCTTTCTTTTTGATTGTTTAATGTCGGTTAATGAATTATATGAATCTAAAATATTACTTATCGGGGACTTCAACATACCAGATTTTGCGAATTTATCTGATTTGGCTTATGTGGATTCTAGACCCTCGGACATTTTTACTGCCTGTAACAACTTTTCTAACTTTTTTAACTTGTCCCAAAAAAACCAGGTACTTAATAAAAATAATCGTATACTTGATCTTGTTTTTACTAATACGGAATGTGTGATTACTCAGGCCGCTGAACTGTTAACAGCTGAAGATGTGCATCATCCAGCATTAAATATCATTATGCACAAATAAAAAAATAATAGATATAATAAACCTTGTCAGGTAAACACTAATGAATATAACTTTAAGAAGGCGAATTTTAACCTGTTGTATGAAACCTTATGTAAGACCGACTTTTCTTTCATTAGTAATATTATAGACGTCAATGTCGCAGTCAAGATGTTTTATGACAAATTAGCTGACATATTTAACTTATATGTATCATTAAAATAACAACCTTCGAAAATATATCCTGTATGGTTTAACGGTGCAACTATTTATAACTTAAAACAAAAGCACAAAGCATTGCTGGATCATAAGAAAAAAGGTTCTACAGAATCATATGATGAATTTAAGAAACTTCGCAGCAATCTCAAAATGCAAATAAAACAGTCGTATGATGCATATTTGAAAAGTATTGCTTCAAATATCAAAGCTAACCCTAAACAATTTTGAACATTTGTAAAAAGCAAGACAAGTCAAAATAGTATTCCTTGTACAATGGTTTACGAAGGTGATGAGATTTCCAATCCACAAGAAATTGTTGATACTTTTGCTAGTTTTTTTTCTAAATCGTTTTTCAACAGCTCATGTAACAACATATCTTCCTATAATCTGTGGCAATTTACAGTGGCAACAATAACATCTTAAGCATTGCAAATATTGAAGTCGATGACGTTTATAAAGCAATGAGATAACTAAAGCCTAATTTAACAGTGGGTTCTGACGCTATACCGTCATTTCTAATTAAGGACTGTGCTTCTATCTTGTCGAAGCCTATAACAGCAATATTTAATTTAATATTAAAATCATCGGTTTTTCCTGAAATATGAAAAATTTCTCGAGTCACACCAATACATAAAAAAGGTTGTATTTTCGACATCTCTAATTATCGGCCAGTTTCATTAATTAACAATTTTTCTAAGGTTTTGGAAATAGTGCTCCATGACAAGATTTATCCACATGTCAAAAATCTCTTGATTCCTAAACAGCATGGATTTGTGAAGAGTAGGTCTACAACGACCAACCTAGTCATCATGACACAATATCTATCCGAACATTTGGACAATCGAAGTCAGGTCGATTCTGTATACCGGGTGTCCCAGAAGTCGCGCACCCCATTGTAGGGATCGAAAGAGAAAAATATTCTAAGACGAAAAGTCTTGAGCCATTTTTTAATCAGACGCATAGGTCATTAGTTATTAATTAATGAAAGTGACCAATCAGGAGCGCGCGACAAAAGAATAAAAAGTGAGAGAGAAGGCGGTAAGAGACGCGAGAGTGAGACGCCAGAGCTACTGCCGACTTCTCGAGCAGTAGACAGAGAGTGGGGACAGACGGCCGTGGACGGCGGACGTACGTGATGCTAGGTGAATGTGTGAGATCGTGTACTAGTGTGAGTGTATCGGTAACAATGCACGTATGAATGTGAGTAAGGATATTTTTTTAATAATAGGCACAAGATTTAATAAATTCGACGGGAAAAACAGGTGAATTTACTAATAAATCTTGTGCCTATTATTAAAAAAATAGGCACACGGGAGAGTGGACCCTCTCCCGTGGGTCCACTCTCACGTGGGTCTACCTGGCCGTGGTGGGAGGGCCGAGTACCCACCCAGCAAGCCAGCTGGAGGGGAAACTAACGGACCCAACAACACACAACAACACACACACACATACACACACACATACACAAACACTTACACAAACACGCCCAGCGCCAGACCGGATGATGAATGCTCGGGGACCCTATAAACGGGCTCCTTCCGAAAAAGTGAATGAAGGGAATCCTTATAAACGGGCTCTTCCCAGGAGTGGAAGGGAATCTCTATAAACGAGCTCTTCCCATGAATGGATTCCGGTCTGCCGTCACGGGCACTTGTTTTTACTCGCACACTACACACAGGGGGGTACACAAGACAAGAACAAGGCAGAGGGGGGGGACCTCAGGGGCCGCGCGTTGTTCCAGCGCGGTTGGAGCCTCGTCCACGAGGAGCCTTCAGCGAGACGGAACATAACAAGGATGAAAATGTACGACGAAAACAAAACAATACCTCAAGTGGAAACCCTTTCACAGGGGCAATCCACCCCGGGTTCTGATCGGGTGAAAGCCCCGGTGGCCACGGGCAGCGGCGAGGACTTTGAGGGCCGCACATTGTACGTTCCAGCGACGAAGATGACGACCGACAGTGACAACGAGACTGACAGACGACTACTCAATATAACAAGACGAAACCGGACGGACAGCGTGTCGAGCGGAGGCAGCGGAGGAAACTCCCTCTCTACCACGTACATCACACCGATGACGCAACGAAATGGCCAAGGCAGCTAAGATACAGAAAAACATGAATATGACAGTCAAGACCGGAATCGCGACGATCCTCGAGGCTGCGGACGTGGCGTTGCAGAAACGCATGGACGCAGTTCCTCCGAGACCAACGACGGACAAGACAAGGACCAAAAAGAGACCGACAACGGATAACACAACAACAGGACCGAAAACGACAAGCGAGAAGACACCGCAAACGAAACAAAAACGGGAACCGACCGGAACCACTCCGGAGTCTTTCCAAAAAAGGAATCCGACGGTGGAACCGGCCGGGGTCTGGAAGACGGTGACAAGAGGTCGATCCGACAAGACGGTCAAGAAGAAAGCACCCGACAAGACGGAGACGAATACAAAACCCCGGCCTGACCGGAGCGAACGGGCCTCGCGAAAACGGGACACGGCCGTCCTAGTCAGGCCGGAACCGGACAAGACGTACTCGAACATAGTACGGACGATACGGACGACAGTTGACCCGACGAAGAGTCACGTGCAAGTGACGACGCTACGGAAAACGAAAAACGGACTGTGTCTGGTGAAGATACAGACAGACCCGAACAAACCGGACGGACGTAACGAGTTCCGACAACAGCTACAAGACGCGGTCGGAGAAGCGGGCAGTGTCCGGGCCATGAACTCCAAAGTCCAATTGGAGATCATGGACCTGGACTGCGTCGCGACCGCGGCCGACGTGACGAACGCTCTTAGACGGGAAACGGGACGAGACGAGGACTACCGCGTCCACATCTTCGGCCCGAACCGCGCCGAGCAGTACATGGCGGTGTGTGACGTGGAGTCGCACGAGGCCGTTGTGCTGCTTCGGCGGGGGAGGATCGGGATTGGGTGGATACACTGCCGCGTCCGGAAACGACTGACAGTAACGAGATGCCACAAGTGCCTTGGCTTCGGGCACGTGAAGGCGAACTGTACGGACCAGAACAGGACAAAGTGCTGCCGAAGGTGCGGCACACCTGGACATCACGCAACGGACTGCAAGGAGAAGCCGGTCTGTCCCCTGTGCACCGAGACTGGGCACAAACACGTGGCGCACCTTGCCGGATCGGGCGGGTGCGCGATGTTCCGTGCAGCGCTGGAGGAGCGCAGGAGACAGGCTGGACGACGGACAGGATAGTCCAGGGTAACCTAAACAGAAGTAGGACAGCAGACATGCTACTACCACAGATAGCTGACGAGCACGACGCGGACATCCTGATCCTGTGCGAACCGTACAGGAGAAGGACGACTCAGACGTACATCACAAACGAGACAGAGACAACAGCTATTTGGGTGAGGGGTGCTGCCCGGACTCGAATAACTGACCGGGGTTGCGGGGACGACTTTGTCTGGGCTAAGGTCGGCGCTGTCACATATGTCAGCGTCTACCTGACACCCAACTGCACCGCGGCGGAATTCGAGAGAAAGGTGGCACTCCTCGAGGACGGAATCAGAGATCTGCCCGGGGACGTGATTATTAGGGGGGACTTCAACGCCAGGGCAATCGAGTGGGGAATGACAGAAACGAACAGACGCGGACTGCTGCTGCTAGAAATGGCCGCAAAGCTAGATCTGGTAGTAGCAAACACGGGAAATACTCCAACGTACAGACGACCGGGGTTTGGCTTCTCCATCCCGGACGTAACAATGCCGTCGGACAGGACGCTGCCACGGGTGAGACGATGGCGGGTGGTCAAGAATTACACGGCCAGTGACCATCAGTACATCGTCTTTGAAGTGGCAGGACACACAGCAACGAGACAGACGAGGACACAACATCCCCCGCGGTGGAACCTTAGAAAACTCGACGCGCAAAAGTTCACTGAGGAGCTGATGGCTGCATCAGCTCCTATAACGAACGTCCCTCCGGAACTGACTGGCCGGCAACGGGCGGAGCGTTTGGCAAACGAGACGGCCAAACTGACGCAACGACTGTGCAACGCGACAATGCCAAAATTCCAAGAGCGGAAAAACAGACGACCGCAGTACTGGTGGACAGACAAGATGCGTAGGATCTGTCTGGCGAACAAACGACGGGTAGCGAGGGCTGGAGGCAGACCCGAAAGGGAAAACCTCCAAGCGACGTACAAGACGGCACGAAAAGAACTGACGAACGCCATACGGGACAGCAAGACGCGATGCTGGAAGAAGCTCTGCGAGGAGGTGAACGAGGACCCTTGGGGTACCGGCTACAAGATTGTGACCGGTAAACTGGGTGCCCGAGTAAAACCGGAACTCAAAGACGCTGCTACCCCAGGACGAATTGTTGACGGACTATTTCCGACGCACCCGCTACGGACGGACGTGACTGACGACACGGATGTCCCGGTAGCCCCTATTTTTACCGTGGAGGAGCTTAGCAAAGCAACTGCCGCAATGAAGACTGGTAAGGCACCGGGTCCGGACGGAGTACCGGCGGAGATTCTCCGACTGATGGGCAACCGGAGGCCGGAGATACTCCTCGACCTTTACAACACGTGTTTGACGACAGGGACATTCAGCGACGATTGGAAGTTGGCGAGGCTCGTCCTTCTCCCAAAAGGGAAGGGCGATCCCGATTCGCCATCGGCCTATCGACCGCTGAGCCTACTGAACACGACGGGAAAACTGTTCGAACAGTTACTGAGACCGAGACAGGACCGGGGGAGGTCTTTCGGACCTGCGGTTCGGCTTCCGAAGGGGTCGATCAGTCGATCAACGATCGGAACAATCCGAAAAGTGGTCGACGCCTTCGAGGAACTGGACAGACACTGCCACGCAGCGCGACTTGTCGTGCTGCTGGTGACGCTCGACATCAGGAACGCTTTCAACTCGGCCAGGTGGGTGGATATCCTGGAGGCGCTTAGCGGCGGTTTCGGGGTCCCACGTTACCTGGTCCGGGTTGCCGAAGACTACCTGAGAAACAGACGAATAACGTACGAGACGACCGAAGGACAGGTGACGAGACAAATCACCGCAGGGGTTGCACAGGGATCGATACTGGGACCGGACTTTTGGAACGGCCTTTATGACGGTCTGCTCAGGCTGGAGATGCCGCTCGGTGTACTCCTCGTCGCTTACGCCGACGACGTAGCGGCGGTGATCATTGAGCGCTCTCCAGAACTGGCGCAGCTGACGTTGAACCAGACGATGAGACAAATCGGACGTTGGATGACGGATCACGGACTTCAACTCGCGACACAAAAAACGGAACTGACGTTTCTTACGAGAAAACGTATACAGACGAGACTCACTATGAGGGTTGGGACGGACGAGATTCGGGCCGGAGCGGAAGTCAAATATCTAGGGGTAACTCTGGATACGAAGATGACCTTCTGGCCTCACATACAGAAGACGGTTCAGAAGGCGACAGAGAGGATCGCATCTTTGAGCCGCCTGATGGCAAACACGACGGGACCAAGACCAGGCAAGAGACGACTGTTGATGGCGACAGCCCACTCGATCCTTCTGTACGGGGCGGAGATCTGGGCAGATGCTCTGAAGACAAAAAAGTACAGCAAAGCGATGACCAGAGTACAGAGACAGGGGGCGTTGCGGATCGCCAGCTCCTACCGGACAGTCTCTGCACAGGCTGTTCTGGTGGTGGCGAACGTAATTCCCGTGGATCTCCTTGCCGAAGAGCGCAAAAGGATCTACAGGCGCAACGCGGACGTGAGACGAGAGGACGCGGCAAAGACTGAACGCGACAGAACTATACAGGTGTGGCAACAACGATGGACGGAAGAACAGTTAACTGGACAAGACGACTGATAAGGGACCTTAGACCGTGGACTGGAAGGACATTCGCGGACGTAAACTTTTACGTTACCCAGCTTCTGACGGGACACGGCTACTTCCGACGGTACCTCAACAACATGAACAGAGTACGGACGCCTGACTGCAAGTACTGTGGACACGAACGAGACGACGCGAAACACACATTTTTTGTGTGCGACGGACTTGAGACGAGAACTCGAGACGACAACAGGTAACATCACCCCTGACAACATTGTACAGGTGATGTTACGCATACAGGAATAGTGGCTACTCGTAGCCACCTATACAGAGACAATACTGCGACGAAAAAACGCGGACGGCTGCCTGACGGACGACTGAGCAGACCGAGCGACGCGACCTAACAAAATACAGACAAACGAGACAAACGGACGAACACGGACAAGACCCCCTAGCTAGAAGTATTACTAACGTAGTTCCTGGCTGGGGGAGAGGGTGAAGGAGGTGGCGGTTTAGTGGGTAGGCCTGCTTTTTTGGGAGTCCCACATAACCCTCTGGGCTGAAAGTCCAGATCTGTAAGACTGGGCTGTAGGTCCAGGGGGTATCCGTCAAAAAAATTCCGCAACTCCTAAAAAAAAAAAAAAAATAATAATAATAATAATAATAATAATAATAATATTGTTATATTTATGGTTATATTGAAAGTGGAGTTGAGTTTATAAAGATGAGGCAAGTAGTTAATAATATTAAAAGTATTTCTTTATGATATGGAGCGTAACGTGAGTTTGTCTGTTGTGCTCAGTAAACTATTCAATATTAAATCATGAACATGTAGTTAAGACGCATGATGAGCTTGTGCTTTGTGTTTTGGCTGGTAGTTTGGAGTGACTTGCTATCAGGGAGTATAAGAGACGACCCTGACATTTCCGGTTCTCTAGAACCCACTGCAGAATTCACTATCTGGGGGATAATTCCAAGAGAGAGAACACATTGCGGAGAGTGACCCATTCATGTGATGTCTGTTAAATAAGGAGAGTGACCCATTTATGTGATGTCTGTTAAATAAGGAGAGTAACCCATTCATGTGATGTCTGTTAGATAAAGAGAGAGACAAAGCATTGTGAGACTGTTTTGAGAGTATTATATGCCCATCTCTATGAACGACAATTCTAATGACGAGAGATATTCAAATATGAGCGCAATGCAGAAACAATGACATGTTAATTTAATGATAGTTATACTATGATATATTAAGGGTAGACGCTCACCATTCTTTTTGTTATGTTTAGGTAACAAAGCTGTGACGAAGTAGTATATATCCGGATCAACTCAAGCTCAGCTAGGTAAATCCTGACATCTTGTAAAAGACTCTTAAAATATAATTGTTAATAGAGATCTTTCGAGTTTAACTAAATAATCTAAAAATCATCAAAATCATTTTCTTACATAACAATAAAGAAAATAAAAAAACAAGAAGAAATAAAAAAAAGCAAGAAGAAAAAGAAACAAATTTTAATTTACTGTTAGAAACTGAACAAAATATCTCAATTAATTATATGTTAACACTGTAGGTAAAACATCAAATATTATTATTAAAAACAACAAAAATTAAATATAAAAGCTGTTTTAGTTGTTTCTTAAAAGAATAAATAAGTCCTATTATTTAATAAAAATAATGGAAGTGATTCTAAAATTGTCAAAATTTGTTATTGCTTCAATCATGGTATTGTAATCATCATAAGTAACTACAATATTCTAATATTATAAAAATTGAGCTTCTATCACATTATATTATCAAGTTGTTAGATAGGCATCATAGATATAACAGACTTTAATTTAATCATGATTAAACAAAAGGTAATGTTTTAAAAACTTTCAATAAAAATAATAATTAATTTGCAATTTCAGAGCTCATCTCAACGTTTTTACAAAATACATAGATTGAATTAAAAAATTAACAAAATGGTAGAAATAAGATTTCGTAACAAGTTTAAGCTCTTTCTTGGAGATTGCACAAAATATTCAAATATTCATGGTGTGTATTATTTAGGAGAGCAAACATCCAGAGCCGAAAAGTAATAGAAACTTGATTAAAATTATTTATACTAGCTAATAAAGATGTTTGAAACTGATTTATGCAAAGCTTTTAATAACTTTATCAGGCTTATAATCTGTGTTTTAAGTATCTCAAATATTAGGAAATCATATTCTACTCTTATTTGTAAGAAAAACTTATTCAAATTACATTCTAGTTGACAAATCTTTATTGAACTACTGTGTAATAATTTGTTACTAAAAATGTATTCAAATCTAAATCTGTTGCAACATGTTGAATAATTCCAATATGAACCAAACATGTTCAAGTTTACAGATATAATTTGAATGAATTTGCATTAATGTTTTTATTTTACTCTTTATTAGTTTAGTCCCGGTATGTCTAGAAACATCTAATATTTTTTAAATGTTTTAGGACACACTGGGTAGGTATCACTTTTGTTTGTACAATGAATGCATCATACAAAAATAGTGACAATTACCTGAAGTTATTTGTCATATCACCTACCAATGACTTACTTCGACAAGAAGAGCAGAGGTGCTGTTTTTATATCAATAATAAATATCTCACATTTGATGATGGTTACTGAAACTAGAAGAAATAAACAACTGAGTTTGCTGCTTTCACCAATCTGCAAGTAATCAAAAATAAATTATCACTTTTGAACATTAACTGAATTTATTAAAAGATTTATATATAATATGTTTAGTATAATATTTTTTATTTATATAATATTTGTAAATGCTCATAGATTTAGAATACTAATGCTGACAAGCTTACTAAAAATTAATCACTGATTAGAAATTTTACAATATCATTGACTTTTTATAAGCAGTGTAGCATTATATAACCAAGTCAAATTCTATTGACTCATTAGAATATTGTTATATGTTGGTATCATATTTATTAATCATCTATTCTACAAATCGAACCCCACTTAACTCTTACTTCATTCTAAATACTACTGATTGATTAACAGTGACATGTCATCTCTTGTATACTTAATAATAGCTAACATTGCATTATTTGCATACTACACCTCCCCCTTTTAAGAAAATGTGTTTTCGTTTGAAGTTTTGTAGAGATCATTTAATATAAATGAAGAAAAAATAAAAAAAAAAGATGATCTAAATTAAATTAATACAAAATAAGTACAAGAGAAAAGACATTCGTATAAAATACATTCTATACTATAAGCCTAGGAAAAATATATATAAACAGATATATACAGTGAGATTTTTGTTTTACTAAACATAACGTTATAAACATGTTCAGTTTTAAAAAAACCATGTCAATACATTGTCGCTAGGTAGGCAACCAAATTAACAAATGTTTATTTTGACACTTGACTGACTTGACAGAACAGAACTCTGAAATTTTATTCAAAGGTAAGGAAGGTTATGTTACGTCTTAATAACAAGTTTAAAAAGAAACTTTTAATCAAATTAATTTATTAAATGTTCAAAGTGACCACCTTCTTGTTCAAAGCAATACGCTAAACAATTGTAAAATGCTTGTACAGTATTTTTTAAAAAAACTGGATTTATTTCGTTGCAGGCGGTGAGTATTCTATTCTTTAGTTCTTCTGTACTCTCTATTACGGTATTGTTGTAGACTTTAGATTGAAGATAACCCCTATTGGTCCAAACCGTCCAATCCAGCGATCCTGGAAGTTTTCATTCAGGAAACGTGTAATAGGGCCCGTGGAATGTGGTGGAGCGCCATCCATTTGAAACCATGCGTTCTCAAGATTCAAGTCTTTTAGTCGTGGCATTATGTGTCTTTGCAGAAGTTCCAAAAACTTGGCGGCATTTAGGTTGCCATCAATAAAAAATGAACCAATAAGGGTACCGTCGACTATTCCAGTCCAAGCATTAACTCTGCTATTATACTGAGTGTGTGTTAAATTTTGAACATGTTCGTTTGTACGTGACCAATACCTGTGGGAATTAGAAAGAAAGATAGGAAAAAAAAGGAAAGAGGTGTTCAATACAAACCGACAATTCTGTGAATTGACCGTGCCATTTAAACAAAAGGATGACTCATCAGTAAAACTATCTTGTGTAAAATATCTTCATTTTCATTTATTAAATTAAATATTGTTTCACAAAAATCTGTTCTTTTTATTTTGTCAAGAGGAAAAAGCTGTTGGTGATTTGAAAATTTGTAAGGTTTGTATTTATACTTTTTGAAAGTTTTAAGGACAGAGGATTTTAAAATGCCAAACTCGTTTGCTATTATCCGCGACGGGGTAATGGGGTTTTCTTCAGCATAACATAATATCTGTATTTCTCGTTCTTCTGTCAAGATGGGACAAGTTCTTCTTTTTATGTGTGGATTCATTACACAACCTTCACCATTTAGTAGGGCAAGTTTTTACAAGCAATTTACAATTGCTTGTAAACAAAAATCTCACTGGTGCGATTCAAACTGAACATCCTATGTTCAGTTTTAAAAAAATCGAATCAATGCATTACAAGCAAGGAGTTGTCCCTACTCCTTGATTACAAGGAGTTGAAGCGTATCAAAGCCACCTCTAATAAACAATTGCCATTAATGTCATTGACAAGTGTCAAAATTATTATTTTCAAAGTTCTTGCATCTGTCTAGCATGGATCTAAAAGAGGAAAAAATTGCCATTGTACGCTGGTACAATTGCAATAACAGCATAAGACAAGTACGCGATCTGTTTGCTGTAAGTTATCCCGAGAGACCAATACCATCTGTTGGAACTATTCACAACATAATTAAAAAATTTAATGGTAAAGGTTGTGTAATAAATTCACACATAAAAAGAAGAATAACTTGTCTCGTCTTGACAGAAGAACGAGAAATACAGATATTATGTTATGCTGAAGAAAACCCCATTACCCCGTCGCGGATAATAGCAAACGAGTTTGGCATTTCAAAATCCTCTGTCCTTAAAACTTTCAAAAAGTATAAATACAAACCTTACAAATTTTCAAATCACCAACAGCTTTTTCCTCTTGACAAAATAAAAAGAACAGATTTTTGTGAAACAATATTTAATTTAATAAATGAAAATGAAGATATTTTACACAAGATAGTTTTTACTGATGAGTCATCCTTTTGTTTGAATGGCACGGTCAATTCACAGAATTGTCGGTTTGTATTGAACACCTCTTTCCTTTTTTTTCCTATGTTTCTTTCTAATTCCCACAGGTATTGGTCACGTACAAACGAACATGTTCAAAATTTAAGACACACTCAGTATAATAGCAGAGTTAATGTTTGGACTAGAATAGTCGACGGTACCCTTATTAGTCCATTTTTTATTGATGGCAACCTAAATGCCGCCAAGTTTTTGGAACTTCTGCAAAGACACATAATGCCACGACAAAAGACTTGAATCTTGAGAACGCATGGTTTCAAATGGACGGCGTTCCACCACATTCCACGGGCCCTATTACACGTTTCCTGAACGAAAACTTTCAAGATCGCTGGATTGGACGGTTTGGACCAATAGGGGTTATCTTCAATCTAAAGTCTACAACAATACCGTAATAGAGAGTACAGAAGAACTAAAGAATAGAATACTCACCGCCTGCAACGAAATAAATCCAGTTTTTTTAAAAAATACTGTACAAGCATTTTACAATCGTTTGGCGTATTGCTTAGAACAAGAAGGTGGTCACTTTGAACATTTAATAAATTAATTTGATTAAAAGTTTTTTTTTAAACTTGTTAATAAGACGTAACATAGCCTTCCTTACCTTTGAATAAAATTTCAGAGTTCTGTTCTGTCAAGTCAGTCAAGTGTCAAAATAAACATTTGTTAATTTGGTTGCCTACCTAGCGACAATGTATTGACATGGTTTTTTTAAAACTGAACATGCGTTTATAACGTTATGTTCAGTAAAACAAAAATCTCACTGTATAAATATAAATATATATATATATATATATATATATATATATAGACGTATAAACGTTCATTATGAAGCCAAAAACAGCATACTTTGCATCTGGCGCTTAGCCCACCGGCTGGTTTCCAAGCCCGGAAACGGGCTTGAGAAAAATTCCATGTATAACATCAAATTTCTCAATAACGGTTTTTTAGTTTTCAACCAAATTTTATTTCATATCTAGATGGGGATTGAAGACGTTCATTACGCTTTACGTCATCATTTTATCATAAAGGGTTTGTTTGTTATCAACAATAATCCAAATGGATGCAGGGCTTCTCAATGGCTTGAAACATATCAAGATAAACGGTTGTAGTTCAACCATTTTTCGTTAGTGGCCGCTGTTGACGCTGGTGTTTATAATAAAATATATATTACGCATTTTACGCTCCAAGATGGTTTATTCTGGAATAATTTCCTTAGTCTTGTGCACCATATTGCAACAGTGTTTTATTTAGTTTTTGTTATCTTAATGACGGAATTCCTTTGTCATTCACCTCCAACTTGATGCAAGGTCGTTTTATGTAACTCGTAGACAGTTTTAATTCATTAAGTCAAATTTTTACATTTGACTGCAAATGCTTTATAATATTGAGCAAATACAAGCCTAATAGGTACTTTTTGTCAGTTTGCAGTGATATTCAAAATTTTTAGTTTTAATTCATCTCATAATATTGATACGAAATTTATTTAAAATGCTTTTTAATAGTACAATAATTATCACAGCGGCAGCGTGTTGCTAAAAAAAGTAACTAATTAACATATTTAATTCGTTATATTTAAAAATTTGCCATAAGCACACTGTAAGTAAGCAGATTGCTGAGTAAGCACATAAAAGATGTGGTAAACAATAAAAAATCATACGGTGTGGTTTATTTTGACTTACTTGAAAAATTTTAAGAATGAAATTTTGAAAAACCACTTAATATTTTGCAAAAAAAAGCTACGTGAAATTATGTCAGATAAGTATCATCAAATTGATTGGTAATTTAGCAAAAAATTCTAAACAAAAATAACACATTCACAAAAAACAAATTTTGGGTTTTTTTATTATTGGGATACATAAAATCAACAATATTTTTAAAAGTGCAACAAAAACACCACAACGTTCTAAATAATACAAAAATTAAAATCTGTAATGATAAGCAAGGTGAAAAATGTAAAATGTTATTAAATAATAAAATAAAGTTTTTATGTTTTATAAGAAAAGATTCTGTCCAATGAATACTTAATAAATAGAAAACTTTTACTCGTGATCACTGATAACTTTTCGTGCGCCTAAAAGCGACCCAAAAAATAAGCGGATAATATAAAAAAAGATATGGTAGTAATTTTATATTAAATTGTTAGTAGTAACAGAAGATGAAAGGTATTTGAATATTTTTCCTTTTTTGTTAATCTTTCATTTTTATAACTAATTTAAGAATTAAACAATTACTAGAATTTTTATTTCAATTTTAAATTACATGGTTAGCAAAAGCATAAAAATATTACAAAACTCTCAGAATTGTTTGTTTCTGCCGCTTATGGTTTATTCAAGAAATATTTACAGAGTACCCACATTTTTTCGTGTCTATAAAAAATGAGTGAATATTTTTTTGTTTTAGATTATGAAGGAATCATACAAGCTCACGTTAGGAAAATGTTTCCAACACAATTTTTAGCAGAAAATCAATTTTACAATACTGGTAGTTGAGTTTTGAGTTCAAATGGTTCATTAATACCTCTTTATTTCGCAATAATTGCAACATTTTCTTGAAATAAATTACTAGCGAAAGAAACAACTTTGCTTTTAATTATAAGAAAAGTCCTTTATGTTTGGTAAACGCCTTTTAATTTGTTTTCAAAAAGTTTCTAGTTTCTGCATACTTCATCTGGTGAAGAATAACATCAGAAACATTATACCCACAAATTTACCCGCGAAAACAAAATACCTTACGCATAGTCTCTGGCTAGATGACCTCACAGCGATAGATAAGCTTGTTTGGCGTAATTATTATTCGTAAACAATCGAGAATCATTCAACGGCTTTTTTCGTTGAAGATAAGGAATACTATGTATGAGGTTTATTTATCTATGGGTAAATAGACTAAATAGTAGTCCTTACAAAATTGATTTGTTTTTCATTAATTTACGTGTTACTTTCACGAAGATATAAATAGTTTTTAAAAAGTTTTCGTAAAAGTTTTAGCTGCAACTTTTGTTATCTCTTATTTATAAATACAAAAAAAAAGAATAGCTTCAATGATTAATACAATGTAATGTTTCGATGGCTTGCTGGTTCTTCTTTTACTAATTCTGTATATACTAAAAGATGTGGATGATTAATAGTTTTTAGCTATGTAAATTTTGAAAGTTACCTTTTAATCGTGTGGACTCTAAACCAAAACCAATGTATCGTAATTATTTGCCTATCAATTCCAGAGAACGTAATTTTTTAATGAAAAAAGAAAGTACTACTTTTTTCAGTTCAAGTTTGGTTATTAATTTGGTATTATCTACATAATTAGAGAGTAAACGAAGGAATGCGATGATAACATAATTGTCGTAATGATGCAAGCAATTGTTGCTAAAGATGGTGAATGGGTCTTAAATTAAAAATATTATTATTTTAATCCATAACAACATAAATAATAGTACATGAATAAAAGTTTTTATAAAATAATTAAAAGTTTCTTCTTGCTGAAGAATTCGATATGATTGTGCTACTAAAACCAATACATTATTAAAAACCTTATATAACATTATCAATACATCATCATTATCATCAAAAATCTATGTGTTTGCACAAAACAATTATTTAAAAATAAACATTTACGGCAAACAGCTGATGCTATTTTGTAAAACAGCTCAAACCACGTTTAATGTAAATACTGTATGGAGATAGCCGTAACAGCATCGAGTTAATAAATAAATCAAAGTCAATTAATTATTAACACAAAACTAAGGTACATATTACTTATGTGAATACATAAGTACATTAGATACATTAAATGTTGAATTTGAAAAAATTTAGCGCTAACAATTAAATTGTTAAAAAAAATATGGCGTCCGTCGGAATCGAACCACGTTTTTTCAAATGTAAACCAAGCATGCTGTTCGCTACGCTATGCTAGACTTTAGAGAATACGCTTTTATATATCGATAAATAGTAAAGATGCATCTAAAAGTGTAATATTCTGCAATAGACTGACTTGAAAAGTCTCATCAAAAACAAAACAGTCTCCAGTCAGGATTTCATATATGGCGAATTATTGCCATTGGTGTTATTACTATTACATAGTGTTGTTATTTAGGTTTGGTTAAAAGCTTATTCAATAATAAAAGTATTATAGACACACAAAAAATACCCAAGTAAACACAATTTTTCTAAATTAATTTTTAGTAATGGAACTTATGAGAAACAAAAAACATATACACTATAAAAAAAACTGTTGCATTCTAAAAAATTTACATTTTTAAAAAATCTACATATTTAAAAATATAGGTGGAAAACTAATTATTATTTGAGAGTTCTAGACGATTATCTTGTAGAATGCAGTATTTGCAAACGTGTGGAAAGAAATGTTATAGCTTACTGATATGAATATTATGGCTTGAATCTTGTTACAGCATGTAATTAACAAATAAAGACGTATTTACAATAATTCATTAAGTGTCTATCAGAATAGTATTCAGTTAATGTAGGTATATTTAATTTTATTGCCCCAAATTCAATTGAAAAATAAAAGATTGCTTTCAGGCTCCAATGGCCATTATCTAAAATAATGGCAATCGTTTACTAATAGATGAAAGATTTACGGTAGATGCTGCAATATAAAGAACATGAATAATAAAATAATTTTGATATTGAATAAAATACCTATATTTAGGCGTGATCAAAATTAAAACAGAATTCTGTTATTTTATGTTGTAGCGAAACATTATTCGATATCAAATCTGCACTTGTAATTGAATATATCGTAGCTGTAGACACAATGTCTGCCATTCTTGCGTTGTTTGATCTTCATCCCACGCAGCGCATGAGAAATTTTGCTGTATTTTCTTCAACCAAGCTCAAAACATCTAGAAACTATGTGCTTATCACTCTTTCAAGCGGCAACCTTGCAATGGCTTTAAAACATGCGTAAGTTATCGACTTTAAACACACAATGGGCTTGAAACAATGTGCGAAATGATTGGGCTTCGGTAAAGCGATAAGATATCAGTTGCGTAATTAAGATTATATATGGATTGGATCGCGGATCCACTGCTGGGGGGCCCTTTGCCTGAGCTATATCAACGGCGGGAATCATCCGTACTATACGTATATATATATATATATATACATTACATTAAACGTGGTTTGAGCTGTTTTACAAAATAGCATCAGCTGTTTGCCGTAAATGTTTATTTTTAAATAATTGTTTTGTGCAAACACATAGATTTTTGATGATAATGATGATGTATTGATAATGTTATATAAGGTTTTTAATAATGTATTGGTTTTAGTAGCACAATCATATCGAATTCTTCAGCAAGAAGAAACTTTTAATTATTTTATAAAAACTTTTATTCATGTACTATTATTTATGTTGTTATGGATTAAAATAATAATATTTTTAATGTAAGACCCATTCACCATCTTTAGCGACAATTGCTTTCATCATTACGACAATTATGTTATTATCGCATTCCTTCGTTTACTCTCTAATCATGTGGATAATACCAAATTAATAACCAAACTTGAACTGAAAAATGTAGTACTTTCTTTTTTCATTAAAAAATTACGTTCTCTGGAATTGATAGGCAAATAATTACGATACATTGGTTTTGGTTTAGAGTCCACACGATTAAAAGGTAACTTTCAAAATTTACATAACTAAAAACTATTAATCATCCACATCTTTTAGTATACCTATACAGAATTAGTAAATGTTGTATATTCATTATTAATACAGTAGTAGTTGGATAAATGAGCAAGAAAGTGCAAGCAGCTCAGCCGAAGAACCAGCAAGCCATCGAAACATTACATTGTATTAATCATTAAAGTTATTTTTTTTTTTGTATTTAAAAATAAGAGATAACAAAAGTTGCAGCTAAAACTTTTACGAAAACTTTTTAAAAACTATTTATATCTTCATAAAGGTAACACGTAAATTAATGAAAAACAAATCAATTTTGTAAGGACTACTATTTAGTCTATTTACCCATAGATAAATAAACCTCATACTATTTCTTATCTTCAACGAGAAAAACCGTTGAATGATTCTCGATTGTTTACGAATACAAAAAAACAAAAAGTCTAGTTAAAAAAAAAATTTTTTAAAAATTTATATATAACGACGATTATTGATTCTGTAAAGGAGAGTAACTATTGTACACAACAGATTTTTCAAGGTCAAGATCTTTTAATGACTTGGAAGTAGTGGGAGAAGCAACTGCACAGACACACTTTCTTCTTCTTATAATATATAAGTCCAAAACAAAAAGTCTAGTTAAAAAAAAAATTAAAAAAAAATTTAAATATAACGACGATTATTGATTCTGTAAAAGAGAGTAACTATTGTACACAACAGATTTTTCAAGGTTAAGATCTTGTAATGACATAGAAGTGGTGGGAGGAGCAACTGCACAGACACACTTTCTTCTTCTTATAATATGTAAGTCCAAAACAAAAAGTCTAGTTAAAAAAAAAATTAAAAAAAAATTTATATATAACGACGATTATTGATTCTGTAAAGAGAGTAACTATTGTACACAACAGATTGTTCAAGTTCAAGATCTTGTAATGACGTGGAAGTAGTGGGAGGAGCAACTGCACACACACACTTTCTTCTTCTTATAATATACAAGTCCAAAACAAAAAGTCAATTTAGAAAAAAAATTAAAAAAAAATTTATATATAACGACGATTATTGATTCTGTAAAGGAGAGTAACTATTGTACACAACAGATTTTTCAAAGTCAAGATCTTGTAATGACGTGGAAGTAGTGAGAGGAGCAACTGCACACACACACATTCTTCTTCTTATAATATATAAGTCCAAAACAAAAAATCTAGTTAAAAAAAAAATTAAAACAAAATTTATATATAACGACGATTATTGATTCTGTAAAAGAGAGTAACTATTGTACACAACAGATTTTTCAAGGTTAAGATCTTGTAATGACGTGGAAGTAGTGGGAGGAGCAACTGCACACACACACTTTTTTCTTCTTATAATATATGAGTCCAAAACAAAAAGTCTAGTTAAAAAAAAATTAAAAAAAAATTTATATAAAACGACGATTATTGATTCTGTGAAGGAGAGTAACTATTGTACACAACAGATTTTTCAAGGTCAAGATCTTTTAATGACTTGGAAGTAGTGGGAGGAGCAACTGCACAGACACACTTTCTTCTTCTTATAATATATAAGTCCAAAACAAAAAGTCTAGTTAAAAAAAAAATTAAAAAAAAATTTATATATAACGACGATTATTGATTCTGTAAAAGAGAGTAACTATTGTACACAACAGATTTTTCAAGGTCAAGATCTTGTAATGACGTGGAAGTAGTGGGAGGAGCAACTGCACACACACACTTTCTTCTTCTTATAATATACAAGTCCAAAACAAAAAGTCTAGTTGAAAGAAAAATTAAATAAACATTTATATATAACGACGATTATTGATTCTGTAAAAGAGAGTAACTATTGTACACAACAGATTTTTCAAGGTTAAGATCTTGTAATGACGTGGAAGTAGTGGGAGGAGCAACTGCACACACACACTTTCTTTTTCTTATAATTTATAAGTCCAAAACAAAAAGTCTCGTTAAAAAAAAAATTCATATATAACGACGATTATTGATTCTGTAAAAGAGAGTAACTATTGTACACAACAGATTTTTTAAGGTCAAGATCTTGTAATGACGTGGAAGTAGTGGGAGGAGCAACTGCACACACACACTTTCTTCTTCTTATAATATACAAGTCCAAAACAAAAAGTCTAGTTAAAAAAAAAATTAAAAAAAAATTTATATATAACGACGATTATTGATTCTGTAAAGAGAGTAACTATTGTACACAACAGATTTTTCAAGGTTAAGATCTTGTAATGACGTGGAAGTAGTGGGAGGAGCAACTGCACACACACACTTTCTTTTTCTTATAATTTATAAGTCCAAAACAAAAAGTCTCGTTAAAAAAAAAATTCATATATAACGACGATTATTGATTCTGTAAAAGAGAGTAACTATTGTACACAACAGATTTTTCAAGGTCAAGATCTTGTAATGACGTGGAAGTAGTAGGAGGAGCAACTGCACACACACACTTTCTTCTTCTTATAATATATAAGTCCAAAACAAAAAGTCTAATTAAAATAAAAAATTTTTGTAAAATTTATATATAATGACGATTATTGATTCTGTAAAGAGAGTAACTATTGTACACAACAGATTTTTCAAGGTCAAGATCTTGTAATGACGTGGAAATAGTGAGAGGAGCACCTGCACACACACACTTTCTTCTTCTTATAATATATAAGTCCAAAACAAAAAATCTAGTTAAAAAAAAAATTAAAAAAAAATTTATATATAACGACGATTATTGATTCTGTGAAGAGAGTAACTATTCTACACAACAGATTGTTCAAGGTCAAGATCTTGTAATGACGTGGAAGTAGTGGGAGGAGCAACTGCACACACACACTTTCTTCTTCTTATAATATATAAGTCCAAAACAAAAAGTCTAGTTAAAAAAAAAATTTAAATATAACGACGATTATTGATTCTGTAAAAGAGAGTAACTATTGTACACAACAGATTTTTCAAGGTTAAGATCTTGTAATGACATAGAAGTAGTGGGAGGAGCAACTGCACACACACACTTTCTTCTTCTTATAATATGTAAGTCCAAAACAAAAAGTCTAGTTAAAAAAAAAATTAAAAAAAAATTTATATACAACGACGATTATTGATTCTGTAAAAGAGAGTAACTATTGTACACAACAGATTTTTCAAGGTCAAGATCTTGTAATGACGTGGAAATAGTGAGAGGAGCAACTGCACACACACACTTTCTTCTTCTTATAATATATAAGTCCAAAACAAAAAGTCTAGTTAAAAAAAAAATTAAAAAAAAATTTATATATAACGACGATTATTGATTCTGTAAAGAGAGTAACTATTCTACACAACAGATTGTTCAAGGTCAAGATCTTGTAATGACGTGGAAGTAGTGGGAGGAGCAACTGCACACACACACTTTCTTCTTCTTATAATATATAAGTCCAAAACAAAAAGTCTAGCTAAAAAAAAATTAAAAAAAAATTTATATATAACGACGATTATTGATTCTGTAAAGGAGAGTAACTATTGTACACAACAGATTTTTCAAGGTCAAGATCTTTTAATGACTTGGAAGTAGTGGGAGGAGCAACTGCACAGACACACTTTCTTCTTCTTATAATATACAAGTCCAAAACAAAAAGTCAATTTAGAAAAAAAATTAAAAAAAAATTTATATATAACGACGATTATTGATTCTGTAAAGGAGAGTAACTATTGTACACAACAGATTTTTCAAAGTCAAGATCTTGTAATGACGTGGAAGTAGTGGGAGGAGCAACTGCACACACACACTTTCTTCTTCTTATAATATACAAGTCCAAAACAAAAAGTCAATTTAGAAAAAAAATTAAAAAAAAATTTATATATAACGACGATTATTGATTCTGTAAAAGAGAGTAACTATTGTACACATCAGATTTTTCAAGGTCAAGATCTTGTAATGACGTGGAAGTAGTGGGAGGAGCAACTGCACACACACACTTTCTTCTTCTTATAATATACAAGTCCAAAACAAAAAGTCTAGTTGAAAGAAAAATTAAATAAACATTTATATATAACGACGATTATTGATTCTGTAAAAGAGAGTAACTATTGTACACAACAGATTTTTCAAGGTTAAGATCTTGTAATGACGTGGAAGTAGTGGGAGGAGCAACTGCACACACACACTTTCTTCTTCTTATAATTTATAAGTCCAAAACAAAAAGTCTCGTTAAAAAAAAAATTCATATATAACGACGATTATTGATTCTGTAAAAGAGAGTAACTATTGTACACAACAGATTTTTCAAGGTCAAGATCTTGTAATGACGTGGAAGTAGTGGGAGGAGCAACTGCACACACACACTTTCTTCTTCTTATAATATACAAGTCCAAAACAAAAAGTCTAGTTAAAAAAAAAATTTAAAAAAAATTTATATATAACGACGATTATTGATTCTGTAAAGAGAGTAACTATTGTACACAACAGATTTTTCAAGGTTAAGATCTTGTAATGACGTGGAAGTAGTGGGAGGAGCAACTGCACACACACACTTTCTTCTTCTTATAATTTATAAGTCCAAAACAAAAAGTCTCGTTAAAAAAAAAATTCATATATAACGACGATTATTGATTCTGTAAAAGAGAGTAACTATTGTACACAACAGATTTTTCAAGGTAAAGATCTTGTAATGACGTGGAAGTAGTAGGAGGAGCAACTGCACACACACACTTTCTTCTTCTTATAATATATAAGTCCAAAACAAAAAGTCTAATTAAAATAAAAAATTTTTGTAAAATTTATATATAATGACGATTATTGATTCTGTAAAGAGAGTAACTATTGTACACAACAGATTTTTCAAGGTCAAGATCTTGTAATGACGTGGAAATAGTGAGAGGAGCACCTGCACACACACACTTTCTTCTTCTTATAATATATAAGTCCAAAACAAAAAGTCTAGTTAAAAAAAAAATTAAAAAAAAATTTATATATAACGACGATTATTGATTCTGTAAAGAGAGTAACTATTCTACACAACAGATTGTTCAAGGTCAAGATCTTGTAATGACGTGGAAGTAGTGGGAGGAGCAACTGCACACACACACTTTCTTCTTCTTATAATATATAAGTCCAAAACAAAAAGTCTAGTTAAAAAAAAAATTAAAAAAAAATTTAAATATAACGACGATTATTGATTCTGTAAAAGAGAGTAACTATTGTACACAACAGATTTTTCAAGGTTAAGATCTTGTAATGACATAGAAGTAGTGGGAGGAGCAACTGCACACACACACTTTCTTCTTCTTATAATATGTAAGTCCAAAACAAAAAGTCTAGTTAAAAAAAAAATTAAAAAAAAATTTATATACAACGACGATTATTGATTCTGTAAAAGAGAGTAACTATTGTACACAACAGATTTTTCAAGGTCAAGATCTTGTAATGACGTGGAAATAGTGAGAGGAGCAACTGCACACACACACTTTCTTCTTCTTATAATATATAAGTCCAAAACAAAAAGTCTAGTTAAAAAAAAAATTAAAAAAAAATTTATATATAACGACGATTATTGATTCTGTAAAGAGAGTAACTATTCTACACAACAGATTGTTCAAGGTCAAGATCTTGTAATGACGTGGAAGTAGTGGGAGGAGCAACTGCACACACACACTTTCTTCTTCTTATAATATATAAGTCCAAAACAAAAAGTCTAGCTAAAAAAAAATTAAAAAAAAATTTATATATAACGACGATTATTGATTCTGTAAAGGAGAGTAACTATTGTACACAACAGATTTTTCAAGGTCAAGATCTTTTAATGACTTGGAAGTAGTGGGAGGAGCAACTGCACAGACACACTTTCTTCTTCTTATAATATATAAGTCCAAAACAAAAAGTCTAGTTAAAAAAAAAATTAAAAAAAAATTTAAATATAACGACGATTATTGATTCTGTAAAAGAGAGTTACTATTGTACACAACAGATTTTTCAAGGTTAAGATCTTGTAATGACATAGAAGTAGTGGGAGGAGCAACTGCACACACACACTTTCTTCTTCTTATAATATATAAGTCCAAAACAAAAAGTCTAGTTAAAAAAAAAATTAAAAAAAAAATTATATATAACGACGATGATTGATTCTGTAAAAGAGAGTAACTATTGTACACAACAGATTTTTCAAGGTCAAGATCTTGTAATGACGTGGAAGTAGTGGGAGGAGCAACTGCACACACACACTTTCTTCTTCTTATAATATACAAGTCCAAAACAAAAAGTCTAGTTGAAAGAAAAATTAAATAAACATTTATATATAACGACGATTATTGATTCTGTAAAAGAGAGTAACTATTGTACACAACAGATTTTTCAAGGTTAAGATCTTGTAATGACGTGGAAGTAGTGGGAGGAGCAACTGCACACACACACTTTCTTCTTCTTATAATTTATAAGTCCAAAACAAAAAGTCTCGTAAAAAAAAAAATTCATATATAACGACGATTATTGATTCTGTAAAAGAGAGTAACTATTGTACACAACAGATTTTTCAAGGTCAAGATCTTGTAATGACGTGGAAGTAGTGGGAGGAGCAACTGCACACACACACTTTCTTCTTCTTATAATATACAAGTCCAAAACAAAAAGTCTAGTTAAAAAAAAAATTAAAAAAAAATTTATATATAACGACGATTATTGATTCTGTAAAGAGAGTAACTATTCTACACAACAGATTGTTCAAGGTCAAGATCTTGTAATGACGTGGAAGTAGTGGGAGGAGCAACTGCACACACACACTTTCTTCTTCTTATAATATATAAGTCCAAAACAAAAAGTCTAGTTAAAAAAAAATTTAAAAAAAATTTATATATAACGACGATTATTGATTCAGTAAAGGAGAGTAACTATTGTACACAACAGATTTTTCAAGGTCAAGATCTTGTAATGACGTGGAAGTAGTAGGAGGAGCAACTGCACACACACACTTTCTTCTTCTTATAATATATAAGTCCAAAACAAAAAGTCTAATTAAAATAAAAAATTTTTGTAAAATTTATATATAATGACGATTATTGATTCTGTAAAGAGAGTAACTATTGTACACAACAGATTTTTCAAGGTCAAGATCTTGTAATGACGTGGAAATAGTGAGAGGAGCACCTGCACACACACACTTTCTTCTTCTTATAATATATAAGTCCAAAACAAAAAGTCTAGTTAAAAAAAAAATTAAAAAAAAATTTATATATAACGACGATTATTGATTCTGTAAAGAGAGTAACTATTCTACACAACAGATTGTTCAAGGTCAAGATCTTGTAATGACGTGGAAGTAGTGGGAGGAGCAACTGCACACACACACTTTCTTCTTCTTATAATATATAAGTCCAAAACAAAAAGTCTAGTTAAAAAAAAAATTAAAAAAAAATTTAAATATAACGACGATTATTGATTCTGTAAAAGAGAGTAACTATTGTACACAACAGATTTTTCAAGGTTAAAATCTTGTAATGACATAGAAGTAGTGGGAGGAGCAACTGCACACACACACTTTTTTCTTCTTATAATATGTAAGTCCAAAACAAAAAGTCTAGTTAAAAAAAAAATTAAAAAAAAATTTATATATAACGACGATTATTGATTCTGTAAAAGAGAGTAACTATTGTACACAACAGATTTTTCAAGGTCAAGATCTTGTAATGACGTGGAAATAGTGAGAGGAGCAACTGCACACACACACTTTCTTGTTCTTATAATATATAAGTCCAAAACAAAAAGTCTAGTTAAAAAAAAAATTAAAAAAAAATTTATATATAACGACGATTATTGATTCTGTAAAAGAGAGTAACTATTGTACACAACAGATTTTTCAAGGTCAAGATCTTGTAATGACGTGGAAATAGTGAGAGGAGCAACTGCACACACACACTTTCTTCTTCTTATAATATATAAGTCCAAAACAAAAAGTCTAGTTAAAAAAAAAATTAAAAAAAAATTTATATATATCGACGATTATTGATTCTGTAAAGAGAGTAACTATTCTACACAACAGATTGTTCAAGGTCAAGATCTTGTAATGACGTGGAAGTAGTGGGAGGAGCAACTGCACACACACACTTTCTTCTTATAATATATGAGTCCAAAACAAAAAGTCTAGTTGAAAAAAAAATTAAAAAAAAATTTATATATAACGACGATTATTGATTCTGTAAAGGAGAGTAACTATTGTACACAACAGATTTTTCAAGGTCAAGATCTTGTAATGACGTGGAAGTAGTGGGAGGAGCAACTGCACACACACACACTTTTTTCTTCTTTTAATATATAAGTCCAAAACAAAAAGTCTAGTTAAAAAAAAAATTAAAAAAAAATTTATATATAACGACAATTATTAATTCTGTAAAAGAGAGTAACTATAGTACACAACAGATTTTTCAAGGTCAAGATCTTGTAATGACGTGGAAGTAGTGGGAGGAGCAACTGCACACACCCTTTCTTCTTCTTATAATATATAAGTCCAAAACAAAAAGTCTAGTTGAAAAAATTTAAAAAAAATTTATATATAACGACGATTATCGATTCTGTAAAGAGAGTAACTATTGTACACAACAATTGTTCAAGGTCAAAATCTTGTAATGACGTGGAAGTAGTGGGAGGAGCAACTGCACACACACACTTTCTTCTTCTTATAATATATAAGTCCAAAACAAAAAATCTAGTTAAAAAAAAATTAAAAAAAAAGTTATATATAACGACGATTATTGATTCTGTAAAAGAGAGTAACTATTGTACACAACAGATTTTTCAAGGTCAAGATCTTTTAATGACGTGGAAGTAGTGGGAGGAGCAACTGCACACACACACTTTCTTCTTATAATATATGAGTCCAAAACAAAAAGTCTAGTTGAAAAAAAAATTAAAAAAAAATTTATATATAACGACGATTATTGATTCTGTAAAGGAGAGTAACTATTGTACACAACAGATTTTTCAAGGTTAAAATCTTGTAATGACGTGGAAGTAGTGGGAAGAGCAACTGCACACACACACTTTCTTCTTCTTATAATATATAAATCCAAAACAAAAAGTTTAATTAAAAAAAAAATTATATATAACGACGATTATTGATTCTGTAAAGAGAGTAACTATTGTACACAACAGATTGTTCAAGGTTAAGATCTTGTAATGACGTGGAAGTAGTGGGAGGAGCAACTGCACACACACACTTTCTTCTTCTTATAATATATAAGTCCAAAACAAAATGTCTAGTTAAAAAAAAATTTAAACAAAATTTATATATAACGACGATTATTGACTCTGTAAAAGAGAGTAACTATTGTACACAACAGATTTTTCATGGTCAAGATCTTGTAATGACGTGGAAGTAGTGAAAGGAGCAACTGCACACACACACTTTCTTCTTCTTATAATATATAAGTCCAAAACAAAAAGTCTTGTTAAAAAAAAAAATTAAAAAAAAATATATATATATCGACGATTATTGATTCTGTAAAAGAGAGTAACTATTGTACACAACAGATTTTTCAAGGTTAAGATCTTGTAATGACGTGAAAGTAGTGGGAGGAGCAACTGCACACACACACTTTCTTCTTCTTATAATATATAAATCCAAAACAAAAAGTCTAGTTAAAAAAAAAATTAAAAAAAAATTCATTAATAACGACGATTATTGATTCTGTAAAGGAGAGTAACTATTGTACACAACAGATTTTTCAAGGTCAAGATCTTGTAATGACGTGGAAGTAGTGGGAGGAGCAACTGCACACACACACTTTCTTCTTCTTATAATATATAAGTCCAAAAATAAAAGTCTAGTTGAAAAAAATTAAAAAAAAATTTATATATAACGACGATTATTGATTCTGTAAAAGAGAGTAACTATTGTACACAACAGATTTTTCAAGGTCAAGATTTTGTAATGACGTGGAAGTAGTGGGAGGAGCAACTGCGCACACACACTTTCTTCTTCTTATAATATATGATAAAGGGAGAATACAACCCACAATCCAATATAACAGTTTATTAAGACAAGGTTCACTTCTACATTGACAACCGCTCTGCGCTAAGCCTAAACATAGACTGCCTCCTTTCTCCCATAGCTTGACCTTCCTCCGAGCTTCACATTCTGTACTTCCCCGAGATTCCTGATACTGCGAGGCTACACTATCGATCCTGACGTAACCTTCATGCTGCAGCTGCTAACACGGCCATCCTGACTTGCTGGCGTCCTCGACAGCCTCAACGAGGAAGAACTCTGAAACATTTTCCAACACCAACGAGAGTGGTATTGTAGAGCGAAGAAGGAGAAACAGCTGTTTCTGACACATCTTATACAGACACCAGATCAAAAAAAAAGTAAGAATGTCAAGTGCACGCAATATTAAATAAAGGGAACATTTCAAAAAGGTCTTTAAAATTGAGATATAAGAATGTGTAGGAGCGTCAAAGTAAGTGTAATTAACTAACTATCCTAACTAACAGGAAGATGATTAACAGTCGATTCTGACATACAGACATGACTGCGCCAGCAATTCTGATCTACAGACATGCAAAACACAAAACAGTAGAATGTTTCACAGTCGATTCTGACATACAGACATGACTGCGCCAGCAATTCTGAGTTACAGACATGCAAAACACTTATTACAGACATGGCATAAGGCTACCAAATCTGACGTCAAACCAAGGGAACACCCTCTGTAATTCTGACTTACAGACATTACAACATATAAACACGGCAATTACAAGTAGCAATTTGTTCGGCTATTCTGACAAGTAAAATTTGACCAAATCGTCGGCATGAAGAAGAATGACTAGTCCTCGTCAGACGACGAATAGCATGAGAACCAAGGCTTAATGTGCTCAACTGCATAGACACCAGTGTAGTGGCGGGCTTTAGACACGGTTTTAAGTTGTTAAACTTCGTAGCGGTCATAAGGGAGACACTTTGTAATTTTAAAAGGGCCTTTCCATTTAGGCAAGAGTTTTTTACTGTCTCCTTTAGTAATAATACTGGAGATTTTGACAACAACTAAATCATTAACGTTGTAACAAGGTGGACGTGCGCGTTTTCTATCAAACCTTTTTTTTGTAGTAATTTGACTTGCCTTGACATGTGCTGCTGCTTCGGTACGGAGTTTATTAACATCAAGTAAAGAAGTCAATTCTGGCAACACAATACCGTCACCCGTATACGCACGATATCCTGTTAACAGTTCTTGGGGAGTAGCATTAATTGCCTTATTAAGTGTATTGTTGAGACTCAATTGGATTTGATTAATGTGGGAAATCCAATCAGACAATCAGCAGAAGAAGTAGCGAGACTATCTGTTATGGTTTTATTATAGCGTTCAATTTGACCGTTGCCGCGAGGCACTCCAACGGTGTTGATAAAGTGATGAGCCCCAATAGTAGTGCAGAAATCTTTAAATTTTTGAGAAGTAAAAGAGGTGCTGGCATCGCAGATTATGCGAGTGGGAAACCCAAATATGCCAAAAATTTCTTTAAGCGCTGTAAGAGCTTGGTGAGTATTGGTGCTCTGAACCGGACGTATCAGTATAAATTTTGTGAAGGCGTCAATAACTAGAAAAGATAAGTTTTGTTCTGTGAATTGCGAGGGAAAGGCCCCAGATGATCAATGTGGATAGTATGGAAAGGGATTGCAATTTTGTTGATGGGATGAAGGTAGCCTGGTTGTTTTCCTGCTTTCAATTTATGGTAAGTACAAGGAATGCAGGAATTTATGTATTTTTGAATAAAGCGACGCATTTTAGGAAACCAAAAAGAAAATGCAATAGAGTCATAGGTTTTATCAAAAGCAAAATGGCCATTATTATCATAAAATTTTTGTAAAATTTGCCAACGACAATTTTTGGGAAGAACCAAGCGCTGTCCTTCATCTGTAAGACGGTACAGTTTACCATTTTTCACAGCGTAATTGAGAAAAATGTCTTTATTATTATGTTGGTCGCCGGAGAGTAAAATTGTCATAGTTTCTGTCACAAATTTATCCTGCGTTTGCACAGAGATAACCCAGTCTTCATGACTAATCATGTGAACATTCAACTTAGAAGGTACTGCATTGCGGCTAAGAACGTCAACAAAACTAATTTGTGAGCCAGGTTTATGGATTACAGTAAAGTTATATTCTTGGAGGTCCACTATCCAGCGAGCGATACGTGGACTAATATCTTTCTTTTCAAAAGCTCCCTCTTTAAGGAGTTACAATCAGTTACAAGTTTGAAGGGAATACCCAAGAGATAATGTCTAAACCGTTTAAAGGCTTTGACCACCGCTAAGGCCTCCAACTCAAAGGAATGATAACGTGATTCGGCCGGTGTGGTTTGAGTACTATAAAAGGCTATTGCTTTTTCCTTCTTATCAACAAGTTGAATAAGAACAGCGGCAAATCCAAACGATGAGGCATCTGTATAAAGTATAGTTTCATTTTTGGGGTTAAAAAATGTGAGAATTGGTTTAGAAGTAAGAATTTCTTTGAGATTGGTTATAATTTTATCATGGTCATTTGTCCATGTCCATTCAGAACCAATTTTAAGGAGTTGAGTAAGTAATTTTGTCTTAAGAGCAAAGTTGGGGATAAATTTGCGAAAATAGGACGCAAGTCCTAAGAATTGACGCAATTGGCTTAAATTTGTAGGCGTAGGAAAGTTTTGAACTGCCGCTATTTTTTGTGAAGTAGGTTGAATCCCCTGATGAGAAATTTCATAGCCGAGAAAAGTTAAGCTAGTTAAAAAGAACGAACATTTGCTTAAACGCATTTTAAGACCATTTTTATTTAGAAGAGAAAAAAGAATTTGCAACGTAGTGAAACCAGTTTCAATTGTATTGGAAGGAATTAGAATATCATCCATATAGACAACGATTTGATGAGATGAGATTAAAGGTTGCAAAATTTCATTTATGTATTTTTGAAAAACAGCTACAGCATTGCGCAGGCCAAAAGGCATGCGAAGAAACTCATAATGACCTTCCGGTGTGGAAAATGCAGTTTTGGCAATGGAATGGTCATTCATGCGAAACTGGTAATAACCTGAAGCCAGATCTATTTTACTGAAGTACACAAAGCCTTCAAGACGGTCAATCAAGTCTTCAATTAGGGGTAATGGAAATATCTGTGGAACTGTGATCTTGTTCAATGCACGATAATCGATTACCATACGATAGTTATTGGTATCTGCCTTTTTTACCAAAAAGGCGGGGCTGCTGTATGGAGAAGTAGATGGTCTAATTATATTGGCCGTCAATAATTTATGAACTGTATTCTGTAAAATTTCGCACTCTTTTAACGCTAAGCGATGTGGCTTTCGAGACACTGGAACTTCAGTCGTCAACGTAATTGTCATGACTCCATTACACTTGCCAACATCAGTCAGTTCATCATTCGCAAAACAATGAGAAAACTCAGTACATAATTTTTGTAAACTATCACGAGCCGAAGCTATTACTTTACCAGTAAATACAGTGGTATTCAATTGATAAACTGCAGTAGAAAAAACTATGCCGTTTGGACCTTTCGCATAATAAACATCACTTTGATCGGAGAAATTACGTCCGATAATTACTTCGGCAGTATCTATGCATTTATCAACAACGAAAAAATCAAGACATTTTACCACTTTGTCAATTTCAACGGTCACATTAGTTTGGAGCGATGTTTGCGTTGTGTGGTTACCAAGGTGTAACAAGGTAACAAGCGCTATATGATTGAGAACCAAATTTAAAGATTGGGCCAAGTTTATAGAAAGTAAAGAACATTTGCTACCTAAGTCGACATAACAATTGGTATTTATTTTATTAAGTTTTATTGGTTTAAGAAACGGAGTTTTATTTATGGTTTCGACAGAAAGTACTTTTCTGTGTTTAGTTGCCTTATCTGGGTACTCGATTGCAAGTTGTTTAGACTGCGCTGAGGGGGGACGTCTAATATTACCAGAAGAATGTTGGAAATGCGGAGAGTTTTTAGAATTGTAAGGACAATGTCGACGCATGTGCCCTTGACGCTTGCAGTGATAACATTTTATACCAGGTGAATTACTTTCAGGGAAACGTGGCTTTTTCGTAATATCAGTATTAGTATAGTTTTCTTTATTAAAATCGAATGTTTGGAGATAAGACGCGAGCTGGCCAGCTGTGTTTATATTCGACATTTTGACTGCAAATTTTATTTGAGGGTCATTGATACCACCGACAATTAAATTTAAGACGTCTGTGGTAGAAAAATTTAAATTCAAATTAGAAATTAAAGCCATTTTTTTAAATGTGTATGTATAATAATTTTCCGCTTTGTCTGCCGTAAAAGACAGCATTTCGTTTAGCAAAACATGAATATCACGAGTACTGGGAAATGTATCTTTGAGGAGCTTTTGCCACTCAATCCATGTGTAAACAACCGTTGATAAGCCACTATACCAAATATTTGCGGCGCCACGGAGATGACGTAATGCATGAATCGTGGTCTCCTGGTCATTCCAAAAATAAATTGCGAGCAACTGATTTATTTTATTCAACCATCGATCAATTTGGTCGACCGATGGATCAAAGGATGGTATATCACCGCTACATAAAAGAGTACTTACAGGTTGTTTGGATACCCTTACTCGTCGAAGATCCGAAAATGATTCCTGCAACGAATTATCGGAAATTCGAACCTCCAACCCAGATGCATTCGCCGAGAAACTCGATGGATTACGCCCCAATCCATGGTGAGTTCCGGCAGGAAGAGAAGAGTGGGCGTGAGGGGACGCAATTAGAGGAGATGTGTAACTTCGTTGTGACATAACGACAAGCACATGAAACACAACAGGTTAATTAGTAAAAAAAAAACCAAGAACAAAAAAAATTGCGTTAAATTAAATCCCAGTTCTGATGATAAAGGGAGAATACAACCCACAATCCAATATAACAGTTTATTAAGACAAGGTTCACTTCTACATTGACAACCGCTCTGCGCTAAGCCTAAACATAGACTGCCTCCTTTCTCCCATAGCTTGACCTTCCTCCGAGCTCCACATTCTGTACTTCCCCGAGATTCCTGATACTGCGAGGCTACACTATCGATCCTGACGTAACCTTCATGCTGCAGCTGCTAACATATATAAGTCCAAGACAAAAAGTCTAGTTAAAAAAAAATTAAAAAAAAATTTATATTTAACGACGATTATTGATTCTGTAAAAGAGAGTAACTATTGTACACAATAGATTTTTCAAGGTTTAAATTTTGTAATGACGTGGAAGTAGTGGGAGGAGCAACTGCACACACACACTTTCTTCTTCTTATAATATATAAATCCAAAACAAAAAGTTTAGTTAAAAAAAAAATTATATATAACGACGATTATTGATTCTGTAAAGAGAGTAACTATTGTACACAACAGATTGTTCAAGGTTAAGATCTTGTAATGACGTGGAAGTAGTGGGAGGAGCAATTGCACACACACACTTTCTTCTTCTTATAATATATAAGTCCAAAACAAAAAGTCTAGTTAAAAAAAAATTAAAACAAAATTTATTAATAACGACGATTATTGATTCTGTAAAAGAGAGTAACTATTGTACACAACAGATTTTTTAAGGTCAAGATCTTGTAATGACGTGGAAGTAGTGAAAGGAGCAACTGCACACACACACTTTCTTCTTCTTATAATATATAAGTCCAAAACAAAAAGTCTTGTTAAAAAAAAAAATTAAAAAAAAATATATATATAACGACGATTATTGATTCTGTAAAAGAGAGTAACTATTGTACACAACAGATTTTTCAAGTTTAAGATCTTGTAATGACGTGAAAGTAGTGGGAGGAGCAACTGCACACACACACTTTCTTCTTTTTTTAATATATAAGTCCAAAACAAAAAGTCAAGTTAAAAAAAAAATTAAAAAAAAATTCATTAATAACGACGATTATTGATTCTGTAAAGGAGAGTAACTATAGTCCACAACAGATTTTTCAAGGTCAAGATCTTGTAATGACGTGGAAGTAGTGGGAGGAACAACTGCACACACACACTTTCTTCTTCTTATAAAATATAAGTCCAAAACAAAAAGTCTTGTTAAAAAAAAAAATAAAAAAAAAATATATATATAACGACGATTATTGATTCTGTAAAAGAGAGTAACTATTGTACACAACAGATTTTTCAAGGTTAAGATCTTGTAATGACGTGAAAGTAGTGGGAGGAGCAACTGCACACACACACTTTCTTCTTTTTTTAATATATAAGTCCAAAACAAAAAGTCAAGTTAAAAAAAAAATTAAAAAAAAATTCATTAATAACGACGATTATTGATTCTGTAAAGGAGAGTACCTATTGTACACAACAGATTTTTCAAGGTCAAGATCTTGTAATGACGTGGAAGTAGTGGGAGGAGCAACTGCACACACACACTTTCTTCTTCTTATAATATAAAAGTCCAAAAATAAAAGTCTAGTTGAAAAAAATTAAAAAAAAATTTATATATAACGACGATTATTGATTCTGTAAAAGAGAGTAACTATTGTACACAACAGATTTTTCAAGGTCAAGATTTTGTAATGACGTGGAAGTAGTGGGAGGAGCAACTGCGCACACACACTTTCTTCTTCTTATAATATATAAGTCCAGAACAAAAGGTCTAGTTAAAAAAAAATTAAAAAAAAATTTATATATAACGACGATTATTGATTCTGTAAAAGAGAGTAACTATTGTACACAACAGATTTTTCAAGGTCAAGATCTTGTAATGACGTGGAAGTAGTGAAAGGAGCAACTGCACACACACACTTTCTTCTTCTTATAATATATAAGTCCAAAACAAAAAGTCTTATTAAAAAAAAATATATATATAACGACGATTATTGATTCTGTGAAAGAGAGTAACTATTGTACACAACAGATTTTTCAAGGTCAAGATCTTGTAATGACGTGAAAGTAGTGGGAGGAGCAACTGCACACACACACTTTCTTCTTTTTTTATTATATAAGTCCAAAAATAAAAGTCTAGTTAAAAAAAAAATTAAAAAAAAATTTATATATAACAACAATTATTGATTCTGTAAAAGAGAGTAACTATTGTACACAACAGATTTTTCAAGGTCAAGATCTTGTAATGACGTGGAAGTAGTGAGAGGAGCAACTGCACACACACACTTCCTTCTTCTTATAATATATAAATAAAAACAAAAAGTCTAGTTAAAAAAAAAATTAAAAAAAAATTTATATATAACGACGATTATTGATTCTGTAAAAGAGAGTAACTATTGTACACAACAGATTTTTTAAGGTCAAGATCTTTTAATGACGTGGAAGTAGTGGGAGGAGCAACTGCACACACACACTTTCTTCTTCTTATAATATATAAGTTCAAAACAAAAAGTCTAGTTAAAAAAATTAAAAAAAAATTTATATATAACGACGATTATCGATTCTGTAAAGAGAGTAACTATTGTACACAACAGCATGTTCAAGGTCAAGATCTTGTAATGACGTGGAAGTAGTGGGAGGAGCAGCTGCACACACACACTGTTTTTTCCAAGGGAACGTTTTGAATAAGCTTCTACTTGGAAAGATGTACGAATACTTAATAATTCGGATTTATTTTAACAAATTATTACAATTTTTCCTACTTGCTATTTTACTTAATCTCTACTGCGGAAGTGCGGACTGATAGAGAGTGACGAGTATTTCACAAGTTGAAAATAATGATCTAAATATAACCCTTGTACATTAGCATTGAGATTTGTTGGATTATGTTATATAGGAATTACTGATACAATAAAAAAATGATTGCAAAGGGAATCTGAGAGACACTAACCTTTTTTTTTGAAGTCCGCGAAGATCCTAGCTGGACCGTGTATGATTGATTCAGAGCCTTTGTTGTCTGTTGCCTAGTTTGGGGCCTTCTTTAGTCGACGTGGGGAATCTCTGCATTTGTAGGAGCTCCTGCCTTGTACGTTGACCAGATTGCACCTCCAGTTGAGAATAACAAGTAGTGATGACGCTTGTTTTAAAGACTTTATGCCTTTTGGAAATGGAATAATTAATTAATTGTTGTTTAATTAATCAAAAATCCGGCTCGAAGGACCAATGTTTTTTCCAAGGAAACGTTTTGAATAGTCTTCTACTTGGAAAGATGTACGAATACTTAATAATCTGGATTTATTTATAACAAATTATTACACTTTTTCCTACTTGCTATTTTACTACTATCTCTACTGCGGACTGATAGAGAGTGACGAGTACGAGAGTACGACTCGTTCGGCCTCTCTTGGTAAAGCGCCCCTTCCCTTATTAAGTTAAGGGTGGTGGCGAACCACACACTTTCTTCTTCTTATAATATATAAGTCCAAAACAAAAAATCTAGTTAAAAAAAAAATTTAAAAAAAATTTATATATAACGACGATTATTGATTCTGTAAAAGAGAGTAACTATTGTACACAACAGATTGTTCAAGGTCAAGATCTTGTAATGACGTGGAAGTAGTGGGAAGAGCAACTGCACACACACACTTTCTTCTTCTTATAATATATAAGTCTAAAACAAAAAGTCTAATTAAAAATAAAATTAAAACAAAATTTATATATAACGACGATTATTGATTCTGTAAAAGAGAGTAACTATTGTACACAACAGATTTTTCAAGGTCAAGATCTTGTTATGACGTGGAAGTAGTGGGAGGAGCAACTGCACACACACACTTTCTTCTTCTTATAATATACAAGTCCAAAACAAAAAGTCTAGTTGAAAAAAAAATTAAAAAAAAGTTTATATATAACGACGATTATTGATTCTGTAAAAGAGAGTAACTAATGTACACAACAGATTTTTCAAGGTCAAGATCTTGTAATGACGTGGAAGTAGTGAGAGGAGCACCTGCACATACACACTTTCTTCTTCTTATAATATATAAGTCCAAAACAAAAAGTCTAGTTAAAAAAAAAATTAAAAAAAAATTTATATATAACGACGATTATTGATTCTGTAAAAGAGAGTAACTATAGTCCACAACAGATTTTTCAAGGTCAAGATCTTGTAATGACGTGGAAGTAGTGGGAGGAACAACTGCACACACACACTTTCTTCTTCTTATAATATATAAGTCCGAAACAAAAAGTCTAGTTAAAAAAAAAATTTTTTTAAATTTATTTATAACGACGATTATTGATTCTGTAAAAGAGAGTAACTATTGTACACAACAGATTTTTCAAGGTCAAGATCTTGTAATGACGTGGAAGTAGTGGGAGGAGCAACTGCACACACACACTTTCTTCTTCTTATAATATATAAGTCCAAAACAAAAAGTCTAGTTAAAAAAAAAATTAAAAAAAAATTTATATATAACGACGATTATTGATTCTGTAAAAGAGAGTAACTATTGTACACAACAGATTTTTCAAGGTCAAGATCTTGTAATGACGTAGAAGTAGTGAGAGGAATAACTGCACACACACCCTTTCTTCTTCTTATAATATATAAGTCCAAAACAAAAAGTCTAGTTAAAAAAAAATTAAAAAAAAATTTATATCTAACGACGATTATTGATTCTGTAAAAGAGAGTAACTATTGTACACAACAGATTTTCAAGGTTAAGATCTTGTAATGACGTGGAAGTAGTGAGAGGAGCAACTGCACACACACACTTTCTTCTTTTTTTAATATATAAGTCCAAAACAAAAAATCTAGTTAAAAAAAAAAAAAAAATTTATTATGAACGACGATTATTGATTCTGTAAAGGAGAGTAACTATTGTACACAACAGATTTTTCAAGGTCAAGATCTTGTAACGACGTGGAAGTAGTGGGAGGAGCAACTGCACACACACACTTTCTTCTTCTTATAATATATAAGTTCAAAACAAAAAGTCTAGTTAAAAAAAAAATTAAAAAAAAATTTATATATAACGACGATTATTGATTCTGTAAAAGAGAGTAACTATTGTACACAACAGATTTTTCAAGGTCAAGATCTTGTGATGACGTGGAAGTAGTGAGAGGAGCAACTGCACACACACCCTTTCTTCTTCTTATAATATATAAGTCCAAAACAAAAAGTCTAGTTAAAGAAAAATTAAAAAAAAATTTATATATAACGACGATTATTGATTCTGTAAAGAGAGTAACTATTGTACACAACAGATTGTTCAAGGTCAAGATCTTGTAATGACATAGAAGTAGTAGGAGGAGCAACTGCACACACACACTTTCTTCTTCTTATAATATATAAGTCCAAAACAAAAAGTCTAGTTAAAAAAAAAATTAAAAGAAAAATTATATATAACGACGATTATTGATGCTGTAAAAGAGAGAAACTATTGTACACAACAGATTTTTTAAGGTCAAGATCTTGTAATGACGTGGAAGTAGTGGGAGGAGCAACTGCACACACACACTTTCTTCTTCTTATAATATATAAGTCCAAAACAAAAAGTCTAATTAAAAAAAAATTTTAAAAAAATTTATATATAACGACGATTATTGATTCTGTAAAAGAGAGTAACTATTGTACACAACAGATTTTTTAAGGTCAAGATCTTGTAATGACGTAGAAGTAGTGGGAGGAGCAACTGCACACACAGACTTTCTTCTTATGATATATAAGTCCAAAATAAAAAGTCTAATTAAAAAAAAATTTATATATAACGACGATTATTGATTCTGTAAAAGAGAGTAACTATTGTACACAACAGATTTTTTAAGGTCGAGATCTTGTAATGACGTGGAAGTAGTGGGAGGAGCAACTGCACATACACACTTTCTTCTTCTTATAATATATAAGTCCAAAACAAAAAGTCAAGTTAAAAAAAAAATTTTAAGAAAATTTATATATAACGACGATTATTGATTCTGTAAAGAAAGTAACTATTGTACACAACAAATTGTTCAAGGTTAAGATCGTGTAATGACGTGGAAGTAGTGGGAGGAACAACTGCACACACACACTTTCTTCTTCTTATAATATATAAGTCCAAAACAAAAAGTCTAATTAAAAAAAAAATAAAAAAAAAATTTTTATATAACAACGATTATTGATTCTGTAAAAGAGAGTAACTATTGTACACAACAGATTTTTGAAGGTCAAGATCTTGTAATGACGTGGAAGTAGTGGGAGGAGCAACTGCACACACACACTTTCTTCTTCTTATAATAAATAAGTCCAAAACAAAAAGTCTAGTTAAGAAGAATTAAAAAAAATTTATATATAACGACGATTATTGATTCTGTAAAGGAGATTAACTATTGTACACAACAGATTTTTCAAGGTCAAGATCTAGTAATGACGTGGAAGTAGTGGGAAGAGCAACTGCACACACACACTTTCTTCTTCTTATAATATATAAGTCCAAAACAAAAAGTCTAGTTAAAAAAAAAATTTAAAAAAAATTTATATATATCGACGATTATTGATTCCGTAAAAGAGAGTAACTATTGTACACAACAGATTTTTCAAAGTCAAGATCTTGTAATGACGTGGAAGTAGTGGGAGGAGCAACTGCACACACACACTTTCTTCTTCTTATAATATATAAGTCCAAAACAAAAAGTTAAGATAAAAAAAATTAAAAAAAAATTTATATATAACGACGATTATTGATTCTGTAAAGGAGAGTAACTATTGTACACAACAGATTTTTCAAGGTCAAGATCTTGTAATGACGTGGAAGTAGTGGGAGGAGCAACTGCACACACACACTTTCTTCTTCTTATAATATTTAAGTTCAAAACAAAAAGTCTAGTTAAAAAAAATTAAAAAAAACGTTATATATAACGACGATTATTGATTCTGTAAAGGAGATTAACTATTGTACACAACAGATTTTTCAAGGTCAAGATCTTGTAATGACGTGGAAGTAGTGGGAGGAGCAACTGCACACACACACTTTTTTCTTCTTATAATATATAAGTCCAAAACAAAAAGTCTAGTTAAAAATAATTAAAAAAAAATTTATATATAACGACGATTATTGATTCTGTAAAGGAGAGTAACTATTGTACACAACAGATTTTTCAAGGTCAAGATCTAGTAATGACGTGGAAGTAGTGGGAAGAGCAACTGCACACACACACTTTCTTCTTCTTATAATATATAAGTCCAAAACAAAAAGTCTAGTTAAAAAAAAATTAAAAAAAAATTTATATATAACGACGATTATTGATTCTGTAAAAGAGAGTAATTATTGTACACAACAGATTTATCAAGGTCAAGATCTTGTATTGACGTGGAAATAGTGGGAGGAGCAACTGCACACACACACTTTCTTCTTCTTATAATATATAAGTCTAAAACAAAAAGTTTAGTTAAAAAAAATTAAAAAAAAATATATATATAACGACGATTATTGATTCTGTAAAAGAGAGTAACTATTGTACACAACAGATTGTTCAAGGTTAAGATCGTGTAATGACGTGGAAGTAGTGGGAGGAGCAACTGCACACACACACTTTTTTCTTCTTATAATATATAAGTCCAAAACAAAAAATCTAATTAAAAAAAAATTTTAAGAAAATTTATATATAACAACGATTATTGATTTTGTAAAGAGAGTAACTATTGTACACAACAGATTGTTCAAGGTTAAGATCGTGTAATGACGTGAAAGTAGTGGGAGGAACAACTGCACACACACACTTTCTTCTTCTTATAATATATAAGATCAAAACAAAAAGTCTAATTAAAAAAAAAATTAAAAAAAAATTTATATATAACGACGATTATTGATTCTGTAAAAGAGAGTAACTATTGTACACAACAGATTTTTCAAGGTCAAGATCTTGTAATGACGTGGAAGTAGTGAGAGGAGCAACTGCACACACACACTTTCTTCTTCTTATAATATATAAGTCTAAAACAAAAAGTTTAGTTAAAAAAAATTAAAAAAAAAATTATATATAACGACGATTATTGATTCTGTAAAGGAGAGTAACTATTGTACACAACAGATTTTTTAAGGTCAAGATCTTGTAATGACGTGGAAGTAGTGGGAAGAGCAACTGCACACACACACTTTCTTCTTCTTATAATATATAAGTCCAAAACAAAAAGTCTAGTTAAAAAAAAATTAAAAAAAACGTTATATATAACGACGATTATTAATTCTGTAAAAGAGAGTAACCATTGTACACAACAGATTTTTCAAGGTCAAGATCTTGTAATGACGTGGAAGTAGTGGGAGGAGCAACTGCACACACACACTTTCTTCTTATAATATATAAGTCCAAAACAAAAAGTCTAATTAAAAAAAATTTATATATAACGACGATTATTGATTCTGGAAAGGAGAGTGACTATTGTATCCAACAAATTGTTCAAGGTTAAGATATTGTAATGACGTGGAAGTAGTGGGAGGAGCAACTGCACACACACACTTTCTTCTGGACACAATAGAACAATAAAAATTTTATTAATTCATTCATGTCTGTCACTTTTGAGATAACGATGCATTTGGCTTGCATTACTAAGAGAGTTACATCTACTCTTGCCGTTTACACGCGCTTTTTTGTTTTCTTATATAATTATGTTTACTATAGTTTTATTGACTATTGATTCAGAAAATAGCAATTTAGAACAATAAAATTTTTTTTAATCCACTCATGTCTGCCACTTTTGAGATAACGAGGCATTTGGCTTGCATTACTAAGAGAGTTACATCTACTCTTGCCGTTTACCTGCGCTTTTTTGTTTTCTTATATAATTATGTTTACTATAGTTTTATTGACTATTGATTCAGTAAATAGCAAATTAGAACAATAAGCTTTTTATTAATCCATTCATGTCTGTCACTTTTGAGATAACGAGGCATTTAGCTTGCATTACTAAGAGAGTTACATCTACTCTTGCCGTTTACCTGCGCTTTTTTGTTTTTTTATATAATTATGTTTACTATAGTTTTATTGACTATTGATTTAGTAAATAGCAAATTAGAACAATAAGGTTTTTATTAATCCATTCATGTCTGTCACTTTTGAGATAACGATGCATTTGGCTTGCATTACTAAGAGAGTTACATCTACTCTTGCCGTTTACACGCGCTTTTTTGTTTTCCTATATAATTATGTTTACTATAGTTTTATTGACCATTGATTCAGAAAATAGCAAATTAGAACAATAAGATTTTTATTAATCCATTCATGTCTGTCACTTTTGAGGTAACGAGGCATTTGGCTTGCATTACTAAGAAAATTACATCTACTCTTGCCGTTTACCTGCGCTTTTTTGTTTTCTTATATAATTATGTTTACTACAGTTTTATTGACTATTGATTCAGTAAATAGCAAATTAGAACAATAAGATTTTTATTAATCCATTCATGTCTGTCACTTTTGAGATAACGATGCATTTGGCTTGCATTACTAAGAGAGTTACATCTACTCTTGCCGTTTACACGCGCTTTTTTGTTTTCTTATATAATTATGTTTACTATAGTTTTATTGACTATTGATTCAGAAAATAGCAATTTAGAACAATAAAATTTTTTTTAATCCACTCATGTCTGCCACTTTTGAGATAACGAGGCATTTGGCTTGCATTACTAAGAGAGTTACATCTACTCTTGCCGTTTACCTGCGCTTTTCTGTTTTCTTATATAATTATGTTTACTATAGTTTTATTGACTATTGATTCAGTAAATAGCAAATTAGAACAATAAGATTTTTATTAATCCATTCATGTCTGTCACTTTTGAGATAACGATGCATTTGGCTTGCATTACTAAGAGAGTTACATCTACTCTTGCCGTTTACACGCGCTTTTTTGTTTTCTTATATAATTATGTTTACTATAGTTTTATTGACTATTGATTCAGAAAATAGCAATTTAGAACAATAAAATTTTTTTTAATCCACTCATGTCTGCCACTTTTGAGATAACGAGGCATTTGGCTTGCATTACTAAGAGAGTTACATCTACTCTTGCCGTTTACCTGCGCTTTTTTGTTTTCTTATATAATTATGTTTACTATAGTTTTATTGACTATTGATTCAGTAAATAGCAAATTAGAACAATAAGCTTTTTATTAATCCATTCATGTCTGTCACTTTTGAGATAACGAGGCATTTAGCTTGCATTACTAAGAGAGTTACATCTACTCTTGCCGTTTACCTGCGCTTTTTTGTTTTTTTATATAATTATGTTTACTATAGTTTTATTGACTATTGATTTAGTAAATAGCAAATTAGAACAATAAGGTTTTTATTAATCCATTCATGTCTGTCACTTTTGAGATAACGATGCATTTGGCTTGCATTACTAAGAGAGTTACATCTACTCTTGCCGTTTACACGCGCTTTTTTGTTTTCCTATATAATTATGTTTACTATAGTTTTATTGACCATTGATTCAGAAAATAGCAAATTAGAACAATAAGATTTTTATTAATCCATTCATGTCTGTCACTTTTGAGATAACGAGGCATTTGGCTTGCATTACTAAGAGAGTTACATCTACTCTTGCCGTTTACACGCGCTTTTTTGTTTTCTTATATAATTATGTTTACTATAGTTTTATTGACTATTGATTCAGAAAATAGCAATTTAGAACAATAAAATTTTTATTAATCCACTCATGTCTGCCACTTTTGAGATAACGAGGCATTTGGCTTGCATTACTAAGAGAGTTACATCTACTCTTGCCGTTTACCTGCGTTTTTTTGTTTTCTTATATAATTATGTTTACTACAGTTTTATTGACTATTGATTCAGTAAATAGCAAATTAGAACAATAAGATTTTTATTAATCCATTCATGTCTGTCACTTTTGAGATAACGATGCATTTGGCTTGCATTACTAAGAGAGTTACATCTACTCTTGCCGTTTACACGCGCTTTTTTGTTTTCTTATATAATTATGTTTACTATAGTTTTATTGACTATTGATTCAGAAAATAGCAATTTAGAACAATAAAATTTTTATTAATCCACTCATGTCTGCCACTTTTGAGATAACGAGGCATTTGGCTTGCATTACTAAGAGAGTTACATCTACTCTTGCCGTTTACCTGCGCTTTTTTGTTTTTTTATATAATTATGTTTACTACAGTTTTATTGACTATTGATTCAGTAAATAGCAAATTAGAACAATAAGATTTTTATTAATCCATTCATGTCTGTCACTTTTGAGATAACGATGCATTTGGCTTGCATTACTAAGAGAGTTACATCTACTCTTGCCGTTTACACGCGCTTTTTTGTTTTCTTATATAATTATGTTTACTATAGTTTTATTGACTATTGATTCAGAAAATAGCAATTTAGAACAATAAAATTTTTATTAATCCACTCATGTCTGCCACTTTTGAGATAACGAGGCATTTGGCTTGCATTACTAAGAGAGTTACATCTACTCTTGCCGTTTACCTGCGCTTTTTTGTTTTCTTATATAATTATGTTTACTATAGTTTTATTGACTATTGATTCAGTAAATAGCAAATTAGAACAATAAGCTTTTTATTAATCCATTCATGTCTGTCACTTTTGAGATAACGAGGCATTTGGCTTGCATTACTAAGAGAGTTACATCTACTCTTGCCGTTTACCTGCGCTTTTTTGATTTTTTATATAATTATGTTTACTATAGTTTTATTGACTATTGATTTAGTAAATAGCAAATTAGAACAATAAGGTTTTTATTAATCCATTCATGTCTGTCACTTTTGAGATAACAATGCAATTGGCTTGCATTACTAAGAGAGTTACTTCTACTCTTGCCGTTTACACGCGCTTTTTTATTTCTTATATAATTATGTTTACTATAGTTTTATTGACTATTGATTCAGAAAATAGCAAATTAGAACAATAAGATTTTTATTAATCCATTCATGTCTGTCACTTTTGAGATAACGAGGCATTTGGCTTGCATTACTAAGAGAGTTACATCTACTCTTGCCGTTTACCTGCGCTTTTATGTTTTTTTATATAATTATGTTTACTATAGTTTTATTGACTATTGATTTAGTAAATAGCAAATTAGAACAATAAGATTTTTATTAATCCATTCATGTCTGTCACTTTTGAGATAACGATGCATTTGGCTTGCATTACTAAGAGAGTTACATCTACTCTTGCCGTTTACACGCGCTTTTTTGTTTTCCTATATAATTATGTTTACTATAGTTTTATTGACTATTGATTCAGAAAATAGCAAATTAGAACAATAAGATTTTTATTAATCCATTCATGTCTGTCACTTTTGAGGTAACGAGGCATTTGGCTTGCATTACTAAGAAAATTACATCTACTCTTGCCGTTTACCTGCGCTTTTTTGTTTTCTTATATAATTATGTTTACTACAGTTTTATTGACTATTGATTCAGTAAATAGCAAATTAGAACAATAAGATTTTTATTAATCCATTCATGTCTGTCACTTTTGAGATAACGATGCATTTGGCTTGCATTACTAAGAGAGTTACATCTACTCTTGCCGTTTACACGCGCTTTTTTGTTTTCTTATATAATTATGTTTACTATAGTTTTATTGACTATTGATTCAGAAAATAGCAATTTAGAACAATAAAATTTTTATTAATCCACTCATGTCTGCCACTTTTGAGATAACGAGGCATTTGGCTTGCATTACTAAGAGAGTTACATCTACTCTTGCCGTTTACCTGCGCTTTTTTGTTTTCTTATTTAATTATGTTTACTATAGTTTTATTGACTATTGATTCAGTAAATAGCAAATTAGAACAATAAGCTTTTTATTAATCCATTCATGTCTGTCACTTTTGAGATAACGAGGCATTTGGCTTGCATTACTAAGAGAGTTACATCTACTCTTGCCGTTTACCTGCGCTTTTTTGTTTTTTTATATAATTATGTTTACTATAGTTTTATTGACTATTGATTTAGTAAATAGCAAATTAGAACAATAAGGTTTTTATTAATCCATTCATGTCTGTCACTTTTGAGATAACAATGCATTTGGCTTGCATTACTAAGAGAGTTACTTCTACTCTTGCCGTTTACACGCGCTTTTTTATTTCTTATATAATTATGTTTACTATAGTTTTATTGACTATTGATTCAGAAAATAGCAAATTAGAACAATAAGATTTTTATTAATCCATTCATGTCTGTCACTTTTGAGATAACGAGGCATTTGGCTTGCATTACTAAGAGAGTTACATCTACTCTTGCCGTTTACCTGCGCTTTTATGTTTTTTTATATAATTATGTTTACTATAGTTTTATTGACTATTGATTTAGTAAATAGCAAATTAGAACAATAAGATTTTTATTAATCCATTCATGTCTGTCACTTTTGAGATAACGATGCATTTGGCTTGCATTACTAAGAGAGTTACATCTACTCTTGCCGTTTACCCGCGCTTTTTTGTTTTCTTATATAATTATGTTTACTATAGTTTTATTGACTATTGATTCAGGAAATAGCAAATTAGAACAATAAGATTTTTATTAATCCATTCATGTCGGTCACTTTTGAGATAGCGAGGCAAAAATTTATATATAACGACGATTATTGATTCTGTAAAAGAGAGTAACTATTGTACACAACAGATTTTTTAAGGTCAAGATCTTGTAATGACGTAGAAGTAGTGGGAGGAGCAACTGCACACACAGACTTTCTTCTTATGATATATAAGTCCAAAACAAAAAGTCTAATTAAAAAAAAATTTATATATAACGACGATTATTGATTCTGTAAAAGAGAGTAACTATTGTACACAACAGATTTTTTAAGGTCGAGATCTTGTAATGACGTGGAAGTAGTGGGAGGAGCAACTGCACACACACCCTTTCTTCTTCTTATAATATATAAGTCCAAAACAAAAAGTCTAGTTAAAGAAAAATTAAAAAAAAATTTATATATAACAACGATTATTGATTCTGTAAAGGAGATTAACTATTGTACACAACAGATTTTTCAAGGTCAAGATCTTGTAATGACGTGGAAGTAGTGAGAGGAGCAACTGCACACACACCCTTTCTTCTTCTTATAATATATAAGTCCAAAACAAAAAGTCTAGTTAAAGAAAAATTAAAAAAAAATTTATATATAACGACGATTATTGATTCTGTAAAGAGAGTAACTATTGTACACAACAGATTGTTCAAGGTCAAGATCTTGTAATGACATAGAAGTAGTGGGAGGAGCAACTGCACACACACACTTTCTTCTTCTTATAATATATAAGTCCAAAACAAAAAGTCTAGTTAAAAAAAAAATTAAAAGAAAAATTATATATAACGACGATTATTGATGCTGTAAAAGAGAGAAACTATTGTACACAACAGATTTTTTAAGGTCAAGATCTTGTAATGACGTGGAAGTAGTGGGAGGAGCAACTGCACACACACACTTTCTTCTTCTTATAATATATAAGTCCAAAACAAAAAGTCTAATTAAAAAAAAAATTTAAAAAAAATTTATATATATCGACGATTATTGATTCTGTAAAAGAGAGTAACTATTGTACACAACAGATTTTTTAAGGTCAAGATCTTGTAATGACGTAGAAGTAGTGGGAGGAGCAACTGCACACACAGACTTTCTTCTTATGATATATAAGTCCAAAACAAAAAGTCTAATTAAAAAAAAATTTATATATAACGACGATTATTGATTCTGTAAAGGAGATTAACTATTGTACACAACAGATTTTTCAAGGTCAAGATCTAGTAATGACGTGGAAGTAGTGGGAAGAGCAACTGCACACACACACTTTCTTCTTCTTATAATATATAAGTCCAAAACAAAAAGTCTAGTTAAAAAAAAAATTTAAAAAAAATTTATATATAACGACGATTATTGATTCCGTAAAAGAGAGTAACTATTGTACACAACAGATTTTTCAAAGTCAAGATCTTGTAATGACGTGGAAGTAGTAGGAGGAGCAACTGCACACACACACTTTCTTCTTCTTATAATATATAAGTCCAAAACAAAAAGTTAAGTTAAAAAAAATTAAAAAAAAATTTATATATAACGACGATTATTGATTCTGTAAAGGAGAGTAACTATTGTACACAACAGATTTTTCAAGGTCAAGATCTTGTAATGACGTGGAAGTAGTGGGAGGAACAACTGCACACACACACTTTCTTCTTCTTATAATATTTAAGTTCAAAACAAAAAGTCTAGTTAAAAAAAATTAAAAAAAACGTTATATATAACGACGATTATTGATTCTGTAAAGGAGATTAACTATTGTACACAACAGATTTTTCAAGGTCAAGATCTTGTAATGACGTGGAAGTAGTGGGAGGAGCAACTGCACACACACACTTTTTTCTTCTTATAATATATAAGTCCAAAACAAAAAGTCTAGTTAAAAATAATTAAAAAAAAATTTATATATAACGACGATTATTGATTCTGTAAAGGAGAGTAACTATTGTACACAACAGATTTTTCAAGGTCAAGATCTTGTAATGACGTGGAAGTAGTGGGAAGAGCAACTGCACACACACACTTTCTTCTTCTTATAATATATAAGTCCAAAACAAAAAATCTAGTTAAAAAAAAATTAAAAAAAAATTTATATTTAACGACGATTATTGATTCTGTAAAAGAGAGTAATTATTGTACACAACAGATTTATCAAGGTCAAGATCTTGTATTGACGTGGAAATAGTGGGAGGAGCAACTGCACACACACACTTTCTTCTTCTTATAATATATAAGTCTAAAACAAAAAGTTTAGTTAAAAAAAATTAAAAAAAAATATATATATAACGACGATTATTGATTCTGTAAAAGAGAGTAACTATTGTACACAACAGATTGTTCAAGGTTAAGATCGTGTAATGACGTGAAAGTAGTGGGAGGAGCAACTGCACACACACACTTTTTTCTTCTTATAATATATAAGTCCAAAACAAAAAATCTAGTTAAAAAAAAAATTTTAAGAAAATTTATATATAACAACGATTATTGATTTTGTAAAGAGAGTAACTATTGTACACAACAGATTGTTCAAGGTTAAGATCGTGTAATGACGTGAAAGTAGTGGGAGGAACAACTGCACACACACACTTTCTTCTTCTTATAATATATAAGATCAAAACAAAAAGTCTAATTAAAAAAAAAATTAAAAAAAAATTTATATATAACGACGATTATTGATTCTGTAAAAGAGAGTAACTATTGTACACAACAGATTTTTCAAGGTCAAGATCTTGTAATGACGTGGAAGTAGTGAGAGGAGCAACTGCACACACACACTTTCTTCTTCTTATAATATATAAGTCTAAAACAAAAAGTTTAGTTAAAAAAAATTAAAAAAAAATTTATATATAACGACGATTATTGATTCTGTAAAGGAGAGTAACTATTGTACACAACAGATTTTTTAAGGTCAAGATCTTGTAATGACGTGGAAGTAGTGGGAAGAGCAACTGCACACACACACTTTCTTCTTCTTATGATATACAAGTCCAAAACAAAAAGTCTAGTTAAAAAAAAAATTAAAAAAAAATTTATATATAACGACGATTATTGATTCTGTAAAAGAGAGTAACTATTGTACACAACAGATTTTTCAAGGTCAAGATCTTGTAATGACGTGAAAGTAGTGGGAGGAGCATCTGCACACACACACTTTCTTCTTCTTATAATATATAAGTCCAAAACAAAAAGTCTAGTTAAAAAAAAATTAAAAAAAACGTTATATATAACGACGATTATTGATTCTGTAAAAGAGAGTAACCATTGTACACAACAGATTTTTCAAGGTCAAGATCTTGTAATGACGTGGAAGTAGTGGGAGGAGCAACTGCACACACACACTTTCTTCTTATAATATATAAGTCCAAAACAAAAAGTCTAATTAAAAAAAATTTATATATAACGACGATTATTGATTCTGGAAAGGAGAGTGACTATTGTACCCAACAAATTGTTCAAGGTTAAGATATTGTAATGACGTGGAAGTAGTGGGAGGAGCAACTGCACACACACACTTTCTTCTGGACACAATAGAACAATAAAAATTTTATTAATTCATTCATGTCTGTCACTTTTGAGATAACGAGGCATTTGGCTTGCATTACTAAGAGAGTTACATCTACTCTTGCCGTTTATCTGCGCTTTTTTGTTTTCTTATATAATTATGTTTACTATAGTTTTATTGACAATTGATTCAGTAAATAGCAAATTAGAACAATGAGATTTTTATTAATCCATTCATGTCTGTCACTTTTGAGATAACGAGGCATTTGGCTTGCATTACTAAGAGAGTTACATCTACTCTTGCCGTTTACCTGCGCTTTTCTGTTTTCTTATATAATTATGTTTACTATAGTTTTATTGACTATTGATTCAGTAAATAGCAAATTAGAACAATAAGATTTTTATTAATCCATTCATGTCTGTCACTTTTGAGATAACGATGCATTTTGCTTGCATTACTAAGAGAGTTACATCTACTCTTGCCGTTTACACGCGCTTTTTTGTTTTCTTATATGATTATGTTTACTATAGTTTTATTGACTATTGATTCAGAAAATAGCAATTTAGAACAATAAAATTTTTTTTAATCCACTCATGTCTGCCACTTTTGAGATAACGAGGCATTTGGCTTGCATTACTAAGAGAGTTACATCTACTCTTGCCGTTTACCTGCGCTTTTTTGTTTTCTTATATAATTATGTTTACTATAGTTTTATTGACTATTGATTCAGTAAATAGCAAATTAGAACAATAAGCTTTTTATTAATCCATTCATGTCTGTCACTTTTGAGATAACGAGGCATTTAGCTTGCATTACTAAGAGAGTTACATCTACTCTTGCCGTTTACCTGCGCTTTTTTTGTTTTTTTATATAATTATGTTTACTATAGTTTTATTGACTATTGATTTAGTAAATAGCAAATTAGAACAATAAGGTTTTTATTAATCCATTCATGTCTGTCACTTTTGAGATAACGAGGCATTTGGCTTGCATTACTAAGAGAGTTACATCTACTCTTGCCGTTTATCTGCGCTTTTTTGTTTTCTTATATAATTATGTTTACTATAGTTTTATTGACTATTGATTCAGTAAATAGCAAATTAGAACAATAAGATTTTTATTAATCCATTCATGTCTGTCACTTTTGAGATAACGAGGCATTTGGCTTGCATTACTAAGAGAGTTACATCTACTCTTGCCGTTTACCTGCGCTTTTCTGTTTTCTTATATAATTATGTTTACTATAGTTTTATTGACTATTGATTCAGTAAATAGCAAATTAGAACAATAAGATTTTTATTAATCCATTCATGTCTGTCACTTTTGAGATAACGATGCATTTTGCTTGCATTACTAAGAGAGTTACATCTACTCTTGCCGTTTACACGCGCTTTTTTGTTTTCTTATATGATTATGTTTACTATAGTTTTATTGACTATTGATTCAGAAAATAGCAATTTAGAACAATAAAATTTTTTTTAATCCACTCATGTCTGCCACTTTTGAGATAACGAGGCATTTGTCGCGCATTACTAAGAGAGTTACATCTACTCTTGCCGTTTACCTGCGCTTTTTTGTTTTCTTATATAATTATGTTTACTATAGTTTTATTGACTATTGATTCAGTAAATAGCAAATTAGAACAATAAGCTTTTTATTAATCCATTCATGTCTGTCACTTTTGAGATAACGAGGCATTTAGCTTGCATTACTAAGAGAGTTACATCTACTCTTGCCGTTTACCTGCGCTTTTTTTGTTTTTTTATATAATTATGTTTACTATAGTTTTATTGACTATTGATTTAGTAAATAGCAAATTAGAACAATAAGGTTTTTATTAATCCATTCATGTCTGTCACTTTTGAGTTAACGATGCATTTGGCTTGCATTACTAAGAGAGTTACATCTACTCTTGCCGTTTACACGCGCTTTTTTGTTTTCCTATATAATTATGTTTACTATAGTTTTATTGACCATTGATTTAGAAAATAGCAAATTAGAACAATAAGATTTTTATTAATCCATTCATGTCTGTCACTTTTGAGATAACAAGGCATTTGGCTTGCATTACTAAGAGAGTTACATCTACTCTTGCCGTTTACACGCGCTTTTTTGTTTTCTTATATAATTATGTTTACTATAGTTTTATTGACTATTGATTCAGAAAATAGCAATTTAGAACTATAAAATTTGTATTAATCCACTCATGTCTGCCACTTTTGAGATAACGAGGCATTTGGCTTGCATTACTAAGAGAGTTACATCTACTCTTGCCGTTTACCTGCGTTTTTTTGTTTTCTTATATAATTATGTTTACTACAGTTTTATTGACTATTGATTCAGTAAATAGCAAATTAGAACAATAAGATTTTTATTAATCCATTCATGTCTGTCACTTTTGAGATAACGATGCATTTGGCTTGCATTACTAAGAGAGTTACATCTACTCTTGCCGTTTACACGCGCTTTTTTGTTTTCTTATATAATTATGTTTACTATAGTTTTATTGACTATTGATTCAGAAAATAGCAATTTAGAACAATAAAATTTTTATTAATCCACTCATTGGTGCCACTTTTGAGATAACGAGGCATTTGGCTTGCATTACTAAGAGAGTTACATCTACTCTTGCCGTTTACCTGCGCTTTTTTGTTTTTTTATATAATTATGTTTACTACAGTTTTATTGACTATTGATTCAGTAAATAGCAAATTAGAACAATAAGATTTTTATTAATCCATTCATGTCTGTCACTTTTGAGATAACGATGCATTTGGCTTGCATTACTAAGAGAGTTACATCTACTCTTGCCGTTTACACGCGCTTTCTTGTTTTCTTATATAATTATGTTTACTATAGTTTTATTGACTATTGATTCAGAAAATAGCAATTTAGAACAATAAAATTTTTATTAATCCACTCATGTCTGCCACTTTTGAGATAACGAGGCATTTGGCTTGCATTACTAAGAGAGTTACATCTACTCTTGCCGTTTACCTGCGCTTTTTTGTTTTCTTATATAATTATGTTTACTATAGTTTTATTGACTATTGATTCAGTAAATAGCAAATTAGAACAATAAGCTTTTAATTAATCCATTCATGTCTGTCACTTTTGAGATAACGAGGCATTTGGCTTGCATTACTAAGAGAGTTACATCTACTCTTGCCGTTTACCTGCGCTTTTTTGTTTTTTTATATAATTATGTTTACTATAGTTTTATTGACTATTGATTTAGTAAATAGCAAATTAGAACAATAAGGTTTTTTTTAATCAATTCATGTCTGTCACTTTTGAGATAACAATGCATTTGGCTTGCATTACTAAGAGAGTTACTTCTACTCTTGCCGTTTACACGCGCTTTTTTATTTCTTATATAATTATGTTTACTATAGTTTTATTGACTATTGATTCAGAAAATAGCAAATTAGAACAATAAGATTTTTATTAATCCATTCATGTCTGTCACTTTTGAGATAACGAGGCATTTGGCTTGCATTACTAAGAGAGTTACATCTACTCGTGCCGTTTACCTGCGCTTTTATGTTTTTTTATATAATTATGTTTACTATAGTTTTATTGACTATTGATTTAGTAAATACCACATTAGAACACTAAGATTTTTATTAATCCATTCATGTCTGTCACTTTTGAGATAACGATGCATTTGGCTTGCATTACTAAGAGAGTTACATCTACTCTTGCCGTTTACACGCGCTTTTTTGTTTTCCTATATAATTATGTTTACTATAGTTTTATTGACTATTGATTCAGAAAATAGCAAATTAGAACAATAAGATTTTTATTAATTCATTCATGTCTGTCACTTTTGAGGTAACGAGGCATTTGGCTTGCATTACTAAGAAAATTACATCTACTCTTGCCGTTTACCTGCGCTTTTTTGTTTTCTTATATAATTATGTTTACTACAGTTTTATTGACTATTGATTCAGTAAATAGCAAATTAGAACAATAAGATTTTTATTAATCCATTCATGTCTGTCACTTTTGAGATAACGATGCATTTGGCTTGCATTACTAAGAGAGTTACATCTACTCTTGCCGTTTACACGCGCTTTTTTGTTTTCTTATATAATTATGTTTACTATAGTTTTATTGACTATTGATTCAGAAAATAGCAATTTAGAACAAT